>OV656830.1:2415000-3037730 GCA_927399485.1 Calamotropha paludella | reverse complement strand
ATTGACTTTATTTTCGGTTATTCCTATCTGTTCCGTCATCCAGTCCAAGGGGACGAATGGGAAACAATTGAGTTACATCAGTACCCAAGTTTTACGCCCGCGCAAAGATTTTAAGTACCTAAATCTTAATAAGGCAACTAAAGTAAGGAAAATTGCTGTACATGACAAGGGGACAAACTGGAATTTTTAAAAAAGACGTTATTCATAAATAAATAATAAAATAAAAAATAAAAATTTAACCTGTATATTAATAGTGTTGTGCTATTTCCCTTTTAAAGGAGGCGTTAAAACAATGGAACGGCTCTCCAAATGGACCTTTTGCACCAATTTCTGTTCTGGGAACTCCACAACTCGCTACTTTGGTGTCACCTATCGGGTAAGTTTATATATTTTTATATAAATAAAAATTATGTCGATAAAAACGGAGCATATCGACTTATCCATAGAACAGAGTTCGATGTGATCATGACTAGTTTTTTATCTAAATGAGACCTTATCTCATTTAGATAAAAAAACTAGTTTTTGCGTCATGATCACATCGAACTCTGTTCTATTGATAAGTCGATTTTTTTATTTAATTTAATGAGATAAGGTCTCATTTTACTAAAAAACTAGTCATGATCACATGATCACATCGAACTCTGTTCTATGGATAAGTCGATATATAGACATTTTATAGTTTTACAACAGCCATGAAAGATATTTCCATTTTTTTAAATATATATAAATTAAAGAACAGTACCTGATATACATTATAAACATTTATAAAAAAATACATATGAAAAGCGTTCTTGGACAACGGATTGGCATGGCTGTTTTCAACAGTAACGTTATAAGAAATAATAACACAAAAATATACACGTCATATGTAACTGTAATCCTCCCCTCCCCATTGTGATCCATAGTGAAGTTTTCGAAACCCCCTCCCCTATTTAGATCTCACGTGATTAGTGGATGTCCTCTAATATTATACATATATAAAAATGATTATTTTAACTCACTCAACATTTTTCTGCTGACATGGACCTTTGGGGGTCAATATAGATCACTTTGGGAATCACTGGCTTAGATTAAAAAACTCGTACCAGAAAGTTTTCCTTAACTTTGAACTTTAATGAAATATGAGGAGGATATTTTTGGATGTTCGTTTCAAAGCTGGTCAGTAAGGACATAGAATGTTAAGGTTTTAAGTTTTGTTTCAGTTCACCAGAAGAAGTATCTGGACCAACAATAGAAGAGATAGAAGCTGCTAAAGAGAATTGGCTGAACGGTTTCAATAAACTTCAATCACCTTTGAAAGAAGAAAAAATTGTGTAAGTCATATGTTATGAGTTGTTTAAAGAGAGTTTATTATTCTCTTCTTTATACGAGGCATGTTTTTTAAGTAAGTACCGTTTTGAAATTTAAAAAAGATGTGCTAAGATATCTCAATAATTTTATTTTTACATGGAAGCCTGTACCTTTATCTATATACTACATAATTTTCGTCAATATTGAGGCACTTATCATAACGTTGTACCAGTTTTTGAATGCCCTCCTCATAGAAGTCCGCCGCCGATGGATTATTGCTTGTGGAATTTCTGCCTCGTAATGAGACAATCAATGCAGCAGCTTATTGTAAGACATTGCACAATCTGCGTCGTTCAATCGAGAACAAAAGACGTGGCAAGTTGAGTAAGGGCATCGTTTTGCTGCATGATAATGCCCGTCCGCATGTGGCTAATCAGACCAAAGATCTCATCACATCTTTTCGATGGGAAACTCTAGATGATCCTCCGTACAGCCCTGATTTGGCGCCCAGTGACTACCATCTGTTCCTGCACTTGAAGAAACACCTTGGCGGTCAGCGTCTTGAAGACGATGACGAAGTCAAAACATTTGTGATGCAGTTTTTAAAAAGTCAGGCGGCAGACTTCTATGAGGAGGGCATTCAAAAACTGGTACAACGTTATGATAAGTGCCTCAATATTGACGAAAATTGTGTAGTATATAGATAAAGGTACAGGCTTCCATGTAAAAATAAAATTATTGAGATATCTTAGCACATCTTTTTTAAATTTCAAAACGGTACTTACTTAAATAACATGCCTCGTATATATAATTCTCCTGTGCGTGTGTATGTTACTGAACTCCTCCTAAACGACTGGACCGATTTGATTTTTTTTTTGTATGCGTTGGGGTGGCGCCCTGGATGGTTTAGATTCACAAATCAGCCCGGCAGATAGCGCTGCAGTCGGCACAGCAACGCGTTGTCGGGATAACTAGTACTATTATAAACTGAAGATATTCCAGATAAAATGGTTTGGACGGTTGATATCAGCTAAACATATATATTATTTTTGTCTGTGCGCACATCACGCTAAAACCGTTGGACAGATTATGATATGGTTTTCACGGTTTTGTAGTTTGGAGTCCAACTTAAAATCTAAGACATGTTTCATCTCATTCGGGTGGGTAGAAACACAGATACAGCTAGAACTTTCGATGGTACTAACCGTTATACAAATACAGGTAATGTTATCATTTTTATCCAGATTATACCATCCTTTATATCAATAACATAAGTTAAGACATTTACACGGTGAAGAGTTAACAGTGTAAACTAGCTCTAGTGTAAAAACTCCAGAATTTCTTGAAGGAGAGCGATAAAGATTTTTTTGTGGTAAACCGAAAACCACGCGGTTGATACCGCATGCGGCTGCTAGTATACAGGGTGTCCCAAAAAGAAAGGGTGTATCAAGTATCTCAGTTAATTGAGTCACAGTGGTCGTCGACAACCACATTTTTTTACATAACATAAAAAAAAACTTATTATGAAGACGACTGGAAGTTGTTTGTTTCCCAAATAAATGAAATAGTGTTAACACATGATAATTTATTGATTTCAAATGATTGGTTACGATCTCCTTTTGAATACTCCGACCATATCCACTTAATCTCACTTTAATAGTATATCTAGTTTAGTGTATTAATATTGGAATAAAATGAAAATAACTTTATTAAAATGCACTTAAAATAAGTTGCTTTGAATCGTCTAACATTTTTACCTACCACCCATTTAGGACGTCTTTTAACTGACAAGAAAAATGGGCGTAAGAAACTCGTCAGCTTTAACAGAAGTAACGACATCTATATATATAAAAATGAAACCCGTTTTCCGTTGTCACGACATAACATGAAAACGGCTTGACCGATTTGGCTGATTTTTTTTTGTAGTTTTCTAATACTCTGTACAAGGTTCTTACGGAAAAAAATGTAAAGAAAATCTCTCAGAAAGATTGAAAAATATAACGTAACGAATGTCAACGTCATTCAATTTAAAACAAAAAATCTGTGGGAATCTGTGACACCACATCGATAACCGCGCTGACAAATGTCAACGTAATTCAATTCAAAGCTACGCTAAGGCGGTACGAAGTTCGCCGGTCCAGCTAGTTTACAATATAATACGTCGTCACCATGCATAATCCACAAAAAAAAAAACAAAATTATTCTGTTATTACAATAATAGTAGTGTTATGATATCATTATTTCGTTGATTACAACAAAGTCAACAAGTATCTGAAGTAAGTATCCCTAAACATTGCAATTACATACAGGGAATAAACGACAAATTTAAGAAAGCAAATTTAAAATTGGTTTAGTGTATCGATATTTAAATATAAGTACTTTGTCCAATGTAGGATGATACTTTTGACAGTTGACACCTATATAGAGGGTATAAAGTTGCTATTGCCATGTCAAGCCAAACATAAGGAAACAAACGCAACTTTAGTACGTAGCAATAAGGAAGTGACACCTGTCAAAAGTATCATCCTACATTGGCCAAAGTATAGTTTATTACGTCATATATGATATTATATGTATGTAAATGTATGTTTATGTAGTCAATAGCTCTCACTTTCTATTTCCCTTTCGATGCACCACCACGCTATCAGTTTCTAACGCTCCGGTTGACTGGTAGAGGATGCCTATTGATATTAAGTCCGCTACTTGCACATTTTTTTGTCTGCAACAAAATTTAAATAAATAATATTTTACAGGTTACCAGTGAAAGGTCGCAAGAACGTCCTCATAACTTCAGCGTTACCATACGTTAATAATGTACCACATCTTGGAAACATTATTGGATGTGTCCTATCTGCTGACATATTCGCCAGGTGAGAATACCGCGTCATGCTCGGGAACGGGGTCTGGTTATTTATTTATTTTATCATAAAATCATCAGGAATACGTAGGTTAGGTGTAATCATATACTTTTTGTGTATTACCGTATACCAAAGTCGTTTAAAACGAAAAACGCTTCTTAACATGCGCACAGCAAAGGAGTGGAACTCCCTCCCTGTCTGTATTTCTGAGTACTTATAACCCGTCCATTTTCAAAGCCAGGGTGAATAGGTACCATCTGGGTTAGCTCGTTCCATCGTGGTTTCTATCTTGGTCCCCGGGCTTGATTGGGATCAAGAACTAACCCATCCTAAAAAAAAAAATTATAATGTACTACACAGATTAGACTCAGTTACAATATCTTAGTATAGGGTATCTGATAGGTTTTACGAAACTATCTCAAATTGTTCGTTATAGCATTATACAGTAAGCATTTCATTAATTCTTTATTAAATTCTCTATTGTCAAATGATTATAATAGAAAAATACTAGAAAAAATCGACTCGGGTCACAAGTGAATCTCAGGCGGGAAACGAACCCGCAACCTTTGGAAATCCGGTCCAATGCTCTCCCAATTGAGCTACCGAGCCTTGCTAACAATCGTCGAAATTTTTCTAGTACCTTCCTGATTTTACGCTGTAGGCCAGCGTTGTTTCATCAATGAGAGGAACATCCTCTCGTATTCGAAAGAAACATTTTTATAAATGTTTGGTCAATCGATTAAGATGAAACAGCCATGTTAGATTTATAATTTTTATATATTTTATGCATTTTCAATGCGATCTTATAAGATAAATGATTATAATAGAAAAATATTTTTCTATCTAAAAATTATAAATTCTCTATTGTCCATAAAAGTCACCATCAAAGTTTAAATGAATAAAAAATCCGCCAAAATAACAAAGACACTTTCGTGCATGTCACTTGATGACGTCACTTGCTTGTCAACAAACTTTTAGCTGTCAAATCGTAATACGTACAACTTAGACTGAGTTCGCTCAAGAAAGTGCCGGCTTTACGATGAACTGCTTCAGCATGATAGCAATTGTGACCTTGATATTTTTGAGCCGAGACACGTCCGATTCCGTTACAATGTCAAACAGATCCTCAGCTGCGCTTTCCCTACTAGCATCAATTAACAGATGTATCTTTTTTTTTATAACGCCTGCTTAGACTATTTCTGTCTCTGTTACTCTCATTTGTATCTCCATTGTTGTCGTAAAAACATGTGATCTATTGTTTATGAAATCTTTTTAACAATGCTGTGTGTACACGTTTTTGGGTAATGATCTAGTTACTAAGCATTTATTTATGTTATTCCTAACTTTATATGATTGTTGCTTGTTGTGTATGCCAATAAATTAAATAAATAATGAAAGTAGCCATCAAAAGTTAGCCAAATCGTTGGGTATTTTTAACGCAGTACTTCTTGTATCTCTCACTACAGGACATTGGCGAAATTTCTGTTGAAAACGGAAAAGCCACATAATGAAAAATATATAGGCGCAGGAGGGCCTTCATTAGAATTATCTGCTATATTTTACCGGGAGTGGGCGGAATCACTTCAAATAAATCACATAGAATACAGATTCACACTCGTTTTATTAAAACAAATTATTAATTAAATCCAAACACAAAAATAAATTTAGAGTCAATTAGATTTCACTATGGAATTATCGTTATACTTTAAATCTTATTAGTATGATCACGCATGGCATCGGAATTTAGCGATTCGTTGAGGACGTGGCGCAGTGACGGTGGCCATCGTTAGACTGACTGTCAAACATGGCCGTCCCGCTGCTCACGTTACAACGCTCCGCTAGAGTGCGCTGCTCTATTCCCACACCAATGATAGCAATGTGCCGTCAAACATAAAAACAGTCTGACGTTTATAAAAAAAGCAAGTGACGTCACACAATAAGGTTAAAAAAGAACTATTGAATAAAATTTTATAATTAATTCTAAGCTGTATGCTATTTATTGTTTGCCTGTTTACGTTTATATTTTAACGCCACATGGCACCACTTGGGAGGCGGTTTTTTCTTTTCATGCCAAGTAAAACATGTACTGTGCACTGTGTGAAAAGGCTAATAAAAAACGTTTATTAAGTTCAAACTCCATTAACACCTTGACGCCCGGCTATGTGTTATATGCGGTCTTTCTCTATCGGGGAAAAATATCATTCAATCTAAAAGAAACATTACCAAAGCCTTAATAAGGATTAAATCAGAGTGTGCGCTGTAGAGCATTATATAATGCTCGTGGATTTTAAGTATCGTTGTCGCGCGCATGATATAATACTCTCGGTTTTAAAGGGGTAAAAATTAATTCTAAGCTGTATGCTACTTATTGTTTCCCTGTTTACGTTAATATTGTAAGGCGGTTTTCTTTTCATGTCATGTAAAACTTTTACTGTTCACTGAACAGGCTAATAAAACGTTTATTAAGTTCAAACCCAAAGAAGTCTTGTTCATTAAACTCATCTCAATAAGAACTTGCCTTAGCATATGACACGGCCTTAGTATCTGTGTTACTAAAATTACTAAATGAGGAACAAACAGAAAAATAACGGAACAAAAAAAAATATAAACAAAATATATATACACATATGAAAAAAAACAAACAATAAAAAGATTCGCACACGCCACCTATAATACAATTATAAAGAAAATGGCACACAAATTTAGACGTCCCTTAAAACAATTCGCCCGAAATTCGACCTAAAATATATCGTACTAAAACTCATTTTTTTCTGGAAGAGTTATTCTGAAAGTAATTTTTTTTCCAGGTATTGCAGACTATGTGATTATAACACCCTGTATATATGTGGGACGGATGAATATGGCACTGCTACGGAAACTAAGGTGAATTATCCTTGAAATATATAATAATAATAGCCTTTTATTAAGATATACTTAACTTAAAAATAGTATTCTAATCTATTATTACACACATATAAGATTGTAATAATAGATTTAAACATGTAATAGCTAACTAATTAACAAAAAAGATATTTTTTTTTGTTAGGTGTCACTCTGGGGTTGGTATAAAAAACCACCCCCAAAAAATATATTCCTCATTTTTTACAGTTTCTTATATTGCAAAAATTCTTAAAAAAATATATTATAATAAGATTATTAATAGTCATGTACAGTTTCAATTTCACGAAAATATCTTTAATAGGTACTGAGAAAAAAATATTTACGTTTAGGGTTGTTACCCCCATTATTCCCTTACTATAGGGGTTAGGGGTGTAAGATTAAGTATATAGCTATTCTAGATGAAAATCTATAAAATCAAAGTAAAAACCATTTATAAGACGCGAGTGCAGTTTTCATATGCTTAACCCGCCAGATCCTTTAGTTTATTAGATTTGTCGTCCTTTCTCTGTATATTATTGCAATGTTTAAGAATACTTAATTAAAACAGATACTTGTTGACTTTGTTGACTTTGTAATCAACGATGTAATGAAACCATAACACCACTATAATTGTGATAGAAGAATAATATTGTGGATTATGAATGGTGACGACGTATTATATTGTAAATGTCGTTACTTCTGTTAAAGCTGACGAGTTTCTTGGCGCTCATTTTTCTTGTCAGTTAAAAAACGTTGAATGGGAGGTAGGTAAATGTTGGACGATTCAAAACAACTTATTTTAAGTGCATTTGAATAAAGTTATTTTCATTTTCATTTCAAGTAAATTTAAATTTATTTTAGTATTTGTTGCTTGCTTATTTTCTGTAGATCCGTTTGCCAATCGGCAAAGGCCTCCTTTTCCATTCTGAACTCTCCTGAGTCGAGTGACTCACCACAGTTCCACATCACTCCTGCTACTTTTCTGATATCGTCCTGTTTTTCTGAGGTCTACCTATTTCTTTTTCCTTTCCTGAGATACCATCTTGTCAATTTCTTATTTTAATAGAATGATACTAGAAATAATCAAATCGGCTCACAAGTGAATTCTCAGGCAACAATCGAACCTGCAACCTTTGTAAGTCCGGTCAAATGTTCTCCCAATTGCGCTACCGAGTGACTATTGTGAACAATATGTGTATTTGTATTGCGAACACTAGAAAATTTCGACAGGTGTTCACAAGGCTCGGCCTGAGAATTCACATGTCAGCATAGTTAATTGTTTTTATTAAAATAATTTATCTTATATAATTTTTATATTTTGTGTATTTTTCAATGATATCACTTCTAAGATAAATTATTTTAATAGAAAAATACTGGAACAAGTCGACTCGGCTTACAAGTGAATCCTCGGGCGGGAATCGAACCCGCAACCTTTGTAAGTCCGGTCCAATGCTCTCCCAATTGAGCTACCCAGCGTTGTGAACTCCCGTCGAAAATTTTCAGTATCTTTCTAATTTTACGCTGTAGGCCAGCATTGTCTCATCAAGGAGAAGAATATCCTCTCATATTCGAAAGAAACATTTGTACAAATGTTTGGGCAATAATAATAATATTTATCTTATAAGAGGCACATGATAAGAGGTCAAAATGGAGTAAGATTGTATACCAGAGAAGAAAAAAAGGAAGAGGTAGACAGCAGAAAAGATGGGAGAACGATAACAGAAAAATGGCAGGGTGATGTGGAACAGAGTGACTCAGGAAAGATCAGAATGGAAAAGGAGGTCTTTGCCGATTGGCAAACAGATCTAAAGAAAATACAAATTTATCTTTTATGTATAAACATTGTTGCAGGCGATAGAGGAAGGACTCACCCCAAAACAGATCTGCGATAAATATTTTGAAATACACAATTCCGTATACCGATGGTTCAATATAGGCTTCGATTACTTTGGACGGACAAGTACTGAACAGCAGACAGAGTAAGTCCATTAAATCATGTAATAATATTTGTTACATTCACACCAATTAGCCTTTCCCAAATTAAGCACTATAAGGCTCGTGTTATGGATTTTATATGCGGGTAGGCGGTGAATTTTGCTAGTATTTTTGCGGAAGTAAACTCCATATTTTTTATTTTAGTAATATCAATAAAAAGAAAATATTAATAACACACACAAAAGTACAATCTACTAAGACAGTTTCCGGCTATTAGTAAGGTGTTAAAATATAGATTAAAAAATACTTTTTGGACGAATTATTTTAATGAATTTGTTGTTTTGAATCGAATGAATCGAATTACATGTTCTGTGAAGTAGGTATGAGTTATTAATTGTGAAAGAGCTTATATCCTGCTAACAAGCTGTGTACATTATTTTGCGGGAAATTATTTAATTAAATCAATATATAGCCATAGCACGCATCGATGCACGCCATTGTGCATCTATATATATACATACAGTTTTTGACCGCGATAAACTCCGAAACTTATTAACCGATATTGAGGTTTTTTTTTTCATTTTAAGTTATAACACAGCAACGCTTAGCCGAGTCAACTAGTATATATGTTACGGCTAAAGGTAGGCGTGAACATAAACTTAAGATTAGCCGGCTAAACCTAGGTTTATTTCGAGGAGGTGTTAATGTCAGTTTCTTCTACCTTTAGCCGGCATAACTAAAGCTGGCAGAACTAATCTAACCTAACCTAACATGATATCGAACTTTAGCTGCTTCTCGAAGATAAACCTAGGTTTAGCCGGCTAATCTTAAATTTATGTTTACACCTACCTTTAGCCGTAACATACGAGGGTGACCTGAATAGTTTCCGGAATCGGCAAGAGATGGCGTGCGAAACATAAATTTGGCATATTGTCGGGCAACCCTAATCTATTTTATGACAGCTGTCAAATTTTCAGACAGCTACTGTCGTTAGTTGTTGTTTACGAACGTGTTTTGTGTAGCAAATCGGGCGGTTTTGTAAAAATGGATAAAATCGAATTTCGAGCGGTGATAAAACACTTTTGGATAGCTGGGAAAACGGCCACGGAAATTCGCAATATTTTGCAGGAGGTTCATGGTGCATCTACTCCATCATTTTCCACCATCAGTTTCTGGGTGAGCGAGTTCAAACGTGGTCGCACAAGCACAAGTGACGAACCCCGCAGTGGCCGCCCAAAAACCGCTACCAACGATGAAATGGTCGACAAAGTTCATGATGTCGTATTAGCCGATCGTCGATTAAAGTTGAAAGAGATAGCAGAGACTATAGGCATCTCAGAAGAACGCGTTGGCTACATCTTGCATGAAATTTTGGGTATGAAAAAGCTTTCGGCGCGATGGGTACCGCGTTTGCTCACACCGGAGCAAAAGCGAAATCGAGTGACCATTTCCGAGGAGTGTCTGGCCATGATTGAACGAAATCCAAAGGATTTCTTCATGCGTTTCGTAACTGTGGATGAGACATGGATCCACCACTACATTCCGGAGACCAAGGTACAGTCCAAACAGTGGACTTTTAAGGGCGAATCGGCTCCGAAGAAGGCAAAGACCGTCCCATCGGCCGGAAAGGTCATGGCGACCATTTTTTGGGATTCCCGTGGAGTGATTCTCATCGACTATCTGGAGAAGGGAAGAACGATAACAGGGCAATACTACAGCGATTTATTGACCCGATTCGATGCAGTATTGAAGGAGAAACGGCCTCGTTTGCAGCGGAAGAAAGTGCTCTTTCACCACGATAATGCACCGGCTCATTCATCCCGCATCGTCGCGTCCAAATTGACTGAATTGCGCTACGAATTACTGCCTCATGCCCCATATTCACCAGATCTAGCCCCCAGCGACTTTTTCCTATTCCCAAACCTAAAAAAATCGCTGGCAGGAAACAGATTTGGCTCAAATGAGGAGGTCATCACCGCTACTGATGCTTATTTTGCAGCCCTTGAAACATCCTACTTTTCTGACGGCTTGAAGAGACTGGAGCACCGTTTGAAAAAGTGTATTGATCTTCGAGGAGACTATGTCGAAAAATAAAAATATAAAACCAGACAAATACCGTCTTCTTCTTGCCTATTCCGGAAACTTTTCAGGTTGCCCTCGTATATACTTGTTGACTCGGATAAGCGTTGCTGTGTTATAACTTAAAATGAAAAAAAAAACATCGGTTAATAAGTTTCGGAGTTTATCGCGGTCAAAAACTGTGAACACACACACACACACAGTGTAGTATGTGTGTGTGTGTGTGTGTGTGTGCGTGTGTATGTATGTATAGTGTGGGCGAATGAGGGTAATTCTTGATCGTTATCCTACAATTGCATAGGATACGGTAGTTCCTGACAATAATAACACTACCATAGCGGGCATTGATGTACGCCATTGAGATTTACCAAGCCAGTATATACATATTTGTTTTGTTCTAGAATAGCACAGAAGATGTTTTTGAAGTTGATGAACAACGGATTTGTATGCCCTCAATCTGTGGATCAGTTGCTTTGCGAGAAATGCGACAGATTTTTGGCAGACAGGTGAGTAACCTGAAAGTATATAATGTAATTTAAATAACTTTAAAATCCCACCATAATTAAAAGAGAATTGTTTGAATAAAATTGGAGATAGAAACAATGTCAACATTTGTAGACTTTCTGTTTTACCGGCTATTTCAAGCTGTTGAAAATTTTTGAAATAATAATAAACCCGGTAAATCTACTGCAGATGTCATCTCATCGCTTACATCCATAGTAACCGATAACCTGAAGTTAAACATAGTTTATTAATATTCGTTTACAAAAATTGCATTTTTTTTTTTGAATAAAATTTAAATATAGGCAAAGTAGGCACTCATTCGCTATTGTAAAATTGCATTGTTTGCAAGCTAACTTTGTTTAATGTAATATTTTTTTTTAATTAATAATTTTTTATGGTATCTTGTTAGAACAAAGAAAGTAAAGTTATTGTATGTGTGGAGGTACTGGCGTGGCTTAAGGCGTCTCGCAAGGGAGCGTTCTGGGTCCGATATTCTTCTTCATTTACATAAATGACCTATTTAATATAAAGGGTGGTACTTCCCGGTGCTTACAATTTGGATGCTGTTAGATCTAGTACACACTTTGACCCATCTTTGATTGCCAAGTGGCTAACCTACTCACGCTGATAGCAATCTCAACAAATCAAATGTATTTTTATGAATTTTAATTTTTTACTTGTTGAAACGAAGAAAGTAAAGTTATTGTGTGAGTGGAGGTACGGCGTCGCTAAGGCGTCCCGCAAGGGAGCATTCTGGGTCCGATACTCTTTCTCATTTATATTAAAGACCTATTTGATAAAATGCGATGGTACATTCCGGTGACAATTGGGATGCTGTTAGATCTAGTACAGAGCTTGGACCATTTTTGATTGCCAAGTGGCTAACTACTAACCTACTCACGCTGAACACAACAAAAAAATCATTTCTTTAGAAATAAAAATCTAGCATTTAAATGCTGAAATAAAAAATATACGAAACTTCGAAAGTTCGAAACTTGTAAAAGTATTACTTTCGATGTTGTAGGTTAGGTTAAGGTTCATAACGCGGCAGATTTAAATTTAATATTGGCGCAACCAATAGTATTATCTATTATTTTAATTACAATTTTTGAATTTATTATGAATTTTATATGACATTGAAATGTATATCTTGAAAATACTTGATTAATAAGAATATTTTTTTTTTAGATTCGTAGAAGGCACGTGTCCCCACCCAGGTTGTTTCTACGACAATGCTCGTGGGGATCAATGCGATAAGTGTGGAAAACTAATTAATGCCATAGAGCTCATAGAGCCACGGTGTAAAGTGTGTGGCCATAAACCAACGGTGAAGCCAAGCGAACAACTCTTCATACAGTTGAACGAGGTGAGTGACCGATTATTATACATTTTAAAATTTGATAAAATTATGATAGATTAATATATGGGCTTCGTTTGACCTAAAATTATTAGTTCTAATTTCATTCCGGGCCTAATTTGATGTACATTGCAGGTTAGGTTAGCTTAGATGTTTTTATTCGTTATCAGCCAGCAACTTATACAATGTTTTAATTTTACACTTGATCAAACGAAATGTGATCGACAAAAAATAGAAAAAAATATTTTTTAAGCAAGCAGATTCTAAAATCAATGCACTTTAATTTATTTTCTTATAAAATCCCCGTTTTTCGGTTTTAAATTATTTTCTCTTAGTAAACGGTGTATTTTTTTCAAAGTAGTCTTATTTGAAAGCTAGAAAGAATAACTAGCAACAAAAATTAAAAAAGCCTACGATTTCGGGCAGTTAATTTGTTAAAAAAAATAATAAAATATTTTTTTTGTGAAAAAATACTTTTTTTTTAATTTTTCATTCGTCATCATCGTCATATCATCGTCCAGATAAATTAATGAGCAAATTTCAAAAATGGCTCTTCTTCCTGGTCAATTTTCTCCACTCCGTTTTGTCATGGCATATCTCCTTTGTAAGGCCCCAGGACCCTAATGTAATTTGATGTGGCCCCATAATATATAGTAATATGCATTATTATTAATTTAACATGCTTTGTGCACTGTTATGGATTTTGACTCAGTTTTATACCTAGCTTCGAATATAAGTAGAAACGCTACCGTTGCACCAAACGGTCGTCAAATAGAAACAGGTTCTGGGTTCTGGGGATATTCTGGGGTAGCTCGTTCCATTGTGGGTCCTCTCTTAGCCTCCAGGCTTAATTGGGATCAAGAGCGACATAAAAAAAAGGATATGATAACAGCCTTTGTAATCCTAATTATATTATGACAATATTTTATGTCTGTGTTTATTACCATACCAGCAACGCGTGGCCGGGTTATACCAGCAACACGTTGCCGTATACCAGCAACGCGTGGCCGGGTTAGCTAGTAGTGATAATAAAGAGAGTTATAAATAATTTTTGTACTAGTTGGAGTCTTCAATCCGTAGTTGGATATCTTCGGCGTCCGGGGTATGGTCCCCGGCTGCGCGTGGCGTTTGCCGCGCCTGGCTTAGGGAGCCGTTGAGAGCTCGCGCTTTGACCAGGGACCTTAGGTGGGGAGTGCCCGTCCCTATACCCAAGTACCAACACAAGGTGAGAACGCTGAATAAAAATATAAGTTTTTGACCAATATAATAATCAAATAAGATATTTAATTTCATATATTTTATGCATTTTTCCGACGCAATACGAGGGTGGATCAAAAAATTCGCGGAATGGAGGGTAAAAGTAAGAAATAAAACACAAAATTATTTTTCCTTCTCAATGTATTCCCCCTTAACTCTAATACATTTATTAGACCTATCAATTAATTTATTAATACCTTCGAAAAAAAATGATTTTTCTTTGTCGTCAAAATAGGCCGAAATTGCGTTCTTCATCGCTGGAAAATTTCTTTCCTCGAAGCTCTTTTTTCATTTTTGGGAACAAATAATAATCACTTGGGGTAAATTTGGGCTATAGGGAGAATGTTCCAAAATTTTGAAGCCCACTCTTTGAACAGCAGCCATGACTGCGCGAAACTCAATTTTCTCCATGTTGCAAATTTTCTTCCGGATTGACTTGTTGATTGATGTGTAGCTCAGGTAATTATGACCTATTTTTTTTGAAACTCAGTATTTATACTCTTAATGAGTGTCACAACTAGTGCAGGTAGTAAAGAGTCGCCTTTCCCCCCTCCATGCCCCATTTCGCGAACTTTTTGACCCACTCTCGTATCTTATAAGATAAATTATAATAATAGACAAATACTAGAAAATATCTACTCGGGTCACAAGTGAGTTTTCAGGAAGGAATCGGACCTGCAACCTTCGGAAGTCCGGTCCAATGCTTATAGCTTAATCTAAATATGAATATTTGTTTACTAGTACTTAAGACATAATTTTGTAGAATGTTAATCTTTGGTATAAAAACTTAAATTATGTTCCTTTTTCTTTGGTCAAATATCGGTTATATGAAGAGCAGAGCCATCTGACACAAGTATTTTGATGCTTAAAAGAAGACTCTGACCACTTGTTGTTGTAATAATGATATTTGAACGTAAATAAATATTTTTCATTTTTTTCATTTTCAATACGCTCCCAATTTCGATGAGTGTTCATAAGGCTCGGTAGCTCAATTGGGAGAGCATTGGACCGGATTCCCAAAGGTTGCGGGTTCCCGCCTGAGAATTCACTTGTGAGACGAGTCGATTTTTTCTAGTATTTTTATATTTTAATAATTTATATTATAAGATATTTAGTTCTTACATTTCCGCGCACATTACACATTTAAACTAGGCGATGCAGTCGCTAAGCATAAAGCTTCGCTAGCACCACATATTGGAGCTGTGCGTAATACAATGGAAATCAATAATGTTTGGTAAATTTTAAAATTCCATACGAATGAAAACTTTAAAAATGTGCGCGCTTTTGTTTAATGGGAAACAAAATGAGCTAATGTTTATTGGTTATATTTTTTTTATTTTCTCGAATTTCAATATTCGGTCACGATCTGGTCCTAAATGTGCTGATTAGATACCACACAAAAATTATTAAAATTGGTTAAGAACTCGGGAAGTTATTGCGTAACAGACATTGCGTCATTGAAGCTGATCCATGGGGGCTTCGCTCCAATAAAACAAATTATTTAGGGTTTTTTGTGCATAATATATTTAATCCTGACGTTTCGATTCCTTTACAGGAGCCATGATCACAGGATGACTAAAATAATGTCATGCTGCAATTTCGGTCATTACCTTAGTCATTCTGTGATCACGGCTCCTGTAAGAAGTCGAATCGTCAGAATTAAATAATGCGCAAAAAACTCTAAATAAGTTGATTTATTTAAATGTGTAATGTAAAATTATTTAAATATCATATGATATATTACCGAAAAATCATTTATAGTGAATAGTGAATGTTGTTAGTTCTAATAAATAAAAAAACATGTTTTGACAGGTATTTTACGTTTGGTTCGACGCTCCAATCGGGTACTTGAGTATAACACAAAACGCGACCAAACAGTATGAGAAATGGTGGAAACCTGACAAAGAGTTTGATGTGAGTATAATAATTTAATCTTTATACATATATATAACTACACCTAAACGGCTGGACCGATTTGAATGATTTTTTTTGTATGTGTTTGGCTGGCACCCTGGATGGTTTAGATTCACAAATCAGCCCGGCAGATGGCGCTGCAGTCGGCACAGCAATGCGTGGCCGGGTCAGCTAGTATTAATTACAATTGTTATTATTAAATATCAAATATTAAATAAATAGGTTGTATGAAAAGGCTGATGAGAGTTGAAGAAGCTAGAGATGTATGTCGGGATAGTAGTAAGTGGAAATTTGTGATGTCTACCAATCCCTGCAAAAAAAAGGTGTGATTTTATGTAATATATGTATGTAATAGACAAAATCACATACATTGATAGCTGTAGCTAAAGCACTTGTGTTATGGAATTCAGAAATAACGACGGTACCAAGATTACCAAAATTACCATTATTACCAAGATTACCATAATTACCCACGATTACCAAGAATACCATAATTACCCATGATTACCATAATTACCCACGATTACCAAATTTACCATAATTACCCACGATTTCTGTAAATCATCGATGCTACTAACATCTTTTTTTTGTTATCACTATCCGTAAGGGCTGTTGGTGGGCCCGTGTTATCTCACACCACCTTGGGCCCTGACGTACCAAAACGCCCAGACTCGAGCCAATATAAACAAGTTTGTTTTCTATCTCGGCCGGGCGAACCCGGGACCTTGAAGTGGCTTTACTATGAAAACCGTAATGCGAGACACATGGAAGTCCTTGTAAATTATACTTTATGATATTATATTATTTATTATAATTTGAATCCCATCTGACTTCTGAGCCAAGTTGAATTTTGAAGTGAAAACTTCTTTAGCATCGTTGTAATTTGAAAGTAGATGAAACGAAAAAGCGACAGTTAAATGAGACTGACTTCATAATGCTTCCTATCTCATTTTCTCCTAAGTTAAATCTTATGAATTCATGTGTTTGTCTCATTTTAATGTCGCTTTTTCGTTTCATCGACTTTCAAATCACAACGATGCTAAAGAATTTTTCACTTTTCTTTATATAAAATCTCAATGCATCGGTTGAGGTGAATAATATAAATGCTTATAAAATATATGATAACTTTGTCTTCAGGTGAAACTGTACCAGTTCATGGCGAAGGATAACGTTCCATTCCACACTATAATGTTCCCAGCAACTCTTATTGGTATCAACGAAGGCCATCTGTTGGTGAACTATCTCTTTGCTACTGGTATGTAGTTTTTAATTTTATTATTTATTTAATATTATAATTTTAATTTTGATTCCTATCTTGTTTTTTATTGCATGATGTATTTACTTATAAGTGTTTGTTGCATTTGTTTTTATTTTACAAATGTAAGTAAATCAAATCAATAAATAAAAATAAATTGATATTTAACAGAACTGATTATTTAACTAGCATCTAATTTTTATTTTCTAGAATCAATTTTTTATTTTTTATTTATTTATTTCACCGCACCTTTCGCACCGATAGTCCTGGGTTCAATTCCTGGAAGGGGCGAACATCTGTGTGATGAATACGAGCATTTGTACCTGAGACATTGGTATTTATGGATATTTCATATTTATATGTCATATGTGTATTGTCTAAACCAGTGGTTCCCAATAAGGTCTTTCTACGTACCACTTCAAGAAAGACCTCAAACTTGCGTGCCCCTTATTGCAGGAATGTTAAATAAAAATGAAATCAGGTATATTTTATATTTATTATTATCAAATGAAACATGTGTTCTCTGTCATTACATTCTCACAATTTATCACATTAATAAACACATGTTTTATTAATGTGACAAATGTGAACGTTTGTCTTTGCACAGCCGCGCCCCACGCCGCCACGCGGGAAAAAACGCTTGATGCATTGCTTACTGATCGTTTAATTAAATTGAATATTTTTTTGCATTATTTGCATTATTGTGTTTTAAGGATTTAATATTTTAGTTGAGAGATTGCTGCACGTACCCCTTGATGCAATCTCGTTCGTCTCGTACCACTAATTGGGAAACACTGGTCTAAACATTTCCTAGTATCCATAACACAAGCCTTACAGTGCTTACTTTGGGCTTGACTAATTGGCGTGAATGTAATGAATATTATTATTATTATTTTTATATAATGTCTACAGGTTTATTTTGTATATATTTTATTAAATCATATATTCGTATGTTTATTTTAATTGAGCATTACCATCTGACCTGGATTATTTTATTGCTTACTTTCCTGCCCACCATTTTTAGTGATAAGGCCATATACATAGATATAAATACTCATAGAAAAATATATATGTGTATATATATATATATTCTCAGACTCAGGTAGAAATGCTCGTATTAATCACATAAACATCTGCCCTGGAATCCAGGATCGTTTGGGCGAAATTCAGGATCGCTGTCGTTGCACCAAAAATATACCTATTTTTCCTTCTTTTTTAGAGTACCTGAACTATGAGGAAGGAAAATTTTCGAAGTCAAGAGGAGTTGGAGTCTTCGGCACTGATGCACAGGTGAGGATTTATTATCTATACTACTTTATAAATCTGTAGGTTTTGTCTGTATATTTATTTTTATGTACAAATTTTATAATAAATATTCTTTCTATGACTAATACTTATTCTACTATTTTAACCCTATCCGTGCCAGCTACAAAAATACTATTTCAACACTTAACATGTATTATTATTCCTAATGCCAAACTCTAAATCACCGATTTTACATGTAGTGCCAAGAAATATTTTTTTATAGGATGCCCAAAAAAATCCACGAGTATACTCGTAGTCGGCACCATGTTACAGTAACGCACTACGAGTATTCTCGTAGCTGGCACGGAAAGGGTTCAAAAAATTGTCTGTATGTCCTTCTGTAAGTCAACAATGGGTTAACCAATTTTCATGAAATTTAGTGTATGGTATGATCATGTGATTGCGCACATTATAGGCTATATGTCATATCGGTAGAATCCCTGTAGTTCTAACTTATATATTTTTTTTGTATTTTGTGAACAGAGAAACCTATATAAAGATTTTGACTTTTTGTTCGAATATAAATTAGGGCCGTCTGTTGCCCCAGGGCCTCCACACGTCCAAATCCGGGCCTGAGCTTAGCCCAAAATAAGCACTGTAAGGCTTGTGTTATGAATACTAGGATTACGGATAGACATACATATGTAATATTTATTGAAATATACATAAATACCCATGACTCAGGCACAAATGCTCGTATACATTACTCAAACATCCGCCCTTTCCGGGACGCGAACCCAGGACCGTTGGTGCGAAAAGCAGGATCGCTTCCAATGCAACAAAATGTCGTAAATATGTTCACACCACACTGTTGTATTTGCACCAGGACACCGGAATTCCATCTGATGTGTGGAGATTCTATTTGGCATCAATCAGACCGGAGACTTCTGACTCCAGTTTTAGTTGGGCAGAACTTGGTACAAGGTAAGTAAAAAAGTATCTATATATCCACAGCTGGATGACAGCCTTCCCTAATAGTGGGGGGAGGGGGGATTGCCATAATCTCAGGGTTGTATGTTTGTATTTTCTATATTTTTTTGTTATAACTTTTATGTACATGGAAAATGTAATAAAACCTTTGAAATTGATGGCGTTATATCGTTGCTATCTGAAATTGACATATCTAATGAAGGTCTCTCTTTTTTCGCAGAAATTTTCAATTTCATAATATTATAACACATACTAATCATTTGGTATAATTTGAAATTTAAAGAAAATAAGCTCTACAGAGTTCTATGCATATGCTGAAGCTTGAAAATTTTTTTTTTTTAATATTTTTGATTGCTCAACCATAGAGCCAATGTTTTTTGGTCATAACTTTTTTATTTTTTCGAATTTCACGATCATGACGTCACGATTTAGTCCTAAATCTGCATAGGAGCTCCTATGGGAGCTGAATTTCCAATGAAATATTGAAATTTTTAAAGTTAAGATAAACAATAAATTATCATATTTAGGCGTATTATAAATCCAAGTTTAGATAGTTTAAAAATTTAAATTTTTATTTTTTTCATGCAGAAATAATTCTGAGTTGCTTAACAATTTGGGCAACTTCTGCCATCGGTCTCTGAGCTTCTGCTCGAACAGTTTTAAAGGGCATGTGCCCGAAGTGAAGCCAACTCAAGCTGACTATGAGCTCATCGCTTTGGTCAACAGGGAAATTACAGGTCAGTATGTTCGCTTAAATATTTTTGTCGTAATTTTATCATACTTTTTGAATTAATTTTCAATGTATTTATTTAATTTTTGCATTCACAATGCAATATAACAATAAATATACGCCTATTTATTTATTATATTATTATTATTTTATTTTATTTATTATTATTTTATTTTGAATGGGTTCTCTCTTGATCCCAATCAAGCCCGGGGGCCAAGACAGCATCCACGATGGAACGAGCTAACCCAGAAGGTGCCTATTCACCCTGGCTTTAAAAACGGACGGGTTATAAGTACTCGGAAATACAGACGCAGGGAGGGAGTTCCACTCATTTTTAATCTTATAATTTTTAATGATTTTTTTTTAAAGGCTACGTTCAGAACATGGAGAAAGGCCGCCTCCGTGATGCTCTCAAGCATGTGCTGTCCATATCCCGGTTGGGAAACCAGCATATGCAGTCTGAGCAACCCTGGGTACTACTCAAAGGATCCGATGACGACAAGTAAGTCTTCATAATTATCATTAACTACTCAAAAGTTAAGGTCTTGGGTTTGAGTCCCGGAATGGGGCAGATGATTGTGTGACAAATACGAGCATTTGTATTTGAGTCATGGGTATTTTATATATATTACTATTAATATTACATATCTATGTATTATATGTGTGTCTATCCGTTACCCTAGTATCCATAACACAAGCCTTACAGTGCTTACTTTGGGCTAGGCTAATTGGTGTGAATGTAAGAAATATTATTTTTATATAAGTCATTTGGCATAGAAACTTTTGCCATAATTGAATAGCTTGCTGGCCGGTAATGGATTTAAAAATTACTTTTCTAACGAAACCAGCATTGTTTATCAAATTATGCCAATAGTGGCAGCCAAAAATACAAACCAATTCAGGATAGACTGGGTCAGTGATTTTCAAAGTCGTCCATATCGACCTCCAGGGGTCAATGACAACTTCAAAGGACTTGACGACCGTTTGGTGCAACGGTAGCGATCCTGCCTTTCGCACCGACGGTCCGGGTTCGAATCCCGGTAGGGGCAGATGTTTGTATGATGAATACGAGCATTTGTACCTGAGTCATGGATATTTATATATATTTATATTACATATCTATGTATTATATATGTATGTTTATCCGTTACCCTAGCATCCATAACACAAGCCTTACAGCGCTTACTTTGGGCTAGGCTAATTGGTGTGAATGTTAAAAATATTTATTTATTATTTATTTAAGGGGTCCATGCCAGCGAAATAAAAAGTGACCGAATATTATTTATTTTTGTTTTTAATATTTGGATATAGTTTTATATAATAATATCCATTTCACAAAGCGAAGAGATTACTGTAGAACCCCTCTTTTAGATTTCGAAGAGGTATCGGTAGCTCAATTGGGAGAGTACTCGCCCGGATAGTAAACGGATGATTCGAGTCCCGTCTTACACCTATAACTGGTTGAATTTTTTTTGTAATAATTACTTTACATATATAAATCTAGCAGTTGCATAACAAAAAAAGTCATGTGGTGTCGTGGGACACCGGATAGAGACAAAGTTCCTTATTATAATAATATTAATTTTATAGTCCAAGATCCCAGAGCGATCAGACGTAACTTATTTTCACATGGATGAAACCTTAGGTTCGTAGTAGTGCCTCATGTACTTAGAATACCTGTGTGTTTGTGGAACTTGCCGAGTGACACCTGGGCAGGTACCAGGTGAGAAAGGTAACTAAAAATTAGAGTTATTTTACTTAAATTCTGATGGCTGATATTTATATATATTATGTAGAATATTATACTAAACTAGTATCATAAAGTGTCAGACACTTTTCATGGACCAAAACTTTTGTCAGATGCTTTAAAGCTCCATAAAAAATAAATGAACTTTACTTATTTTCCCATGTCTGACTTTTACATATGTTATTGAGGTAACTACTACAAAGTTACATTTCATCAGTCAGACAAATTTGACTGACCAAACATCCCTTAAGACAAAAATTATTCGACTGGGAGTGCGAGCGCGAAAGCACTATGCGCATGCGTCTCAGAGTAATAAATTCAAATCTTTTAAAAATTCCTACTACTTTCAATCCAAGGTTTTCTTATCTTTACTTTAATGAAATGATTTTCAATATTAAAAATTAATTCAATAATTAATAAATATTAAATTAAATTCATGTATTGCGTGCATTTGGGATAATGAGTACATTAGGAGCTATTTTGTTTTATAAGGCATTATTTTTATTTTATTGTAAAAAAGGTACCAGTCAAAATAATTTAAAAGTAAAAATATATATTATGATTAATTACAGCAAGTATTAGTTTATTTTTTATTAATCATATTCATCGACAAAATCATTAGAATTTTCACCATTCATCCAGTCACGATACTGTCCGCTGGAGTCATCATCCTCGTCGTCAATCGTCAATTTTAATTTATGCCTTTTTGTTTTTTGTTCACAATATATACATGTCTGGGTTTTTTCACTTGTTATATCACGTTCTGATGAATTACTAGGTGTAAAGGAATCACTACCACATTCAAGGGTCGCACTAGATTCTTCAGTAATATATGACACCGGTTCAACTGATTCTAATTCTATACTAACTTCAACACTTGGCTCAGGTATTATGCTAGGTTCATGATTGGTACTAACTGGACTTAAGCTTGATGTTACATCTGAATCTCGAGCTGTAGAATTATTTTGTTGACTTGAGGTAGATTGTGCACATGGATCATTATCAACAGTACAGTTACTTGGTTGCGTTGATGTGGATGCTAATGATGTATTTTCTGATTCATTTAATAAATTTCTTTTTTTAACTGGAGTGGCAGAATAATATTTTTTTGGGAGAGCAGTAAAATTTTTATAACACTCTCGGTGATAACCACTATCATATAAATCCTCCGGTAATTTTATGTTTCTTAATTTTAGGTTATGTATTTATCGCTGTTTTAAAACTTGTTTACATTTTTTAAAAGTTTCTTCGGAAAATAATATTAATTTATCATTAGATTTTTGGCAAAATACACACTTCAATTTTCCGTCTTCCATGGTTTTTTCACTATCACAAATTACTTAATATCAGTAAAAAAATACACGGCATAAACAAAAAAAAACATGTGCTCTTTACGGATCTAAACTCTATACTACGTGACACGTACTAGGCACATACACACACAGTAGAGTGGAGCAGATGGTAAGTTTAAGGAGGGGAACGGAGTTGCTATGGACATCTCACTCGCTGTTCAATGCATGCATAGTGCTTTCGCGCTCGCACTCCCAGTCGAATAATTTTTGTCTTAAGGGATGTTTGGTCAGTCAAATTTGTCTGACTGATGAAATATAACTTTGTAGTAGTTACCTCAATAACATATGTAAAAGTCAGACATGTGAAAATAAGTAAAGTTCATTTATTTTTTATGGAGCTTTAAAGCGTCTGACAAAAGTTTTGGTCCATGAAAAGTGTCTGACACTTTATGATACTAGTTTAGTATAATATTCTACATAATATATATAAATATCAGCCATCAGAATTTAAGTAAAATAACTCTAATTTTTAGTTACCTTTCTCACCTGGTACCTGCCCAGGTGTCACTCGGCAAGTTCCACAAACACACAGGTATTCTAAGTACATGAGGCACTACTACGAACCTAAGGTTTCATCCATGTGAAAATAAGTTACGTCTGATCGCTCTGGGATCTTACTCTATTAGGTTCTATTCGAGGTATAAAGAAAATAATTATTCGGGTGTACATTTTTTATTATGATTTTTTATCGATAAATAGCAAAGAAACAACTTTACAAAATTATCTTAACACCTTTATTTTATTTACATTGATTTATAAAAATGTAATTACAGTTATCACGTAGACTATACATTAGACTGTATAGCCATCCCACATAGACTATACAAAAAATCTTCGCTTTTTGTTTAATGCTACGGACGTTTCTTCCCGGCTAGGGTATCCCTCCGCAGCGCCCCATAAGGAACTTCGTTTCAAAAAAATCTCTCAGTTCTACAGAACCAGTATCTAATTTTCAAAGACATGTGATGGATTAAATCGCACAATCCAAAATGAAAATAACAGTAAAATTACATAATACTAACCCATTTTATTTTTTTATACAGGCAACGTGGTTCCACCGCCATCGGTCTGTGTTGCCAGCTAGTAGCTTTGCTGTGCGCTTTACTAACACCATACATCCCTGATACTGCAAGAAAGCTGAGACAGCAACTAAAAGTGGAAACCACAACCCTCAGGATAAATCCAGAGTGAGTAATTTCACATATTTGAATGAATGAATAATCTTTATTTGCGAAAATTTTAAATATAAGATGTTCTTAATATTAATGATAACAGTTCATTCAAATTTACATTTTTATCAAATATTTTGTTTTGGACCATAAATAGTGCAGATTGACACCTCGAAGCCCAGCTTTGTGGTAAATGCGTTATTTCTCTCTCTATTGATATCGGGGAAAAAATATCATTCAATAAAAAAGAACCATTACCAAAGCCGTAATAAGGATTAAATCAGACTGCGCGCTATAGAGCATTATATGATGCTCGCGGGTTTTATGAGGTTAAAAGCTCGTAAATTTCTTCTCAAAATGTCTATCAATCATCGTTACAGTAGGAACGTTAACAGGCACGTGTAATGTCGCGACATAAATGTTGGTTAGAGTTCACCTGATAAATTAACATAGCAATGCGCTGAACTGATAAAAAAATAGTTTCAAGTTCAAATAAAAAAAAACTCAAACAATAAAATATAGACACAAATATGACCCTTCTAGGCCACTGCAATCACCTAAATACTAAAAAGGATATAACGTCGTTGCGCGTGCAAAAATCGCTATGTGTTATTTAGCTATTTTCGGATTTTTATGCAGTATTGATCGTTATTTCAATGCACACATACTGTATAAAAAATGAAATAAATGAAATATTTAAAGAGTTTCGGAATGTAGCTATGTGACATTCATACTTCGAAAGTTCCATATATACACGTTAAGTGTTATAGTTCACAGAGCTAAAACAAATAAAAAAAAAACACATAGCGACTCTTTCACGCGCAACGACGATATGCAAAGCAATGATATAGGACAATTAATGTAAAACTCATTGGTTTCATATTATGTACTTTAGCTCGTTCTTATTTTAAAATTCAAATTATTGCAATGATCCGGGAGGTAAAGTTTTATGAAAAACGTTCACTTGTCTCCTGCTTTTATTTTTAATTTCGAATATTTAAAAATGGAATATCAAATAACCAAAAAGTTCTTACTTCGAAATTCAAAAAATTTAATGGGCTGCTTATTTTTTTCATAAGGAATTACTTAATGTGCGTGTCTCTACGAGTACGTGGTTGTGTATGCGTTTGTCTCTCTCTTTCTCTCTTCCTGTGCGTGTTATTAGAGACGCGTTTATACCCTTTTTTGTAAATAAATTTTATTTATAAACGTGAGGTTGTCAAAAGGAAAGGGCCACTAATTTCTAATCTCGGCGGACACAGTCTGCAACCGTCCGAGCTACCGAATACATATTGTCACGTTGCTAAATAATAAACTTTTATTAAATCGGTTAATTTCTAATTGGGCGAGTTTATTTGGTGTTGATCAGTTCCCATTCACTACGTGTGTGTTTTCTTGACACCTCACATTTCAAGACAGATTGGCAAGGAGGCTTCCTACTTACATATCTCGACTTCGGCACTACAGTTTGACTAGTTTAAAGAATCGTAGAATAATGTTGGATTTAATGTTTTTTTACAAGATCATAATCGGTCATAATGTTCCTTATAAGCTGGCTCGATTAGCAAGGTATCTACCGTTTAAGGCAATTGCTTTCAGAACAAATTTAGGTCATTTTTCTGCAATGAACAGAATTCAGTCGCGGTACAGTGAAGTATCACGTTTGTCAAGCAATAATGCCGAGCTTGATTTGTCAAATTCATTACGCAAGTGTAGACTCACTATAAGGAGAATTGTTGTTTCTGAAATAGTTTAATTACATATCACAAAATTTTATATTTTTGAGGTCTTTTCTTTACAAATATGTATAAATGTTTGCATGTCGTGACAGCCTTTAATTAAGGCAACACTATACAATGTAAATCAAAAGTATAAGGTCTGTGCTTTGTTGGCTGCCCATAAAATAAATAAAATAAAATAAAATATGTGTGTGTGATTTACAGTTGGTTGGCTCATTATGACTAGCATATATATTATTTCTTTAATCCGTGTCCATTACAGGAATCCTTCGTTCATTCAGTATTTGCCAAATGGGCACGTGATTGGCAAACCGGAGCCGCTGTTCGCCAAAATAGAGGCCGACCTACTGGAAAAGCTCAGGGCAAAGTACGCCGGTACGCAAACTGAGAGGGCCAATGCGGTGAGTTTATTTTTAAATGGGTCAATAAAAATAATTTGTTTCTAATAAAAATATTGAAATCTATAATCTAAGATCACAAATTTGTTGTTTGTCTGTCCGCTCTTTTTCCATTGTATCAATAACGTTACCATAGCAACGCGTTAACCGCAAGTGGTTCGTCTACCGGACGCTAGATGACGCTAACGGAAAAATATTTAATAATAGAAAAAAATAAAGAACTTTGTCCACCCGTGCGAAGCCGGGACGGGCCGCTAGTAATAAACAATCATAATTAAATGATCAATAGTCATAAATAAACAATAATTTATTTTAATAATTTAACTTTAAAATTTAATTTAACAATTCAATTTAATGATTTAATTTTGTCCTTGGAGCCTTGGACCCGTTAGGCTCCAAGGACAAAACTTATATTTCTTTTTATCTTTGGCCGTGGTTAGCCTATTTCGACCTATGACTGCATAATTACATACATTATTTATTCTTATTTTCTTTTTATATAGAATGGCGATGTCATTGGATCTCAAAGTGTGGCAGCGTTAGAATCAGCAGTTGCTGAACAGGTAATGTGTTCCATTAAACGAAATAGAAGTAGGTATGTTGATAGGGTCAATGACCTCAAACGTGATTTTTTTTATTTCTATAAACGGACCATCAACAGTGATTTTTTTTGCTCTTGTTGATTAAATTTGGGCAACTGATTCGAGTCTTAAAAGTTTTTGCAATTTCGGTTTTATAATGAATTTTTCATTTTTTTTCATCTTTTATGATAAATTATTTTTAATAGAAAAATATGTACTAGAAAAAATGGGTTCCCGCCTGAGAATTTACATGTGAAACGAGACGATTTTTTCAAGTATTTTTGTATTAAAAATAATTTTGCAAAATTTACTCTGCCCAAATAATAATAATATTTTGTTATTGGTGTTATTATAGTTCATAGGTAAATACCCAATAATTATTTTTTTATTTTTTATAATATACAGGGTGACAAAGTCCGGAAGTTGAAATCGTCAACCAAAGACAAGTCCGTTTGGCAACCGGAAGTAGATAAACTCTTAGAACTTAAGAAGCAACTCGCCGCCGCTCAAACGAACGCTAAATCGCCCGCTAAAACCAACGCGTTAAATAGCAGTGTTGCCGATCTGGAAAAGGCTGTGGCGGAACAGGTAAATAAGTATTTTTATATATAATTTATATACAAGGTCATTTTATAAACACCATCCAAATTTATATATTATATTCTTTGAAAAATATAATGAAACAAATATATATTTTTTTTAATATCACCCAGTACTAAATTATTAATTAAGGCTATACAAAGTTATCCGATATACGTAGTCACGTTTTATTGTCACAATCACGCTACGCATGATGTTGTAGCAGATGATTACACGACACCAACACGACACACAAAAATGAAGTGTTTGAATGATAACTAATGCCTAGAAAAAAATTGGATGGTGTTTATAAAATAATCCAGTATAGTTATCTTTTACCCGCGGTTTCGCTCGCGTTAATTTTTTTTATGTGTCTCGGGAACAGTACTTTTTTCTGGATGAAAGATACCCTATGTACTTTCCTGTACCTCTGGCAAACTGTATGCAAAATTTCATGACGATCGATTAAGTAGTGACGGCGTGAAAGTGTTTTAAACAAACTCATTTTCGTAATTATAATTTTAGTTAGGACTATTAGACTTTTACCGATACGATATATAGCCTATCATTTGCGCAATCACATGTTTGTAACACATGCCAACAAATTTCATCAAAAACGGTGAACCCGTTCTTTACTTATAGAAAGACATACAGATAGACAGACAGACAAAAATATTAAAAATAGTAGAATTGGTGTAAGTGAGTCAAAACGAATATTCGTCATATAATTTGTCCAAAAAATAAATGTAGGAGACACAACTACAGATTTATATAGTAGTATAAATTAATTAACCTGGGTGGGTTCCCTCGATATACAGGGTGACTTTTTTCATATGGGTGTGGATTACGAAATACGAAGTTGAAAACGAAGTGTAGCGAACTAACGAAAAAATCGAAGGAGTCTCGATCTTTTGTATTTAAAAAAATATATTCTTAACCAGGAATCCATCCCATTGATATTAAAAAAAAAACGTGTTTTATTTATACACCATCATGTCGGTAATATGAATCTAATTTGGGAATTGATCACATATGGCTAATTATAGGAAAGAGCTCATATAAAATACTTTTTTTATGATTCTATATATTTTTAGCATTTGGACACGATTCTATTTTTCTAGTTTTTTTTTCTATCAAAATAATTTATCAGATACTTTTATTATGTTAACTATATGGTGTTCCTGTCCCGTCCGACATCTTAGACTTTTTTCTTGTCAAACTTCTTTAGACGTAACTTAAAAATTTACAGTTTGGTAACAAAAAATATAATTATCTAGAAATATTTTTGCTCAGCTGTTTTCATCTAGCAGCCCTTTTTTGTATTTTTTCTATATTATTTTTTTATTATTAAGTAATTTTGTTTTATTATTTACTAGCTAATTTAACAAAGTTTCTTCACAATCTGATCAATGGTTTCGGAAAGCAAACAAACAAACATTGATTTTTATTTATGTAAGTTTAGAAGAATTTTTATTTGATTATACAGGGTGACAAAGTCCGGAAGTTGAAATCGTCGACCAAAGACAAGTCCGTTTGGCAACCGGAAGTGGATAAACTCTTAGAACTTAAGAAGCAACTCGCCGCCGCTCAAATGAATGCGCAAACCAACACGCCTTCATCGAGCGTCGCTGATTTAGAGAAAGCTGTTTCTGAACAAGTAAGGCAGATTTAAAATAATCAATATGTGATTTAAAATACGCTTATAAAAATACACTCATCTCCGAGTCCTCAGGTGGGATTCGAACCTATGACCTTTCGCTTATCCAGGCGAGTACTCTGACGCTGAGCTACCGAGACGCCGTCAGACGCGTCGAAATTTACAAACGTATTACAACTTCTACTATCCACTTGACGGTCCCTGGTAGCAATCGCTACCATATTCAAATTTCCGTGTGGCCTGCTGTTTTCTGATCTAAATATTTTGTGGCGGATTCTTTATTTAATCAGCTTTACGGTAGTATTTTTTGTTTGGTCCCAGCTTCATTATTTAGCGAGAAAATGGCATTTTTATCTAAGAGTCTGACATATTTTTTCAATTCGTACAGCATTGGGAATGTTGAGGAGGGTGGGGGGTGCGGTAGCGGACTGACAAGAGGTTATGAGCTAGTATCGTTCCACCAATGTTGAACGTTAACTACGTTCAACATGGAAAGTAATATTTTTACAAATATGAAATATTTGATTAATATAGAACCAGCTATAATGTATTTATTTTGTTTTTTGCATTATATGCGTTATTTCTATAAGATTTATATAGTTATTTCTGTAAATACATTATGAAAACGAATTATTTGACGAATACCGGTTCTCATGGTAAAGCCAAGAGGGCCCCGGTTTGATCTCCGCAAGGATCAATGTAGAAAATGAACTTTTCTATATTGCCTCGAGTCTGGGTGTTGTGGTACCATAGTTGTTTCTGAATTCCATAGCACAAGTGCTTTAGCCACTAAACTTGTGTTCAGAACAATGTATGTGATAATGTTAAATAATATTATTTGATTTTTTTCTAATTTGGATGACAGATAGTTAATAGAAGGAATTAACCCTTTCCGTGCCAGCTACGAGAATACTCGTACTGCGGTACTGTAACATGGTGCCGACTACGAGTATGCTCGTAGATTTATTGGGCATCCTATACAAAAAAATATTTCTTGGCACTACAAGTAAGATCGGTTTTTTAGAGTTTGACATTAGGAATAAAAATACATGTAAAGTGTTTAAATAGTATTTTCGTAGCTGGCACGGAAAGGGTTAATAAAACGGGGTTAGAAAGATATAATGGACTAATTGTTCAAAAATAAAATTCCATGACATGTGACTGTAAAAATAACCTAAAAATAATAATTTATTTATACACAGGGTGAAAAAGTGAGGAAACTGAAGGCGTCTACCAAAGACAAGGCGGTTTGGCAACCGGAAGTTAAAATACTATTGGATTTGAAAAAACAGTTGGCTGATCTGCAAGTAAAAAACTGAACCTTACTTCATAAGTATTAGGGTCGAATCTTGTATTTATTCTATTTATGCATATAGAGTTAAGAATTATTCGTATACATTCGTTTTTCATTTTGTTTGTGGCAAAAACGGCCTATGCATTGTGTATTAAAAGTTTTTGTTTCTTAAAAGAAAATGATAATTATTTTTTATACATTTTCAATACTTTAAAATATATTTCTTTTAATTTTTGCACACTTGATCAAAACTGCCAGTGTTAATTTTTATTTTTAAAGTAACATTATGATATCGATACTATCGAATGATCTTGTCGATATTTCAATTGAATGTTCAAATTCTTACTTAGTTTTCATCAAGTTCAATTAATATTTTTTTTTATATACTAGAAATCTTCTGATATTTATTATTGGAGTATAAATTGTGCGGGAGCTGCTTTTTCCACTTTTTCTATGTTTTATTTAAAAATGGTGGAGTTATATATAAATGTCAGTCGTACTGACTTGAACTGATGAAATAAGAATGTTGTAAAATGTACATTTCCAAGTGTATGTATGTGTTCATACCACTGATGAGTATTATTAGAGGGAAGCATATGATATTTAGAAACGTATTTATGAATGGCAGATAATATAAATAACCTTTGTTGATTATATCGATTATCGCAACACCATGACGTTTTGTTATCGATTTGATTTCATATTCAATTACATTCAATTGGAAGTAGTAGGTATTGATATCAATTTGTTTAGTTTTTTCTGATGTGTATATTGTGATTGTAAAGGGTTATTAGATTATAATTTGTACTTAAATTATATTATTAAATTAGTTACTGTAACGTGAAAATAAATGAAAATAGTACATTACATTAATAATAAATATGAAAATAATTTATAATTATTTTTCTTGGTATTTTTGGGTTTGTTTAAAACACTGAAAGTATAGGCATGTTTTTGTATAAAATTCTCTAATGTAGACATTTAACTACCATTCTATCAATACTCTACTACTTATTCAAATTTTTCTTTGTGGTTATTTATGTTACTAAAGGTTTAAGAATGATTTATTTTGAAAGTAAGTGAGATCGATTTTATTTGCAATAAACAAATACAATGAAGAAATTTGAGTTATTTTATTTATTACTTTAAGTATAGAGATGATGATTCGATTATGAAGACATCCCTTTTCGGAAAACTTGGGCCTATGCACTCTCTCTCTCTTCAGTCGTTCCCTCACTGAGGATCGTGACTCCGTTTGATTCCGTCAACCAGTTGTCTCCATCGGTCCCGTTTTGTAGCTTGGTGGAGAGCATCGCTGACAGGTGACAGGTACTTGGGACTTCGACCCCTAGGCGTTTTTCCCTCGATTTTGCCGGTCACTATAAGGCATTCCAAATTGTCGGTATTCCTGCTTGCAACATGGCCAAAATACCGCAATATACGTTGTAGACATGTTGTGGATAGCCGTTGAGTCTTTTCTATTTTCAGCTGTTTGAGAATAGACGAGTTAGTACGTTGGGCTATCCATAGTATTCTTAACATACTTCGCCACATTTCAAAAACCACATAGCGATTTTTTGCATATCGATACAAACGCGCTTTATCACCACATCTGTACCGATTTAAGCGCCAGACTGAATTTATGCAGATATTCAAAGGTAGAACTTTGTACTCCCTATATAAAATCATAGTCAAGAGAGAACTGGCGAAAGAAACTCTGGCAGGGGGACCGAACTCCATCTTACTGTTATTATTTGCAAAAAGAGCTAACTATATCATCAGGTATTAAGTTTTTGCTTTCTGTTTTCATAGTAATATTAGGCCTTAATATGGATTTATGGGTGTCAATTAACGCAAAAGCAGCCGGGATCGACAGCGTAACGTGACTTCTTCGAGGATTGAGATAATATAGCTAATATTACTTACGCGTCAATAAGCTTTTCAGTAGCTATATTAGTATTATGAATTTATCTGTGGAATGTTATTATATTTATACTTTAATATCGTGTAAAATATATACGATAATTAAATTGGTATTGACGATATTAACCAAACATGCCATTTTGTTTTTAAAATAGTATAACGCAATTTATGTGACAGATATTTGATTTCTGAAATTTTTTATTATGTATTATTCTTCTTTTCTTTGCCATGACTAAGAGTGTCAATTTTAAACAGTTTTAAGTTTAATCAATAAATCAATCTATCTCATTTTGATATATTACAATCCATATATTTTGTTAGTAACAATTAATCATCTTATATCCTATGTTAGTAAGTATTTGGACAAAACAAAAAATGGAAATACAATGAAAATAAATATATTCAAAGATCACCGCACCACTGACTGGACAGTCTCTTCAACGCTGCCCAATCAGGGTACGAATAAAAACCCTCATAATAATAATAATTCAATTTATTGCAAGAATCAGTCTCATAATGGTTAGTAACAATGGAAACTTAAAACTAGGTTAGTACATATATTAAAATCATGACAGTTATTAATTAAATAGGGCATGTCAAACAATACTAATAGAAAAAAAAAATACCAGAGTCAAACTTATCGGCTGTGTCTTTTAGGATGCTGTTACTGCTGCTACGTATTCTATTGAGTAATGATGTCACCCACTTCCATATTATCGCATGAAAGCCATCAATCCTCGCCTCCATGAACATCGTTGATGCACTACAGAAGTTAAGTTAGGCAACCCCAACAGCATCCTAACCGAAACCCTTTATTATACTGCACTCATAAGGCGTTAATGGGTTATGTATTGTAACAGAATTCTGGGTCAGTTACTATATTAGTGTAAATAAGTTATTATTAAGATTTGACTAAAATCATTTACTGCTGACTGATTCATATCATTTCGGTGCAGCTAAGTTAGTATACAAATGTTGTGGCTTTGATAAAAAAAGAAAATCAGCCTAGACGTGATTTGCGTCCAGCATAGAAAGCAAACAAGATTTTAGCAATGCCAACCAACACATAACTATATTTGGTAATTATGGCTTGTCTTACCGGTACAAAGTCCGAGTAATGAGTCCGTGTCTGTAGAAGCAGGGTCCGCTAAAATGCCTTGTGCGCTGACGGATAATTGTAGACGAGTGTTCTGATATATGATGTTTGAAGTATCGTTTTTATAAACTAGTTAACTCGCCAATTACAGCAAAGCGGTTATTAAAAGAAATAACTGGAGGCTAGGCTGAATAGGTTCTGTACCCATTGTCTACTCTTATGGGAAACCTAACCAAATAAAAACAAAAAGTCGTTCATAATTTCATACTGTCGAAAGACGATTGTTGTGTTGTTTGTTATTCTTCTCAAATTATATTTTACTTCCAAAAATACTATGGAAGAGGATATAAAATTAAATCCAGAACTTTTTTGTCGAGCTTGTCTTAATAAATCAACGAATATGGTGTCTCTAACCAAAGAATTGGTAGGTAAACATAGAACTCTTGGTGATGTGCTTTCATTTGTGTCGAATACTAGTATAAAATGTGATGAAGAGCTTCCTAAGCAGATTTGCATAGACTGTGAGACTGTTGTTTTAAAAGCTGATGAGTTCCGACAGAGATGCGTCGAATCGCAAAAACTTTTATGCAAGATATTCGGCAGTTATGTTTCCGAGCCCTCTATCACGATTCGCAAGATAAAAAAAGAAGAAAAGAGTTTGAGAACTGATGACAAACCTTCTTTAAACTCCTCGCATGAGTCTAAAGTTTTAGAAGTTTCTGAAAACATGAAAAGTGAATTAGACGGAAACTCGTGTGGTTCAGATGAAGTTGTTGCTAGATTTGAGCTGAAAAGAGCTATTAAAGATGAAATTTCAGACTTCTCCGATGATAATGGTCTCGTCATAGATTTTGCTGATGATAATGTAGCTCCCCTTGAAAATGACATAGGTTTTTTGTATTCACAAGAGTTTGAAGTTCCTAAAAAGGAGAATAATATTAAAGAGGAAGACAAACCATTAGCTGCTATCAGGTCAAAGAGGTATTTGATTCCTATAAAGTGTGAGTGGTGTGATCGGATATTTAAAACAGAGAAATCTTTTATGAAACATAAGAAAGTACATTTAGAAAGACTTATCGAAAAGGAAATAGAATATTTTCATTGTTCACTGTGTATAAGAAAGTTTAAAAAAAAAAATTTGTTGATAGCTCATTTAAAAAATCATGAGATGAAGGATAATATAAAATTTGTTTGTGAAACTTGCAAACGAGAATTCAAACACCAGAGACATTTAGATAATCATGTTCTTTCTATGCATAAAGAGAAACAAGGTTTAACATGCGATTATTGTTTGTCAATTTATCCCAGTCAAGAAACGTTAGACGCTCACAAAGAAAAACATAAAAAAGAGAAGAGACATAGTTGTCACATATGTAATAAGTCATTCAACATGTTGTCAACTTTAACTGACCATTTGCGAACACATACTGGTGAGAAACCGTACTTGTGTTCGATATGTGGACGAGGGTTCAGTCAGAAAACTAACTTGGCGCAGCATATGAGAAGACATTTAGGTCTAAAGCCTTACAAATGTAGAGAATGTGAGAGGGGGTAAGTTAGTAACATGAACATTTAAAAGTAATAATAATAATAAATAATTAATATTTCTTACAACTACACCAATAAGGCTAATCCAAAGTAAGCACTGTGAGGCTTGTGTTATGGATACTAGGGCAACGGATAGACATACATATATGATACATAGATATGCAATATTCATAGAAATATATATAAACACTCATGACTCAGGTACAAATGCTCATACTCATCATACAAACATCTGCCCCTTCTGGGATTCGAACCCAGAACCATCCGTGCGAAAGGCAGGATCGCTATCGTTGCACGAAACGGTCACCAAAATGTAGTTAAATAAAATGTTCTATTGGTGTTCCTCAAGGAGGTATACTTTCTCCTCTCTTATTTTTCATTTTTATTAATTTCCTTACCTTGTCGCTTGGCTGCTCTTACCATTTGTATGCTGATGATCTACAGATTTATGCTCAATCAAATGCAGAGGAAGTAAATTCCGGCTCGAAACAACTTGCTAAGATTGACTTAGCCCTATCATGTTCGAAATCTCTGCTATCCCTGTCAACCTTAGTGTCAGAAATCTCGGCTTACACATCGACTGCTCCCTTAGCTGGACTACTCAAGTCGCTGCGGTGAGCCGTTCAGTTACATCTTCTTTGCGTTTCTTAAACCGTTTCAAAAATTTTCTACCCCTCAAAACTAAGACTACACTAGTTATTTCCCTCATTTTCCCACTCATTGATTATGCTGATGTCTGTTATCCTGACTTAAATGGAGAGCTTCTTAATAAATTGGACCGGCTTATCAACAATGCTATCCGTTTTATTTTCTGCCTGCGGATATAGGATCATATTTCTGTTTACCGATCGCAACTCAATTGGTTACCCATTCGCCAGCGCAGGCAGTCGAGACTACTTTGTTCACTGTACTCCATAGTTGACAATCCCCACTACCCAGAATATTTGAAATGCAAATTTCATTATTTGTATGATTCTCATAAGCGCCAACTTCTCTCTGCTGATTCTCTTGCTCTGTCTATTCCTCTCTACCGTTCTGGTTTTATGTCAAATTCTTTCACACTCCAAGCTATACGTCTCTGGAATGGCCTCCCAGATTCTATTTGTAGCTCTCCCTGTATTAATGTTGTAAGTGGAAACATAAAGAGACAGTGCTGGCTGGCGTCAGAGTTAGTAATGGAAAATTTTTCATTTCATTTGTTTTATATATTATTTTCAAAATACTTGTTCTTTTCAGGTTCGTGTCCAAAGGTGAATTGGACGCACACGAGCGGAAGCATAGTGGTGCACACCCGTTTGTATGCAGCGAGTGTGGTGGCGGTTTCACCACATCCAGCTCGCTGGTGAAGCATCGGCGAACTCACACGGGGGAAAGACCTTATGCTTGTGATTTATGTCCTATGAAATTCACTGCATCAGGTAATCATAATATAGACTTATCATATATTACTAACCATTGGTATGATTAATTGATTATACTCAACTCAGATGTGATTGAGATAACCGATTCGTTGCTACATACAATTACAGAAACAAAGGCTACGAGCTTGATTTACGTGAAAAATGAAGATTGTTTTATTCTGGGTTGATTTCAATGACACGGTTTCAGTGGTTAACGCCACACGCAAAAAAAAGTGAATACATCAGCAACGAATCGTATAACTCAATGCTCGATATTGCATGTTTGACAACTCCTGCATTTATTTGCAAGCAGATGGACAGAGCAATTTTTCCTTTTTATAAATCATCTTGTGGAAGTAAATTAGATAGTTTTGTTTTTATAAATAGATCAGCTGTACTGTGCCAGGTAAAATGATTTACCTATAATAAAACCGGCTTTTTATATATTTAACAAACTTTTAGTTAAGTAAAAAAATCATGTTGTTGTATGGGAGCCCCCCCTTAAATATATATTTTATTTTAACTTTATTATTTATTAATTAAGTAAAAGTACAACTGAGTATTTTGTGAATATTTCATGTGCCTACCTGTTGCTATTATTGATATTGAGCAAAAAAGGGTAATTATAAATCACTTTTGTTGTATGGGAGGCCCCCTTAAAAAATTATTTAGTATTTGTTGTTAGAGCGGCAACAGAAATACATTATTTGTGAAAATTTCAACTATCTAGCTGTCGCGATCCTTGAGATAGAGCCTGGTGACAGACAGACGGACGGACAGAGAGCGAAGTTTAGTAATAGGGTCCCGTTTTTACCCTTTGTGTACGGAACCCTAAAAAACGAGTATACTCCAATAATATTTGTCGACTACAACAGTTATCTTGGGGTTTTAAAGAATAGTGCTAAGGCAGATAGGTTTTTTAATTTTGTTTTATTTCAGGTACCCTCAAAAACCATAGACGAACCCACACAGGAGAAAAACCTTACCAATGCTCTTACTGTGAAAAAGCATTTGTTCAACGTCAAGATTTGGTCTCCCACATCCGTTGTCACACCGGGGAGAGACCGTTCGTCTGTAATGTCTGTGGCCAGTCATTCCGGAAGTCATCCGGTCTTAAGACTCATGTGAGAATGCATAAAGAACAAAATATGGACTTATAAATAATGTGGATATTAAGTGATCAAGACTTTTGGCAGCTGAGTGTTTTGTGATATATTGACTGATTTTACTTTTTAATAGTGGGCTTGTTGGTAAGAGTCCCTTAAACCTGAATTAATTTTAACTCTTTTTTTAGGGGGTTTGAACACAATAAGGATATGCAAGCCCCATCAAACCTTATATGCCACCGTTAACTATTTCAACGTTGTACCATCTAAATTATAAAGTAGTTTGACTTCATCACTTGCTGGAAAAGACAGAATGCCATGGAATATGCTTACATTTTTAGAAACTATGTTTAATCCTGATAATAATAATCATCCAATGTTTTCGTTGTAGGCATACTTCACCAGCAAATGGTGGAGGTCTTCGATTACTGCACAAATATTACAATTTGGCGAGTGATCTGTATTGCTTTGTAATAAATTCTATTGGTTTTTTTATTTTTAATTTATCATTGGATTGGATAATCGGACTCTTTACTTTTAAATGTCACAGAGTTTAGTTTCACATATTTTCTCAAAACTACGACACTAAATAAAAATAATAAGTAAAAACTGTTGAATGTGGAGGGATAAACTATTTAGGGGATGTCACATAAATAATGGTGAAATACCCTAAAAGAAACTTTAAAACTGCTTTCTTGTAAAAACTGTATTTTCAACGAGTTAATACATACTAATTGGTACAACATTTTTTATTAATGCAATAAATTTTTTGATATGTATAATAATTGCTTCAGTTGGGATTGGAATTCACGACCACAAGAAAAGCATTTGCTATAATAATATTAATATTTCTTACATTCACTGTAACGGTAGTGATTCTTTTGGACCAATGGACCGGTTCCAGTCACAATAACGGTAGATGTTTGTGTTATGGATACGAGCATTTGTACCTGAATTATGGGTATTTATATATATTAATATAAATATTAAATGTATATGTATCCGTTGCCATGGTATCCGTAACACAAGCCTTACATTGCTCACTTTGGGCTAGGCTAATTGGTGTGAATGTAAGAAATATTATTTTATATTACGTTAAATCGAAAGACCTCCCATTGATTTAAGTCATTTTAAAAACAAAACATCTTGATGAAATATATATATTTTATTACAATTAATTTGTATAAAATTGAATAAAAATTAAATGTAAAAGGATATACAAATAGATAATTTTGTAATGTTACTATTTTTTTATTCTAATATACCTTTTGTCGCGTTATGACTTGTAATGAAAAATTCTAATTTTACAAGATCGAACTCTGAAAAAAATTGGAATAGCTCGAGCTATTTTTTTTAAGTATGTTATTAAATTAAAAAAAAATGTATTGGCATTTACTAAAGTCAGTCTATCAAATCAGTTAATCCATAGTCTAAGATCACAGTGGTCTGTCTGTTTGTCTGTCAGCTCTTTTCCCCGCTCTTTTTCCATTGTATCAATAACGTTACCATAGCAACGCGTTAACGGCAAGTAGTTCGTCTATCGGATGCTAGATGGCGCTAACGGAATAATATTTTAGTTAGGTGCGTGCGCTTGTAAGTGACGGATGCGTCATCGCAGTTACCGAATATAATCAACTACCTATCATACCGACTGTTTCAGTGTTATCGTGCTTGAAAAAGAACAAAATATATTTATATACTTTTTTTTTAAATTATTTCTATTTTATTTTTGTCATGTATTGTGGCAAGTGTAACGATGCAGTCTCTGACTGTGTACCGTGCAGTCAGTGTAAGGGAAACTTTCACTTCGGTTGCGCGGGAATTACTGAATCCAGCTACAGGAGAATGGGGCAAGACAAGAAGGCAGCTTGGCGATGCGTTACTTGTCGGTCTCAAAGTACGGAAACGGGAGGAACCGCAATGGTCGAGGTGCTGCGAGAAATAAAAAATCTTCGCGAAGACTTCAATGCAATGAAATCTGACTTTAGTGCAGTACAATCGGATATTCGAAGTACTAAGGAGTCAATGTTGGAGTTACATTCAAAGTGGGATGAAATGGAGATGAGATTCTCTGGTATTGAAGACAGGTTGGTCACGGCTGAAGGAAAATTAAATGTCTTATCTGTTATGCAGAAGGAGTTAACTTTATCAAAGGAAACTATCGCTGGCTTGAAAGGTCAAATTAATGTTCAGGATCAATTTTCAAGACAAAATAATGTTGAGATTTCTGGCATACCCACAACTAGTGGAGAAAATCTGTATACATTACTGAATAACCTTTGTACAATTGCGGGTTTCAAGCTAACAGACACTGATATAGATACAATACATCGAGTGCGACCGTACCGATCGGACAACGAACAAGAAAAAAATTCAACTCGTCATCCTTCTATTGTGGTGCGGTTCACTCAACGCAGGCGCAAGGAACAGCTGATTGCAGCCGTGCGGGCTCGACGCGGGCTTACTACCGCAGATATCGGAATGCCAGGACGTGCCTCGAACATATACGTTGGAGATCACCTTACACCGTCGAACAAATTGCTTTTAAAACGAGTGCGTGAACTTAAATTGGAAAAAAATTATTCGTATGTGTGGGTGAAAGATTCTAAAATCTTCATTCGAAAAAGCGAAAATTCTAACATAATCCGTGTTTCTACCGAGTTGGATTTATGCAAAATTAAGTGACTATCACATTTTTTACGTGAGTTAAACATTATTCATAAACACGGTATTTATATTTTTCTCCCTAATTGTTTTTACCGTTTACATCGACTTATTTTGTTGTTTGTTAGTATTTTTTTACATTCACAGCTTGCGTACCATACTTTTAATAAAACCTCATTTTCTAATTTATTTTGTTTATATAACCGATATATTTTTTACTACTACGATATATTAATACATTGTTATCTTTTCTACTATAACATATATAAAAAAACATCGCTGAGTTTGAAAAAGGTATTCATCAATAATTTTCACTTATTAGAACCACAACTTATTAATTTATTTCTGCAGCTACCGTGACTAACTTTAACTCACTGAGCGTTTATTATCAGAACGTAAGAGGTTTACGCACGAAATCTGAATCTTTCTTAAGAAATGTACTTCAAAATAATTATGACTTAATATTTTTAAGCGAAACCTGGTTAACAGAAGATTTTAACGATAGTGAATACTTTTATAGCAACTATGTAGTGTATCGACGCGACCGGCACATAATGGACGGGCGCGGTAAGCGTGGTGGCGGTGTACTCATAGCGGTGCGTCGCGGGCTGTGTGCTCGCCGGCGTGACGAGCCCGAATGGCGCTCTGCGAGTGATGTAGATGAGCTATGGGTAACTATTAGCATTCCACGCGCCCGCGGCCCGCCCGCGCCGCTAACGCCGTCGCCGCCGCATGATTGTGCAACGCAGTCCACATTAGAACTACACTTAGCATGTTGTTATTTTCCACATAACAGTAATCATATAACCACACTCCAAAACTTTTATGAAAATGCATCTCAACTCTTATTGGATAAGCCAAATGATAGTTTTCTTATTATTGGTGACTTCAACATAACGCATGCCGATTGGTACTTTAATGAACATTCAACCTTACAACTAAAAACTAATTGTGATATTAAGTCGTCACATCTATCGGACTTCATGAATTTGACCAACCTTTCGCAATTTAATTGGTGCGAAAATTCTAATGGGCGTATACTCGATTTGGTATTAAGTAATAGTGACTGCAATGTTGCCAGTGCACTATCACCTCTCACAAATGAGGATCCTCATCATAAAGCAATTGATATTTGTTTTTCCTTACCATTTACCGCCTCTTTAAGTGAATGTAAAAGATTAAAATACATTTATCATGCTGCTGACTATGAGGCCATGAGTAAAGCGTTATTGAGTGTAGATTGGAAGAAGGAATTAAGCAATTTAAGCACTGAACAATCAACTATTTACTTTTATGATTTTTTTAGCAAACTTATGCATAAGTATATTCCCAAAAAGATAGTCACTTCCCATTCTCAGTTTCCCCCTTGGTACTCACGAAACTTGATAAAATTAATTCGTAAAAAATTAAAAGTTCATGCGAAATGGAAAAAATATAGAAATGACTGCGATTACCAATCATTTTCGACATTGCGTTATAAGGAAAAACAACTAGAAAGGCAGTGTTATAAAAATTATGTATCGTTTTCAGAGGAAAAGATTACAGCGTCCCCGCGATATTTCTGGTCATTCATTAAATCTAAATCATCTACTAACATCATCCCAGCACACATGACATTTAATGATGATACATCAACTGATCCTGAAACGATCTGTAACATGTTTAACGACTACTTTTACTCAGTCTTCGAATGTCATGGCAGTGATAATAGCTCTGAGTCCATTAATAGCGGTAGCGATCGGGCCTCGGTTCACTTGTCCTCCATTGAGATCACTCAGCAGGCTGTCGCTAAGTTATTTGAACAACTCGACATAAATAAAGGTGCCGGTTTTGATGAAATTCCTCCCATTATTATTCGTAGGTTGTGCAGTGAATTGTCGGTACCATTAACAATTATATACACGAAATCTATTAGTGAAGGTCACTTTCCGACTATGTGGAAGAAGGCGCTGGTGACCCCTGTATCTAAAGGTGGTGACAAATATAATGTGAAGCAATATAGGCCAATTTCTAAGCTGTGTATATTTGCTAAGGTAATGGAAAAAATTGTCACATCTTCTTTAACACATCAATTTCGTCATATCATTGCAGCTGAGCAGCATGGGTTTTTCAGGGGTCGGAGTGTAAATACCAATTTGGTAACTTACACAGACTTTCTTTTGAATGCTTTAGACGATGGATGTCAGGTGGACTCGGTGTATACTGATTTCTCGAAGGCGTTTGATAAAATTAATCATTTTCTACTCATTAAAAAGCTTTCGAGAGTTGGTATACACGGTGATCTTTTAAGATGGGTGACGTCTTATGTAAGTAATCGTTGTCAAGCAGTCGCACTTAAGGGATACCGATCTAGATTTTTGAACATTCCATCAGGCGTGCCTCAGGGGTCACATTTGGGACCTTTTCTTTTCTCTTTATATATAAATGATATCGGTACATGCTTCGCTAAATCACATCATCTACTTTACGCAGATGATACAAAAATCTATCGGATTATTCGGAGTTATGATGATTGTGAGATGTTACAGCAAGATTTACGTAGCTTTGAATGTTACTGCAAGGATAATTGTCTGCCACTAAATCTAGATAAATGCTACGTTATCAGTTTTAATCGTAGAAATAGTCTTTTTAAGTTTGACTACAGCATATCGGGCCGTAGTGTTAGTCGTGTGAATTCTATTCGTGATTTGGGAGTCACGATGGATTCAAAATTAAATTTTAATTTACATATTGACAAAATAGTGTCTAAAGCGTTTAAGCAGTTGGGTCTGATCCTTCGTTTAGGTATTCCTTTTACTAAGAGTCGCACTCTTATAATATTATATAACGCTTTCGTTCGCAGTATTTTGGAGTTCGGAAGTGTTGTATGGAATCCCCAGTACGTAGTTCACAAAGACCGATTAGAACGAGTACAAAAGAAATTCTTAAAATCTCTTGATTATCGTACTGGTGCTCAATTTAGAGACTACGATGAATGTGCCAAAAGACACAATCTACAGTCGCTGACCTCCAGACGTCAATATCTAGATAGCATATTTTTATATAAGATTATTAACAATCATATAGATTCAGCTGATCTTCTACAAAAAGTTCGATTCAGAGTACCTCGTATATCCTCACGTTCTAAACAATCTTTTAATGTATCCTCTTGTCATTCTAATTATGCTAAAAATGCCTTTTTCAGACGTTCTTGTGATCATTACAACAAGCAGTTGAATGAGGTGGATATCTTTTCAAACTCGTTAAAATTGTTTAAGAAAAAAGTTGGTATGCTTTTATTTTAAATGTTTAAGGATTAGTTAATATGTAAAAGTTGATAAATAAAAATTGTTAACAAGTAGGTATTAATTGAGGCTTATATATATATTTTTTGGTTTTACTGCATTGTTTCTTATTTTTTATTTTTTATTTTTTTTTTGGTTTTGATTGTTTTCGGTATATTGTAAAACGTATCGATGCATCTGAAACAATTTCGCACAACTATGTTATTGCTAGTTATAATTTATGGTACTTTAAGGTCTGTTTGTTTTCAATGTTACATTTTAAGAATCACTATATGACTGTTTGTTACCTAAATAAATAAATAAAAAATAAAAAAATAAAAAAAATATTTAATAATAGAAAAAATTTAAAGAATTTTGTCCACCCGTGCGAAGCCGGGACGGGCCGCTAGGCTATAATCTAAGATCACAGTTGTTTGTGTGTTTGTCTGTCCGCTCTTTTTCCATTGTATACGCGTTACCATTGTGCCTAAGAATAACATTCAAGAAAGCTAAGGACGGTTAGCTATATGTGTAGTCGTAGAACCGAAACGTTAGCGCGATTCATTTCGGTACAGCGACATCTATAACTGAGACACGCGCAACAACGCGTGGCCGGGTCAGCTAGTTACAATAAATATACATACATAAAATCACGCCTTTTCCCGCAGAGATCACAGATTTCCACATTCCACGATCCACATACATCTCTCGCTTCTTCAATTCTCAACAGACCTTTCATACAAGCTTGTTGGTTAACCGATTCGTTGCTGATGGCACGCCTGTCGTGCCATCACTTTTTTTTGCGTGTGGCGTTAGCCACTGAAACCGTGTCATTTTTAAATCGATGATAACTCCTTTAAATCAAGTTTTAGGGAAATCAACCCAGAATAAAACTATCTTAATTTTTCACGTAAATCAAGCTCGTAGCCTTCGTTTCTGTAATTGTATGTAGCAACGAATCGGTTAACTTCTGACAATTATGTATATTATGAAATAATAGACAGCGGAACAGAAAATAAATTCTTTATTAATAATTTCAATAATATCCAATTTAATCAGATTAACATAAAGTTTGTTTAAAAAAAAACATTAAAAAATTACACATTGAAGAGCAAGAAGGTTTATTATCTGTACTGAGATCGTAGAATACATCACATAATTATGTCACAATTAAACGTATTGTTTATGCACATGGCTCTGGGCCACGTCTTTTGGCCATTAAAAAATATCAGATTTCAGTATTGCCATACGTTCTTACACCAAAGTTGCCAAGCATGAAAATACTTAAACATTTTTGCACCTAGCAACTGAACAATTAAAAAAGGAAGGTGTAAGTCGCCTCCATATAAAAATGGTCTAAAACCTTTTTTTATATATATAATATCTACTTATCTATTTATTTACAATAATACACTGTGCTTGAGGTAATTTTTTTAATATCTTTTGTACTGATTATTCTGTCTACAATTAATATATATATATATGTCTAATAATATCATTATTGTGTCGAATTTAATTTCCGCATCCATCTACTATATTTACGTAAAATTGTTACGTATATTTTCTATAATCTTATATATGTAATAACTATACTTTTATTATAATAATTACTATTATAACAATTTTCATTTATTGGCACGTCACTGACTCCGATATGCAGTTGTATGAAAAAGCTTTTTTATATCTACACTTAAAAAAAAATCGCGTTAAGAATAACTATATCGTTAGATATATAAATCAAACGCAATAAAAATGGCAACTTTTCTCGGAGAGAAAAAATCCTGAGCATATTTTGATAAAATTTTGACATTATATACCAAGTTTCTAATAAAATATTATAGGTACTCAATTAATTAAAAATCGAAATTGCAAAATTCCATCTAATTAATTAATTAAAAGTAAAATTTTATTGATAAAAAAAACAGTGTCTTAAAAAAAACTTCCTCATACAACTGTCATACAAGCTACGACTAGGTTTTTATAGCGTTACGCTATACTTGACACATGTCAAAAGTACGTTGACCCCAAATATGGGTGTTTATACCCTAAATAAGCAGTTGAACGCTAAGTACTAAATTATACAACAATACTATTCAAATCTACAAAATGTAGACTTAAGGCGAAAAGAAATATATGCAAAAAAGGGAAAAACAAAAAATTGGCAGTATTTTATCTATATTACAGCTGCCATGATTGCTTTTTATAATAATTAAAAACAAAAACCATCTTGTTAAAAATAAGAAATTAAGCACGTTAAAGCTTAAAACTAAACAAAAAAAAATAAAAAAATAAGTTCCGCAAAATCATTATTAAAAAAATAGTATATATACTTATACTGTTTTTATCATCACAGGACATGGTACAACATTTTTTGATACTTTGTACCGTTAAAAATTGTACCATGAACAAATATGAAATAAATTGTCATATCTATATTAATAATTAAAATAATATCAGAGGCATTTTATGCTGTCTTAAAAAATTGCAATAAAATATGGCTCGCGACGCACATATCGCCATAAAGGTAATATATAACAATGGGTAACTATGTTTGTCTATGGCACTAAACTAGTTATTATTTGAACGTTAGCTTGATTTAAAAAAAAAAGTTCCTTGTAAACGATCTAACCAACTGAATAAAAAAATAATATCGTGTTATAACTTCAATAAAATGTTTACCATCTCCGATGGTCGGTTTGTTCAAAGGACAAAATTATTGCTCGTAAACATTTTGTATATTTTATAAAACTATTAACTAATTTATTAATTCTGATCACTGTCCTGCGAAATACTTTAAATGACACACGGTGTCATAACGAAAAATAATAACGTATTATTGTCACAAATACCTTATTTGGCGCTGGCCTTCTCCAGGAAGTCCATTTTCAACCTTAACTCGATCAAAAACAGTTGTTTTTGCAATGAAAATATCTCTTCCTTTTGTCTCAATTCCATGTTTAGAATTTTCATTTTCGCTTCATGCTCCCATATGGCGTGTTGTCTTTTCGCGGTGAAATATAATCTCTCTTCTTCAGTGGCAGATCCACAATCATTTTTAATTGGATCATCAATCTTTTCGTTCACTTTTTCGTGGCCATTTCTTCTTTTTTCGTCATCTAAATGACTTAAATTAAGTGGTGTGTTTGACAATTCGTTTAATTTCTGCAGTAAATTTTGCTGTATTCTAGCTTGTTCGATCGCTTGTAAGGGATTCGGGAGGATCGGGAGATGGGGGATCGCCAGGGATTTTAGGGGGGGAGTGGGGGAGGACTGGGGTATTATTTGCACTTGCGGTTCTAATACGTTCTGCATCGTGTCGTCGCTGTCGTTCGTACTCGACAGGCGGCCATTGGACATCTAAAGGAGACGACAACAGAATTAAATAAATTAATAATATAATGTGTGTAGTAAATTATTTTAATAGATAAATATTAGAAAAAAATCGACTCGGATCACAAGTAAATTTTCAGGCGGGAATCGAACTCGAAATTCATCTTTATCGATTGTCTAAACATTTAAAAATGTTTCTTTCGAATATGAGAGGTTGTCTCATTTGATCAGACAACGCTGGTCTACAGCGTAAAAAGTAGAAAGGTACTAGAAAATTTTAATTGGAAGAGCTTTTGACCGGGCATTCAAAGGTTGAGGGTTCGATTCCCACCTTACAATTTACTTGTGAGCTAAGACGACTTTTCTATTAAAATAATTTATCATACTAAATAGCATTAAAATGCATAAAAATTTAAAACTTAAAAATCTTCAAAGTAATTTATTTAATTTAATTTTTTGCGAATCTATATATATATATAAATAAATATTTCTTACATTCACACCAATTAGCCAAGCCCAAAGTAAGCACTGTAAGGCTTGTGTTATGGATACTAGGGTAACGGATAGACATAAATATATGATACATAAATATGTAATATTCATAGAAATATATAAAAACACCCATGACTCGGGTACAAATGCTCGTAATGGGATTCGAACCCAGGACCGTCGGTGCGAAAGGCAGGATCGCTACCGTTGCACCAAACGGTCGTGATATATATATCTATACATATAAATAAAATTGGAGCGTCTGTTCGTAATATTGAAATAACCGTTATTTACTACATGCATACGGTACATAAATCAAAATAACATTTTTTACAATTTTTGTCTGTCTGTCTGTTTGTTCCGGCTAATCTCTGAAATGGTTGGACCGATTTTGACGGGATTTTTATAAGATATAAAATGTGCGTATTTTTACTTCACTTTCGAAGGTAGTTAGCGTTCCACATTGGTGGAACATCATTAGCTCATAGTAGAAATTGAAATACGTTTGTGAATTTCGACGTGTCTGCCAGGGTCTCGATCGCTCAGGGTTCGAATCCCACCTGAGGGCTCGGAGGCATGGTCGTTTTTTACATGAGTATTTTATACTTTATTAATAAAATAAAACATTTTTTTTAACAGATATTTGTGCATACTTTATACTTAATTCTGACAGGATGTTCATAGGATGACTAAGGTACAATTTTCAATATTGTACATAACAATAGTACAAAGTTTTTAATCGTTTATAACTAAGAAATATCAGTTAGTTTATACCCATTATGTGTCTAAGTTTTTTCTCTTTTCATCTTTCTGATGTTTGTCTGATGAATACGAGCATTTGTACTCAAGAGTATGTATATGTCACCGTAAAATTGTAAATACCGTTAGATTATAATCTATCTCGTGATATTGTAAACAGTCGATAGATTGTGAACTTTAACATAGTTGTTAAAATTTAACGCATTATGGGTCGGTCTTGCAATAAGCCCTTCTGTGTCCATTGAATTAGGTTAGGTTAGTGAAATTTGGCAGTTTCACTTCGATATATTATAATCTACCTGATAATGATGCCTTAAATTGTAACAACTATGTTACGGTTCACAATCTTTCGACAGTTTACAATCTCGCAAAATTTATTTTAATCTAACGGTATTTATAATTTTACGGTAACATATATATATTTCTATGAATATTATAGTATGTATTTTTATAATAATAATATAGGATTCGTTACAATCACACCAATTAGCCTAGCCCAAAGCATTATAAGGGTTGTGTTATGGATAGGTACTACTGTAACGGATAGATATACACATATGATATATATATGTTTATTTATTACATTTATAGAAATATATATAAATATCTATGACTCTGTACAAATGTTCGTATTAATCAAACAAGCATCTGCCCCTTACGGGATTCGAAACCCTGTCGGTGCGAAAGGCAATATCACTACAAAGTATGTATGTCTATCCCTTACCCTAGTATCCATAACACAAGCCTTACAGTGGTTATTTGGGCTAGGCTAATTGGTGTGAACGTTAAAAATATTATTATTTTTTATTAATCAAACTTACGTTGACAGGCAAGCAGTCATCATCCTTGATGCTGTGGGCTCCCTCCACACTGGCAGTTGCTTCCTCTTCCTCTGTAACAAATTTTAAATAGATGTCTCATGTCTTTTTGTACATAAAAAAAAACCTTAAGCGAAAACTTAACCCACTTAATTTTCTTCTATATACAATGTGTCCCGTCACCAGTGCCGGAAACTTTAATGGTGTGATATATGGCATTTTGTATCGACAAATTGCCCCTCAAATTTTGCGTCTATCTCTCTTCTACTTCATGAAATGAAAACTTAATGTGGTTTCCATTGTTTATTACAACAACTTAACCCGTCAATTCCCAGTGTCACCTGTAGGTGACAGAGATCGAAGAATTTATTTAACCTACAAAATAAAAAAATAAGAAAAAAATATACTACTACAATAAAGTCAACACTCAGTAGTATTTATATTATTTTTTGGCAACACTGCTCTATACGTCATCTGTCAAATTATTCAATTGTTTTTGCCCTCAAACTAGCGATTAAATTCGCAAGGGTCACCTGCAGGTGACACTGGGCATTATTACAACAAATTTCATGTTTCGCCTGCGTTTATGATAGCATCTTTTTTAAGTCGTATTTTTTCTTTTACCATATTAAGTTAAAGGTATAAATTACGCCCAGTGTCAGCTTTGGGTGACACCCCCCCTTACAAAAAAAATAAGTGATGTTAATTTTTTTTTCTTATTTTTCATATTTTAAATCTTCAAACTCGTCAATTAACGCAAAAAAAAAACAATATTTTTCCATCAGACAAAAGCATGGGAATTGACGGGTTAATGTTAATTTATCAAACTAAAATTAATTTACAATTCACTCCTTTGTATTATACAAAATAATAATAATTCAATTCAATTCATAAAAGTATGCAATTTTTCATCAATGTTTTCTTATGACGCTATCACGTAAAATTATCGTCCGTAAACTGACTTTACAGACAACCAATTTTTAGTGAATGCCATATTTCTATAAGATATAAAATGCGGCTGTAATGTAAAATAAGAAAAAAAAAATGGCGTTGTGAATGCTAAAAATAAATACAATATTAAAAGTGTGAAGCTGTGGATTTGATAAGCATCAACATATAATACAAAAAAAAAATCGAACTATATATACAATTTCCATAATCTATAATCTAAGATCACAGTGGTTTGTGTGTTTGTCTGTGCGCTCTTTTTCCATTGTATCAATAACATTACCATAGCAACGCGTTAACCGCAAGTAGTTCGTTTATCGGACGCTAGATGGCGCTAACGGAAAAATATTAAATAATAGAAAGAATTTAAAGAATTTTGTCTATCCGTGCGAAGTCGGAACGGGCCGCTATATATATAAATAAATGAATTAATATAACACAACATCACATACGTTGTTCTCAACCGGCCAAAGCAATTGTGTTATGGAATTCAGAAACAATGATCGTACCACAACACCACAGACCATAGCCAATATAGAAAGTTTGTTTACTACATTGACCCTTCTAATGGTCAGCCAATGAGAACGTTGCTTAACCGCCGCAATCTTAGGCTGTTCCGATTAATATAAGTGGTTTACCTTTGACGTCTAGAGGATGTATGCTTTGCCACAGCATGCCGTCCAGTATACCGGACGCCTCTGTCGGTTGTTGCTGAAAAACAGAATTACGACTTCATAAATATATTTTAAACTTTATAACAATGCAAATAAAGCATTATTTGGCGCCATATGGCGACCGGCAGAGTAGAATAGTACCAAGGATTCACACTTAAGGGGGAGCTATTCAAAATGCATAATTTCAATTAACATAAAATCTGCTCAAAGACTAATCAAAAGGCATAAATTGATATACATTGCAGATTAGGTTAGGATAGGTATTTTTTTATTCATTACCAGCCAGCAAGCTATTTCAAATTATGCCAAATGATTAGTATGACTTCTAAAATTATGAATTTTAAATTTCCGTGTAAAAATGTTACAAATAATATTAGAGGTAAATGTACACCTCCCGAAGGCCACGAAACAGCGTTTTCCGAATTATGGTCTCTTACTACGATCTCCAAATCTGGCGGGTACATATTATATTAGCGCCAAGCATGCGCCAAGGAAAGTGAAAACACCCAGAGTTCTCTAGATAGAGTAGACAAGTCTATCAAGCAATCCTTGTGTTTGGCAGAAAAAAGCGCTTGCGAGCGCTTGTAAGAAAATTGGCGATCGCTGAGCGATAATAAGCAAAATGGCGGATTGTGTCAGCGCAACTGAAGTTAGCAAACGTGTCCTGGCCGAAAACTGTATGGTTTGTTTTTCAGCGCTGTTAAGCGCTCGTAAGCGCTTTTTTCTGCCAAACAAAAGGAATGTATAGCGCGCAATACTTCAAGGATCATCGGTCCTTCTCACGCCTACATTGCTCTCTCACTCGCACGGTCTCCCCTTCTCCACAGAATTTTTTACTTTCACGAAATTGTGAAAATGAAATAGGCGCGCTTTTTATTAATTAAATAGTTTTATATAAAAAATAAACGTATTGGATTTTTTTTATAATTTTATATATTTTATGCATTTATTCAATGCTATAAGTTAAATTATTTTTATAGAAAAATACTGGGAAAAATCTACTCGGCTCACAAGTGAATTCTCAGGCGGGAATCGAACCTCTGTGAGGCCTAGAGATTACGTCAAAAACCCCTCATTTATTGGAGCGGAGCGAGCGAACCGAGCGAAGCTCCCATGGATCAGCTTCAATGGCGCAATGTCCGTTACGCCACAACTTCCCGAGTTCTTAACCGATTTTAATATTTTTGTGTGAAATCGAATCAACAGGTTTAGGACCAGATTGCGACGGATTTTGAAAATAGAAAAATTCCCATCGCAACAAAAAAAAATTTTTCTTTTTTAGGTATTACGCTCCGCTCCAATATATGGTGCTAGCGTAGCTTTATGCTTAGCGACTGCATCTCCTAGTTTATAATTCTGATTGTGATTCTATAATTCTAGGGTTGTCACCTGTGTATCGTGTGCACGCATCTTGCACTTCTTCTTGTAGTTCTCGTACCACATTTTGACTTGCGCAGGCGTTCGGGGCCGCTCGCCACCGCAACGCTTGTTCACCTCCTCGCAGATTGTGGACCACACGAGCTACCGGCAATTTCAAACGTCATAATTAAAAAGAGTTATTTGTTAAGGCTGGAAAGTTGAGTTGCTGCGAGTTACCTCTATTGAAATTTGGGCGAAGGATTATAGGATATAATATGAAGATGGTATGCTAAACGGAGCAAGGGTTCAAAGGTACGAGACTTGAGTGCAAGGTAGGATAGAAGCTCCACGTGTGCTGGGCCCGACAATGGGTTCGGGCCGGTGCATCCTGGGCGCCTTCGTATATAATCCTTTTTGGGGATGGTATACGAAGGTGGCTGATAATCCAACGCCATTTTCTCCTTCTTTTTCTTTCCTATGTTCGCTGTCAATCTTTCTATTTTCTTTTCCTTACCTCGTTTTCGCTCTGGGGCGAGAGGTATCCTTAGCCTCGACCCCCAGATGCGATAACTGCTAATAACAAAACCCTTCTCTGCAAATTTCAATCAGCTCTTACCTTGACAAACTAGGAATAAAGCGAGGACAATTTCTAGGTGCAAGCAAAAGCAGCTTATATAAAATGGTAAATTGGTTTCCATTTAATGTCAATTGACTGGGAATATCATAGACAACTTGGATAGTTCTTTTTCGGTGCGTTCCGAAATTATGTGTTATGAATCCTCACCCACCATACACTAAAAAATTCTTATATTTGTTGTTTTTATGATTTAATTAAACTAAAATAGTTGACTAAAACCAAAACATGACAGCAAATTGGTGAAGAGCAAGCTTCACACCTAAGCTCACAGCCGCAAAGTTGCCTGTCAGTCGGTCTTCTACAGATTGTATTTTGGAAAGTGTGGTCAGGAGCTACATATGCTCAAATCGCCATCACCTTCCTTCCATCGGACATCCAGACACACTGCGGGCTACCACCCTTTCTTGGTTGCTATTCAAACCTGTCGCACCAAGCGCTTCTCAACTTCTTTTAAAATGCGCACAGCAAAGGAATGGAACTCCCTCCCTGCGTCTGTATTTCCGAGTTCCATAGACCGAGCTATATTTGTATCTTCAAAACACGTTTAAGGTGTAATAAATTTCCTTTATTATAAGAATCCTGATTTTGGAAACGATCGAAGTGTTTTTAAGTAATCTTCGGAGAGAGTTGAAGAATGAATTAATATGCGACTTCAGAAAGTCAGCGTGGTTTACGCACGTGATAGAAGGGGAGGAGGTTCATTAAAATACTGCCACAATTCGATTCTTCGATCGGCCAATACAAATTTTCAACATTTTCTTCGGTCACTTCTGTCACAGGGCGGCCCGGGCGGGGGTCGTCTTGACAGCTCTCTCTTCCTTGTTTAAAAAGTCGATCCCATTTTTTTTACCATTGTATATACCTGGAATCCTGAAGAACCGATGACATTTCTTCAAAAATGTCTCACGGCGAGTTTGCTTTTTTTACAAGGAATTGAATCACTGCACGGTGCTCAAAATTGCGGGAATTTTCAGTTTCGGTAGACATGGTATTGTTGCTTGTTCCAGGTTTGAAGTCTTAATGAACCAAGTTGAACACCAAATGAACCATTATACTATCAATTAGTGCCGCAGGTTATGCTATCAGTAAAGAGATGATACCTTTTCGTTAAGTACCTTAGGTCGCGAACTTATCAGCCGCCCCTCGTAAAGACAAACGTCTTACTCAGTGCGCTCTCTATAATCAACTGTTTCTTATGCATAGGGCTGTACTGTTTAGAAAAGTACTTATGTTATACAAAAAACTTTGGCCGTGCAGTAGAGCTACGGAATCTACTTCTTATTACTGAACTATTAAGGTTGACATTGGGTTCAACGTACCCCTCAAAACCCACGCTTTGAGTTAATGCGTTATTTTTCTCTCCATCGGGGAAGAAAAATATCATTCAAAAAGAACCATTACCAAAGTGTAATAATGATTAAATTAGACTGCGCGCTATAGAGCATTATATAATGCTTGCGGATTTTAGGTATCGTTGTCGCGCACATGTTAACATGCTCGCGGGTTTTAAGGGGTTAACCCACATCGTAAGCAGCGTGGCTATCACACGCTACTAGGATATTCAGCGACGGTATAGAATAGACAACTTCTGACAAACTCAGCGATTTATTGGATAATTAGAGTTTAATAGCGGACTTGATTTGGGATTTTGTTTCAACGTTTTTATTCTGTGTGTAATTAAATCTCGGGATAAAGTATTTATTTGACTATCAAAAACCAGCAGCTCAACAATATGATAAAATATCGATTAATATTTAAACCAAGGTTATATTTAACGTTTTTAATCAAACATATATAACTTAGTATTATCTATGTAATCGTAATTTGCGAAACATGATACCGTACATTCGTAATCTATTGGTTTAATTGTGATAACTTAAACGAAATATTTTAACGACACGAATATCGATAAATAAATTTGCATGTAACATACCGCTTATGTAATGCCTTATTTGTGAATTGCGGAATTTTCGTTGAATATAACTAAACCAAAACACACTAGAAAAAACCGGCCAAGTGCGAGTCGGATGTGCGCACGAAGGTTTCCGTACAAACTTTTAGTTAAGTAAAAATACCACGTTTGTTGCATGGGGCCACTTAAATATTTATTTTATTTTTATTATTAAAGTAAAAATACAACTTAGTATTTTGTGAATATTTCAAGTGCCTACCTGTTGCCATTATTTATATACAGTGGAGCCCCGGTAATCCGGCCCCTGGCTAATGCGGCACCCCCTATAATCCGACATCGTCTATTACATACAAGTATTCGCTAATTCACGATTGAACAAGTTACAACTTGTACGCACCATCACTATTGTGCTCGAAGCGTACGGTATTGTTTTTATTTAAAGTTTGATTATTTTATTACATTATGTATATTTTTTTGTACACAATTATTTCCTAATTTAAAGTTGTTGCATATTTTTTTGTAAATTCTATAGCATTAATGACGTTACTTTTATAATAAAACGTAGGTAATCTTTCTATTGTGTTGTTTAATTTACTTAATTTGACATACATAACGAAGTATGATTTGTAATCTTATCATTGGATCTGTAATTTGTCGGATTACAAGGTACTCTTTTGTAAAAAAAATCGGACTATAGGGGGTCTTAGGCAGTATTCTATAATCCGACAAATTCGATAGTTCGACACTGCCCTGCAAAATGTTTGTCGGACTACCGGGGATCCACTGTATAGCAAAAAAGGGCGCGTTTGTTGTATGGGAGCCTCCCTTAAATATTTATTTCATTTTGTTTTTAGTATTTGTTGTTATAGCGGCAAAAGAAATACATAATTTGTGAAAATTTCAACTGTCTAGCTATCGTGGTTCTTAAGATACAGCTTGGTGACAGACAGACGGACGGACAGACAGCGAAGACTTAGTAATAGGGTCCCTTTTTTACCTTTTGGTAACGGAACCCTAAAAAGTGATCCGGCTTACATGTTAAAGGGTAATATTTAAATTTTAACTAAAAAAATTCACTGGAGTTGATTGCAATCTCAGAAGCACTTACATATATGCTCACCTTAAGTGGACGAAACTTCGTTGTCTTTACAGATAGTAAATGTGCTTTATATCGCCTGGCTCGAAGCGCCTCTGGGGACAGAGGTGTTTCGATAGCCTATACTATTCTCAAAAAGATTAACGAGTTTAATCGCAGGGGTTGGAATCTGAGATTGCAATGAATACCAGCTCACATAGGAATATACGGCAATGAGCAAGCCGATTGGACAGCTAGGCATTCAACATTAGGTGGTGTATTATTAAATGTTTTACCAAGTTACTCGGAGGCGCTGCCAAAATTTAGAGTAAAAACATTTAATTGTTGGAAGGAATACTTCGACTGTCGAAGTAGAGAAAAGGGAATTTGGTACAAGACCATTCAGTGCGAGCCTCCGCGTGTTCCCTGGTTTAGTTACAGCAAACTTAAAAGATCTTTTATTGTACTAGCCCACCGACCGCGTTCAGGTCATTTCCCTTCTAAAAAGTTTGCTTTTTTAATGAAAAAAACAGAATCTCCCAATTGTGATGTATGTGGCACTAAAGATGACATTCAGCACATTTTGTTAGAATGTAAAAAATTGCGAAGTGAACGAGGGGCATTATATAATGTTTTAAAACAGAACACCGCTGATGTCGGCATATTACAGAGCATCCTAGCTAAACCTTGCTCGAGTTCAGCTATGATGCTCTATACTTTAACCTCTAAGTATAGGTTAAGTTAGCTAAATAATATAGTTTGGTAAGTAGTTTATAAGGCTCGATGGAACTGGCATGTTTTAAAAAAAATAAAAGTTCCTTAAAAAAAAAACTAAAAAATTTGTATTGTAATATAAATTACTTGCATTTTAGTCAATTTCGATTTGTATCTAAGTATGCTGTGCTTACTTCGAGTAGGGTAAATTCCAGTAAGTTAGTTTTTTATGCTTTTATATATATAATATATGTAGATTGTACCCAGTTTAGTCAGCCAAATAAAAAATGTTAACCTCAGGCGGGATCTGAACCCACAACTTTTGGTTGTCCGGTCCAATGAACTATTAACAATTAAACTATCGAGCCTAGTGTCCGTCAAATTAGGCTAGCCTAAAGTAAGCACTGTAAGACTTGTGACCTAGTAAGATAAGTATGATGCTATCAACACACAATTATCTGCTCATTCCGGGACTCGAACCCAGGATTCTCAGTGCGAAAGGTTGGATAGTACTGTTGCGTCAAACGGTAGTAAAAAATTGTGATTAGAATTTTGTTAATTAGTTGTTTCTCATTATCAGTTTTAGCACAAAATAATCTGCCTATTCTGTGATTCGAACCCAGGTCGTTGGGAGAGGCAAGATTACCACAATTACCCAAAGGGTGTTCAAAAATTGTGAATGGCATTTACCGATTCGTTGCTACATACAATTACAGAAACGAAGGCTACGAGCTTGATTTACGTGAAAAATGAAGATAGTTTTATTCTGGGTTGATTTCCCTGAAACTTGATTTGAAGGAGTTATCATCGATTTAAAAATGACACGGTTTCAGTGGATAACGCCACACGCAAAAAAAAGTGATGGCACGACAGGCCTGTCATCAGCAACGAATTGGTTAAGTTGGATCGGCCCTGGCGCAGCACGTATCCGTGGCTCGCTATCAATTCGAACACAAAATAATCTACCCATTCCGGGACTCGGGCCCGTCAGTGCGAAAGGTAGGATAGCACCATTGCGTAAAACGGTAGACAAAAATTATAAATAGATTTTTGTTAATTACATGTTTGCTTCCATTGGTTAAGTTAGGTTAAGTTAGTTGGTTAAGGATAGGCCCTGTAGCAGCATATCTCAATATGTGTTCACCACACACTTATCTGCCCATTTTGGGACTCGAACCCAGGACAGTCGGTGCGAAAGGTAGTATTCCTACTTCTGTAGCGAACGGTAGTCAAAAATTGTAAATGGAATTTCATCAATTACTTGTTTGCTTCCGTTGGTTGCGTTGTTGGATGGGACCTATCGCAGCATATCTCGATGTGTTCATCATGTGACGGAGTGAGGCCAGGAAATAATAAAAGGATGGGTCGTCACTTATGTTTTTATAATATTGAAATTAAGGCACAAAATAGTGCCTTAAAGAAACTTATAGACTGTTATTATCAGGAATTGGTGATACAGAATCTTGTGAATTATACATAAAGTTAGTGTGAGCTTATTATAACTGATCAGCACTATAATAGTAGTTTATGATACTGTTGCATAATAAGGGTTCTTATAACACGAGTGTGTTTTAAAAAAACGAGCCGTAGGCGAGTTTTTTTATAGTATCACACGAGTGTTATAAGACCAAGTTATGTATAGTGTCATACACTACTTTATCTACTTTCATACTATAATACGTAAAACAATATTGCAAATAAAACGCTGAATATAACAACAAATTTTTAAATGTCAAATGTTGGCGCCAAGGTGCAAATATCGATTGCGCATGCGTGTTGCGTCGTCACGGACTCGTTCATTGAAACCTTTTTAAAGTAGAGGTTCAACCTCCTTGGTCCAGATGGAGGTTGTATAGGTGTATCGTTATGATAAAAAAGTTATATTATGTTACAGGTGTCCATACAAGACCTGTATCGTAATGAAACTTTTTTTTTATTATTTTTGGCCTGTACGTAATGTTTGTCATAAGCATTTTGTTTTCAGTTTTAGAATCTTTGTATTATAGTATTAGAGTAGATAAATATATTTAAATAATTGTTAGCAGTGAGTCAACCGCTTTACGCGCTGACTCTGGTAAGAATGAACTTCGAGAACAAAACAAATAAAAAGAGACAGACAGTAAATTTAAAAACGGAAACCAAGAGGAAAATGGCCAGAGAAGGGCGCAATGACAGCAACGAATCGCCAATATAGCTATGGCGCCTCGTTATAATCACACAATTATCTGCCCATTTCGGGACTTGAACCCAGGACCGTCGGTGCGAACGGAGGAGGGTGGAGGGCGAGGAGGAAGCCCTGACCACCACCTACAGGGAGGCCAAGAAGCGGCTCAACCTGGCCATCCGACAGGCGAAGGACGCGGCCTGGAACGAGTTCCTGTCGACTCTCGACAGGGACCCGTGGGGCCGCCCCTACCGGACGGTCAGGAAGAAGCTGAAGAGCCAGGCTCCGGCGACGGAAATGCTGGAGCCAGAGCTTCTGGCGAGGGTGGTGACGGGCCTCTTCCCCGAGACGTCGCCGATCCTCCCGCCCAGGATGGTCCTCTCACCCATCCCTCGCGAGCAGCCGCCAGGATACCAGCCGGTGACCACGGAGGAGGTGGAGATGGTCATGGACCGCCTCAAAGGCCAGCGGAAGGCGCCAGGGCCGGACGGAGTGCCAGGCAGATTAATCCCCATTGCCCAGAGGCACCTAGGGGAGTTCCTCCGCGAGACATACAGTCTCTGTCTCCAGAGGGGGGAATTCCCTAGGCAGTGGAAGAGGGGCAGACTCTGCCTGCTGAGGAAGGAGGGGCGTCCGGCAGATTTGCCTTCCGCCTACAGGCCGGTGGTGCTGCTCGACGTGCTCGGCAAGGGTTTGGAGCGCATCATTGCCGAGCGCATCGTGCAGCACCTTGAGGAGGGCCTGGGCCCGAACTTATCGGAGCGACAGTTCGGTTTCAGGCGCGGGCGGTCCACGGTCGATGCCATCCTAGCCCTGAGGGATGTCATCGACACAGCAGAACGGCTGGGGCAGGGAGTGTTTGCGGTGTCATTGGACATCCGCAACGCATTCAACTCCCTGCCGTACGAGGTGATCAGGGACGCCTTGAGGTTCCACCAGCTTCCCCCCTATCTCCGGGTCGTCGTGGAGCACTACCTGCAGGACAGGGTGGTGCTGTACGCCGACTCGAATGGGGAGCTGGTGGAGAGGAGCATGTCGTGCGGTGTTCCACAGGGAGCGGTTCTGGGTCCGCTCCTGTGGAACATGGGGTACGACTGGCTCCTCAGGGGGACGATACTCCCCCGCGCGGCGATAGTGTGTTACGCTGACGACACACTTATCGCCGCGAGAGGGACGACTTACCTCGAGGCGCGCCGCCGGGCCAAGGAGGTGGCGGAGGTGGCCATAGCGCGCATCCGGGCCATGGGACTGGATGTCTCGGTAGATAAAACCGAGTGCATCTTCTTCCATGGCCCGAGGAGAGCCCCACCGGTGAGGGCCAGGGAGGTCGTACTTGATGGGGTGAGGCTTCCAGTGCTTCGCCACATCAAGTACCTGGGGCTGCTGCTGGACGCTCGCTGGGATTTTAGCGAGCACTTCAAGCAGCTAGCCCCCAGGTTGGTGAAGGCCTCCCTGGCCTTAGGAAAGCTCCTGCCAAACGTCGGCGGCCCAGGTACCACGTGCCGCCGACTGTACGCAGGGGTGATCCGTAGTATGGCCCTCTATGGGGCCCCGGTGTGGGCAGAAGCCGTAGGGACCAAAGGGAAGGCAGATCTCCGGCGGTCCCAAAGGGTGATCGCGACCCGCCTCGTACGAGGATACAGGACGGTGTCGCGATCGGCGGCTTGCGCGCTCGCGGGTACACCACCGTGGGAACTGGAGGCACGTGTCCTACGGGAGGTGTATCTGCGCAAGGTGGAGGCCCGGGTGCGTGGAGATAGGCCCGCACCCGAGGAGGCCTGGCGAGCTAGGAGGGATGCCGAAGAACGGCTGATGAGGGAGTGGGAGGAGTCTCTCATCGACCCGCCATTTGGGAAGCGCACCCTCGAGGCACTGAGACCGGTGCTTCGGGAGTGGTGCGCTCGGCGCCAAGGGTCGGTGACCTTCAGGCTGGCGCAGGTCTTTACCGGGCACGGGTGCTTCGGTAAATACCTGCACCGGATTAGAAGGGAGCCGACCCCGTCGTGCCATCATTGCGGCGCTGCGGAGGACACTGCCCAGCACACCCTTGAGGTGTGTCCGGCGTGGTCTCCTCAGCGCGGCAATCTTGTCGCGACGATTGGGAGTGACCTCTCGCTCGCCGCCGTGGCGCGAGCTATGGTGACAAGCGATGGGTCCTGGGAGGGGGTGGCCACCTTCTGCGAGGACGTCCTCTCGCAGAAGGAGGCCGCCGAAAGGCGGAGGGAGGAGGACTTAGACTCCTCCCTCATAAGGCGCAGGCGTCGGGGGAGAAGGTGGCGGCGTTATGCCACCCGCATCCCCATCTAGAGGATGGAGCTCCGCTTCTCCTCTAGAGACGCCCCAAATGGCGGAAGGGGCACCCATTCTGCCTGGGTGTCCACCCCCCAAGTGAAAACGCACGAAGGGGGAGAGGGTCTCTTCCCACCCTTCCCCGCTGGGAAGGGCTTTGGGTCAAGAGGCCAGTAGCGCAGGCTCGCGGGATGAATGCCTCGCGAGCGGAATGCGCTTGAGGAGGACCCTCGGGAACGGCTTCCCCGAGGGTAGGAGCCTCACTCGGAAACTACGGGTGATACCGGAGTTTTCTCCGTTATCACCCGGCGTGGCCGAGAGGGGGTCCGATGGGATGGCGACCGCGGAAGCCCTCCGGGAACTTTTGTTTCCGGGGGACTTCCGCGGACGCACATTCCGATGAGGTGGGGGGGGGAAGGCCGTTAGCACACCTCGGCCGCCTCCGGCCTGCACTGGGCGGGGCGACCGCGCCACCTGCGGTGGCGCCCGGGAACTTGTTCTTGGGTGATCATCGCGGGCGCGGGAGTCTAGTCCTGTGTGGGTCGGGGTCGGTCGGGGGGTGTGGTTTATTCCTTCCCTCACCGAAAGGGGGCCAGCGGCTGTCGGAGCGGGAGACCGGCAGTCGCATTGCACTTGGCCCTCAGGCGTGCGGGGTGTTCAGGGCGTCACGGTTCACCCCGTTGCTCCGTCCCTCACGGAGCATAGGCGAGGTCCGCCCACGAGCGCGGACCCACACTGGTCCGGGCCGCGGCTGAGTCCGACAAGGGACCCCGCGACCCGCACCACTGTGTATTGGGACGCCGCAGTTTTTAGTGGGTAGGCCTCCAAGCCTTTACCGGGCACTCGGCCGGGTAGAGGCATGGAGGAGAGTCCCACATATCCATCGTGTTCTTCCGACACGATGGAATGCGTAATGCCATTTTCTGCGAAAACAAAAAAAAAAAAAAAAAGGACCGTCGGTGCGAAAGGCAGCATCCTACTTCTGTATCGAACGTTACTCAAAATTTTTAAATGGAATTTAATTAATTACTTGTTTGCTTCGGTTGGTTGCGTTGTTGGATCGGCCCTGGCGCAGCACGTCTCGATGCCTCGCTATCAGTTCTAGCACCGTCCGTTTCTCCAGCTCCGTGAAGTTCTTCGAGCGCTCTTTGTGTCCACGCCGGGCCCTTATTGCGGTTGAACTCCTTGTCGACATATCCACCTTTAAAACATAAAACATAACGCATCCTTAAAATTAAAATCACCTATCTAAAAACGAAAATGTCCTGAAAAAAGACCAGAGGCCCTACCATCACGTCTCATAACGATTCAAGTTTAGCTGTTAAAAAGAGACGCCACTATAGACCGCGTATAGCGGTGTCTCACTTTGTCAATCGAATTTGAATCGCGCTAAAAGATGATGGTAGGCCCTCAGGCCAGTTATGAGGCAAATGTGCATTTGCAAAACGGTGAAGATCGGTGAAAAGGCCTTTTTCAGCACCCTTACCCGACGAGCTTGACAACCCAACCCGGCAAATTAAACGCGCCATTTTGGCAATCTTAGTGTGACGTCATAGTCTATGACAACAAACAAATGGAGAGGTTAGGGTGAAAAAGTTTTGTGCTTTTCTGCAATTTTACAGTGAGTTTGACCTTTGTTCATATTCGCTTAGCCACTTGTCAGTCCGCTCCCGCGCGCTCCACCCCTATCAAGAGTCCCAATGCTGCATGAATTGTGAAAAAGGAACGGACTCTTAGATAAAAATGTCATTTTCTCGCTATATAATGAAGCTAGGGCGTATTTTCAAATATTAGAAATTTATTCGGCAACATCGCACTTTAAAAAATATTTCGCTAAAAAAATTTTTTTTTGATTAAAGAATAATTTATGTAAACGAACACTAGTAGACCATAAATAAATAAAATATAAGAATAAAAAGATGTAATTAAGTTTCCCAATGTAATTTTTTTCAAAATAGTTTTTCGTCATAGTTCAAGAAAAGTTTTCTTAAACGTTGTATAACTGTGTAATGTAACACATAATATAAGGAAGAAAAAAGCCCTTGCCGACTTTTTTGCGGTTTCTTCGTACCTACAATGTAGGACTTACGAAGCCATGGCGTATCTTTTTTTTTCTCTTTATTTGTGACTTGCACGATTTGTGCATTTAGCCAGTGTCAAGTAAGTATAATTGACAGTTCTTGAGAAATTTTTTTTCTTAATTTTATGATGATGAATGAATAGTGAAATATCTTTTTCCCTAGGTTTTAGTGAGACCTCCCCGTGGACTTCTTAAGAGAGAAAAAGACAACTTCCGCTGCTTTGTTACACTTGCCAACACTCTTGTATGTTCACAAACACTGAGTGGTTAATAATCCACCATTATTACGCACTAATATCCACAACAACACAAATTTTTGGAGCGAATCTCCCATGGATCAGCTTTAATGGCGCAATGTCTGTTACGCCATAACTTTCTGAGTTCTTAACCGATTTTAATATTTTTTGTGTGGATCCGAATCAACAGGTTTAGAACTAGAATGTGACCCAAATTTTAAAATTCGCAAAACCCATCGAAACAAAAAAAAATTTTTTTTAGGCTCTTCGCTCCAATATATGGTGCCACCGTAGCTTTATGCTTAGCGACTGCATCGCCTAGTAATAAGAGAAACAAAACCACCAACATGACGCTTCCCGCTCCCGCCAAAGAGTCCAGGCGTAGCCGCCTTGTAAATGAAAGAAAAGATTTTATCTTTACTCAAACTTTTCAATCTATACTAATAGGGTATTACGAAAATATATTGTATAATAGTTATTAATAGCATAAAACATTTGCTATTTGATTAATTATTTGATATTTTTTTCTATTTTCTATTAAAAATCACCATCAAAGTTTAAATTAAAAAAAAAACCGCGCTAAAACGCCACAGACACTTATGCATGTTACTTCATGTCATGACGTAAAACTTAGATTGACATTTATTGTAAACAAGCAGGTGATCTACAGCAGGTGGTGGCAGTAAACTTTCGGTCACCCATCTTATTGCAAACCGTAGCCAAAGGTGCTTTACATTTATAATCAAATCGTCTTACGTGCTAATAGAAACCTGGTGCATTGAGTTTGGTTGGTTACATCTAATTAAATTTGTTATAATATTCTATTAGAACCAGATCTGAATAAACTTACTCTATTAATTTAGACAGGTTATTCAAGGCCTTCGTAACTTAAGTTAGTAACTAGGAGTCATATAATAAGTTCGACGACTATTCGCTCTACTATTGAAGATATTAGGCGACCTTTTCAAATTCCCAAAATGGGATGGGTGAGCATCAGGGTCGGATTTGGGGCTTCTCCCCTGGGCCCTCCAAAAAAAAAATATAAAATACAAATTTCGACGAGTCAGTAACTATCACATGATTTCAAACAGATTTTTTATATGATAGAATATAGAAAAGCTTTTTACTTTATTATAAAAACTGCATCACTCATATTCTCAATAATAATAATAATAATAAATATTTCCTACATTCACACCAATTAGCCTAGCCCAAATTAAGCACAGTAAGGCTTGTGTTATGGATACTAGGGTAACGGATAGACATACATATATGATACATAGATATGTAATATTTATAGAAATATATATAAAAATGCTCGTATACATCATACAAATATCTGCCCCTACCGGGATTCGAACCAAGGACCATCGGTGCGAAAGGCAGGATCGCTACCGTTGCACCAAACGGTTGTCAATGAACGATTATGATTTCGATTTTTTATAAGAAAAATAATAAGACACCTGAGGTAACTCAGGGTCTCTAGACTTCCAAATACGGCCCTGGTAAGCATAAAAGCATCACATTACATAATTATAATATTAAGTTTATTACTAGGCGTTGCAGTCGCTAAGCATAAAGCTACGCTAGCACCATATATTGGAGCGAGCGTAATACCTAAAAAAATATATTTTTTGTTTCGATGGGAATTTGTGCAAATTTCAAAATTCGGGCTCCGTCACAATCTGGTGCTAAACCGGTTTATTCGATTCCACACAAAAAATATTAAAATCGGTTAAGAACTCGGGAAGTTATGGCATGACAGACATTGTGCCATTGAAGCTGATCCATGGGAGCCTCGCTCGCTCCGCTCCAATTAACGACCGTTTGGTGCAATGATAAAAATCCTGCCTTTCGCACTGACGATCCCGGGTTCGAATCCCGGAAAGAGCAGATGTTTGTGTGATGAATACGAGCATTTGAACCTGAGCCATGGGTATTTATATATATTTCTATTAATATTACTTATTTAAGTATGATATACACTCATTTGCAAAAAAAACGGGCGGTTTTGATTTTCATTCATCTTTAAAAAGATACAATACAAAAAAGGTTTCAATCGTTTGTACGTGGTATTTAAAAAAGTACGTTCTAAATTCAAATTTTCTTTTGATGCTCATTTTTACAGAAAACCCCTTTTTATCCTACATTTTTGGCGCGAAGTTCCAGAAGTTAACATTGACTTTTATAACTTTTATTAAATTTTCATCGATTAATTTCATATCCTTGACTGTCAAAGCTTTATTTATTGTTGTTTGGCTGTATCAAAAATGGTAGATAAAGTGGTAAAACCTACCAAAATTATCGCGCTGCTTGAAGAGGGTTTCAGCCAATGCTTCGTGGCTAGGAGGCTAAATGTTAGTCGCTCGACGGTCCAAAGGACCTGGCAGCGATATCAGGAGACTGGTTCCGTCGAGAGAAGGCCTGGTTCTGGAAGAAAACCATGTACCCAACCACAGGATGATCGTTTTCTTGTGAGTCGCGCATTGAGAAATCGCAAATCTTCGTATGTGGATCTTAAGAACAACCTCCAAGAAGTAAGAAATGTGCATATTAGTCTATAGACGGTCAGGAAGAGGCTTCTCGCTGCCTACGATATATACGCAGTCACCGCCCGGCCCACGGCCCAAAATTACTCCGTGAGCACCGAGTTCGCAGGCTTAGGTTCACTAGAAAATGTGAATCATGGACTCAAGAAGATTGGTATAGGGTTTTGTTCTCTGATGAAGCCAGGATATCTCTGTTCGGTGAAGATCGACGTCGGCGAGTGCTAAGAAGACAAGGAGAACGCTTTGCAGAGGCATGTTTCGAAGAAATCACACCTTATGGTGGGGGCTCTGTTATGTTTTGGGCAGGAATAAATTCAATGGATCGTACAGAGTTAGTCTTCATTGACAACCCGCATTATCCGCTCTAGGTGAAGACTCGATTTTTATGGACAACAATGCTCGCGCCCACCGATCTCGCGATGTTAAAGCGTATGTGCAAGAGGTCGGCATTCGTCGTTTGGATTGGCCAGCTCGAAGTCCCGACCTCAATCCCATAGAGCATGTCTGGGACGTTCTGAAACGGCGTGTGAGATCAGTACAACCGGCTCCGCAGACCATCAGAGAGCTGAAGAATGTGATTACTGCGGAGTGGGAACGTATTCCGCAAGCAAGTATCCGGGATATACTCGCTAGCATGCCCACACGAATTCAAGCTGTGGTTTTAGCTAGAGGGGGTCACACTCGATACTAAACATTTATCTGCTTTTACTATATTAAAGAAAAACAAACAAAAAAAACTTTTTTTATTTTTACTTCATGAGCATATGCACTACTAGCGAACATACACTACTAGTGAGGTTTAGCATTATTTCCCATAAATTGTATCAAAATTTTATGAAATACTGATGAAAACGATTATTTTCTTATTAATTTACCAAATTGTGAGGATAAAACTACTTATAATGATCAAACAAAGCAATATTAACATTTAAAATGGTTCAATGCTTAGGCGCCCGTTTTTTTTTCTAATGAGTTTATGTATGTCTATACGTTACCCTAGTATCCACAATACAAAGCCTTACAGTGCTTACTTTGGGATAGGCTAATTTGTATTATTATTATTTCTATATTGTTGTCTCTTAGCTTTCGGACGATTTTGTGTTTTCCACGGTATACAAGACAATTCCGTATACTCTTTGCACACCATACATTTTCGCCCGTGCGGGGATAAACCGCATGAGGCTGAAACTGGCAGTAGAAAAACAGCAGCTTTTTGCAACGACTAAATTTTCTAGTACTTTTTGGAGACATTTCAACATGTATAATTTAACATGCTAGAAGGTATTCAAGAGGGCTTGAATAGTCCTCCTAATAGGGTATTCAAGAGGGCTTAAATAGCTCTCCTAATAGGGTATTCAAGAGGGCTTGAATAGATACTACAATGTTAAATTTATACATGTTGAAATGTCTCCAAAAAGTTCTAAAAAATTTGGTCGTTGCAAAAAGCTGCTGTTTTTCTGCTGCCAGTTTTAGCCTCATATAAACCGCACGGGCCATTTTAATTAGTCCATTGAAGAACAGTCCGAGACATCGTTCGGTTAAAACATGGGCACGATTTTTAGTAGCGTTGCAACTGCGCCTGGAGCCACACGGCTACAGTATCGTCTCTCTGCTATCTCTGCCTACGTGACCAAATGCACGCTTTCATATTCGATTTCAGTCGTGCGGAAGCTGTTTCATGTGCACTTTGCTTGGTTCTATGGTTTGTTTGCTTTTCGTTTTTTTTCAAATTTAGAATGGGTTCGCTCTTGATCCCAGTCAAGCCCGAGGGCCAAGACAGAATACACGATGGAACGAGCTAATCCAGAAGGTGCATATTCACCCTGGCTTTGAAAATGGACGGGTTATAAGTTCTCGGATATACAGACACAGGGAGGGAGTTCCACTCTTTTGCTGTGCGCATTATGAAGGATGTTGAAAAGCGCTTGGTGCGTCAGGTAGAAATAGCAACCAAGAAAGGGTGGTAGCCCGCAGTGCGTGCCAGAATAATGTAAGGAATCGACGCTATGGTTTTGATTCGCAAAACCTATGTTATAGGACAAAGCTTTAAATATTTATAAAGAACAAATCGTGACAAGAAAAGCATCGGAGGAAGTATGTTTAGCACTTAAACCAGATTTCAATACTCTACGTGATACAGAGAAACGTGCATTTGATAATGCATTCATAATGCAATGATTTGTTCATAATAACAACTTTCATAATCATAACTTTATTTACCAGAATATGGCACAAAATTGGTTCTTTTACACTTCAAGTTCAGCATACTCTGCCTTCGTCAGTGTCATGGATTTTTTTTATAATTATAATAATTGTATAATGTCAGATTAAAATAGATTAAAAATGACTTAATTACAATATATTAATATAATTACAGATCAATGTCAAAAAATAAATCTTAAAATAGCATAAAGTTAATCAGGTTAAACTTTATTGCTGATGATTAACTGATAAAAAAAATATTTTATCTACTCTCATACTATAATACAAAGATTCTAAAACTGAAAACAAAATGCTTATGACAAACATTACGTACAGGCCAAAAATAATAAAAAAAAAAGTTTAATTACGATACAGGTCTTGTATGGACACCTGTATCATAATATAACTTTTTAATCATAACGATACACCTATACAACCTCCAGCTGGACCAAGGAGGTTGAACCTCTACTTTAAAAAGGTTTCAATGAACGAGTCCGCGGCGACCGACGCCACACGCATGCGCAATCGATGTTTGCACCTTGGCGCCAACATTTGACATTTAAAAAATCTTTTCAATATTTAAACAAAGTTTGGTTTTGTTTGCAACATTGTTTTACGTAATATAGTATGAGAGTAGATAAAGTAGTGTATGACACTGTACATAACTTGGTCTTATAACACTCGTGTGATACTATAAAAAAACTCGCCTACGGCTCGTTTTTTTAAAACACACTCATGTTATAAGAACCCTTATTATGCAACAGTATCATAAACTACTATTAGTATGTGAAAGAACTAGTGCCCAAAACAGCTGCCGATAAGTAAAAAAGTATTTGTACTATATAAAAATAAAATTATTGTTTTTGAACTAAACTCATTCATAGAAAAATAGGCATTAGTGTTTAAAGTAGTCTGAGCGGTTGAGAACGCCGGCGTTCTGTTGGTCGCAGATGACCTCAACAACGATACCGGGTTTTGGTACGGCGAAATCTTTGAATGAACCTGGTTGGATGGAGTGGTTTTCAAGATGGACGGCATCTCCCATGAAGGAGTCTCCGAACCAGCATAGCATCACTACGGTGCTCTAGCCGGAAAGGGAGCACCGGGAGCCATAGAGCGCCTCTAAGGGCTCGGACCTCGGCTATGGTAGGCCGTGTCGTAGAAGAGAAGCGCCAAGGTACGTGTCTGTACCTGGTGAAGCGCGAATTGAATAGAACAGGCGTTCCCCGTATTACGCGTCTTTTACTGCAATCCAACGTGCCAAGCGTGGAAATTATGGCGAAATCCCCACTTCGTGTATCGGTTAATGTAGAAAACGAACCGTACATTAGTTCAAGTCGAGTGTTATGGTACCGTTGTGTTTCTAAATGAACATAAGTGTGTTAACACAAGTGCTAAAGCTACTTAACTTTGTTCAGAAGAATGTATTTATATATTTACTAGCGGCCCGTCCCGGTTTTGCACGGGTAGACAAGATTATTATTTTTTTCTAGCATTAAATATAGCCTATGTTACTCAGCGTGAATGTAGCTTTCCAATGGTGAAACAATTTTTGAAATCGGCTTAGTAGTTTTTGAGTTTATTCACTGCAAACATTTTTTTGGCAGGTAGCTGATGTAATAAGGAGTAACTTAGGCTACTTTTATTTCAGAAAAAATCTTTTATTTTAGGAGAATAAAGTAATGTTGCAATGTTCCACGCGGACGAAGTTAATGATATTTTTAAATTTTCAATAACTAAGTTATTTAGGATATATATAACTATATGGATAGTCATCTTTTGATCACGGCTCCTGTAAAGGAGTCGAAACGTCAGGATGAAATGTAAAGTATGCGGAATAATCTGTCAAAATTTTGTTTTATTTAAATGGATAACGGGTTTTGTCAGTTACGTATTTTCTTGTATAGATAGGTCGTCAGGATTATTTAAAAAAGCTGTAAGGCCGTAAAAACCGGCCAAGTGCGAGGCGTCTCGCGCACCGAAGGTTCCGTACAAACTTTTAGTTAAGTAAAGTTAATCATGGAAATAAACAATCTCGTTTCTTGTACGGGAGGCCCTCTTAAATATTAATTTTATTTTAATTTCATTATTTATTTTTAAAGTGAATAATATAACTCAATATTCTGTGAATATTTCTAGCTTCTGCCGTTATCAATATCGTGCAAAAACGAGCAAAAAATACACGATTGTTGTATGGGAGCCCCCTTAAATATTTATTTTATTTCAATTTTATTATTTATTATTAAAGTAAAAATACAACTCAGCATTTTGTGAATATTTCAAGTGCCGAATATCAAGCAAAAAAGGGCAAAAAAATGGCAGCCCCCTTAAATATTTTTTAAATTTTGTTTTTCAGTATTTGTTGTTATAGTGGCAACAGAAATACATCATATGTGAACATTTTAACTGTCGAACTATCACGGTTCATGAGATACAGCCTAGTGACAGATGGATGGACTGACAGCGGAGTCTTAGTAATAGGGTTCCGTTTTACCTTTTGGGTACGGAACCCTAAAAAATTAAAATGTTAGTTGTACTTTACTATTTTTTCTTACTTTGGCTGTTTTATTGGAACGAAGTTCCTTATGGGGCGTTGCGGAGGGATACCCTAGGCGGGAAAAAACGTCCGTAGCGTTAAACAAAAAGCGTAAGATTTTTATGTATAGTCTATGTGGGATGGCTATACAGTGTCTAATGTATAGTCTACGTGATGACTGTTATTATATATTTTTATAAATCATTGCAAGTAAAATAAAGATGTTAAGATAATTTTGTAAAGTAGTTTCTTTGCTTTTTATCGATAAAAAAATCATAATAAAAGATGTATACCCGAATAATTATTTTTACTTAATAAAACTATATTCATATTCATTTAATCATCACAAATATATATGTTTTATCTTGTTAAGTTGTCTTGAGATCTTTTATATGTATTTGTTGTTGTACTCGTCAGGGGCATATGGTATCTAACAAACCATGTAACATAGTATGAATGCCATTAATTATTGAGTATCTATACATATAAATAAAATTGGAGTGCCTGTTTGTAACATTGAAATAACAGTTTTTACTATGTAGTATGAATATATATACGGTAAAATAATATTTTTTACTATTTTTGTCTGTCTGTTTGTTCCGGCTAATCTCTGAAATGGCTGGACCGATTTTGACGGGACTTTTATTGGCAGATAGCTGATGTAATAAGAAGTAACTTAGGCTACTACAATTTTAATATATTGCAAATTATAATAACTGAGCCACGGCAACGTGTGGCTGGGTCAGCTAGTAAATAATAAAATCGGTTAAATTTAATTAACTATATAATTTTGGTCAAGTGGCTCGCACCACTCGGCCACGCGTTGCTCTATAATACGCGTTAATCTATAATTTAAGATTACAGTGGTTTGTGTGTTTGTCTGTCCGCTCTTTTTTCATTGTATAAATAACGTTACCACAGCAATGCATTAACCGCAAGTAGTTCGTCTACTGGACGCTAGATGGCGCTAGCGGAAAAATATTTAATAGAAAAAAATTAAAGAATTTTGTCCACCCGTGCGAAGCCGGGACGGGCCGCTAGTTGATTATAAAAACTGTTATTCTTAGGCTTTTGGTAACTATGGTAACAAACACACAGAGTATTATTATTATATAATGTAGACTTATACAAGAACGCGTGGCATGATTAACTAGTATATATACATATATGTACTGTGTGTATACATATGAATACAGTTTGTGTCCGCTTAACTCGTAAAATACTATATGCGATAAGTTATTACCACATTTCATTTTTATATATACCTTTTTAAATAGAAGTTCCAAGAGGAATTAAATACCTAATAATAATTAATATCAGACTCAGTCACAAACCATTAAGCTAGTTTTAAATAAAAATACCAAAGTTCAACGATGAAACAGCGTTAAAAATGGATTATAAAAAAAAAAACTAATCCGCTCGGTCAAAATGTATATATTATTATTTTTCTTTAAAAGTTACATAACAAAACGAATATTTGGCATTTAACTTGGCACTCATTTTACCGGACTCTTTGCTAAAAAAAAGAAAAAGGTTACTTTTGTTTATGGTTGATCGTGCAGTTCAAAAGCGTTCGAATATAATCGTTTTTTTTTTTAACACTTAATGTTAATTTTATCATACTAGTTAGTATACGAAACCAGTTCGGATCACATTTTAAAAGTTGTTTGCGATTATGTTTTGACAAATACTCTGTTGACCGCATAGAATAATAATGTCATTTAAAACGTACGTGCCACAGATAATTTAAACAATTAGTCTAGTTGTAATTTTACTGCGATTTAATATTTTTTTTTTATATACATTGACATTTATATTTTGTACTTTATTAATTTATATGTTTAATATTATTTTTTATTTTTTTGTAGTAATTATAATTGTATGAATTGTAATGCGTTAAAATAGTTGTATATATCATAAGCAATGAGATATCATGTGATTGGAGCGGAGCGAGCGAAGCTCCCATGGCGCAATGTCTGTTACGCCATAACTTCCCGAGTTCTTAACGGATTTTAATAATTTTTGTGTGGAATCGAATCAACACATTTAGGACCAGATTGTGACGGAGCCCGGATTAAAATTCACAAAAATAAAAAAGGTATGAACAAAAAACATTGGCTCCATGGGATTTCCCATTGAAAAAAGGGCGCGCTTTTTGAAAGCTTTCTTTCTTATGGAATTTTAAAATTTTCTAAACATATTTTTTTTTTTTAGTTTTACGTTCCGTTCCAATATATGGTGCCAGCGAAGCTTTATGCTTAGCGACTGCATCGCCTAGTATATATTTAAAGAAAATAAAAAATTTGAATTTTGATAGTTGAAGCGAGATGTGTAAGGATCGTGGAGGGTGGAAAATTGGAAATCTCTGCCTACTCTTGCAAGAATAAGGAGTGATTATATGTATTTATAATTAAATTACGGACAACTGATATTTCTCGCATTAATAATAATGATATTTTATTATGATTAATGTGAGAAATCGAAAAAAAATTTTTTTTCCTAAAAAAATTATTAAAAAAGTAAAAACATATTCACACCAATTAGCCTAGCACGTAGTAAGATCTGTAAGGCTTGTGTTATGAATACTGATACTATTAAACTAAATCTTAATATATATAAATTACGTGTCTCGTTGTTTGTCCACGATGGACTCCTAAACTGCTTAACCGATTTTAATCAAACTTCGTAACTATCTGTAATTTGATCTAACTTAAAAGATAGAATAGGTTTTATTTTAATTTATGACATTACAACGCGTGGCTGGGTCAGCTAGTCTACTATATTTTCTAAATCTACTATAGCTATAATCTACTATTAAATCTACTATAGCAGGATCGGTACCGTTGCAAACTTTTCGCACGGACGGTCCTGGGTTCGAGTCTCGGTAGTGGTAGATGTTAATTTTTTGCGCCCCTAGCGACTGGGCACAAATTGAGAGGACTGACAGAACGACCAGGGACCTCCGGTACAGGACGTCACTCCTGTTTAATTAGTAATCTTACCATGATGCTCGATTCATCAAGTGACGTTGAGGAGAGTCAGGAAACACCAGAAATTGTCAGCCCTGACGCAATTCTCAAGAAGGAGTTACTTACTTTCCGCAATAAAAAGCGAATTAATTTAAATGAGAGTCCTCTTAAATGGTGGAGTGTTAATGGTGGGTTCAAACTGTTATCTAAAATTTTTATCAGCGCCACCAGCCAGTGTTCCAAGTGAACAGTTATTTAATATACGAACCCTTGCGAAACAGATTGGAATCCGAAAAGGCGGCCATTCTACTTTTCATTAAATAAAATACTCATATATTTAAATTTAATTACAAAGAGTGAATTACTATTAATCAGTAACAGTAATTCACTCACTACTTTATTATTAAATAAAGAAAGGATAAATATTACTGTTTTTTTACCCTACCAAACCAACACTTAAGTTTTTTGTACAGATCCGCATCCGCGGACGTGCGCCTCTTAAAATCCGCATCCGCATCCGCGGATGTGAATAAAAAAATGTGATGTGAAAAAATGCATCCGCAACATCCCTAATTTGTACCACACACAGTTTAGCACACAGTTACAAAATCAAACTTTTTTTGACGACCGTTTGGTGCACCAAATTGCACCAAAGGTCATTACATGCCAGTTTCGAGAAGAATCGACAGTTACCGTTTTTTATTTTTTATGGTTAAGCTCTTGATCCTAATAAGGCTCGGGGGCCAAGACAGGATCCACGATAGAGCGAGCTAACCCCGATAGTGTCTATTCACTCTGGCATTGAAAACGGAGGGGTTACAAGTACTCGGAAATTCAGACGCAGGAAGGGAGTACCACTACTTTTCTGTGCACATTAGATGTTGAGACTCGCTTGCTGCAACAGTCAGGAATGGCAAACAAGAAAAGGTCGTAGCCCGCAGTGCGTCTGGATGTCAGGTCAGGTGGCGGTATGAGCATATGCAGCTTCTGAGCATCTCTCCAAAGTATATTGTGTAAAAGACCGACAGAACCTCATTCAAATGTCACCTCTTTAAGGTTGTTTAAGATTCCGTACCACAAAACGAATAACTGACTTTTCTTCCACCCTTTCTGGGCACCAGCTGACGCTTCTTATACGAAACCTCGCTTAGGTGAGTAGCGCACGCACCGTCCCTTTCTTGAGGGGCTTCTTTCCGATGAAAGCTTCGGACCCATCCCGGGTACAATCGAACCGCAGGTAATGTTTAGTCAGTGAGAGTTTGACATAACATCTTATGATATCTGACATGACATCATGACCTTCTTCTTTGGAGAATATTCCATTGTCCAGGAGCGCAAAAAAAAAATAAAGCTCACATATGCCTATAATAAACAGACTTTTGAAGCAAATGAATGAAGGAGACGACTAGTATTTTTCTTTTTGTGTTTACTTAGTTAAAGTCTGACATAACAGCACAGCTTTGCCCGAGTCTGTATTTTCTGGCAAATAAAATTTAGGGGTTTTCAAGTTACGAGTGAATAGGTACATCTAGGTAAGCGCATTACATCCAAGATCGCATCGTCGCTTACCATCAGGGGAGATAGCGGTCAAGAGCTAACCTATTCACGATAACACTGTGTTTCCTTACAAATACAATTTAGGGCTCTTCAAGTCACAAATGAAGAGGTATCTCTACGCAAACGCTTCACATCCTAGATCACATCGTCGCGTCACATCATAAGGCGAGATAGCGGTCAAGTGCTTACCTATTCGCGATAAAAAAAACCAGCTGATTGTGAGGGATCCATGAGGATCCACCACCTTCCTGCCCCGATTTCGGGAGTTGCCCGAATAGTCTAGACGCAAAAAAAAGAAGATAAAAAATCACTTAGGTGTCTTTTTTTAAGACCCTTTTTCTCAGAAACGCGTGGAGATTTTACGTAGAAATTAATATGAAAAACACAAGTCTGCAAACCCTTGGAGCATAGAAAAAATCAAACTTCCAAGTCAACGCAATAAAAGGTAAGGCAGTTTATTTCTCATATTTTGATCATTGCAATCCCTTGCAATTCCTTACTACTTCCTGCCATCTTAATTCCCATTAAGACCTAAATATTTGTTACATTCACACCAATTAGCCTTGCCCAAAGTAAGCACTGTAAGGCTTGTGTTATGGATACTAGGGTAACGGATAGACATACATATATGATACATAGATATCTAATATTCTTAGAAATATATATAAACACCCATGACTCAGGTACAAATGTTCGTATTCATCATACAAACATCTGCCCCTTCCGGGATTCGAACCCAGGACCGTTGGTGTGAAAGGCAGGATCGCTACAGTTGCACCAAACGGTCGTCGCAAATCTCAACATTAAAAAAAAATACACGTGAAACTAAAAAATAAATAGATTAATATCATCAGTTTTCAATTCTAAATTACATAATGACGACCGTTTGGTGCAGCGGTAGCAATCCTGCCTTTCGCGATGGTCCTGCGTTCGAGTCCCGGAAGAGGCAAATGTTTGTGTGATGAATATGGGCATTTGTACCTGTTTCTATAAATATTACATATCTATGAATCATATATGAATGTCTATCCGTTACCCTAGTATCCATAACACAAGCCTTACAGTGCTTACTTTGGGCTAGGCTAATTGGTGTGAATGTAACAAATATTATTAAATATTATTATATGTCATTTTAATTTGACGTGACAGAATAATGACGAGAAAGTGTCAAAAATCACAGATTAGGTATAAAGATACCACCACAAATGTGACTAAAATCTGTGTAGTTAAGTTTTAACTTCAGATAAAATGTACCTACTCTATTTATTATATTTTCGTATTTTTGTCTGTACTTTTATATTTGCTTATGAGAGAGAGAGACTTAATTGACCAAAACATATTTTTTTCTTCTTAAAATTTATCTTGTATTTATTTCTTTATACATATGTGAAAGTCTAGCTTTTAAATGCTTTAAATAACAAAATAAATATATAATAAATGTAATAACTATGTAATAAAAAACGTGAAAACGAATCAACAATTCCTTTTGTTTCCTGAAATCATAATATTTTTTCCATTTTTTAAACTGCAAGAGCAGGCCCAAAATGAAACATCACCTTTGGGGAAAAGCAATTTCATATAGCAAAAGTATAGGAAAAACTCAAAAAGCCATGACTAAGAAGTTACATAAAAAAAAGTCGTGCGCCGCGCCGCAAGGCCGGAGATCGATCCTGTGCGGCCAAAGAATTTTTGCTACATTAAATTACAGCGAGAAGGCGAGCTCTGTGAAAAAATGTGCTGGTTGCTGCCAGGAAATAAGTAATAGATACTATTTATCATGTTGCTTGTGTACAGAAAGCTATGATATTGAATGTGTTAATGTCCCTTTAGTAAGATTTATCAATACTATGACACGCGAACACAAACTGGCTTGGAAATGTCCCTTATGCTGCTCCAAAATTGCCAAGGGGAATAACTCAAACACACCAGTTAGACAAAGCCAGGATAATAATGACCAAGACCTAAATCTAAATAAAAAAAGACAACTGAGACGACAAGCAATCTCACCCGTGGCTGATGACTCGTCAATAACTATTGAGGGCGATACTTTTCTGGTAAACTCACCCCAAACGAAAGACTCTACTAGTGATACTACTATGATCTCTCAAGTAACACTAGAGCAAATAAATACACTGTTGCAGGAAAATCTAAACAGAAATAATAATTCCATTTTACAAGCAATTCGTAATACTATCCAGAAAGAAATAGAAATTACTATGAGTACCTTTAAAAAGGACTTCACAAAAAACATAGAAATTATGAATAGTAGGCATACTGCTATAGAAGAAAACATTTCCACTCTTGAACAAAAAATTAAAAGTCTACAAAATGAATGCTCAAGACTAAATAAATTAAATGTGGATATACAAGAAAAAATAAAAAGCCTAAAATCCCCTGCCAATAGCACTCAGACAAGTTTTGAAAAGTATATTATTTTGCATGGCTTGACCACCGATTACCGAGTTACTGAAGAAGACTTAATAAATCATGTTTCATTCGTTTTCCATGATATATTGAACGTAAATATATCCCATCACATTGAAGAGATAGATTTTATCGGAAAACGAGGCAATAAAAGACCCATAAAAATAGAATTGGCAAATAAAAGATTAAGAAAACATATACTTATGAATTCCGGATACTTTAGGGATGTTGGTTTGGGCGTTTCAGAATACTTAAGCGAGTCTGACTTAAAACAAAAACGCGAATTAAGAAAGGCTCTACTGGAAGCCCGGAAAAGTGGTCAACATGCTATTATTAGGGACATAAAACTGATTATAAATGGAAAAGAGTACATTAGCTCTAGTGTGCAAAATACAATTGATGAAGATATCTTAAAAGAGAAACATTTAGACTCAACGATTAATAGAAACATGCAAATTAGAAAGAAAGTAAACCAGCAAATCCGCAGTACTTTAAATGAACAAAAAAACAAGAATAATCAATCCTTTCGATAATAATATAAATGTATTTTATCAGAACATGCAAAGTGCGAACAATAAAGTACATCTTCTTGAAGATTTTATTGAAGATTATAGAAAAAAGAAACAAAGTTTGCACGTTATCTGCTTAACAGAAACGTGGCTAAACAAAGAAAAACTCGAACTGTTCTCTATCCCTGGTTACCGAATGGCTTCAAGCTATTGTCGTAAAACAAAAAAGACAACTGAAGGGGGAGGTGTATGTATACTGATCGAAGGAAATCAAGAAATAAGATCAAGAAGTGATATTGAAAAACTATCTGTAGAAAACATCTTCGAAGTGTCAGCAGTAGAACTAACAAGACATAACTTATTGATTATTAATGTATACTGGCCAAATAGTACTAAAAACAAAAATGTATTCTTTGAATGTTTAGAAGGGCTTATGCATTTAATATCACTAAAGGATACTTCAAAATCTGTAATGATAGGGGGAGATTTTAATGTTGATTTCTTAACAAAAACCCAAGACATGTATAATCTAAAAAAAAATATGTTAGTGTACAATTTCCACCAGATAGTTAAGGAACCTGCAAGAATTACCCCTAGTAAAGCCAGTTGTTTGGATATCCTGTTTATTAACTTTAAGTTGACTAATCACAAGTTGACCGTTCAAGAATTCGGTTTCTCTGATCATAGAGGTTTTATATTATCTATACCATCAAATACCCAGGCACCAAAAGTTTTTTTTCGCATACAAAGAACATTTAATAATTTTAATATAAATAAGTTTACAGATGAACTTCGTAAGGTAAATTGGCTGAACATTTTAAAACAGGAAAATAATATAAATGAAAATTATAATGCATTCAGTAAAGTACTTCAACAAAATTTGGATATATGTATACCAAAATTAGCAAAAAGGCTTTATCACAGACCAAAAAACCCCAACCTCACGCCAGGACTTAAACAATCCTGTCGAAATAAAAGGCTTTTAAAACTCCTCAAAATACAAACCAAAAGTAAAATAATAGATAATTATTACAAATCTTACTGTAAAATATTAAAAAAGGCCGTTAATATTGCAAAAAAAATTAACAACACTTATAAATATACAAACTCCAAAAATAAAAGTAAAACAATGTGGCAAATAATAAATTCAAAAATTAATCGTAACCCTCCTCCATTAAAACAAAATATTGTATTAAAATATAATCAAATAATAATCAAAGACCCAAACCGGATTGTAAACTACTTTAACGACTACTTCACAACTATTAGTAACACTCAGAATTCGGGATGTCATGGAAACACAAGCACAGCAAGCAGTGTTCGTGACTCTCTTTATTTACATCCGCTAAAACCTAGTGACACTTATAAAATAATCAAGAATCTCAAAAATAAGAATAGCTTCGGAGTTGATGAAATTCCCCCAAGTTTAATTAAAAAATGTGCAGAAATACTCACTCTCCCATATACACTACTGATTAATCAGTCATTCAAGGAAGGATGCTTCCCTGACTTCCTAAAAATATCGTTGGTCAAACCTATATTTAAGAAAGGGGAAAAGGCTGAAATTAGCAATTATCGCCCTGTCGCATTATTACCGACTTCAGCTAAAATATTAGAGACAGCAATGGCCAAAAAGATCATCGTTTTTCTTGAAAAGTTTCAGGCTATACATGATAATCAATATGGTTTTCGGACAAACAGAAATACTATTCTAACTATATATACGTTTATAAATAAAATATTAGAAAAAAATAATAAAAAAGACTATGCGATTGGTCTGCTGCTCGATATGAGCAAAGCCTACGATAGGGTAAATTATAAAATCCTTCTAGATAAGCTTTATAAAATAGGTATTAGGGGTCTAGCCTTCGAATGGTTTAAATCTTACCTTTCGAATCGTCATCAGTGTGTAGAAATTCAAAATACTAACTTTGTGACTGGAGAGATTGAAGATGTCAGATCTCACCTCATACCCATCTCGGGTTCCATTCCTCAGGGAAGTGTCCTCGGATGTATACTCTTCTTAGTTTACATTAACGATCTGCCAGATTCAATTCCTTCGGATAAGGTACTTTTTGCTGATGACGTCTCCGTAGTCTTACCTTGTACAAACTCTGACACACTTAAAACAGACTTGGACGAAATATTGAACTCTACTACAAAGTGGTTAGATCAGAACAATATACAGCTAAATCTCAAAAAGACTAAATTATTGCAATTTAGACCCTATCAAAAAACTGCACTAGATCTCAATTACCAATTTAAAACAAATACCTTGGAAACAGTAGATTCGGCCACCATGCTAGGAATAGAAATAGATGCGCATTTGAATTGGAAATCACATGTCCTAAAACTATCGAGCCGTTTGTCTTCTTTTGTTTATGCACTTAGACAGTTAAAACGTGAAACCAATATTACCACTGCGCTCTCGGCATATTATGCATTTGCCCATTCTAATTTGGCTTATGGAATTATTCTTTGGGGAAACTGTACCAAAATCAATGATATATTTGTCCTCCAGAAAAAATGCATCAGAATACTTTGCAATATAGATCAGACTGACTCTTGCAAACCTTATTTCCAAGAATTAAATATATTAACCGTTACATGTTTATATATTTTTGAAGCCTGTAGGTTTGTCAAAAAACATTTAGAATTGTTCTCACCGATTACCCTAAAAAGGAGAAATGACCGCTACCGAAATAAATTAAAACTTCCTTTCACCAGGTTAAAAATAGTCGCAGACTCGCCACACTGTATGCTAATAAAAATTTATAATCACATCCCCAATGAATTAAAAGAATTTGAAAAATATGCCACTTTTGAAAAAAAATTAAAGCTTTTTCTCATTAAAAAAAGCTATTATAATTTATTGGAATTCTTTAACGATAATAATTTGTGAGTAATATAATGAAATTATTAACTAAAATTTAAGTGAATGGTATTAATCTTTATTTTTATGTTGAGTTATAATTATTTAAAAGAAAAGTTTAATTTGTTATTGTTTGGATTATTATTGATTGTTAATTGTAAATTTATTCCTAAAATTTGTTCTCTAGGTTAAGTTTATATTGCTACGCCCTTACAGGGTGTCACATGCAACTCTAGACATAAGTACCTTTGTATACCTGTACTAAAACATGTGGCTGGCAATAAAGAATATGAATATGAAGTTTGTACCGTGGGCGTGTCTGACTCGCACTTGACCGCTATTTTTTACTAGTCTGTAAGTCACAGTATTGTTTGATTATACTTATTTAAAAAAGGAACCAGTTATTTTTTTAATGAGCGATGGAAAAGCAATCATAATAACGTAATGCTTCCATATTTATTGTTTTCATTATGTATGGTGATGATGTATGATTTTGTAAATAAGCCCACATTAACAAACACCTAGGAAAATTGCTTATTTAATTATTTATTAATTATCCATTGATTTCACAAAAAAGCTCTGATCATAACTCATCATCACCTAATCAAGAAAAAAAATTACTGAACATGGCTTAAAAGACAATCACCCAAGCAATAAATTCTTATTAAAAAAGAAATTACGCGCCAACAGTTATAGTTCAAATTTCGAAAATTAAATTTCACCGTATCATTGATATGTAAGAGGGACTATAGTAGTTTTTGCCGATTTTGTTTTTAATCATAAATTTTCTAGTTGGAATCAAAGCTACTTAGCAAAGCTTATTTCAAATAATGCCTAAACGATTATTTTAAATAAACTGATACAGCAGTGTTTTTTTATTTTAAGTTATATTTAACAGACAAAATCGAATGATGACGCCATTGGACTGTTTGAACGCGTTCTTAAAACGTTATGATTGGTTGATAGGTTAAAAAATGTTGAACGATTCAAAAGAAGTTTTTTCCAAGTGCATTTGAATCAAGTTTGTTTTCGTTTACTCATTCTCGTAATCTTTTTTGAATGCACGTTTTATCAATGAGAACAAAAATGGATTGTACTTTTGAATTTCGAAGTCCGAAACTAAGACGTACGCAATTTTGAAAGTATGTTTTAATGTTCCTCGCAATAAAAAAGAACACGTTCTTTTTTCAAACATGCTTGGAAATACGATCTTCTTCGTGATAAATCTAAATTGCCGTACAGATTAAATACACGTGAACAGAGGCCGGCAAACTAAGTGTAAAAACTCATTTGTCGTGTAATTTGAAAACGATAAGATCTTTTTACACCGAAACACGACAACCGAGAAGGTAACTTATCAAAGCGTTTATTTAAATTTTGCGAATAAAAACCAGTGTTAAGTAAAAAAAAGTAAATGAGCGCCTTGGCGCGTGAGAAATTATTGATGTTTGTCTTTCAACGTTGCTTTTGGTATTGTATATTGTAACATGACACCGAAAATAATTACTATTTAATCTGATTTTTTTATTAATGCGATCGTTTCGTGCAACGGTAGTTATTCTGCCTTTTGCCAGCTTCGGCCTGTAATCGATTTCCGGTAGATATCCGTGCAATAACCATTTCTGTGTGTCCTGTAGAAAGTGATTTTTTTTAGCTCAATAATAATATAACCTTTCAAAACTCTGTACTCTAAGTAGCTCTGCAATTATTTTTTTTACGTATTTAGTAATATATGATTATTCTGCTTCTTGGGGGGGGTTGGGGGTGGTTTCGTTTGGGGTGGAATCGTTTGGGGTGGAATCGATTTGTTAGTCCATACAGTAGATAAAAAAACTTTTTTTTTTTTAATTTTTAGGTCAAAAATGAAAGGGGCCGAAGACCCGCCTTATTGACCCTCCTCTCCTCCTTTGGTATAAAGATTGCTTAAGTCTGGAGAAAGTATATAAAGTATATAGTATAAATAAATTCTGAATCTTCCAACATATTTACCTTCCGACCAGGACGTCTTTTAACTTTTAAATTCTTAATTAACATAACGCAAAAAAAACAATATAAAACTATTGATTACAATAAAGTTAATAAGTATCTGTTTTAAATATATATACTCAAACATTGCTATGGCATATAGAGTATAAAAGACAAATTTAAAAAAGAAACATGAAGATGTATGTTAATGAGGTAAGCCTTTAATTAACTATTTCTACGCAAATGAAGTTGTGGATTATCAAGATTATCATGTAAATAGGTAAAAATAACTTCCTTAGATCTGTATTTTTGTGTACATACACTTGATTGTCGACTAAAGTTTAAGTTTTTTTATATCCATAGATAATATTACAAGAATAAAAACGAAATTTGAATAACCGAATTAAGAAAAAAATAAGTGATGACGAGGCTGTATATGTTTTATAGCCTTTGCCTTTTACTATTTGAAAAACATAACAAAAGAAAATATTTATATGTAAGTACTCGTTTCAGGTTTTAAGCGGGAATCGAAACCACATACCCTAGCTTTCCGGGCGACTTATCTTCCAATTGAAATCTAACAACTAAATGTATGATAACAAAAAAAAAACCAGTTTCTTTGACGAAAGTAATAAAACTTGAAAATGATTTGGACAAATTCTTAGGAAATTTTCTTTGACGAATGTGCATATCTGTTTGATTTAGAGACTCGTAAAGTGTTGTAGTATCTAGATGTAAATGTGTTTTGATTATAAATAAAAAGCTTTTTTTAAGAATATGGAGATTGTGTAAAAATTATCTCCGCCATTTGCAAACATTTATTAAAATTTATTAGACAAAGCGAACACAGTTTCCTTGTATTTGTTTTTATTATATTTTTCAAACAATTGAACATCTTTAGCCAGGTAATCTTTTCCGCTTTGACCATTTCAGAAAAAGTAAAAAACTAGTCAAGTGCGAGTCGGGCCAATCGCCGAAGTGTACCAATATTAATTGGAGCGGAGCGAGCGAAGCTCCCATGGATCAGCTTCAATGGCAAAATGTCTGTTACGCCATAACTTCCAGAGTTCTTAACCGATTTTAATATTTTTGTGTGCAATCGAATCAACAGGTTTAAGACCAGATTGTGACGGAGCCCGAATTTTGAAATTCGCAAAAATTGCCATCGAAACAAAAAACATTTTTTTTCTTTTTTAGGTATTACGCTCCGCTCCAATATAATGGTGCCAGCGTAGCTTTATGCTTAGCGACTGCAGCGCTTAGTACTTAAAATGAAGGAGCTAATCCTTCTGGGTTAGCTCGTTCCATCGTGGATCCTGTCTTGGCCCCTGGGCTAGATTGGGATCAAGAGCGAACCCATTCTAAATAAAAAACTAACTAATAACTATCTGCTTTAGATAGTTAAAAAGATCCGTAGTTGTAGTAGTTGTCCCTTAAAAAGTTACTCTTCAATGTTGGTCGGAGGAAAATTTTCAGGACTGTTACCACATACCTTGTTTTTAGCGAGTTTCCGATATTTCGGCACTGTTGCAAGCGCTGTGATCACGGAGCAACTGAAGTGATTGCGGGTAGGCTGTTATTAGCAGACATATCGGTCTGCCCTCCGACGAAGTACATGGTACATGGTACATGGTAATACCGTAAACTAGGTCTGCAATACATGCTGCTGTTTGCAAATACTGAGCGAAGCAATTAGATTTTTGAAGGGTGATTATTCCTCTATGGTATGTCCGATTTCAAAACTTTTTTTTGCACATTAGTCACGACCACGATGTGAGTTTTGCCGCCAAATTTCATCAGTGTAGTCTCAGCGATTTGGCTGTGATCAGCTTTTGAATTTTTCTTTCCGTGATTATTCCTCCATGGTAAAGTCTATTTTTTTTTCTACATAGCCTATGTCCGTCAGGTTATAATTACATATGTTCATGCCAAAATTCGTTCGAATCAGTTGAACCGTTAAGTAGCAGGAGGGAGACAAGCGAAATTTGTGAGTTGCCTAGAAGAGAGCTTCGCTCAATAACTAATATTACAATAATGTTAGTGACCATGAAAGTTTAAAACAATATAATGATTATTTTCCTTTTAAATTTGTTATATATACCACTACTGTGAATTTTTACGCAATTTTAGAACGAACAGTAGATAAAAAAATCAGTATGAGCATTTATAGTGCGTTTATTGAACGTCAAAGCTACGCCATAGCCTCGTAAGTCTTACGTTGGGAAACCTAGTACCGAGAAGAAGCCGCAAGAAACTCGGCGAGGGCTGTTTTTTTTTCTCCCTTCCTATCTGTTACTAGCTAACCCGGCCACGCGTTGCTGGTATAACTCGGCCACGCATTGCTGGTATAACTCGGCCACGCATTGCTGGTATAACTCGGCCACGTGTTGCTGGTAAAACCCGGCCATGCGTTGCTGGTATAACCCAGCTACGCATTGCTATGGTAACGTTAATTGATTATAAAAACTGTTATTCTTAGGCTTATGGTAACTATATATGGTAACAAACCCACAAAGTCGTTCTTTTATATAATAGAGATATAGCATAGCGTTAGCATTCACTATCATTCCATTATGATTTGTTAAAAGTTATTGTTAAAATAAAGTCCGTGTATTGACTCCACAACTAACGCTGATTTGACTAAGTATTTTAACTAAAACAGTAGTTCATTCAATTCAATCTTTTAATTCACTCGTTCATTCCAATCACTCTTTCACTTAACTGACTCTTTTTATTCAATTCCCTTGTTCATTCGTACTGAAAAATTGTGGAGTCAATTCACGTGGCCACACAAGATCAGATATAGAATCAAACGGACGTCTTCAGAATTGTCTATTATTTGGATATATCTGCAATAAACGATTTAATATAAGCTACAATTGGAGTTTATCTGCTGCACCTCTGGCTTGCTAAAAATAGTAATACAATATTTAAGTTAGTTCAGTTGTTAAGTGGATATTTGGCGAAAGGAATCCTGAATTGAAAAATGGTCTTCACAAACTCATGATAATTTTGAATGACCTATCCAACAACACCTTACATCATGAGATAGAGAAAAAATATCGTCTTCACGTTGCCGTGTGAGGTACCCTAAAACTTTTGAAGTGAAACTTCTTTCTGTCTTTTTCTATCACTAAAAAGCGTTACGGTCGCGTGTATGGGGTAGACGATATATCTCGTGGTGAGAGGCGGCAGCGGCGGCGAGAGCAACAGCTCTATTAGATGGATATAATGCGCCGCCGCGCTTTGGGGTCTGTGCAAAAACCGTATTAATAAAAAAAATATGTATATATATTGAGTTGTTATATCTGCTCTTCTTCACTCGTTTGATGAATTTTATGTTCCAGTTTATCAAGTTTTTATTCTACTGTTTCAATAAATCAAATATGTATCTCCATATCAAAGTACAGCTTCTTAGTGCCGATACTCTGAGTTGAGTCAATGACCGACGGACGGATATGGCGAAACTTTAAGGGTTCCTTGTTTACTTCGGAACCCTAAAAAGCCTGTCAGAGCCAGTCCGAATTGTCATAGACAAATGTCAAAGTGACAGTTCTCTAGCTAAGGCAAAGGCGATAAAAGTTATTCAGCCTAATGATCTTATATATCCTGCCATCGGATGAGTGACCAGACATTTATTATCTCAATCTTAGTGCTATGAAAGGTACTTAAAGTATACAATAACACTATTGAATACACCACAAAGTAAAGGGATATACAAAAACAGAGAATTGCTTAAAATAAAGTGGAACAATGGACGGTCTTATTGCTAAAAGCGATCTCTACCAGACAACCTTTGGATGGAGATTATTGTCAGCAAGCTAAGGCTACGGCATATTTATGTGTAAAATATATTTTGTATCTGTGCATAATATTATAATAATGAGGTTATTCATAATTCGTGAAAATGTATATAAAATCTTTTATATAAAATAAAGTTTCGATATAAGAATTATGCAAATGTAATTTAGTATATTATACTATACAAACATTATAAATATAACAAATATAATTATGCGAGTTTCCTACAGTTAGCATCCACAAATCCTTACTGGGCCCATGCTATTTATATTAGCAGTAACAGCATCCTAAAAGTCATAGCCGATAAGTTTGACTCTGGTATTATGAGGGTCTTTATTCATACCCTGACTGGGTAGCGTTGAAGACGCTGTCCAGTCGGTGGCTGTCGGTCGGTGCGGGTGAGGATCTTTATATATATTGGTATTCATTGATTTTCAACTGTTTGTTTTGTCTCAGTACTTACTAACATAGGATATAAGATGATTAATTATTACTTACAAAATATATGGATTGTAATATCTGAAAAATAAATAAATTGATAGATAAATTGTCCTCACCCATAGACAACCACTGCTTCTCAACAAACCTAACATTTATATGCTGACAATGGAGTTCAAGTTTTTGTAAATAAATTAATCTAATTACTTCCTAGAAATCGGAGGTTGAACACTAGGGCTACCCAGGACACCCCCATTTATGTTTTTTCGTAGTTTTTGAGTTATAATTTTTTAAAATTTTTTGGCGAAGTCAGTACATGTACTAATAGAAGTATTTTATAAATAAATTAGTAAACAGAAAAAATGTGATGAAAAAATTATACAATATATTTAATTATAATATATCATGTTGATTTATGACATTGATGAATTAATAACTGATGCAAATTTCTTAAGCTCAAGTTTTTTAAGAAATCAATTAATAATTGTCATAAATAATTTTATGAAAACTAAAACTAATTACTAAAGTTAAAATACGAATTTTCTTTTCATGACAAAATGCATAGTGGCAACCCTGGGTTGATTTTTATTACTATTGATTGATAAGGAATGATAAATTATTAACAATGGTACTGACTTTTATTTTAGAAATCAACATTAATAATGATCAAAATTATTGTTACATATAAAAACCATCAAAACTAAAAATAAATGTGTTTCTTTTATGAAATCTGCATAGTGGCAACCCTAGACCGAGATGGTGCATTGTAATTAACCAATAATGCAATGGATTATCAAAAACAACACTCCATCTACATCTAGGTTGTCACTTCCATTTTCCATACAAACAACAAATCTAAAATTTTACCCATTTGATGGTTTTCAGGCTCAATTATATTTTTATGGAGTTGTTTGCACATACACCTGTATGTACTTTATTATGCATAAATTTACAACAAGTAATTAAGTAATTATTTAGTTTCAAACTGTGCAGAGGCTGAACTATGGTTTATAAATAAAAGATATCTTAAATGTCATCACATGAACATATGCCGCTATCAGGATTCAAATGTAGGAACATATTGGTGTAGTGAGCAGGATCAATACCATTACACCAGCTGGTCACCACTTGTTACTGGCATGTGTTCGTTAAAAAGACGATATTAGAATAAAACACTTTTTTACGGATTTTTGTGCATGTTTTATTTTATATTTAATCCTGATTTATCTTATTATCCTTTACTGTAAAGGAGTCGAAACGTCAGGATTAAATATAAAATAAAACATGCGCAAAAATCCGTAAAAAGTGTTTTATTCTAATGTGTAATATGCACGGAAGTGTAAGAACCAAAAATGATATTGTTTGCAAAGGTGGCTTTATATCTATAAGAGATCTATTCCAGTCAATCCACATTATATAAAAGGTATCACAAAGTTTAAACAATTAAACTAGAAAAAAAGTTTAAATTATTCAATAAAACCAACAACATAGAGAAATATCTTATAAAGCTTTTGTAGTAACTTTAGGCAGAAATATAACTGTTTTTTGTTAACCTATAGGCTAAAACCACTGGGCTACAAAGGTATTGATTGCACCAAAAATGTAAGTTTTTTAAGAGAAATAGAACAGAAAGGAAAAGTGTACATTGATTCAAATATTTAAACTAACAAACTGATAATTATTACCATAAAATTCTGAATTAATATCACAGATTTGTTTCTGTTATTAGGAAATAAAAAAATATATTGTTATTTATTTGATTTTCTATAAATACTATGAACTCTTTATTACTTATTTAACATTTAAATATGTACTCTATTAAATTAACTTTAAAAAATGTTAGATTGTTTTTACAGATAAAAAATAGCTGGAAATGTCATCTCTTTAAAATTAACCTGGCTTATCTTTTAATTATATGTATAAAAGAAATAATTTGTTTAATGAGTTTAAGTTTTAAATGGTTGCCGCAACAGCATTTCTTATTGAGATGACTTTTGAGCGAAGTCAGGAATGATCAAATAATAAAATTCAAACAACATACTGACCTCTTTACATGATCCAAAATCGTTAAAAGAACAAAACTTGCGGTATCTATACGTCATAGACCGAAAAATAGATTTGAATTTGGAACACTAGATTATACTTTTTAAAACATTTATTTTTTCAGATAACTGCATCCGTTAACGATATTATCAGGCAGTTTAAAGCCAATCAATGGTTCAATAGTGAATTTTTGTTCTAATGTAGATAACAAAACAATTTGATAAGTAGATACGGCAAAATAACGCCGAAACTGTGCAACAGATATGTCCTTAATGTATGCGGAGACAGACTGATTCGTAATAAAATTATAGGCGACACAGCGTCGAATTACTACTCCCGCTTTCAGTTAAAAGGTTAACAGCCAATTGACTACAGTTTTTTTTAATCAGTTAAAAATATGGTCATTACGTTAGTTCTAACTCGGAATTATTCTACTCACCGTAGCTAGCGGTCTGCATTCCACCTTTCCCGAAGTGCGTGGGTTCGTATTTTCATCGTGCACACGTAATACCACTTTGCGAATAACTAATATTTTGGTATCAAAATGCAAGGAGGTATAAAAAATACGATGACCACTGGTTACAACTGTCAAAATTGAACTTCATACATTGCCAAGTGCCATAGACAAGGTTAAGTTTTATTAATAGATCGGCATTTTTCCACTCGATGACAGATGGCGTTAGTAGTCTTCCAGAAGCTAAATTAGCGAAATCAATCAGGATTGATGTTTTCATTGGAAATTATATAAATTTATTTTATGAATCAAACGCGTTTGCAATCATAGGAATTCTATAAAATGTAGGTAATAATGTTTATTTTACAATAAAGGTAAATGAAAAAATGTTTTCCATTGAATAAAATCCATTGCTTGAATGTTCTTTCTTTCTTTTCTTCTTTTGATAAAATGAAAAAGATAGCAAACTTTTTTCTATTGTCTCGCGTCTGGGTGATTGTGGCAACGTCGTTGTTCAATACGAGTGCATAAGTTATGTAACTTGGGATGGAACAAATTAAATATAGTAAAATTTATTATAATAAGAAAATTTGTGTTGAAAAATTGGCTTAAGGTTGTATTCGAAGTCACATTTTTCTGTCTAATCGTACTAGACAGTGTTACTGCTAGGCAACAACTAGGCTAAGGTAGTGGCAGCCACTAAGCCTGGATTTTAACACAACAATCTTTCTTTATTCTATTTTTTTTCGGTATTTTAATGATTAAAAAAAGTATGTGTGCAATTCACACGTGGTAGAAGAGAAACCTTTAAAAATAATACGTACACGTATACAAAATACCACGTATGTGGTGATGCCTTCTCTCAAGCTTTACACGACGCATGCGCTCACAAACACGTATTTAACACACTTACAACGCTGAGGCCCAAGCAAACTCCCACTATGCCTTGGTAAATACAAGTGGAGGGGGTAGGAAGCAGAGCACAAAGAGAACCACGAACATTAGAGACACTGTATAATTAAAAAAAAATTAAATAAATTGTCTGTCTCTTTTTACTGTCGCTTTTTCGTTTCGTCGACTTTCAAATCACAACGATGCTAAAGAGGTTTTCACTTTAAAAATTATTTTTTTTTTAATTTTTTTTTGTGCATTTTTGTCACAGAAGTTACATCATTGTTTAAAACTAATTTAATTCATTCACATATAAAACATACATGTAATAATAATATTTCTTACATTCACACCAATCCTAGCCCAAAGTAAGCACTAAGGCTTGTGTTATGGATACTAAGGTAACGGATGCTGGCGTTCAAAACTCTAAATAGACCTCTTGATGCGACTAATGCTACTGAAGGTAACCCCATACACCTCAAGACCACAAGAGCGTTTTTCGAGTAAAGGTGTTTATTATTATTAAAAAAAAGTATTATTATTAATTGGATATGGAGCGAAGGTCCCATGGATCAGCTTCAATGACGCGATGTCTGTTACGCTATAACTTCCCGAGTTCTTAAACGATTTTAACAATTTTTGTGTGGATTCGAATCAACACATTTAGACCCTTCGGACTCACTCACGAAGGGTTCCATAAAAACTTTTAGTTAAGTAAAAAAAAAATCACGGTTGTTGTATAGGAGCTCCCCTTAAATATCTATTTTATTTAAATTGTATTATTTATTATTAAAGTAGAAACACAACTGAGTATTTTGTGAATATTTCAAGTGCCTACCTGTTGCCATTATTGATAGTAAGCAAAAAAGGGCAAAAAAATCGCGTTTGTTGTATGGGAGCCCCATTAAATACTTATTTTATTTTGTTTTTATTATTTGTTGTTATAGTGGCAACAGATCATCTGTGAAAATTTCTACTGTCTAACTATCACGGTTCATGAGATAACAGCCTGGTGACAGTCTGACAGACAGCGGAGTCCTAGTAATAGGGTCCCCTTTTACTCTTTGGGTACGGTGTACGGGTTACCGAACAGTAATAATATGTTCTACATGAAATGTCCATGTCTTGCTATTTAAGTTTCAATAATATTTAATTTATTGTTATATTCTCGCATTTATACCATACTAGATGGCGCTGTAGCGCGTTTAGAAGAGACAATATCTGCGCTGCCACTGGTTCCCCCGAGGCGGTCGCTTCAACGAAGCCTATACAGCCTTCCTTGGCTATGGCACTTACTAGGTGGTGTTTAGTCAGTACGAGTCTGACATAACCTCTCGGCCGCCCTATGGATTCACCACCTCCCTCCCCTGGTTCCGGAGATTTCATATTTCATTTGTAACAGAACTTATGTCACTTGATACACTTCGGCTGAAGTTTTCACTCCTTTCAATGTTGCTTTGTGACGCCTTTATAATACACGCTTCAACAAACCATCACTGACGCAGGAAGATGACCACGTTATACCTTTCAGACCACTACAGCAGCTTCTTTAGAATTGTGAGCGCACACAATATCATTTTGCTTATTGTAGTGCTCTTCAATCGAGAAATTATTTAATCGGTAAAGAGGATATTTCTGTACCTTTCACCTGTGTATCGTGACAGAAGACATTGATCGATCCACTCTCTTTAATTGTAAAGATTGATTTATGGCGATTGACGACCGTTTGGTGGAACGGTAACGATCCTGCCTTTCACACCGACGGTCCTGGGTTCGAATCCCGGTAGGAGCAGATGTTTTTATGATGAATACGAGCATTTGTACCTGAGTCATGGGTGTTTATATATATTTCTATGTATATTACATATCTATATATCATATATGTATGTCTATCCGTTACCCTAGTATCCATAACACAAGCCTTATAGTGCTTACTTTGGGCTAGGCTAATTGGTGTGAATGTAGGAAATATTTATTTATTTATTTATGGCATGTCCTGTATATCGACGATTAGCACCGAGCTTCAGGTCTTGTTTTATAATACGCGGCAGAGTTCTAGCAGGAATCTTCATTTCTCGCGATGAGATTTTTTGGTTCCTAATGGGGTTTCGACGAATTCTGACTTTAACAGCATTAACAGCTTTTGTAGTTCTAACAGCACGCGGCCGCCCCGATCTTTTATAGTCTTCGACAGAGGAAGTGCTGTTGTATCTGTTGATAGTACGAATTACAAACATACGGCTGATACCAAGCTTTTGAAGTGTCTGGAATACGACCGATAGCTCCATACCCACTTTGTGCAAGGCAATCACTGCAATCCTATTTTCTTTAACACCCCATTCGATATTGTAAATTGATAATGAACACGAAAAATTAAGTAAAATGGCGCGAAATCGAAAGAAGTTTTTAAAATAAAAACGCGTTCCAAATTCAAAATAATTAAAAAGTACAAAAAAGGTTTTATGTAACAGTATTTATGACTAGATTAGTTATAAAGTATGCGGCATTTATCTGATAAAAAAGGTTTTATTTAAATGTGTAATTTTCGCATAAGTGTAACAACTAAATATACCTTAAACGTGTTTAAATTATTTTTTCCAATTTACCCTAACAAGGTTCCATCTCCCTCTGATTTTACAGAATACTTTATACTTTGTCCGTCTCAATATTTCCTTAGCGAAGACGTCATTAGATTAGGGTCGTGATTGAACGCACAACAAACAGGTCTTGCCAAACGCCTTGTTCTATGCTAAACGGTCGGCGATACCATCATTATTGTCTATGGCCCGCGTCGTTCCAATTTCAAAATGCGGAACAGAACAAGACAACTGTTGGAGTCGCTATGACTAAAACTTTTTATACCGCGACTCCGTGATGGACGCAGCTGCTAGTGACGTAAAATTTATTTTTATTACATGTGTAATGGATTTATTAAATTTTTTTTTTTGCATTTTTCAATGCTAGCTTATATAATAAATCCCTTCTTCCCTACTATCCCTACTAATATAATAAATGTGAATGTAAGTTTGTTATGCTTTCACGCATAAACTACTAAACCGATCATCATGAAACTTCGTACATATATTCTTGGAGGTATTAGAAGTAACATAGGATACTTTTTATTGGAAAAAAAATTGCAGGCGAAGCCGCGGGTAAAAGCTAGTTATAACTTGTATGAAAAGGCTGATGAGAGTTGAAGAACCGAGAGATGTATGACTGAATCGAATCGTGGTAAATGGAAATCTGTGATCTCTGTCCTGCGCCTGCCCCCTACCGCCTGAGAATTTACTTGTGAACCGAGTCGATTTTTTCTAATAAGTTAACTACCATTGCAGTAAAGGATAAAAATGGAAGATTTAAACCGTTGTAACAATAGTGAAAGGTCTTGTGGAATCGCGAAATTGTTTTTCATTATAAATTTCTGTATCGTGACGTCCTAAGAAGTAAATATCACCAACTTTTCACACTTAAGGGTGTATAGTTCACTTCAATTCACAAAATGGGGAGCAGCGTTTTAAGAAAATTCAATATTGTAAAATCCTCTATTTCTAACTGGGAATCAAAGCCAAAACGTAGGTGACGTTAAAACAATACTGTACAAAAAAGTTTAAACTAACTTCTTTACCATTAGTACAAAAATATAAAAATTAGTTACGTCTAATATCTAGAAGTTTTGTACTTATTTGGTGGTAAGGATCGTGCCCAATTTAAATTGGTAGTAGCAGATGTATGTCGACCTTAATAATTAACGTGTGATTACGGTTCTTGTAAAGGAGTCCAAACGTAAGGATTCAATATAAAAAAGACATAACCGAACTCTTTTATCAAGTAAAGAGGTTTCATTACAATTTAAAAAAAAAGAACAAGCGACTCTTTGCAATCCGTAATCCAATCGTAGCCACATTCTGAACAACAAATTGGTTCAGTGACTCAGCGGACGCGCTAAATAATGATATTTACATATTGTTTTGTCACTTTCCACTTAACTATTTATTAGTCTTTGTTTTTTTTGGAGGGATTATATCGCCCATAAAGGTTGGAGTATATTGTCTATGACTTTGCGTAAACTTAATTAATCTGTTCATGTTTTAGTTTTAGTGACAGAACTGAACTGTGACATCATAGCTATTATTCATTAAAATTATCAATGATTTTAAATCTATTTTTGTTAAAAACTGTTTGTCAATTTCATTCCAATTATGTTTGTTTTACTTATTATGTTTATTTGTAATATAAACATCCGTTAATAATAACAGTAAATTTTAAGAATTAAAATGGAGAGTTTTAACTTACAATAAAACTTCCTTATCATTTTTCCTAAAGATATCTGGAATCCATCTTTACTTTTATTGTACATTGATTTCCTTCCTGACGTCTTCTTAAGATGGATTCCGGATGTCACAACGGAACAAATAACATTGAATTATTAATATTGAGTTATTATTATTATATTTATTTTGTTGACACTTTCTTATAGCTGACAGATCCTCTCTCCTAGCCCCCAAGATGCGTACTGTGGTGACCTCCTTGCATCTATGACACCGCATTCCACCTCTTTACGTATATTTGTTTTATGGCAAGGAATGTCAATGTTTAAATGTTTCTATGACTTTGACGACCGTTTGGTGCAACGGTAGCGATCCTGCCTTTAGCACCGACGGTCCGGGTTCGAATCCCGGTAGGGGCAGATGTTTGTATGATGAATACGAGCATTTGTACCTGAGTCATGGATATTTATATATATTTATATGAATATTACATATCTATGTCTTATATATGTATGTTTATCCGTTACCCTAGCATCCATAACACAAGCCTTACAGTGCTTACTTTGGGCTAGGCTAATTGGTGTGAATGTTAAAAATATTTATTTTATTTATTTATAAATATAGAATATTCCAGAAGGCTAGACGAATATAAGAGAATCACCAATAGTATCTGAGAGTGTAACCTGAGTCGTTGTATTAAAGAGTTCAGTAATAGAATAAATCGTGAAATACCTACATAGTTTGAATTAACGTCCAAGTTCACAAAGATCCTGGAGCGCGCGTAGGGCGCTACGTAGGGCCTAACAGGGTCCATATCACAGGTGTCACATTATTTTGTAACATCCGTCTATGTTCATTATGGTTTTGCAATAAATGAGTATTATTTCAACGATTGACAGGCGGGTTGGAGATCATAGTAAAATATCATAATTCGGAAAACGCTGCTGCACATTTTGCTGTGTACGGAAGGTGAATGATGATTAATTGCTTTTTAGTACACTCTTAGTTGTGTATGGTCAGACCACTCTTTCCTATTGGGCATTCCGGGCAAATGCTATGGGCCCCGTGATCGATACGGGTCCCTAGTTCCTGCTAGATCTCTAAAGGAAACATTTATTACTGAAAAACTTATTTAATTATTAGCTATTTAGCGCAGAGAATCAGTTTAGCAATTCAGCGAGGTAATGCTGCCAGTGTTCTGGGTACTATGCCCCAAATTGGAATTTTGGATGACATATTCTTTTTGTGAATGTGTATATAAATATTTTAGGGGTAATTTTTCACGAAAAGTTTTTAGTTTGATATTGTTGTATACAGATTAGTAGGTAATACCTATATACGAATAAAAAGTTTAATTAGAGTAAATCGAACCTCAGGGACCTTAGTGACTATATTATCGACTTGCAAATTAGCTTTTGTATGAGCGTAGCTACTTTACTCCTGCCCATAAAGGCTATACAATTTCAGCATGCTTAGTGGTTTTAAATATTTGTGAATCGCCCCATTTTAATTAAAGATTATCTATTCTACTATTGACTGTCAATAACATATCTGAAACCTTGTTTATCTACTTTCTTTGTCTGTTCTAGTTGTAAAAAAGTGTTCTGTCAAAGTCATAGGGGCCCCATTATTCTTATATGCCCAGGGCCTCCTATAGATTACAGACGGTCCTGTGTATGGTTGGAACTATTCTATTTTTCCGCACACCAAACTGCTATTTATTGTTATTCTAGCTCCCCCCTACCCTTGCATTTAGTTTTAAGTCACAATGCAGTTTACCAACCTATTTAAGCGCCAATGTAATAGGTGTTGGTAAACACAAGAGTCGAAAGTACATCATGCTTTGCAAAACTGTCAATTATAGTTATCATTAGATTTTCAGCTTAGAGTGCCACACATAAATTGAAATTTGACGGTTGAGGTTAGGTTGACGTGACAATGTCTGTTGTTTTTGAAGTGAAAACTTCGTAAGTAGCGTTGTAATTTGAAAGTCGATGAAACGAAAAAGCGACAGTAAAAAGAGACACATTAATTCATAAGATTTAACGTAGGAGAAAATGAGATAGGAAGCATTATGTACGTGTGTTAATACGTGTTTGTGTGAGCTTGAGAGAAGGCATCACAACAACCGTGGTATGTTGTATACGTGTACGTATTATTTTTGAAGGTTTCACTTCTACCACGTGTGAATTGCACACATGCTTTTTTATATTTTTTGTATTTTTGTTATTATAACATGCATTATACGTTTTTAATTTATTATTTCGATATAATTATGGATAATGTCTTTTTTTATATGTTTTACTTAAAGAGTGAAAAACTCTTAATAAAGACTAAAGTTGAAACCCCTTTTGTTAAATTATAAACTATGTGTGCACAGAGCTTTACATTCTATTGATAATATCGTTGTAATCTGTAGCGCGTTTGTTTGGAAATTTTGGCGCGATTGTCTATGCCATAGACATGTGGCCATTGTTTTCTTTCGGCGAGTCATGCAAAGGCACACGAATCTTTCATCCACCAATAAAATTTTGTGTTCACACTATTAGAAGCAATCGATTACACATCCGGCCTGTGTGTGGGATGGAATGGAGTATATCCGGTTTTGGTGTCGACTGTAAAACGACCTTATAGTATTTTTTTATTCATAGATGATATCGTAATAACCTTTAACAATGTATATATGTACGTAATGATTTTTACATCTAAAAAAATATTACAAGAAAAACATCAACTTCTCTAAAGGTTTAAGGCGAGCTTCGAATTCACATCCCCTCGCTATCTGGACTAGTACTCTCCCAATTGACCTACTGAGGCCTTGACAGATCATTTTTTGAATGTATGAGAATAGATTTGAGTAAAACACTTTTTTTACGGATTTAGCGCATTTTATTTTATTTTATATTTAATCCTGACGTTTCGACTTCTTTACAGGAGCCGTAATCACAGGTGACTAAAATAATGGTTGTCATGTATTTTCTACTACCTTCACAATATTTTAATCCGGCACGTTCATAACTAGGTCTGCAATGCATGCTGCTATTTGCAAATACTGAGCGAAGCACTACCTTACCTAACTTGATACTACATCAATGTAGTATCAGCGGTTTGGCTGTGATCAGCTTTTGAATTTTTCTTTCAGTGATTATTCTTCCATGGTAAAGTCTATATTTATTTTACATAGCCTATGTCCGTCAGGTTGTAATCATGTATGTTCATGCCAAAATTCGTTCGAATCGGTTGAACCGTTAAGTAGCAGGAGGGAGACAAGCGAAATTTGTGAGTTGCCTAAAAGAGAGCTTCGTTCAATTAGGAACGTGCCATGACAACCATTATCTTAGTCATCCTGTGATCACGGCTCCTGTAAAGGAGTCGAAACGTCGGGATTAAATATAAAATAAAATAAAATAAAGTATATTAGTAGTAATATAAAGTAATATTCAAATGTGTAATGTGCGCGGAAGTGTAAGTACTAAATATGTATGAGAATAGTTTAATTATTTAAAAAACACAAGTCAAAAAGATGTATATATGAGAAATGTTTATTTATTTTTAATATGATTAATTTTAAGAAAACTTAGTTGTTTGTAAAAGGAGTTATGAGGACTGTTTGGTGCAACGTCAGCGATCCTGCCTTTCGCACCGACGGAAACCTTCGCTTTTCGCAAGGATTCGACTCCTCAAAGTACTGAATACGAGCAATAACAATAATTCAATTTGTCGTAATAATTAACTCTTTTGTTAACAATTCCCGTTTGAAATCAATTGAATTGTTACTTAATTAATTACTAGAATTTTGCCCACCCGTCCTAGCTTCGCACGGGTGGACAAAATTCTTTAAAGATTTTCTATCATTAAATATAGCCTATGTTATTTAACTTGAATGTGGCTTTCCAATGGTGAAAGAACTTTTGAAATCGGCTTAGTAGTTTTTGAGTTTAATCATTGCAAACATACAAAAATACAAATCTTTCCTCTTTATAATATTAGTGTAGATGGATGAACTATTTGACAGTTTCGGTTGCTAACAAAGGCACTCTCAAACTGTTAAATCGTTCATCCATAATCGCAAAGTGACAATTTCATTGATTTCAATCGGGAATTGTTAGCAACTGACTTACGTTATCCGTATAAAGGTTCCGCCTGACATTCAGGACACGTAGATTTTTTTTAAATAATTTATTAAGAAAAAAAATCTCACAGTTAAATGGTCAAAAATACGATGATAACATGTGCGTTACAACTAGGGTTGCCAGACAGGGCCATCTTTAACCTATTGGAGGCCCTGGGCATATAAGAATGATGGGGCCCCTATGACTTTGACAGAACACTTTTTTTATGACTAGAATAGACAATGAAAGTAGATAAACAAGGTTTCATATCTTTTTATTAATAGTCAAAATAGATAAATAGATAATATTTAATTTAAATCGGGCGATTCTCACATATTCAAAACTATCTAAGCATGCTGAAATTCGATAGCCTTATTTTTGGGCGAGAGTAGAGTAACTTCATGCATGCAAAAGATAATAAGCAAGTCGATAATATAGTCCCTGATTGAAGTTTGATTTACTCTAATTAAATAAGTTTCTCAGTAATAAATGTCGGTATTGGTTTAGTGATCTGGTATTATCTAGGAGCCCCTATCGATCGCAGGGCCCTGGGCATTTGCCCAGAGTGCCCTGCGGGAAAGAGGGGCCTGTTGCCAGATGCTAGTTAGTGACCCGAAGAGTTACCTACCCTGCTCTTTGGGCTACAAGTTTATAAGAACCTTTTAATTAGCTAAGTCGATTAGGAGGTAACGAAAACTCTGGTATTTTTGTCAATTGACTGAACAAAACGGAGAATTGTTTTAAACGTGTCGACTAACAATTTATATAAATTAAAAAATAAGATTTTTGTTATAAAATAATGTTTTTTTTAATGTCTTTTTTAATGATTCACGATTGAATGTGCTAACCCAAAAGGTGCCTATTCACCCTGCCTTTAAAAACGGACTGGCGAAGTACTCGGAAATACAGACGCAGGGTGGGAATTCCACTCCTTTGCTCTGCGCATTATAAAAGATGTTGAGAAGCGCTTGGTGCGACAGGAATAGCAACCAAGAAAAGGTAGTAGTTCCCGTAAAAAGACTGATTTCCTTTTTTTGATGTTGGTAAACCCTTAAATCCCGCAGTGACAGTTGGCAGCCCTAGTTACGAGCTATTATATCAAGTAATTGTAAATGAATGGTTTTTCCTTGAATAGCGTCCATAGATCGATTCTAAGAGATGAAACAATAGCCATTTTAATCTAACTTTACTGTCACGTATATTTGGCATTGTTATTTTGAGATTGTATGTATGATAAGTAAATTAATTAAAGATATGTATATACCTATTTATGAAACTAAAATATGTTTATAAAAAGCTAACTCATCTCCGAGCCCCAAGAGTCGCTCCCTCACCCTGGCTACGATCGCTTATATTAAGCCTGTATAGCCTTCCCAGGCTAAGGCACCTTCAGGTGGTGTTTAGTCAGTACGAGTCTGACATAACCTCTCGGCCGGCCAATGTATCCATGTAGGATTCACCACGAGTCCGGAGGGGAAACAAAAATTAAAAATGAAAATGAAAATTGACGACCGTTTGGTGCAACGGTAGCGATCCTGCCTTTCACACCGACGACGGTCCTGGGTTCAAATCCCGGAAGGGGCAGATGTTTGTATGATGAATACGAGCATTTGTACCTGAGTCATGGGTGTTTATATATATTTCTATGAATATTATGTATGTATCATATATGTATGTCTATCTGTAACCCTAGTATCCATAACACAAGCCTTACAGTGCTTACTTTGGGCTAGGCTAATTGGTGTGAATGTAAGAAATATTTATTTATTTATTTATTAAAAAAAAAACTTTTTTGAAATCTACTAAAAATAAGTTGTTTTTAATAGTCCGCCATTCTTACCATGGAGGTAAGAGAGAAGGAGAACCATTGCTACGTGCTAAAGCATTAGCCCGTTTGTCCTTGAAAATTTATAGAATTTATAGTTCATTTTTCAGCCACCAGCCGCGCTGCCGTCGGTCTCTGATTTTGTAATCCGTATATACCGCTAAAGAGTGGAACTGTTTGCCTGAGTCTGTGTTTCCTGACAAATAAAAAGGGGTCTTTAAGTCACGAGTGAATAGGTATCTTCTAGTAAAGCGCGTCACATCCTAGATCGCATCGTCGCTTACCATCAGACGAGATAGCGGTCAAGCGCTTACTTATCTATACATATAAATAAAATTGGAGTGTCTGTTTGTACTATTGAAATTACATTTTTTTACTACATGCATATGAATATATATACGGTACATACACCAAAATAACATTTTTTACAATTTTTGTCTGTCTGTTTGTTCCGGTTAATCTCTGAAATGGCTGGACCGATTTTGACGGGACTTCTATTGGCAGGTAGCTGATGTAATAAGGAGTAACTTAGGCTACTTCTATTTTAGAAAAATAAAATTACTGTGCCACAGCAACGCGTGGCTTGGTCAGCTAGTTCACAATAAAAAAAAGACTTGGAGAATTCGACGGGTCTTTTATAGTGTGTGAATTTTTCCTTGTAATAATATCTTTAGTAAACAAAAGGTATTTTAAAAGGTATCCATATAAAAAGAATGACATCATAATCAATAAAATATAGCACAACCATAAAACGTGTATACTTTTATGAATATTAAGCAACCCAGATGTGCTATGCGGTTTTAAAACGCATAAAAATGATGATGGCTTCCGATTGACTTATGACAGGCATTCTAAATAGTTTTATTAGTAACTAGCTGACCCGGTAACTCGTTGCTATGGTAACGCGTATACAATGAAAAAAGAGCGGGAAAAAGAGCGGATAGACAAACACACAAAGAACAAATTTGTATTCTTAGATTATAGACTAGCGGCACGTCTAGGCTTCGCACGGGTGGACAAAATTCTTTAATTTTTTTCTATTATTAAATATTTTTCCTCCATCTAGCGTCCGGTAGACGAACTACTTGCGGTTAACGCGTTGCTATGGTAACGTTATTGATACAATGGAAAATGAGCGGGAAAGAGAGCGGACAGACAAACACACAAACAACTGCGATCTTAGATTATTGATTGATACTGAGTGTTAGCTAATTTCCTGGTTTTCCACGCATGTAATTCTGACAGTGTTATTGACATATACTCAACATACATCATTATATTTCTCTTTTAAATTTGTCGTTTATTCTCTGTAATGTTTAAGAATACTTACTTAAATCAGATATTTGTTGACTTTGTAGTAATCACCGGTGTAGTGAAACTGTTACCCTACTATTATCGAGATAAAAAAATTATATATTTTTTTGTAGATTATGTATGGTGGTGGTTATATTGTAAATATCATAACTTCCGTTAAAGCTGATTAGTTCCTTGCACCCGTTCTTCTTGACAGTTAAAAGACATCCTGAATGGTTGGTAGGTAAGAATCATGGAGGTTAGAGAGAAAAAGAACGATCGCTGTAGAAAATAGTGTCTCAGAAATTTGGACAAAAGAAGTGAGGCGCTGCGATCGCTAAGTTGCCTCAATAAAAGCGGGCTTGTTGTTAAATTTGTACATTATTCAACTAACTTCATCTACTTGTACTCATAAACGGCTAACTTCGCAGATACTACTTACCAACGGCAGCGCGCCTGGTGGCTGAAAAATGAATTATAAATTCTACAAATTTTCAGGGACAGGCGGGCTAATGCTTTATCACGTAGCGATCGTTCTCCTTCTCTCTAACCTCCATGCTCCAGACTTAAAAAGACAATAGCTTAAAGTATTATATTTATAATGATTGTAATGTCGCCCAGAATGAGTAGAATGCCCAATTAATGAGTGCAACCGCCGTACTGATTTACCGCCTCTTCATTAGAATTGGCGCGCAATACTCGTGTAGCATCACAAGTAGATAGGGCTGGCGCAAAATAAATATTAACATCACATGACCTCGAGTTAGGTTATTTAATAATAACATACATGCAATGGGTAAGTCGGTAACGGCAGACCAAGGCGAACTTCCAGGGACCAAATAGAGGATGTCTTGAAAAAAGGACCAGGTCAAAAGTACCCTTAACCGAGGAACTAGTATGAAAAGGCTGATGAGATTTGAAAAGCTAGAGACGTATGTCGGGATCGTGGTAAGTGGAAATCTGTGATCTATGCAGGAAGAAGGCGTGATTTTAAGTATGCATGTAAAAACAACCATGCCTCCGAGCCCTCAGGTAGGAAATACAGGCGTATTTTAAATCTTATAGAAATATGGCATTGTGAAGGCAAAAAGTATATATGTATACATAGCGAATATAAAAAAAAATTGGTTGTCTGTAAAGTCAATTTACGGATGATAATTTTACGTGATAGCGTCATAAGAAAACATTGATGAAAAATTGCATACTTTTATGAATTGAATTATTATCACTGAGTTATCATTATTTTGTATAATACAAAGGAGTATATTAAAAATTATTTATTTCTTTCGATAAATTAACTTTAAGTTGTTGTTGTAATAAACAATGGAAACCACATTAACTTTTCACTTCATGAAGTGGAAGAGAGATAGAGAGAGAGTGAGAGAGTTTTTTTTAATCCGGCTGCGATTTCTATAGTTTTATAAATTTTGGTATTGTTGACAACCCTATGCATATCATATATACACGCGCCGACAAAGCTGCTTCGTGTTACTAAAATGACGTCATATCTCATCATTATTATATCAATCACTAAAGAATTCGTTGTCTGAATTCAATAATTGCAAATTAATTGAGAATGTTAAGCGACATTCGCAAGGGCGAAAATTTTGGATGGGTGACCAATTTTTTTATTTTCATCTCCTATGCTTTAGAATAGCATGTTTAGACCCCAATGGCATATGTATATGTTAAGTTAGTTAACTATTGTTTAAATCAAATCAATCTTTATTATAGTCTGACCGCAACCGCTGTACCGCGCCTTAGGTATCCGCGGGGAGGTGGGGTTGGAAAGGAAAGAACATGAATGCACATGAGATTCTTAGTATCAGACGGATCTTACGATATCGAACCAAATTTTTTTAAATTATACTAGCGGCCCTTCCCGGCTTCGCACGGGTGGACAAAATTCTTTATATTTTTTCTATATGATTGTAGATTTAGACTTAGATATGCATTATCTGTTATGTCTCTTTGTCCCGGAATGGGGAAATGTTTCTGAGTTAATATGTACATTTGTACCTCAGTCATGGGTTGTATCTATGAGTCATTGTCATCCTTCTAGCCAAAAACCGTCTAATCTAAGGAAGTCTCATCCAAAAAAAGGGGCGCTTGCCATTAATTGAAGCCCCATTTCATGGTATACGGGACGTGTATGGTGATAACTTCCAGTATTATTAGTCACCACTTGAGACCTTGTGACGGATTGGTAATATTCTACTCTGCTGTACACACTTGATAATTTCTACAAAGAATATCATCTGTCCATACATTTTTGATCCAAATTTAAAAGTGCCGGCCAAAGAAAATAAATGCTATATTTTGTTAGAATATGTCCATCTGAACAATTGTTATTATGGGGCCAATAGTGTTGGATTAAAATCTTTGGTGTCATTAAGATTGAAAATATATCTTTTCATACATTATCGTCAAAACAAACATGTTTATTAGTACAATGTGGTCATTTAAATAAAACAATTTTTTATCGATTTTTGCTTTGATTAATATTTAATCCTGACGTTTCGACTCTTTTATTTAAATTGAATTTGATTTTATTTGTAATTTGTATTTATTTATGTAATTTATTGTGATTTTGTATTGTTAATTAAAATGATCCTTGCAGATCGTAAATAAATAAATAAATTAATGTACGACACTCTGTGACAAATCGAACACCATATAGGTAAAACCGCGGGAGGAAGCTAGTGGTACAATTTATAAACTCATTTGTTCTACCAAAGTAGGGTACATTTTTTAAGTTTTTCCTTAGAGATTTGTGATTATTTATCAAAATGAACAAACAATGCTTATTTCCTCTCGCCACGTATATTATTCAAATAAGAATCGACTCCTTTTCTCGGAAATCGATTAAAAAGGTTATAAATCTTTATCCTAGAAACAATACAGTTTCCGTTTGAAACGGATATTCATACAAAAGTTAATACTAGAAACAATAAGAAAACATTAAACGCATCCGTCATTAGCTTAAATACTTCTTGGTAATAAATAAAGTTGGTGCACAGTAGAAGCTATGCTATAAAAGTCATATATATCTTACTATTTACTTCTTTATAGTTTTGAATGTTTGACACTAACTTATATAAAGACAACAAACGGATTTGCATGGAATTTCGCATACAGATAGTTAATATACCTTGATTACCATTATCGAATTAAATATTGTATACGAATAAAGTACTTATTATTATATATTTTTAAAATGAAGCATTTTACAGCTTTATTAACAACTTGATGTGGGGTCTGGCGCGGGGGACCGGTCTCGCACCGGTGCGAGATCCCTACGGAGTATTTTGTATGCGCCAGTGCGCCTCCAGCATTGCAAGAAGGAGGGCTTTTACAAGTTTGAAACGATTTTAAATCAAATAAAATACAAACAAAAAATGGCCCCTAACTTGCGCCCTTACATGATATCGGCAGTGAACCTGTTAAAAAGAAAATTTAGTGGTTTTTTTTATTATACCGGTAAAAAATGTTAAATTGCAGTGAGATTATAGAAAACGGTTTTAAATTTTGGCATATGATTTATAATAATAATTCTCTCATTCATATCAATTAACCTAGCTCAAATTAAGCACTGTAAGGCTTGCGTTATGGATACTGTGTGATGATAATGTAATATTCATAGATATATATATATATACCCAAGACTCAAGTACAAATGCTCGTGTTCACACAAACATCTGCCTCTTACAAGATTCATACCCAGGATCATTGGCGCGAAAGACAGGACCTGCGGTTGTACCAAATTGTCTTATTAAACATTATTTTTGCTCATTTCTCTTTGAATCAAAATCTTCACACCTTAGCTCATCGTCGCAAAGTTGCCTGTCTGTCGATCTTCTACAGGCTGTACTATGAAGAGTATGCTCAAGAGCTGCATTTGCTCATACAGCTATCTCCTTTTTTCCATCGGACATCCAGACGCACTGCGGGTTACCACCCTTTCTTGGTTGATATTCCTACCTGTCGCATCAAGCACTTTTCAACATCCTTCATAATGCGCACAGCAAAGGAGTGGAACTCCCTCCCTGCGTCTGTATTTCCGAGAACTTATAACCCGTCCATTTTCAAAGTCAGGGTGAATAGACACCTTCTGGGTCAGCTCGTTCCATCGTGGATTCTGTCTTGGCCCCCGGGCTTGATTGGGATCAAGAGCTAACCCATCCTAAATAAATAGATAAATCTTAAGTCGATGCGAATGAAGAATAAAAATCAAGTGCCCCATGTCATTTACCACAGAGCTCGACGGGCTCGAAGGACTCGACTATTTAGCCTTCTTTACCGATCAATTTGCCTTTGCCAACCAAATTTTTATGTGGTTTTCGTAAGTATTGGTAAGAAATAGTTACATTATATCCCACTACAGCGAGGTAAATTTTAAGGTGCAAGAAAAACAGCTTAAATAAAAAGGTAAGTAGGTATCTTCGTCGCCGCTGGATAATTATGATACACATTTTTTCATATTTAACAAAATATCAGAATGTATCTGTAAATACTTTTAAATTGTGAATTTTAAATCTGAAAATACTATTCAATGTGAATTAACTAAGAATACCAGAGATCACTTTGACGGTTCTTTTTCGGGTGCGGTCTGACATCTAATCATATAGTATGAAATCTCACCCACCTTACATTAAGAATTCTTACACTTGCTAAAAAGTCGTTTTTTTTTTTTTTTTTTTTTTTTTTTTTTTTTTTTTTTTTTTTTTTTTTTTTTTTTTTGCCTGTAAAGTCGGTTTTACGGGCGAAGATTTTACGTGACAACGTCTTTTTCTCGGTAGAATATTTATTGATATGAATATAATTAAATTGCACAATGCGCGCGGCAGACCGATCATAGTTGAGTGGGAGAGAGACGCAAGGCATTCGGCGGGCCTCTCTCTCGTTCGGTGACTCATCGTAACGTTACCGAGCGTTACACTTTTTCGTAAGTGACTCCCAGCCGCAACCAATTTATAAGACGTTATCACGTCAAAAGAATATCCTAAATATTCATTCTTGCTGTTTTTATGATTTAACGAATTACAATAATTCAATAAAACCCAAACAATTTTTTTTATTTTTTTTTTATGGCTGAAAGTTGGCAAACAAGCAAACTGCCCACCTGATGGTAAGTGGTAACAGTCACCTATAATACATGTAGCTTTTGTGATATTCGCAGAAAATCTGCAACCCCCACAAGAACCACAGTGTACGTTGCCAACTTGTGACACAAGATGTAAAGTCACTGTACCCAGGAATTTCACTGCCATATCTTACCCTTCAAACCGGAACACAGCAATGCAAGCACTGCTGCTTTGCGACAGAAATAGGTAAGACGGAGGTACCTAAGCAGACGACCCTGGTACAGAGTCTCCCTCCAGTAGTATTCTAGTCTAGTATTAGTATTAACTTAAATTTGAATAAAATGTAACTTATAAAGACTATAATCATGATTCGGAACGCATCATATGTATTTGTTTCCATACCACTGCTTGCTCCAGAAAATTTTTATGGGACTAGATGTCGTCATGTCAAATTCATTCATTTCTATTTCAATTTGATTGAAGTTTTCACTCCTTTTTCACGAAAATATTGCTTTGTAACGCCTTGATAAGACCCGCTCCACCTAACCATCACATGAGCAGCTTCTTTAGAAGTGTGATCATACAGTTTATCATTTTGCTTATTGTAGTGCTCTTCACTCATAAATCTTTTTTCATCGGTAAAGAGGATCGTGACAGAAGGCATTTTGATCGATCCACTCCCTTTAATTGTAAAGATTGATTTAGGGTATGTCTTGTATATCGACGATAAGCAGCGAGATTCAGATCTTGTTTTATAATACGCGACAGAGTCCTCACAGGAATCTTCACTTTTCGTGATAAGATTTTTGCTTCCTAATGTTTCTGTCTTTAACAGCATTAACAGCCTTCGTAGTTCTAACAGCACGCGGCCGCCCCGATCTTTTATGGTCTTCGATAGAGGAAGTGTTGTTGTATCTGTTGATAGTACGATATACATACGGCTGATACCAAGTTTCTGAAGTGTCTGGAATATGACCTTCGGCTCGATACCCACTTTGAGCAAGGTGATCATTGCAATCGTATTTTCTTTGCCACCTTATTCAATATAATTTGATAATGAACACGAAAAAATATCTGTCATAAAACTAAAGAAGTTTTTAAAATAATAAACGCGTTCCAAATTCAAAATAATTAAAAAAAAGAAAAAGAAATGGTTTTACGTAACAGTATTAAAGGCCAGACTAGTTATATTTCTTGTTGTTTTGTATTTAACCGCTAGATTTTGATATGTAAAGAAATTTATCTCTACTTAAGTCCTAAGGATGTGAGCTCCCTCCCAATAGCTTAGCGTTGACTATGCACAATCCTACAATCATTAGCACTCAATTTGCATTCGATCCATTCGTCAAACCAATCAACAAATGCATACGTTTCAATTTTTGCATACAATCGACGTTCGATTTCATTTGGCGCATTGGCGCGCAATCGCTTTTAATTGTCCGCCATTTTAGTTGACGTTCCCGCCATTTAAGGAATCATTGTCTGGTCCAAATTGGCACAATGGCATCATTTTGGTGGCATTAATTAGGGAGTAATTAGCATCTAATGGGCTATTCTAAATAATAATAATAATTAATGGGCTATTCTATTTTTTAATTTGGACTTTGAATTTGTTTATGGCTCTTAGAATAATAAAACTTTTTTTTAACTATGCCGCTAGCTGATTAATGATACTTATGTCGTTGAAATACAAAGCAATACGTTTACGCTTTCTAGTTGAAATAATGTAGAAATTACAATAATTTCTTTAATGTATACATCTATACATATAAATTAAATTGGAGTGTCTGTTTGTAATATTGAAATAACCGTGTTTTACTACATGCATATGAATATATACGGTACATACACCAAAATAACATTTTTTACAATTTTTGTCTGTCTATCTGTCTGTTTGTTCCGGCTAATCTCTGAAATGGCTGGATCGATTTTGACGGGACTTTTATTGGCAGGTAGCTGATGTAATAAGGAGTAACTTAGGCTACTTTTATTTTAGAAAAATAAAGTTATGTTGCAATGTCCAAGTACTGTCCAATACCGCGCATGCCACCACTGTGGCGTCACGTCGGGCGCTTCCCACCACTTCTCCCACCAACGAATCAATATCACAAAGGCTGCCTATATTGCTGAGAGTTGTGACTCAACGACTTCATTTAAAAATTGATTTCCAGTGCTTATATCAAACTTTTGATTGATAGTTTGATTTGATTAAAAAATATATAGCAAATTAAAATCACTGTGCCACAGCAACGTGTGGCTGGGTCAGCTAGTAAACAATAGAATAAAAACAAGCTACGAAACGTTTAAAAGTTTTGATACCTATTATGGTTCTTTTGCATGTTGTTCTATACTTCGATACGGTGTCATATTATCGGGAAATAGTGCCGGTGCTAAACAAGTTTTTATTGCCCAGAAACGATGTGTCAGAGCATTATGTGGCACTGCTCCTGACATATCATGCAGACAGTATTTTAAAACTTTGGGCATATTGACATTAGCTTCTATTTATATACTGGAGATAGGTAAATTTGTAAAATTGAATTATGAATTGTTTACCGAAGCTAAGGATTACTATAGGACTAACACTAGGAACCCACAAAGACTTGTATTAGAGTGTACTCCTAGAACCGCATGCTACCCAAAAGAATGTGCATAAAAATTTACAATAAAATACCAGTACATATAAAGGAACTTCCAGTTACTAGATTTAAGATGACACTGCGAAAATGGTTAATAGAAAATACTTTTTACACAATTGACGAATTTATGGAAAATAATATAATAAATATATATAATCTAATGTATAATGTGAAATATGTAACTTGTAATGTTGTAACTTATATGTATTTTAATAGTTTTAATTTAATTTAATATTTGTATGCTGACTTAGTCAGCTAAATGTGTGTTTCTCAACCTTACCTTCCGTCTACGCAATGTACCACATTAATCGCAAATAAAAACTATCTTATCTTAACTTATGTATATGGCTTAAAAGGTTCAAAGTTTCTATTTATTTCTAAACTTTACACCAACATTCATGTGTACTTACCCTATTTAATAGCAAATAAAGTATTGGTATTTGTAGGTATATTATTCTGGTTCAAAAGTTTTCTGCCCTAGACAGTTTGGCATGCAAATGTTACTAGTATAGTCACAATCCGTATGTCTATCTATTACCCTAGTATCCATGACACAAGTCCCGCAGTGCTTACTATGTTCTAAGCTGATTGGTGTTAACTTAATAAATATTATTATTATCTTTTTAATTTCTTTTTTATTTAGGATGGGTAAGCTCTTGATCCCAGTCAAGTCCGGGGGCTAAGATAGAATCCACGATGGTACGAGCGAGCTAACCCAGAAGGTGTCTATTCACATTTATTTCTATTTTTATTCGTTTCAAAATTATGTGCTTCGTTAGTCGTTCTCTAAGCATGTATAGGGAAAGAAAAAAGAGATAAACTTTGCATTTAATTATCACTGTTGAGTTAAATATTATAAATGAATGTATTTATTAGGTAGTTATTTTTATTGAGCGAAGCTCTCTTTTAGGCAACTCACAAGTTTCGCTTGTCTCCCTCCTGCTAGATAACGGTTCAACCGATTCGAACGAATTTTTGCATGAACATACATGATTATAACCTGACGGACATAGGCTATGTAAAAAAAATATAGACTTTACCATGGAGGAATAATCACCGAAAGAAAAATTCAAAAGCTGTTCGCAGCCAAACCGCTGAGACTACATTGATGAAATTTAGCGCCAAAACTCACATCGTGGTCGTGACGAATGTGAAAAAAAAAAGTTTTGAAATTGGACATACCATCGAGGAATAATCACCCTTCAAAAATCTAATTGCTTCGCTCAGTATTTGCAAACAGCAGCATGTATTGCAGACCTAGTATATTTATATACTACACAAGCCTTACAGTGCTTACATTGGGCTAGGCTAATTGATGTGAATGTAAGAAATATTTTTTTTTTTTAATGGGTTCGTTCTTGATCCCAATCAAGCTCGGGCACATGATAGGATCCACGATGAAACGAGCTAACCCAGAAGGTGCCTTATCATCATAGCTTTAAAAACGGACGGGTTATAAGTACTCGGAAATACAGTGAAGTTGTATAATATTATAAATATCGTTACATCTGTCAAAGTTGACGAATTTAATGCCCTTTTTTGTCAGTTAAAAAACATCCTGAATGGGCGGTAGGTAAAAATATCGGACGGCCCAAAACAACTTATTTTACGTGCATTTGAAAAAGTTAATTCCATTTAATTTCGCAGGCAGCGCTCGTGTGATGTCGTCAAAGTACAGTTATTCAAAGTTGTTGACAGTTTAGTTACCTTAAATCCCGTTGGGGGGCCAACCCATTAATTTATGAGGTCTAAAGAAGTCGATGAGTACTTAATAATTTCCGTCAGGATAAAAAAAACAATGGCGCTGACTGAAATTAGCATAATAAAGAGATTTGTTCACGCCGAACAAGCACCGGACGCTGGCAAGCAGGTAGCGACTGCAAAACAGGTTGACGAGTTGAAAAACAAAAACTAATATTTATCGAATTGTAAAATATTATGTATATATATATATATATATATATATATATATATATATATGACAAACCACGATTTCCCGCGCTTTGACAGAGTCGTGACGTTGTCAACGTGCGCGCCCAAGTCACTTTCGATCGAGCCACTATCAATTGTAAACGTCGTCACGGAACTGTACTACGTTTCGCTAAGTGCCTTATTATAAGAAGTTTGTTACGTGCTACGTGATTCTTAATACTGTGTTGAAAGTTAATACATCTTCTCAGTGCACGATTCCTAACTGTGCCCATATGATATCGCAGGGCTCGGACCAAAATCCTGACGTCACCCAGACATACATATACACAAACACATATATTGGAACGGAGCGAGCGAAGCGAGCGTAGCTCCCATGGATCAGCTTCAATGATGCAATGTCTGTTACGCCATAACTTCCCGAGTTCTTAACCGATTTTAATATTTTTTGTGTGGAATCGAATCAACACATTCAGGACCAGATTGTGACGGAGCCCGAATTCTGAAATTCACAAAAAAAAGTTATGAACAAAAAAAATAGGCTCTGTGGGATTTCCCATTGATATAAAGCGCGCGCTTTTTTAAAGTTTTCTTTTATATGGAATTTTAAAATTTAATTTACATTATTTAGTTTCACGCTCCGCTTTAATATATGGTGCTAGCGAAGCTTTATGCTTAGCGACTGCATCGCCTTTTATATATATATATATGTATTCCCAGTCACAGTGTTTAACCGCAATGAACTCCTAAACTACTCAACCGATTTTGATGTCTATTTTTCATTTTCCTGGATTTGTTTCAACTTAGGACATAGGACAGATTCTATTTTAACACAGTAACGCGTGCCCGGGTCACCCAGTTCTTACATATTTTTAATAAATTTATGCTTTTACGCATCGTTAATATTTTTAATATAAAAAGTTGTTTCTGCTGACCTTATTATCATCGTGATGGCACGCGGCGTTGTAACCCGAACGAAAATGCCACGTGTATATACTGGTACGCAGAGTCAATTATACGATTTTTTAGTGGACCATATTATAGCATAATCTTCTTAAGTATGTGCATTAAGTATTAACACTTGACATAAAGAAATAATACTTATTGAGTAAATAATTCGATGGGAGTTTATTTATTTTATATTTAGTTCTTACACTTTCGAGCACACAACATGCTTTATGAGCACATATTATGCTTTCACGCAAAAACTACTAAACTGATCATCATGAAACATGGTACATATATTCTTGAAGGTATTAGAAGTAACATAGGATACTTTTTATAAAAAAAAAAAAATTGTTTGTCTAGAAATCTCAAAATCTAGCTATTTTAACGCCGCGCCGTCCATTCCAGTAATCAAGTTCTAACCCTGAGTACTGCATTACCGACTGTCATGTCAACATCCAATCCGATTGACTATAGTTTCCACTGTTTGAAATTTACTTATTTCGTAAAAAAGTGTTTTATTCTTATCTTTGAAATTTTTCTATATTCATTGTTATTTTCTTCTGTCTTTATTATATAAAGTCTCATATGAAGTATAAAACTATTTGAATTTTTGAGGTTAGGTGTCATTTTCTGTGGTTAGATGCAACTTTATTATTTTAACATTTGTTTTTGTAATTCAATAAAGCATATTTTAAGTTTTTTAAACTTCGTTTTATTTAGTATATTTTAAAAACTGATAACCCCATCCAAGCAATAAAATATACTTATCATATTGATTAATTTCTATTGTAATGATGTTTCATACTTATTTCATGGCTTAAATGCGGGCGAAGCCGCGGGTAAAAGCTAGTTATTAATAAAACAACTTTTTTGCATTACATAAAATCACGTCTTTTCCGGCAAAGGTAAGCAAAGATGACAGATTTCCACTTACCACGGATCGGGATCCGACATACATCTAGTTCCTTTGCAGTCCAGGCTGTTTGTTTTCGGAATTCTTTATCAGTGTCCATAAGACGAGCACAATCTATACTCGCGAGCAACCAACGACTCAAGCGCTACCTCTGCATTCATACATTGTTTTAAGTAAAAGTATACAACATTTTAATAAAAATTATATGTCATTTGAAAGCTTAAAACGTCAGCTTTTATGAGATATCATCATTATTAATATAAATGTATACTTTTTTTTATTATTGGTGTCTGAACTTAAATGGGGAATAAATGTGATTTTGGGTAAAGGAGTTGTGTTCAGAATTGACACAAACAAAACACTTTTTTTTCCTATTTTCACTAATTTAGTTAAGACTCACTATCTCTCACAATAGCTGGATAAATACTCTCTATCAACTAGACATTTGTTTATTGAAATGTAATACTGTTGATATATTATATATTAATATTTATAGTATTTACATATTATTAACATTTATTTATATTTAATTTAAGTTTTAACGCTCGTTATTGTTTTAATTATTAGTCTATCTCCTTAATTATTCCCGCCGATTCCCGACTGAGAATTCACTTGTGAGTCGAGACTACTTTTTCCAGAATTTTCTATTAAAATAATTTGTCTTATAACATAGCAAATAAATGCAAAAAAAATATACAAAATTATAAAGCTTGTTTATTATAAGTTAACATGTAAAAAATGCAATTATTGAGCGAAGCTCTCTGACGGATATAGGCTATGTAAAAAAAATATAGACTAAACATGGAGGAATAATCACCGAAATAAAAATTCAAAAGCTGATCACGGCCAAACCGCTGATACTACATTGATGAAATTTGGCGGCAAAACTCACATCGTGGTCGTGATTAATGTGCAAAAAAAAAGTTTTGAAATCGGACAAACCATGGAGGAATAATCACCGAAAGAAATTTTTTAAAGCTGATCACAGCCAAACCGCTGAGACTACATTGATGAAATTTGGCGCCAAAACTCACAAACGAAGGTTAGGTAGTGCTAGTATAAAGTTATAGGTAACTCTTTTCTCTAACGTTCAGTGTAATTGTTTTTGCGTACTACTTTTAATAAATAGACATACATACATACAAACACGTATTGTTCTCGCAGGGGCAGGAGTCACAGATTTCCACTAACCACGACCCTGACATACATCACGCGCTTCTTCATCTTTCATTAGCCTTTTCATACAAATTCATTGGTTAAGGGTACTTAAATAGATAAATATAATAATAAAATTATGGGTGGGTGGTATGAGAAGTGAAACATCTTTGACATTATGTGGAGCGTTTTGTGCAACGGTAGCGATCCTGCCTTTCGTACCGAAGGTTCTGGGTTCGAGTCCCGGAAGGGGCAATCGTTTGTGTGATGAATACTAACATTTGTACCTGAGTTATGGGTATACACGATTAAAATATAATTACCATAAAAAATTAAACTGCGTTATGAGTATCGACTACTGATACTATAGACCTAGGTTTAAGCGCAAAAAAAAACATGAACTAATTTATCCTTAAAAAACTTAAAAAATGGTCTATCTCAAATATTTACTACGACTTTACTATCTTATTGAATACGTAACTTACACATAGGTATGTATCGGTGCGCAATGACCCAATCCTGGCGCGTGCAAACATAAAACCCCCGCCGCCGCGCCCTTCCCCGCTGCGCCCCTCCCCCGCTGCTCCCTTCCCCCGCACTAGGGGTGTCCGTTTTGGAAAAACATCGATGTTTTTCTCGATTCGATAAATCACAACTGTACATCGATGTCTTTCGATGTATCAGGTGTAAACAGCGATATTTTGTACGCATCGAGTACTTTTTTAGGGTTCCATACCCAAAGGGTATAACTACTTGTCAAGCCACGGTAGTAATTGCCAGTCAACATCCCTCATCAGTCCTGGTAGCAATTGCTACCATATTCAAATTACCGTGTGGCTTTAAATTACGATTTATTTTTGAGTTTTTATTTATCGTGAATAGGAAAGCGCTTGACCGCCATCACGCCTGATGGTAAGTGACGATGCGATCTAGGATGTAACGCGCTTGCCTAGAAGAAACCTATTCACTAGTGACTTGAAGATCCTAAATTGTATTTATCAGGCAAAGAGTTCCGCTCTTTAGCGGTACGTATTACAAAATTGGAACCAAAAATCTTAGTGCGACTCTTTGGTATATCAAACAAATAAAGCCAATTCGTAAGTCTGGTTGTCCGATGAAAAAATGGGGACGGCGGAACAAGGCTGTGCAATTCTGCTGCACACCCTCGGAAATGTATCCTATAAAAAACGGATAGGCTAGCTAACTTCCGTCAATGTTCAAGGCCCTTCAGCTTATTATTAAAAAGTTCGTTATTGCCGATGAGTTTCTTCGCCTTCGACTCCAGCGTCTGGAGTTGATATTGGACGGAACCGTCCTAAAGATACACAGATCTTAATATTCTGTGGTGGATTCTGTATTAATCAGCTTTATGGTAGTATTTTTTGATTGGTCCTGGCTTAATTATTAAGCGAGAAATAGGCATTTTTATCTAAGAATCCGACATCGTTTTCATAATTCGCACTGTACTGGGACTGTTGAGAGGGGTAAGGCGCGGTAACGGACTGACAAGTGGAAAAATGGAACCCTATTACTAAGATTTCGCTGTCCGATTGTCACCAGCCTGTATCTCATGCCAGTCCACTATTGAATCATCAACTTTTCTTTTTTAATTAAACAAATAGGGAAAAAAATATTAGGCGGAATTTTAGTGGTTAAACTTGAGTTTTTATGAAATTCATTGGTAAGATAAAAAATACGTGTGTAAACAACAACTACGCCTCCAAGCCCTCAGATGGGATTTGAATTTATATCTTATAGAAATATTGCATTGTGAATGCAAAAAATTAAATTAAAAACATAATTATAGCTGGTTCCATCTTAATCGATTGTTAAATATTTGTAAAAAATATTCCTTTCGATGTTGAAGGTAGTTAGCATTCAACATTGGTGGAACGATACTAGCTCATAGTAGAAGTTGAAATACATTTGTAAAATTCGACACGTTTGCCAGCGTCTCGGTAGCTCAGCGGTCAGAGGAGTCACCCGGATAGCGAAAGGTCGTGGGTTCGTATCCCATCTGAGGGCTCAGAGGCGTAGTTGTTTTTTACACACGTATTTTATATCTTATAGAAATATTGCATTGTGAATGCAAAAAACATCGATACATCGAGTATATCGAAAGCATTTCAAAACATTGGATCGATTCGATGCATCGCATTGTAAACATCGATGTTTTCAATGCATCGATGTATATCGAATATCCCTAACCCGCACCACTCTGCACGTGTATAATCCCGGCATTTTGAAATCACGTGACATGCGCAGTAGTAAATAATGTACCTAAACTTGCTACTGCGCATGTTACGTGATTTGATGACGTAAATGCCGGGAACATAACCATTTCTTTGACCTTGACCTAATTACTTAGTTACCACTCGTCAGTCGGCCTGTGCGCATACGCTTTTGTGATCGATCAGTTACACTCGTTAAGTACATAATAAAATCATGGCTTATCAGTTTACATCTCGTGAATATGTCATGATGGTTCGTGCTTATTTTTTGAGCGGTGAAAACGTGTCGGCGGCTTTACGGATGTACCGAGAGCTGTACCCGAATGCTCGACAGCCAAACTACAGTACAGTGTTAAGTGCTTATCAACGGCTCCTAGACCATGGCTCATTTTACGTGCCATCGCACGCGCAAGGAAGAGGGAGACCACCGATCTCTCAGAACTTGTATGACGACGTGGTGACGTACTTTGAGGAAGATCCACGAAGAAGCACCCATGATGCTGCTCGACGATTTGGTATTAATCAATATTCGGCTTGGAAGATAATAAACTCGGCTGGTATGCATCCGTACCATTATCGTAAAGTTCAAGAACTTACGACCGTTGACCGAGAGCCGAGGATTACTTTTTGTCGTTGGGTAATAAGTAATCCAAACGCCAACGTGCTTTTCTCCGACGAGTGCCTTTTCACCAGAATAGGATTGTTTAACCATCATAATGAACATTGGTGGTCATACAGGAATCCTATGCTCACGCGAGAGCATTCGTTTCAACATAGGTTTAGTGTAAACGTTTGGGCCGGCATATTGAACGATGAAATCATCGGTCCATATTTTATTGAGAGCCGACTCACGGGCGAAACCTATTTAAATCTACTCCGCACGATGGTTTCGACTATGTTGGATGACATTCCACTGGCGAACTTGAGAGGGTTGTGGTTTCAACAAGACGGTGCACCTCCACATTACCATCGTGCTGTGAGAGAGTACCTCACCGAAGAGTTCGGTGACCGATGGATCGGCCGCGGCGGCCCGGTGCCGTGGCCCGCGCGCTCACCAGACCTTACACCTTTAGACTTTTTACTATGGAGTGAAATAAAGCGTAGAGTGTATGTAAGTGAACCTGACACTATTGAAGTGCTAAAACAGCGAATAATAGACGCTTTTAATGAAGTGAAAATGCAAAGAAACGTATTAATTTCTTTAAAAGGAAATTTGTTAAAACGGGCTAGTGTGTGTGTTGAAAATGGAGGAGGACACTTTGAACAATTAATGAAATATTTGTAAGACAGTGACTTTAATGTGAACAGGTAATGTACATAACAATAATCTTTTTACATATGCTAATTCTAACTATGTTAATACGCCAAAATTACTCGTGAATAATTTAATGACCTATTTGCATTTTGGTTAAAAAAAATTTGTATGTTATTTTGTTAACTTAATACCTATCTAAACGTAATTTTGTCGGTTCTACGCCCAATAAAGTATGAAAGATAAGTTTGATTTATTAATTGAGTATTTACCTATCGGTGCTTTTTGGTTCTTGAGCGGGAGTGGGGCGGCTTGCTAGCATATGTTCTACCTTATTGCCATGTGCAGTAAGTTCATTTTCACTTGAGATGGTGTGATACGTTTTCATTGACGGAAGTTCATTGAATACAATGTATTGTGTCTGTAAATTTTGCGATATTTTTCGTAATTTTAAAAACTGAATAACTTTACTATTATTACTAAAAAAAAAAATTCTTCGCATATTTATAATATTGATGCTTTCTTAAATTTGGCATTCCATTTTTTATGGTAATTAAAATTTATAGGTGTATATACACGACGAAGTGCCACGACCTCCTAACTGAAATTCATCGAGAAATAACTTTTTTGTCATTTCTAATTAAAATTCATTATTTGCATGTTTTAATGTAATTTCCTAAGCGTATTTTCACTTGCAAGCACATCATGTTAAAAAATAAAACACGTATTTTTAATTTGCATATATTTATTTTGAAATTAGCAGTTTTGTGTTATTGGCACTTCGCCGTCGATATTTAACACAGGTTTATCCGTTAGGTACCCTAGTATTCTTAACACAAGCTTTACAATGCTTACTTTGGGCTAGGCTAATTGGTATGTAAGGATTATTATTATTATTATTAATAACTAGCTAACCCGGCCACGCGTTGCTATGGTAACGTTAATCTATACATATAAATAAAATTGGAGTGTCTGTTTGTAATATTGAAATAATTGTTTTTTACTACATGCACATAAATATATGTACGGTACATAGACCAAAATAACATTTTGTACAATTTTTGTCTGTCTCACTGTCTGTTTGTTCCGGCTAATCTCTGAAATGGCTGCACCGATTTTGATGAGACTTTTGTTAGCAGGTAGCTGATGTAATAAGGAGTAACTTAGGCTACTTTTGTTTTAGAAAAAAAAAATATTTTAGAAAAATAAAATTACTGTGCCACAGCAACGCGTGGCTGGGTCAGCTAGTTGTTTATAAAAACTGTTATTCTTAGGCTTATGGTAACTATGGTAACACACACACACAAAGTATTATCATAGTATAATGTACTGATAATAATAAAAGAAATAAACAATATTGTCGAGCGACCAAAAGTGTGTCTCCGCTGAATACTGAGTCTCGAAGTCAGCAAAATATGTACGGTAGTGAGTCCGTAAATATATAATTAAAAGTCCCCGCCATCGCAGTCTGTCGGCGCGTCAAAGTTTCGCATATCGAATGTAAGAATCGATTATTTCGATTTCCACGTACTCGCATTCCTGGAATTGCTTGGGAATATATGTTGGAATGATTTCCCTTCGTTTAACTCGTAATTATGGTAATCAGCAGTTGTATTTATATATGTACTCTGAATAAATAATTATTTCAACATTACAAATGAAACAACTATTAAACGGATATTTGTGCATACTTTATATTAAATTCTGACAATTCGACTCCTTTACAGGAGCCGTGATCACAGGATGACTAAGGTAATGGTGGTAGAATTAGTTTACAGAAATGGTAAATACAATAAAATAACTAAATCAAATGCAAAATAAAATATGTATATATATATATATATTTATGTATATAAATAAATAAATATTTTTTACATTTACACCAATTAGCCTAGCCCAAAGTAAGTATTGTATGGCCTGTGTTATGCATACTAGAGTAACGGATAAACATACATATATGATACATAGATATGTAATATACATATAAATATATATAAATATCCATGACTCAGGTAAAAATGCTCGTATTCATCATACAAACATCTGCCCCTTACGGGATTCGAACCCGGACCGTCGGTGCGAAAGGCAGGATTGGCCCCCGGGCCAAGACAGAATCCACGATGAAACTAGCTAACCCAGAAGCTGCCTATTCATCCTGGCTTTGAAAATGGACGGGATATAAGTACTCGGAAATACAGACACAGGGAGGGAGTTCCACTCCTTTACTGTGTGCATTATAAAGGATGTTGCGAAGCGCTTGGTGCGACAGGTAGGTATAGCAACCAAGAAAGGGTGTGTGGATGTCCGATGGAAGAAAGGAGATAGCGGTATTTAATCCTTACACGAAAGTGTTTATATATTTTTTTTAATATAGGTGTTACTGACAGACTGCTATGCACAGGATGCATGGAAGCTGACGAAACAGCCACTCATGTCCTGCTGAAATGCAGAGGAGTGGCACCCTACCCGGCAAGACATGTTGGCTCACCGGGCAGACTCCGAGAAGTAGTCACCAAAGTAGAGGCGGTTGGAGCGTTCCTGGCAGAGCTGGGATGGCTGGAGTAAAATAAGCCAGACGCAAATCGGGCGCACAAGACGTCGAGTTGCGGAAATCGCCTGTATAGTAGAAGGAAAAGACACTTTCGCGTCTAACACACATTTGAATGAAATTGGATTAATGATGCGTTTAATTTTTTTTATTTAATCCTCACGTTTCGACTCCTTTACAGGAACCGTGACCACAGTTATCTGTCCAATTTTATTTGTTAGTTATATGTGTTGTTTATAAAGTATATAGCAAACGCACAATTAGAAAATTAGAGAGAGCCTAAATTATAGTTAAAAAATATGCTTAAGTCGTTATTCCAATATAAATTGGGACAGAGTCGTCTCTAGCCAAAGTAGCGCCCGTGTGTAATCTAATATAGTCCCGGGCATATAAGTTGTGGTTCAACTTAAATGCCGGGAACTATAAGCGCGTGGTCAAAATGGTATGAATATCAATAATTGCATATTACCACAAGCTGTCAAAATTCCGCAAAAGATAATTAACTCTATTGTTTAAAGATTAAATTGAAAATCGATGTAACAAATTTGCAAGTTTTGAATGCCATGATGTGCTGACTGCCTGTATTTAGAATTATACCGAGTAAATATCCCTAACAAGCCTAAACGTACACACAGAGCTGGATTTTGGGGAGGGCAGGCGGGGCTACTGCTCTGGGGCCTCCACAAGAGAGGGGCCCCACAACAGAAATAAAAAAAAAATACAAATTTAGACGGGTTACTTTTAACTTTCAAGTTATGACAATATTTTTTTAGTAGAATATAGAAGATCTTTTAACATTGTTATAAAAACTGTATCACTCATATTCGCAATAAATGCGCAACAAAAGCAAACAAGAAAGGGTGGTAGCCCGCAATGCGTTTGGATGTCCGATGAAAGAAAGAAGATGGCTTACTGACAGCCCTCTATGCAGAGGATGCATGGAAGCTGAAGAAACAGCCACCCATGTCCTGCTGAAATGCAGGGAAGTGGCCCGGGCAGACTCCGTGAAGTCGTCACCAAAGTAGAGGCGGTTGGAGCGTTCCTGGCAGAGCTAGGATGGCTGGAGTAAAATAAGCCAAGCACCCTCCGAACTCAAAACAGGCGCACAATACGTCGAATGACGACGACGAATTAGGGACGTCTGTTACCCCAGGACTTCCACACGTCCAAATCCGGGCCTGCGTACTCATGATTATATAGATGCTAGGTATATCAATGTCAAAAACTAAAATTGTAAACAATACGACTTTCTATTCTCACTCGATCAGTTGATCGGTCGTTTTGTATGGAGAGTCCATTTTTTTAAGATTTCCATTTAGTGACATTGAAATGATTACAAGTGCTCTGTGTCCATAAGGATAGTGGCGTGTGTACAACGCACACGTAAGCACGCCTCTTTATTAGGAGTATACTCGTAAAAGTAAATACCGAAATAAAGCGATTCCCTTTTACAAAATGATATAATAGTCAATAGAACATCTGCGAACAATTAAAAGCAATAAAAAGTTTTATAGCTTTTAAAATTGGAATATTTCTAATTGCGCGCCACCAGAATAAGCTTCTGTAAATTTTATTATTTCTAATTTCGGTTTGATGAAAGGAGGCGAAGGATTTATGCGGCGTGCGTCCTATCGGCGAACCATAGAGGCATTGTATTGTGTGTAGCATCCGTAATGCATTTGTATGCGGTTTTAATTGATTGTCTTTGGTCGTCGCGAGTCACGTCGTCAAACAATAAGTCAGGCTACTTATAAAAGTAAAGGGCCGACGTTATATCGAGAATTCGAATTGTTCATATGAACTAATGTTATGGTCGGGCGCATAATCAATTGACGAGGAATGCTTTAATGGTGTGAGTGTATTAAGTTAGTTGTTTCATTCAGATGTTATTCTGAATCACACCAACGTCATACCAATATGAATAAGACAACTTTGTTACGGATTTTGCGTATAAGTTAGAGATGGACGTTATGGGTATTTTTTGAAACCTGTTACATAACGGTTTTGAAGTTTCCATAACATTATTAAAACCGTTTTCAGTTTTGGTTATCATTACCACGGTTGACGAGATGGTTTGGCTAATGAAAAACGAATGAAAACGCAAACGTTGTTAGCTAACGTAACGCAAGTTTTTGTTTTAGTATTACGTTGTTATGGTTATGACGGCTTAGGACTAGTTTATTATAAAATGTATGAACTAGTAATTTTTAATGTAATGTGCATAAATGAGAACGTAAAAACTTTTCTGTCTCATTTAAAAGTCGTCATATTTACAATATTTTTTGGTTCGATTTTTTTAAATAATATTTCTGATCAATTATATTATTTATAAGATTATTTGTTTAATTATTGCTTATATCTCTTTTTTGGCGCATTTACCCGTTCGTGGCAACGCAGATTGCAGTTTTGGTTGCATTGCATTGGTTCTGAAAAAAACGGTTTTATGTTTTGCGGTAATGTTACGTTTCGGTATGAAACTCAAAACGGTTTTTAGTTACGTTTTGGTATAACGTTCTCATACCTAGTATAATTTCTTTTATATTAAATCCTGATGTTTCGACCACTTTACAGGAGCCATGATCACAGGATGACTAAGGCAATGGTCGTCATATATTTTCTACAACCTTTACAATATTTTAATCGGGCAAATATAAGGTAGTATCATTATGAGTTCATAATAACATTATAGTGTCCCAACAGAGTTCTGTTGGGACACTATAATGTTACAGTTAAACTCTTTTTTCTCTCTCTATCTATCTTTACTCTTTTTATGAATTTAATATATTTATATTTTATATAGGTATACTTTTTGGAGAGTGTGCAGCAGAATTGCACAGCCTTGTTCCGCCGTCTCCATTATTTCATCGGACAACCAGACTTACAAATTGGCGACACCGTTATATGGTGGATATACCAAAGAGTCGCACTAAGCGTTTTGGTTTCAATTTTATGATACGTACCGCTAAGGAGTGGAATTCTTTGCCTAAGTCTGTGTTTCCTGACAAATACAGTTTAGGAGTCTTCGAGTCACGAGTGGATAGGTGTCTTCTAGGCAAGCGCCTCACATCCTAGATCCCATCGTCACTTACCATCAGACGAAATAGCAGTCAAGTGCTTACATATTCACGGTAAAAAAAAATCAATGCTAACTTTTAGCGGTTATTTTATACACAAGCCTCGGTAGCTTAATTCGGAAAGAATTGGTCCGAATATCCAAATGTTGCAGGTTCGGTTCCCACCTGATAATAACTTGTGAGTCGCGTTTATTTTTTTAATTATTTTATATCAATATAATTTCACACTCTGAACTAATTAAAACGATTTTATATAATATATAAAAGTCGTAATGAAAGTTTCAATAATTTTTGAAAATTGTCGTTTACATGAATAAACATTGCTGCGTAGTATAAAACAGTTTTCCCACAAATACTCCTTCAAATTACTTATAAATTAATTTGTATTAGTTTCGCTTTCAATTAATTTGTGAAGTTTATTATAATTTTTAAACGTCATAACATATATCGATGAACGCCGGCTGCACGCACGAAAAAGTGTAACGTTCCGCCTGAGCTGAGCGTGCAAGCGAGAGCGCGAAACAAGCGATAGAGAGGCACGATCGGCCTAAGCGTTCGGCTTGTGACGCATCTATCTTCCACTTTATAAAGTGAAAAGTTCATGTAGATTCCATTGTTATTACAACAACTAAATGTTAATTTATCGAAAAAAAATCAATTAACTCCTTTGTATTATACAAAATAATGATAACTCAGTGATAATAATTCAATTCAATTCATAAAAGTATGCAATTTTTAATCGATGTTTTCTTATATAAAATAAAAAATTACACTATCACATAAAATTATCGTTCGTAAACTGACTTTACAGACAACCAAATTTTTCATGGCGTTTACGTATGTTCCCGAATTATGGATTTTAGGTTAGATTTTGGTAAGGCTAAGCTATTTTTATGTCTTAGATTATTTTTTTCCTTTTATCGCTTGATGTATTAAAAAACTTATAACAGGTAACATTCCTTTTTTTAATTGGTTTAATTAAAATGAAGTGCATTAACTTTAGAGAGGGCCTTGATAATGTAATTAGCTCTCTATTAAAACTGAGATTAACACTGCGTCAGACATATAAGTTTCCATAATACAAGTTATTTTTAATATTATTAAATAAACTAGGCAATGCAGTCGCTAAGCATAAAGTTACGCTGGCACCATATATTGGAGCGGAGCGTAATAGCTAAAAAAAGAAAAAAAAAACTTTTTTTTTTGTTTCGATGGGATTTTTGCGAATTTCAAAATTCGGGCTCCATCACAATCTGGTCCTAAACCTGTTGATTCGATTCCACACAAAAAATATTAAAATCGGGATCTTAAGGCGTAACAGACATTGCGCCATTGAAGCTGATCCATGGGAGCTCCAATAAAATAAAATAAAAATATTTTTTCCAGTCGTGTGCTCATAATATAACAAAATATCTAAAAAACTATGTTAGTACTAAAGTTATCAATTTATAAAACGATTATTGGAATGGAGCTCCCATGAATCAGCTTCAATGACCCAATGTCAGTTACGCCATAACTTCCCGAGTTCTTAACCGATTTTAATAATTTTAGTGTGGATCGATACACCACACTTAGGACCAGATTTTGCACCGAATTTTCAAATAAAAAAAAACATTAGCTCTATGGGATTTCTCATTAAAACAAAAAGCGCGCGTGTTTTGAAGGTTTTCGATCTTATGGAATTTTTAAATTTATTAATCATTAATTTAATAGTATTACGCTCTGCTCCAATATATGGTGCTAGCGAAGCTTTATGCTTAGAGACTGCATCCAACTAGTTCATTTATAAAATGACTATTATTATAGGATGGCTTAGTATCCTTGAGATGTACGCGTGTCCAGAATTGCATTATAGGAAGTCCAGCCTCTTCGTTTAGTTATTTTACACACATTTTACTGGTTCAGCTTGTTACGATAAGCAAGACAGAAAAATAGTTATATAATTATGTATTTCATCAAGGATGTGGTACAGATGTTCATGAATAAATATTTATTTTTTTGTTATTTTGTTTTCTTAGATCATTTTAAGTTGTAGATGTTGCTTCACCAATGAGCGGAACAAATTCCCCCCCCCCAATTCGAAAGAAACATTTTTTCAAATGTTTCACAATTGATTAAGACAATACATCTATTCAATTTGTTAACGAATTTATGAAATGGTAGTGCAGTAGACCGGACACCCAAAAGCTGCGGGTTCGAGTCCCGCTTAAGAATAACTTATGAACGGAGTTTTTCTATAAAAACAATTTTATCATACAAATATTTTTTTTATTGATGAATAGATATACAATACATATCACATCATTGACGGATAGCTTCCGATATTTTCAGAACTGCCATCACGTACCTCCGGCGCCACAGATAAAAACCATAAATCCGGCGGATTAAAAAAAGGTTGACACAATAACTTTTTAAAATTCCTACTTGTAGAAAAAAAATAATCCGCTCGAACAATAACTTTTTAATTTGCCGTCTAAAAGGAGGTTTCGTTGGCGCCTTTGCATGAAAAAAAGTTAACAATACAGATTAAAAAACGTGTCGTGAGATACCACGGTATAATGTGTCAAAGATTATGTATTTTAAATTCATGTTGCGTAGATTATGGCGCCAAGAAATATTTCTCTTTAAATTAGAATAAAAGAGGAAACTGTTAGCTACGTTCACGATTGTAATGTTTTATTATATTTAATTAAGTCAATAAATATACTATGCAGGTCGTTTGTTCTTGGGTGTAATAAATAAATAACGCATGAAATAATAAAAAATGGACTGTTTGAAGCATATGTTTTTAAATTCAGTACTCAAGACATTTTTAGTTATCGTTATATATATATAGAACTGCATAAGACAGCGCCTATCAACCACAGTTCAGTCACGTATTTTGACCTTCTTCGGCCTTGTTGACTCCATAGAACGTCTCGTGGTGCAGGGAAAAGTTAAGGGGACCAGACCGCGTGGTAGATCACCAATGAGATGGACAGACCAGATCAAGGCCGCAACTAAGTGCTCGGAAAATTTCCGCAAATTTTCGACACTCGCGAGGGAATCAAAACCTACTGGGTACTTTTCGTGAACTCAGAACCTTGAAATTTGGTACGAAGCAACGTCTTATAGAAAAGATAAAGGAAAAATTGCGAAAACCTTTTTTAGTTACATCATATAATAACAATATTTTTAATAATTTTTTATTTAGACTTTTATTTAGACTTTTATTTATTTATACAGGTTCGTACGGAACCCTCGGTGCGCGAGTTCCACTCGAACTTGGCAGGTTTTTTCTTACTTACACCAATTAATAGTAAGCCTAGCCCAAATTAAACACTGTAAGGCTCATGTTATGGATACTAAGGTAATGAATATGAAAATAACTTTATTCAAATGCACTTAAAATAACTTATTTTTAATCGTTCCACATTTTTACCTAATCAGGATGTCTTTTAACTGACAAGAAAAATAAGCACAAGAAAGTTATCAGCTTTACAACAAAAGTAACGACATTACTGGCACACAAACATCTGCCGTTTACGATTCGAACCCAGGACCGTCGTTGCGAAAGGCAGGCTATTGCGGCTGCCGTACACTCTGTTCATGAGAGAGGATACTTTTTTTGCCAATCAAGTCAATCGCCTGTGTAATGGCAAACATGCCGGACGCGCTGTATTGCCACGACAATGCGGCAGCCAGCCCAACAGTATCCTAAATGCACTGTTATCTACACTTAATATTATAAAGAGGAAAGATTTATATTTTTGTATGTTTGCAATGAATAAACTAAAAAACTACTAAGCCGATTTCAAAAACTCTTTCACCATTGGAAAGCTACATTCACGCCGAGTATCATAGGCTATATTTAATGCTAGAAAAATTTAAAGAATTTTATCTATCCGTACGAATCCGGGACGGGCCGCTAGTCCTTACTAATATCATAAATCAGAAAGTGAGTTTGTTTGTTTGTTTGTTCCGCTTTCACGCCGTAACTACTGAACCGATTGCTTTGAAATTTTGCAGACGTAAAGATAAAAGTCCGGATTAAATAATAGGGTACTTTTTATCCTGGAAAAATTGATATTCCCGAGGAAAAACAAAAATATTGTTTGCTTGATGGATGGATTGTAGATGGCGCTGTGTGTCGTTTAAAACAACGTAAAATATTGCAAACGAATATAAACATGTAAATTTAGAAGCTAAATGATACGATAATGAATCCCCGAAAATGAGGAATTCCCGAGGGATGACGTACAATTTGTTTTATCGTCTAAATTGTTTTTTTTACATCTACTTATCCTGAAATCACTAAAGTCAACGAATTACTAATTCTTATACCAATTAGTAATTCGTTGACTATTAGTTACGTTATTTAGTTCTTGAGGTATGCGATAGATGGCGCTGGGTGTTTTTTAAAACATGGTAACGATGTGTTTTTTAAAATACATAAGAAGTGGAATGATAGCTTACGCTATTTAGTTCTTGAGGTATGCGATAGATGGCGCTGGGTGTTTTTAAAACATGGTAACGATGTGTTTTTTTTAATACGTAAGAAGTGGAATGATAGCTTACGCTATTTAGTTCTAGAGGTATGCGAAACATGGCGCTCGGTGTTTTTTAAAACGTGATAACGTAGTGTTTTTATGAGATACGTAAGAAGTGGAATAAATTATATGAATTTTTTATCCAGCGTTACATCGCGCTTCTTAGATTTTTCCGTGAGAATGAGAAGTTTTCTTATAGTTGTGCTTTATACCGCAATATAACCGAATTCCACGCGGGCGAAGCCGCGGGCGGAAAGCTAGTATACTATAAATTAAGATCACAAGCAAATATAAAAGAGAACAGTCTCTGACGTATTTTTGTTTATGGTGATATTGTTATTTTTTAATGCATTTGAATTAATTTCCATTCCATTGCAATGATGTTTTAATGTTAGACAAAACATCAAATCCGCAATAAACCGTCAGTCAAGTCAACGAGATTGCATTAAGTAATATTATGAATGATCTTATGGGGTAAATGGGGGAGATTCCCTTAGGACTCCGTTATGAATTTTATGCATCGTCTCTCCTTCCGGAATAGGGATGGGCAACGTTTTTATCGAAGTCGATAGTTTTTTGATTTATGTTAGTTATGTGTAAAATGTGATTTTTATTTTTTTAGATGCTTTTATTCACTTTCACCTGTCCCGGTGTTTTTAATGAAATCTTGCTAGTTAAATTTGACCCACTTCCCGGTTTCCGATATAGCTGAAATTTTGCATGTATATGTATATCGCGTAACAAGGCGTTTATGTTAAGTCAATGTTATGATGTCATGTAGTTGATATGATACTGGAACGGGAATTCCGCAATAAAACGACACAACCCTATCGAATTACGACTCTTTTGATTCGTTTTTTTTATTAGGCTCACAAAACTGGTTTACAATGATCACAATAAACAACTAAAAAAACATTTATAACTTACCAAACTACATTGAAACCTACTCGATGTTAGCACAATATGCGTCAGTAAACTATACTAATAAGCACGGACTAATTTCTGGCCTAGGAAGCAATCTAACATTAATTATTAACAATCAAATAAAATAAAATAAAAACATGAACAAAAGTTTTACAAAATAATATTTATAATATAATATTTAAAATAATGAATTTAAGGCCTTCTTTGCTGAAACCACAGTGTATACTGGGATTTCAGTTTGGTGGTTTGGTGTGTTACCATTAAAAATATCAAAATCGGATCTAATAAAGTTGCACATATGACACATTCGATACAATTCGATATTGACGAGTACTTTGATTCTATATGATTACCAGCCTCTGATGCTGGAGTAGGAAAGTAGCCATAGTAATATCGCAATAAAACAACACAACCCCATCGAGTTTGGGCTCGTTTAATTCGTTTTTAAACTTTTTAGTTCGTTTTATTAACGAGTTATAATATAAACTTGTTTTTAAAACAGTTTTTGAAAATGGAAACATGTTTGTAATTTTCAATACGATGTTACGACTGTTATACTAATTGTCACTCTCATAACAGTTTAACTGCGGTATAGGACACTAAAAGAAGTTTTTTATTGCTCTTTTGTTTGCCCACGCGCCAGCGTCAATAGTCACAAATTCAAAAATTGCGTTCTCGAAAAGGGAAATATTTAGGTGACCCTCAAAAAAATAATAAATGATCGCCTAAAAAATATAGTTGGTAACCTAAAGGTTAGGTTAGGTTAAAATATTTTTTGACGATCAATTACTATTTTTATGATCATTTAAATATGGGCCTGTCGATAACCTTCCTTTATATGAATGACATGTAACTTCTCGATGGAAGATTTTTGGTACAGCCGTTGCAAATGACGTTATTCACCATGTCCTGTTCTGCCTACGCGCGCTAAAGCGGATTTCGGTAACACGTCATTAAGTTCAGACTGTAATTTTAAAAATGATATAATTAAAAATATAACACTGTTAGTTATTTTATCAATAACATTGAGAATATGAATGAATAAATCATTGAAAATTATTTTTTTTCTCAGAGTGATTTATACCAAACAACCTTTGAATGCAGGGAAATTACTCAATTAATAACGGGGATATTATATAAAAAAGAAGTATATAAAAGCAATTTTTATTTATTTATTTTAGGTACACTGACAGATTATTATCAAAGCTATCGATAACAATAAACATATAAATTAAAGTAAGCTAGACAAAAATTCTTAAATAGTGTATACAGCACGTTAAATTAATGATAATGTATATAACTACATATTTTACATAACAGAAAAAAAAATAATGTACAACAAAGAGTCTAGAACAGTTTAGTGCAGTAAATCATTCAAGGAGAAGAGGACTATTGGTTTATTATAGAAATCCGAAAAAAATGTTACTTTCACCTTTATGGTAATATTTTTGTGTCTTTTTGTTATCGATACTTTGAGCACTACGCGCACCACTATTCCATCACATCCCCAACTCGCTGTATCACCACACTCACCACTCAAAACCGTAAACATTAGCATAACAAGCAGTACACGAAAGTAGATTTAACACGGCACGCGGATACAGGCAGATTAGGGTGGATTAAAACGGATTCTAATGCATTTAGTTCTTGCAATTGAAAAGATTTGAATTTTACCACCCTTGTTTTTATGACCCATTATAATATAAAAATCAAGTTAGTTTGTTTCAAAATATTTCACATTGTACTTTTTTTAATTGAAATATCATTAGGCAGAATGTTTTTGACGTGACAACGTCTTAAATTAGGTTGCGGCTGGGAGTCACTTATGAAAAAGTGTAACGCTCGGTAACGTTACGATGAGTCACCGAACGAGAGAGAGGCCCGCCGAATGCCTTGCGTCTCTCTCCCACTCAACTATGATCGGTCTGCCGCGCGCGCAGCACTAGAGAATTAGGCGCATTGAATCGGCGCATGCTTGTGTCTCTGTCTTTGTCTTTCTCGAACGTTCTTGGCGTTGGAAAAACAAGAAAGCGTCATAATACAAGTTCACACGTGTGGTTAAAGTATCGTCAGCTGTGTCTGTAGTGAAAATGTGGAGTGCTTAGATTCGTCATTTACAACAACTACAACAATAAAGGTAAATAATTGTACACTGATATTTCATTATCGTAAACTATGATTGATTGATTAATTGTTAGATTGACACAAAAGTTGAGAAACTGAGTTTATAGGTTATGTCATACTATTGATAAATGTTGATAGTGTTAAGTAAATTATTAGTTTAAAATTAATTAATTAATTAATTATTATTGACGTGACAACGTCTTATAAATTGGTTTGCCGGGTGACACTTCAAGAAACTGCGTTACGCTCCGCTCACGTTATGCGCTTACAATGAGAGCGAGTGAGAGGCACGCGTCCCTTCCACTCGGGCATGGTTAGCCCGCCTAAGAGCGAGAGAGACAGACATAAAAAGTGGAAGGGACGCGTGCCTATAAATTAATGTTTTAAATATAATTCTTTGTATAAATAAATGTTTTAAATTGTTACTATTATTTCATCCTTCTTCCTACTATACGAATGAATATTCACATTAAAATTATTTTACCACTCAAAGTCGTTGTCACGTAAAACTTTCGCCCGTATACCGACTTTACAGGCAACCAACCAGTTTTTTTGTTCTTTGCCCCAGTTGGAGACACATCTTTTTGATATAACAATGACAATTATTCTGACAGAACTTTTTTATCTTTATCACAGAGACAAAGACTAATAAATTATTCGGCAAAAAAATCTCAATTAAAAAAAATGCAAAAAAAGAAACAAGATATACAAAATACTTCCCATTTTATTTGTATTCTTTTAGGTTATGAAACAATGAATTTTTCGCCAATTTCGGTACATAATTTAATAAAAGAATAATTAACAATATCATTGTTATCTAAGCACTTTCACCATTTTATAGGCCATCCCAATAGATACCAAATATTCCTTTAGAAAAAAACTGTGGGAGCGAGAGTCAATAAAATCTTTGAAGGCGGTTTGGACTGCCTCATCGCATTGCTTTCCTTGTAAGAAATTCTTCACATTCTAAAAGTTGCAATACGTTGGCGAGAGGTCCGAGAATTATGGTGAGTATGTCAGAGAAATTGAACTCGCAGCTGTTTTCATTTAGCATCGGTCAGTTGTGTCTGTCAACTTAATTATGTTGTGGATTAAAGTCGCAGATGACTTCAATAACGATACCGGGTCTTGGGACGGCGAGATCCTCAAATGAACCTCAAGCCGAGAGTAGCGATAGTGGTTTTCTGGATGGATGGCATCTCCCATGAGGGAGTCGCCGAATCAGCATAGATTTACTACGGTTCTCTAGACGGAAAGGGAGCACGGGGTGCCATAGGGCGCCTCTTAGGGCTACGGCTTCGACTATAGTACGCCGTGTCGTGGGGATCCGGAAATCTGTATTTGGATCTTCAGGTGCGATGTACAGACGCTACATTAATGTGTATGTAGTGAGTAAATGGCTCGAGTAATCACGTCAAGGAAATGCTCTGGACGCCGAAATCTACGCTGTCGGGGGTTCTGCCGATACGAAAATATTAGTCGAGTCCCTATCAACGATAATAAGTAAACGGTAGCGCGATTCAGAAGACTAGTATTGCCATCTATGTAAACGTTTCAAAACTAAAATTTCAATTAAAAAACTAAAACTGAAATCACCTTTTCTATGGACAATATATACGTGAATAGTGTGTGATTTTACATTTTTCTAAAGCAGAGACGGGCTACACAGCAAAGCAATTGACGAGTCAACATTAAATGCCATTAACTCTATTTGTCCTTTAAATAAATGTCCTTTAAAAAATTATAAATTCTATAATTGTCTTTGCTCCTAAGTGTTTTTAACTACGTTTTTAGATTTATTTCGTTCTTACACGCTTCGCACATCACACATTTAAATTCCTTTCAAGTAAAAACGTTAGGATTTAACTATAAACAAGTACGAGGCGGACTCGCGCACCGAGGGTTCCGTACAAACTTTTAGTTTAGTAAAATCATCACGGGAATAAAAAATCACGCTTGGTGTATAGGAGTCCCCTTAAATATTAATTTTATTATTTATATTTACTGTGAATAATATAACTCAATATTCTGTGAATATTTCAAGCATCTAGCTGTTGCTAGAAAAATTTAGGGGCCTTCAAGTCACGAGTGAATAGGTACGAGTATAGTCTAGGTAAGCGCGTCACATTCTAGATCGCATCGTCGCTTACCGTCGGCGAGATAGCGGTCAAGCGCTTACTTATCTATACATATAAATAAAATTGGAATGTCTGTTTGTAATATTGAAATAACCGTTTTTTACTACATGCATATGAATATGAATATATACGGTACATATATCAAAATAACATGTTTTACAATTTTTGTCTGTCTATCTGTCTGTTTGTTCCGGCTAATCTCTGAAATGGCTGGACCGATTTTGACGGGACTTTTATTGGCAGGTAGCTGATGTAATAAGGAGTAACTTAGGCTACTTTTATTTTAGAAAAAATCTTTTATTTTAGAAAAATAATATTACTGCCACAGGAACGCTTGGCTGGGTCAGATAGTTTACAATACAAAAATAGGTCACGCAGTGTGTGCTTTTGTTTCAAAATGTAAGAAGTTTGGAACAATGAGCATATAAGATGTCTCTGAATGTGTATTTTTTCCAGTCCGATATCAGTTATTGCGGTTTTTTTAAATAAAATTAATAATAATAATATACAATCTATAATAAATGACATTTTATTAATAACATTAGGAATTAACCCCTGACTTTTGAAATCGGCCGTATTAATTTCATCTGTCGTACAGTTACTCCCAACAAAATGGCATCAACAATTAACAATAGCGTCGAATCTGTGGATTACAAAGATTCGGAGGCGTGGCGGCCATTTGCCATTTGACAACTAAGGGGTCCCTCGGGGCGCGAGGGACCGCTACTGTTCATACTTCGGTTTTTAGTCAACCGTTTATAATTCCATTGTTGGGTAGTTAATTGTTACTTGTAATTATTATTCCTTTAGGATCGATTTTTTTTTTATTGTTGTTGTATAAAATAGTTAAATAAGTTTAAGAATTTATTGTTAAATCAGAATTAATTATGTAATATGTATTCGGGAATAGTTTTTTCATGCTTCTCAGGCTAAATAACTGAATAATAATGTTTACATGATATGTCTTACAGTAACACCATTTAGCCTAGCCCATTTGTAAAAGGGCGTAGAATGGATGGAAGATGGGGGAAGAAGGTGCTCGAAGCCAAGATCTGGTCGTCGGAGTGTGGGCAGACAGACCAGGCCAAAGGTCTGGTCAAAGTTGCCTGAAAGTTCTGGCTGAGGAAGGCCCAAAACAGGAGAGAATGGCGGGCAATGCAGTATCCCTACACCCAGCATTGGGTGGCGAAAGGCTGAAGAAGAAGACAGAAGAAGCCTAGCCCAAAATAAATTTTTGGCTTGTGTTATAGAAACTAGGGTAACGGATAGACATACATATATGGTACATAGATGTTTAATATTTAAAGAGATATATTTAAATACATATGACAATTCTCATTTGAAATCGATGAGATTGTTACTTTCCTAATTATGGATGAACGATTTGATAGTTTTAGATTGCCTCATAACCTGTTAGCCACTGAAACTGTCAAATCGTTCATACATAATTAGAATAGTAACCATTTCATTGATTTCACATTTGAAATTTAAAAGAATTGTTAAGAACAGATTTATGTCATTAGAATGTGGTATGCTGGCTTTTCTGCGTCACACAAACAACTGCCCATTCCTTGACTCAATACCAGGCCCATCGGTACGAAAGGCAGTATCGCAGAACATCAAATTGGAAATTTTACATAACTAACACTAGTACATTATAAGATTTATATTAGAGAAACATTTTACTATTTTCAAATCAAAAAATTTTTTTTGTCAAATCTCATCATCAAATCATGCAAGTCTTTATTGCTGGATGGAGGTTTCTCCTAAAAATGGGGGTATTGCTGTTGTTGTTTTGTGCATCGGTAACGATCCTGCCTTTAGCACCGACGGTCCTGGGTACGAGTCCCCGTAGGGTCATATGTTTCGATTATTTGTATTAATATAAGTATTATCATTCTAAAAAAAATCGATCAGCATCATCTGTCGCAAAGCTTATTGGTACGAGATAATATTTTCGGTCACCCATCCGAAGGCAAACCTTTAAGAAAGTTGCTTAACCTATCTAAAAGTTATCCAATTAACAATACGACAATACAATGTGTGTACACCGCACTATTCTTCACCGTTTTTGCCCATAACTCACGCGTTGCATTTGTTTGTGACGTCACGCCCACAGATTAGAAGCAGTCGCCAACATCTGTCGTGTGAGGTGAGATAAGTACAGATGACAACGCGTATATTGTGACACTTGATGGAACAGGACGAGTCATTGACAGCTTTTAATTCCTCTTAATAAAATAAAAAATGAAATATTAATGAATGCATATATTTTGATTGAATTTAATTGTACTAACATAGAATAAGATTTTATTACTAACTAACACGATAGGTATTGGTTATTCCCGAAAAAAAAATGAAATTTTTTTAATTTCATTATTTGTTAGTTTTTATTATTTTGATAAAAAATATAGTTTTTAATGTCTTCTTATAGTATTGACAATATGTTGCTATAAAGAACAAGATCGTTCATAACTATCTTTGAACAATAGCTTGATATGTTTACATATAATATTAGAAGAAATTTCAATTATCAAATCCATTGAATTTTTGGTATTAATCTGAAAGTCTGGAAGATGATTTACTGATATAATAAAAAATGCAAGCTCATTGAGATACCACAGCCCATTTTTAGGGTTCTGTACTCAAAGGGTAAAAACGGGACCCTATTACTAAGACTTCGCTGTCTGTCCGTCCGCCTGTCAGGAGGCTGTATCTCAAGAACTGCGATAACTAGACAGTTGAAATTTTCACAAATTATGTATTTCTGTTGCCGCTATAACAACAAATACTAAAAACAAAATAAAATTAATATTTAAAGGGGGGCTCCCAGGCTTTTACTCGATATCAATAATGGCTACAGGTAGGCAATTTCAAGTGCCTATTCACAAAATACTCAATTGTATTTTTACTTTAATAATAAATTAAATTAAAATAAATATTTCAGGGAGCTCCCATACAACATGATTTTTTTACTTAACTAGAAGTTTGTATACGGAACCCTTCGTACGCGAGTCCGACTCGCACTTAGTCGGTTTTTACAAGCTTTTATTAACTTTCACCTTTACATACTATTTTTGTAATGAAATATATTTGACCCACTTCCCGGTATCTGATTGAGCTGACATGCGTGGCAATGCAATATTATGATGACATGGACCTGATCTGATACTAGAGCTGAAAGATGGTTATAGCAATAAAACGACATTACCCCGAATTTGGCCCAGTTTGATTCGTATTGACAAGTACTTTGATTATTAGTACTGGTAGTTGGAGTATGACATGCTCTCCTAAAACTTCTCTTGGGTGGTGACATGTGGTACGGGTTGTTACGTTCCCTAAGATATGATAGAGTAAAGCAATTGCTGCATCATGTGTCATGCTCTTGAACGGGTGTTGAAACGGAAGATGGTTCTGCTTTAACCTTCAGTATTATTGACATATACTTAACCTACACCTTTGTTTCTTTCTTAAATTTGTCGTTTATTCTCTGTATATTTAACCAATTGTCAGTCCACGGTATCAATTGCTACCGATAGCCAACATCCCTCATCAGTCCCGGTAGAAATTGCTACCATATTCAAATTACCGCGTGGCCTGCGTTTTTTTTAAATTACGATTAATTTTTGAATTACAGAGATACAAATATTCTGTAGTGGATTCCTTATTTAATCAGCTTCACAGTAGTATTTTTTGTTTGGTCTTAGCTTTATTATTTAGCGAGAAAATGGTATTTTTATCTAAGAGTCCGACATTTTTTTCACAATTTGCTCAGCATTGGGGCTGTTGACAGGGTTGGGGCGCGCGGTAGTGGATATGTACTTACTTAAAACAGATACTTGTTGATTTTGTTGTAATCAACGATGTAATGAAATCATAAATATACTATTATTGTGATAACAGAATAATATTGATTTTTGTGGATTATGTATGGCGACGAATTATAATATGGTAAATGTCGTGTGGTGATGGCCCGCAGTGCTTCTGGATATCCGATGGAAGATATGACATTATGTTTCTTTTGTTTTGGAATGTAAAGGTTACCAATCCCATACAGCCACGTCTTTCTTTTCTTATTTGGATGATGATAAGTGTTGATTTACAAATTATATGAAGAAGATTAATTAAATGAATAAAAAATAACCTTTTTCCTAGGTGTGTGAGGTGTGTGGATTTACTAAAAAATGTGGACTGCTCGACAGCGTGATAAAATACCTTCCGCTGTTTTGTTTTGGAGTGGATTCAATGGAGTGGCATACCCTCCCTGCGTCTGTATTTCCGAGTACTTATAACCCGTCTTTGGAGCCAGGGTGAAGGCACCTTCTGGGTTATCTCGTTCCATCGTGGATCCTGTCTTAATCCCCGGACTTGATTGGGATCAAGAATATATATATTAATAAATTTCGCATGGCAGAGAGTAGCGATACTTTCGATTTGAGTTCTCGGGATTGATGAATACGAGTATTTGTATCTGAGACATAACAAATCCAGCAAAATTAAAAAAATCATCAGAATCGGTTGAGTAGTTTCGGAGTTCATCGAGATCAAAACTGTGATAGGGATTTTTTATCTATACTAATATTATAAAGCTGAAGAGTTTGTTTGTTTGAACGCGCTATTCTAAGGAACTACTGGTTCGAATTGAAAATTTATTTTTGTGTTGGATAGTCAATTTATCGAGGAAGGTTTTAGGCTATATAACAACACGCTGCGACCAATAGGAGCGAAGCATCAGAGAAAAATCATAATAACAGCAATTGACGCGGACGAAGTCGCTGGCAACAGCTAGTATATTATATAGATATAGTGTTATTATTCTAAGGATATATTGTATGTCTATCCGTTACCCTAGTATCCATAACACAAGCCATACAGTGCTTACTTTGAGTTAGGCTAATTGGTGTGAATGTAAGAAATATTTATTAATACCACTCTTTGACTGAGACAATACCGTATCAGTGGGTGCCATGATTGTCTTCAAGGTTTTAAAACCTCATTAATGACAATGGTTGTTCGCATTGAGTTTGACATTTAAAAGTGTATCTATGACCTTGTGTATTTGTTCCTGTAATCACAATTGAAAACGTCTCGTTTTTCCAGATGCTATGCTTTTTAAAACATATGAAGATATTAAGTTATCTGACTTGATTGTTTAAAAAAACCGGCCAAGTGCGAGTCGGACTCGCGTACGAAGGTTCAGTACAAACTAGTTAAATGAATTAAAAAAAAACAACTTACTAGATCACGTTCAAACCAATTTTCGGTGGAAGTTTGTATGGAAATGTACATCATATATTTTTTAGGTTTATCATTCTCTTATTTTAGAAGTCACAGGGACACACACACACACACACACACACACACGTGCAAACTATTAAATTTAAAATAAAATGATATTAGAAACCTAAATATCATTTTTGAAGACCTATCCATAGATATCCCACACGTTTGGGTTTGATGGAAAAAAAATGAGTTTCTGTTCTAAGTATGGGGAACCCCCAAAATGTATTTTTTTTTCTATTTTTGTGTGAAAATCTTAATTCGGTTCACAGAATACATCTAATTACCAAGTTTCAACAGTATAGTTCTTATAGTTTCGGAAAAAGAGTTTGTGACATTCGGACTTGACGAAACCAAAAGGGTTCCGTTTTTGCCATTTGGCTATGAAACCCTAAAAAGGACTAATATATTCAGGGTTTATTTATTATAATAATATTTATTACAATAAATATTATTATTATATTCGACCGCTTAAATGAGTGTTCGCCCGCACGGTACAGGGGCGCGGGGGTAAGGTGACGGGAGGGGGCACAATATGCGCGCCTACCGTCCGCTCCTCATTCACACTCATTTAAGCGGTCGACCTATAATTGGAGCGAAGCTCCCATGGATCAGCTTCAATGGCGCAATGTCTGTTACACCAAAACATCCCGAGTTCTTAATCAATTTAAATACTCGTATTTTTTGTGTGGAATCGAATCAACCGGTTTAGGTCCAGATGGTGACTGAGCCCGAAGTTGAAATTGTCAAAAATTCCCATCGAAACAAAAAAATTTTTTTTTTTTTTTTTTAGGTATTACGCTCCGCTCCGCTCCAATATATGGTGCTAGCGTAGCTTTATGCTTAGTGACTGCATCGCCTAGTTAGCCTTGTCCAAAGTAAACACTGTAAGGTTTTTGTTATGAGTACTAGGATAACGGATATACATAGATATGTAATTTTATAGAAATGTAGGTATATAAATATCCATTACTTAGGTACAGACGTTTGTGTTCACCACACAAACATTTGCCCTGGCCAGGATTCGAACCCAGGACCATCGGTGCTAAAGGATCGCTCCTGTTGCACAAGACGGTCGTCAGGGAATACTCCCTAGAAAAGCGAGGGAAAATATTCTAAAATATACATTTTAGAATATTTTCCCTCGCTTTTCTCTACTTCTCTTGGTATCTGTTTGTCTGTCTGTAACGTACAAATCTTGAAACTCAATTTTCACCCATTTTCCGACTAGCTAGAGCTCAGAAACTTTAAACATAGCTCAGAACTCGATGACGCTATATGACTATATACTTTTCGACATGATTCAATCACAATTTCAGAGAATATTAACAAAATTAAATTTCAATTGGAAAAATCCACAGATGGCGCTTAAATCGAGGCAACAAATGTTGCATAATGACATACTATCTGCTACTTGACATTTTAGATCGAGCAATTGGAAATCATACACACAAAATTAAAAAGAAAAAAAAATATGTTTAAAAAAAAATAAAAACCCCTCGTTTTTCAGGCCAACTAAAAATAAAAAAAATAATTCTCTGCCACGTGGCCGATACAAAAACGGGGGGCGCATAAAAGAGAAGTATTTATATATTTTTAAATGTAAATTATTTTTCTGTTGAAAGATATGTAATCTGTAAATTAAACACTTAAGAATTAAATTAAAATCTTTCTTTATTACTTATAATGGTTATAAATTTAATTTTTGTAATATGCTTCATTTTGTTGCTTGGTTGTCTGGTAGAGATTGTAGCAAGCGATAAGACCGCCTATTGTAGCACCAGCTATTATATTAAACTTAATTTTCAAAATTACAAATAGGTGAAATCTGTATCCGCCCTATATTTCTGTAGTGATGCACGCCCCTTTGACCACGTGACGAGATTTTCGGTCCTTATTCATTGTACGCAATTGTAAGACAAAGAAAGCATTTCAATCGGTCGCCTCGGCTGAATACTATACTTGATTACAAAACATATAAGTTTTACTGTGACAAGGTTAAGAAAATTATATATTTTTCTATTTTAATTTACCTACTTACAACGTGGTCACACTAGCCAGCTTCTGTTGATGGGCGTGGCAGAGTTTAATTCTTTTATATCCTTATTCGCAAAAAAATATTTTCCTACAAACAAATATCAACCTTCTTTCATACTGCAAAGAATTTCATATTCCATGCCGCTTTCACAAGGGTAAATTTTCAAACTTAGAATCAATTTCCTGACCAACAACGAAGTATATGCACTTAACATGATCCTTGTGTTGATAGCAATAAAGATTATTTTTTATTGTTAAATCTATTATTTGCTTGTTTTATTTGTTAAAGAAGATTGCGTGCTGTATTTTGTTGGAGTTAAGAGTCATTTTTGCGTGGATTTGGAGATGAATAGGCGAAATCAAAACTATTAGTGCGTTTGCACTTTGACATATCACACAAAAGGAGATGAAAGATGACGTTTTTATTGTTTGATTTGTATAGTAGGGTGAATATATATCATAGGAGGGGAAGGAAAAAGAGTGGATTTATTTTTAATACGTTTTTGGTTTGTTATCTATTTATTTGACGAATAAAGTGATTCTTATTCAATATGAGGATTTACAAAATATTGAATGGCTTCCTATGTCCACTACTTCAGAAGACTTTGTACATGCATACATATACATATATACAACCTCGGTGAAAGCTGTTTTTTTTAATTAATTAGACGTTCCATTACGTAGTTTTAAATTCTTAAAACTTACTATTATTAGTAAAGGATTTTTATAAAGTAAATCAAATACATATAGTGTTGCCAGTTGCCATCCGTCCGGATAAAGCCGGACAGTGTTAGGCTTTTGATCTTGTGTCTGGGCCAACTGGACTGTGTCTGGACCGTCCGGCTTTTGTTAGACTTCTTTTTATTATGACGCAAGTAAACCGCACACACATTTCAATCTATTCGAGTGGAATCTACTCGAATATAGTAAAGTTTCTGAAATTGTAAATATTTTGGGACAGCAAAATCTTTTTTTTTTGAGGTTTTTTAGCGGGTAAGTCCGGTTTTCTTTAAAGATAGCAACAATTATTACATACATAAATGGCATTGCTCATCCTTATATTTTCACTCATTTTCTAATAGCCTTTATTCCTAGTGTATTTTTGACAATATCACTATAATATTATAAATGTGAATGTAAGTTTGTTTGTAATGTTTTCACGCAAAAACTACTAAACCGATGATCATGAAACTTCGTATATATATTCTTGGAGGTATTAGAAGTAACATAGGATACTATTTATTGAAAAAAAAAATGCGGGCAAAGCCGCGGGTAAAAGCTAGTTTTTATATATTTTTCCAATAGGTTCAGCTTGTTAATTCAGCTTGTGTGTTATTTTAAAAAGCCAATACCCCGAAACAAAAGAGGCAGTGGGCTGGGCACATATCTCGTAGAACTGACGGCCATTGGGGCAGCAAAGTTCTCGAGTGATGATCATACCGGAAAACGTAGGTAATGTAGGCAGGCCTCCCACTCGGTGGACCGACGATCTGATGTAGTGGAAAGCACCTGGATGCAGGTAGAGCAGGACCGGTCGTTGTCGAGATCCTTGGTGGAGGCCTTTATTCAGCAGTGGACATCATTTGGCTGAGAAGACCCAGGAACAGGCATCTTGTGAATCAAACTTCCGCCACCATTGCGTATCTTTGTCTCTAAATATACAGATTTTTTTACTTACCCAAAATATTGTCTAAGATGGTGGCGAAGACAAGTCTCTTATTATTATTATTGTGTTTCCTTTTAGTGGTTCAGATAATTATAAATATTTATTTATTTTTTATCCAATTTTATAAAGTTGTATTTATTATCTGTGTTGTTAATTTACTTGTTTTTTTATTGTACGCCTCACCTGTTGCAATTTTTGTCTTATTTTCATTGTATATTTGTTTTGTTTTTTGGCTTTTAATTTATCATTTATTTTATTATTATGCCTGAATTGTATGTTGGAATTGTGATATTGTTATTTGTCCAAGGTTGGCACGACAGAAAATCAGCGTCGAGCTATCTGGTTCGACATATATGCTGAATCGTGACCATTTCCTTCTGCACACTGAATTTTTCTTTCTTTCTTTCTTAATTTTTATATGTATGTTATGTGTGCAGTTTGTGTATAAAGTTTTTCTCATTTCGTAGATGTATTGGAGTATTTCTTGTTTATTTTCTTATATTTTTTTTCCTGTAAATTTATTTAATACATTGAATTGGAAGCACTATTGATTTGATTATTATGACCTGCTCGATTTAAATATTTGAAGGAAGGTAGTTATAAGCATATGTATGAGGACCATGATTTTAGTTCTCTTATGATCACGGGTCCTGTGAAGGAGTGGAAATGTCAGGATTAAATATGAAAAAGAATAAAGCATCGTTATTCCAGTTAATGTGAATTTATTTTAACTTACGATAGAAGTGGAAGAAATAAACGAGTTGTCCTTTATGAACTACATATATTGAGTTCTTTACCAAACCACGTTAAAAATGTTTTGTCTTAAGCTTGCTTGCTTATTTTTGGACAAGTGAATGTGTATATTGTAAGTGATGTATATTAAATTTATTATCTTTGAGTATTAAATAAAAACAAATGTCAATAAAATGTTTAATGTTTGTTTTACACTGTAGAAAACAAAAAAAAAAAGAAGAAAAATAAGTATCTACCATGTTGATCTGACTTCCACTGCCATTTATAAAAGTGTACCTTCTCCTTCGTTCTTTCTTGGCGTACCTTAAAAAATCATCATAATTCATAATGTGCAGAGTAAAGGAGTGGAATTTGTTGTATTGGAGCCCCCCCTTAAATATTTATTTTATTTTGTTTTTAGTCTTTGCTGTTATAGCGGCAACAGAAATACATAATTTGTGAAAATTTCAACTGTCTAGCTATCGCGGTTTTTGAGACTTGAGATACAGTCTGTTGTCAGACAGACAGCGAAGTCTTAGTAATAGGGTCCCGTTTTTACCCTTTGGATACGGAACCCTAAAAAGCATTGCAAAGCATACTGGTTGCTGTTAGTTTTTTATAAAGTAAGCTATTTTTCGATTGGATGACCACAAAATATAATCTGGAGCGCTTCCTTGTTTCGTAAGGCAAGTTGGTCCTGTTGCCCCCGTTGGTCCCTGTTGCTACAGCAGTTGTTAGCACGCACTGATCCTTATTAGGCCCGTGTGTCATAAAGCACGGTCCAAATTTTTTATTGTAATATCTCTGTTTTAATAAGTATAGTTTTAAACCATTATATTTTAATGTCCGATTCTGGTATCAGGTATGAGAGGGTTGACACATCCAAAAGGATAAAACCCCATTAATAATAATAATATTTCCTTCATTCACACCAATTAGCCTAGCCCAAAGTAAGCAATGTAAGGCCTGTGTTATGGACACTAAGGCAACCTCTGCCCGTTTCGGAAATCAAACTCAGCGGCGGCGGCTTTTTTAATATTTCAATGTGTAGTAATTTTTAAAGTTAATGCAAAACTATTTGTTGATTCTGCTTTTTTCTGCGTCATATTACTCAATTATAACACCTACTATTATTTTTTAAATGGTTTTAACTCGCCCACTGAACTGTCGGTAACAATAGAACGAAAAAATATAAACAATATTGTAATAATCACACGATTCTTTAATCATAAAATCTTATATCTAAAATTGGGCATTATCTTATAAATATACAATATACATACAAGCTATAAATATAATTTGATCGTTAAAGTTAACTCGGTCGGCCATTTTGGAAATGCCTTAAATTGGCGGTTTGAGTAATGGTCGCCAACCTAGCGGACATAGTCGCGTCATAAATAGTGTTGCGACCGATAATCGGATTATTAATCGGTTCCTGCCGATTTTCTGTTTGATTAATTTTTGACGTGTTGAGGAAAGCTGATGATTGGGACTGTAATAAGCTGCCTGGTAGTGGTTGAGTTCTGTCTAATCTGTACTGTAAGTTTTGCTTCTCCATTTGGTGGTGTTGCGTTCGTACGGCGAACCGGTTGACATGTACGGGGATGGGGACGACGATTTTGGTGCCGGAACCGTTTTTGCCGCTTGAGTGGCTGCCGGATGCGAGGCCAGCCTTCACCCGCTTCCATTTCGCTCGGCGGTTTTGGAACCATATTTTCACCTGATAAAGAGAAAAAAATGAAATTGATATTTAGTTCTTTCACATCCGACCACATTACACATTAACTTTTTAACGGATATTTGCGCATACTTTATAATAAATCCTGATGTTTCGACTCCTTTACAGGAGCCGTGATCACAGGTTGACTAAGGTAATGGTCGTAAAATTTATGCAATTCAAAATTGTTTTATTTTGCATTTTACGTGATGAATGTTGGAGCGTTCGACTTGTTAGTGATCTCATAATAAGTAAATCAATATCTTGAAAGACAAGCAATGCAAAACGTAGTTATATTTAACCTTTAAACTAGCTTTCATACATTTATGTACTTAATTAATATTGGGCTCTCATTTGTCTACAATTTATGTTAAAGTTTTGTGTAACATAATTTTGACGTGACAACGTCTTATAAATTGGTTTGCCGGGTGACACTTCAAGAAACTGCGTTACGCTCCGCTCACGTTATGCGCTTACAATGAGAGCGAGTGAGAGGCACGCGTCCCTTCCACTCGGGCATGGTTAGCCCGCCTAAGAGCGAGAGAGACAGACATAAAAAGTGGAAGGGACGCGTGCCTATAAATTAATGTTTTAAATATAATTCTTTGTATAAATAAATGTTTTAAATTGTTACTATTATTTCATCCTTCTTCCTACTATACGAATGAATATTCACATTAAAATTATTTTACCACTCAAAGTCGTTGTCACGTAAAACTTTCGCCCGTATACCGACTTTACAGGCAACCAACCAGTTTTTTTTTTTATAATTGTTTCGTGCCAGAATACATGAAAAAACTGATGATATGATGACCGTTGGATAAAAAGCTTCATAATTTGCACCTACAAACTGGGAAATGCAGCAACGAAACGTGGTAAGGCCATATCTGGGGGGCAATCACCATAAAAATATGCAGTTGGATTGGAATTGAACTACTGATGAGCTTCAACTTTTACGACATTTCGTATCGCGGTAATGATTTGACAGATGGTCGAGACGCAACCCAATTGAAGTTGGAACGCTGTGGGCAGTCATTTTAATCTCTGTGGTGTTTCCGAACTAAAGTACTACGTAATACCTACAATATTAGGTGACATCTCTTTTGTTTCTAATGCGTCTACGATCCAACTTAGTTTGTGTTTCAACTGTCGTGTAAAAATTAGCGCGATACCGATTTCGTCCAAAGTTGGATTGCAATTAGAATAAGATTAGAATTGAACCTCAACGGTCCGTTCACATTGAAAAATTGCGCGATTGGCCTCCTGAGGGCCTACCAAGATGCCTTAGCGCTATGCAAGTTTTATTGTCAAAGTGAGACACCTGTATATACCGTCTAAATGGCGTCTCTTTTCAACAGCACAACTTGAATCGCTATAACAAGTGACAGTAGGGCCTCTGTATGAGGGAATCCTAAGTTTTCCATTGAACTGGTAAATAATACGCACCTGGACTTCGCTAAGTTTCAATGCAGCAGCTATTTGTGAACGTTCGGTGAGACTCAAGTATTTCTTGGCGTGGAACTCTCTTTCCAACTCCAGCAGCTGTTCAGACGTGAAGGCGGTACGACGTCTTCTCGCTTTACTCGTCTCGCGGGGTGTATCGCTGGAATCTTCTGCATCGGGCTCAGAGTCATTGCCTGTGAAAGATATGAAGGTTGAGACTTTTGTAGAGATATGGGAGATTTTTTTTTTATCAAGGATAGGTAAGAGCTTGTCCACTATCTCGCCTGATGGTAAGCGACGATGTGATCTAGGATGTGACACACTTGCCTAGAAGATACCTATTCACTCGTGACTTGAAGACCCCTAAATTGTATTTGTCAGGCAACACAGACTCAGCAAAGAGTTCCACTCCTTAGCGGTACGTATTACAAAATTGGAACTAAAATGCTTAGTGCGACTCTTTGGTATAATAACCATATAATGGTGTCGCTTATTTGTAAGTCTGGTTGTCCGATGAAAAAATGGGGACGGCGGAACAAGGTTGTGCATTTCTGCTGCACACTTTCCGAAATGTATCCTATAAAATACGGATAGGCTTGCTACCTTCCGTCTATGCTCAAGGCATTTGAGCTTTTTATAAAAAAAGGTTGTCATTGCCGATGAAACTCTTGGCCCTCCTCTCAATGGACTCAAGTGTCTGGAGCTGGTATAGGGCGGAACCGTCCCAAAGATGAAAACAATACTCCATACATGATCGAACTTGTGCTTGGTAAAGGATGAGCAACTGTTCCGATGTGAAGCATTTTCAAGATTAATTTAATTACATTCCATCAAAAGATTATGCACGTCCTTATTTTGTCTGTTCATTCAGACTGTGCTACTATTAATACGACAGTAAATATAAACTGTAACATTTAAAAAAAAGAATAAATATCCTTCCCGTGGTTTGTAAATAGTAGTTTAAGTAGGCAACAAATTAAGCTTATATTAAGAGTTAGGTCCGGTCATGTTCCATCAAGGAAGTTTGCATACATGATGAACAAAATAAATTCACCTGATTGTGAAAGATGTGGAAAAATGTGCATCATCTTTTGATGGAATGTGAGCGGAACCAAGCTCAAAGGAAACTATTTATAATTACATTTAGAATTAATAGGATGGATGTGGGGATTGTTCAGAGTATTCTGAGTAACCCCCAATCTGCGGCAGCACTAGGTTTATGTAATTTATTGGTAGATTTATAAGATATGCAATAATTTAATTATAGTTCGATGGAGCTGGCATGTCAGAAGACAAAAGCTCCTAAATAAATAAAGAGAGAAAAAAATAATAATAAATATCCTTCACAGAAAATAAAAACAAATCTTCATTCGAAATCAAATAGAAAATGATCGTTTTTCTGTCATCTATAAACTAACAACTTAAAACAAAAAAGCATCAATTAAACATAAAAAATATATGGAGTTTTAGCGGGAGCGCGAAGCGTCACTTTAATGGTTTTGATTTCTTGTTAAATTTTGTGTTGTGGTTGATATTAGTGTGTAATAATATGGGTTATTAACCACTGAGTGTTTCTGAATATGCATGAGTGTTGGCAAGTGAAACAAAACAGTGGAACGTGTCTTTCGCACTCTCTCAAGAAGTCCACGAGGAGGTAAAACCACACACCTTATCTAGGATAGGGATTATTTCATTATTCATTCATCGTCCATTGATCTTTTAGCATTCATAAATCAAACCTCAGCAGCATTCGTCATGATCTAAGAGAAGACATTTATTATTGAAGAAGCCGTATGGTTCATGCCAGGGCCTTAAAATAAAAAAAAAACAACGGGTTCCACTCCGGGAATGCCGGCAGAAGTGAAAACATGAACATTAACGTTGTGCATTTTTGATATTTTGGAATGGATAGGGAATAATTTCGCACGAATTGCTTTAATTATCAGTATAACAGTATTATAATTTATAGTATTATAATGTTTGTGGTAAAATACAATATTCATTTATTGCGTGCACAAACATGTCAACAAACACAAACGCAAACTCGCGCAAGCGCCCTGCCTTCTGTCTTACGAATTTTCGATCAGGTCACGTGTCCTGAGGCGAGTTTAACATTTTTTACCCATCCCAAAAAGTGTATAACGCCGCTCAAGAAGTTTTCACTTCAAAAAGATATATTAGAAATATCAAGTAAAATTATTTGGTAGTTATATATTTAAATCAAAGTTATTGACATGGCTTAAAGACAAAAGTTTAATGAAATTAACGATGTTTCTAAAATGAATTCTTTTTTGAATATGTCGTTTATTCTCTAAATATTATTGCATTTTTAAAGATACTTACTTAAATCAGATACTTGTTGACTTTGTTGTAATCAACGATGTAATAAAACCATAACACTACTATTATTGTGATAAAAGAACAATAATGGTTTTTGTGATGTGTTCAAGTCCAGTTTTTACCTGAATTGGTAGGTAAAAATGTTGGACGATTCAAAACAACTTATTTGCACTTAGCATTTGAATAAAGTTTTTTCTGTACTATTATAAAACATATTATAACAAGTATAATGTGTAGATTGTAAACATTTTACAAAACATTCTAAATGCTGTGTACGCCTATAATCTATACTAATATTATAAAGAAGTAAAGTTTGTGTGTTTGTATATTTGTTAAATTGTAAGGGGTAATCTCGGGATCTACTGAACCGATTTTAAAAATTCTTTCACCAATAGAAAGGCACATTATTGCCACAGTAAAGAACAGTAAAATATCTTCATACAAACGTGCCGCTCTCGGTTTGAATGTGTGCGTGCGCGCCGCGCGCCGTGTCGGCACGCGATTTCACGCACACGCTAGCATAATATATGGGGGAATAAGGTGGCGGCAGTACGGGCTGTGCCGCGCGACTGTGAGCATGCGCGTACGTCACATGACCGCTCGCGATCGTCAACTCTCGCCGGCCACTTACCATAATATTAATTATTACGAGTATCATGACTTCAAAAAGGGGAAAAATATATTGTAGTGTTTTCGGGTGCCTCAATAACGATTTCGCAAACAAATATTCAATCATAATATGCTTTTTATTACATAAATTTAGATCAAGTGCTGCTTGTTCGAAAATATTAACTAAAAGTAAAAGTCACAACCCTGGGGATCAACGCAAGAGTAGGCTAATAACTCGGCGGGCGGCCTTAGATAACCTACTGTTCTGTACTGTGTTATTGCTGAGTGTCATAGGCTATATTGAATGCTAGAAAAAATTTAAAGAATTTTGTCCACCCGTGCGAAGCCGGGACGGGCCGCTAGTAGGTATATATTTAAGAAATGTCCGCATCGTTTGTTTTAAGCAATGTATTATATATATATATATATATATATGTATGTGTATATATATATACTGTTGGTGTATCTATTCCATAAGTAAATAAATTTGATTTTAACTAATTTAATTGTATAATAATTTTCTTTTGAGTTTGATATTTTATGAAATTATTTAATTTCGTGATAAGTATAAAAAAACTATTTTCTGGTAATTTTGATTTTCATTAATATTCCATTTTATCTTGTACCTAATATTTTTGATTGATTAATGATTTCACGTTCTTTAAAAATTATACCTCCAATGGTAAAACATGCGGATATTTACATACTTATTGTTTAAAATTTTCATGCACCATAATTTTTTTTTCTTTATTTGTGGTTTGCACGATTTGTGCATTTAGACAGTGTCAAGTAAATATAATTGGCACTTCTTGAGTTATTTCTTTTCCCAATTTGATGATGATGACTGAATAGTAAAATATATTTTTTCCTAGGATTCAGTAAATGTATGGGGGTAACTGAAACCTCCCCGTGCACTTCTTGAGAGAGCATGAAAGGACAACTTCCGCTGCTTTGATACACTTGCCAACACTCTCGTATGTTCAGAAACACTTACCGATTAATAATCCACCATTATTTCTCACTAACATCCACAACAACACAAATTTTAACAAGAGAAACAAAACCACTGACGTGACGCTTCCCGTTTCCACCAAAAAGTCGCACCATAATTTTGTAATAAATTATTATGATTATATCGAGAGAAGGCGATAATCCATACTGCCAATTCTAGAGTAAACAAAAACAAGACTCCTTTGCTAGAAAAAAAAAACAAAAACTCCCGCCATGGTCAGCATTGAGTGGCCAAATCGCTAGAGGGCGTGTCGCTGACAGTGCTCTTTTTTATCGTCCATTTAGTGACGGACCCCATTCGATTGATTTGACGATTCCGATTTGGGTGTCGTAAAAAATCCGATTGCTGACCCCAAAGAATCGGGAAAATGTTTTTTTGCGATGCCATTTGCAATCATTTTATTTCTAAACATGTCATTGTTTAATTTATTTGACTGATTTGTATGAAACAATTCTATGCGTCCTGTGAAAACTGATATATCTCAAAATTGTTAACTTTACAGTAGAGTAGTTTTTGTGTTTAAAAAAATTATATTTTTTTTTGCATAATCATTATACAAAAATAATAACACAGTTTGTATTACTTTTGTATTTTTTATAAACTATTAAGTTCCTACTTAAAATCGTTCTATAGAATAAAAGATATTTAAAAAAACTATTTATTGTATCAAAACACACCAAATGAGTTATATTAATTCTTAATAAGTTGTATCATACTACACTTTATGTGAAGCAGTGGTGAAAGGTGACATTGTTTTGTTGTCAGGTTATTTAACTAAAAATATATCTGATGACACTTTGAAAATGAAATTACTTGAGATACATCTTTATACACATTTTTTTAATGTATGACTTGTTTATTTATTTATTTAACAAAATATTAATAATTTGAATTCGTTAAGCCTGAAAAACCACCCGACCCACGTTTTTAGTGACCCAAGCTTCTCACTCAAGGGTAAACTCTTGACTAAACTTTTTTCAGGACATCCATCCTCTATTTTGTCCTATACACGTATAGTATTTATGTATGTTTATGGTATTAATTTAGTTTTATCCTATTCGCACGGAGTAGTTACTTTTTTAATGCGTCGTTAGCAACAATATGTCATATCTCGAATTCTATTTGGAATAACAGTTTTGGTCTAATCAATATCAGCTATAAAACATGTTTGTACATAGATTTAAGTTGGCTGTTGTTATTCTTTTTCAATAAAAAAAAATAAAAAACGTCTTGGTTTGCCTTTACCGACTTGCCCATTGACATTTGTCTCTTTGTCTTGTCAGCCTTCTGTCATCCATCCTCTCATGTTCGAACCATCTAAACAGCCCTTTTTCTATCTTTGTCACTATATCATCTCCCACACCAAACCACTCTCTTATCACATCATTCATTATTAATAAAATTCACTCCAGCTATGTTTCTTAAAGTTTTAATTTCCACTGTATTAATGATACAATCGTGCTTCTTCCCAAACCCAAGATTCACTTCCATACATTAGAGTCGGTACAAATGCACCTCTATGCACAGCCATTCAGGCCTTTTTTGGCATTTTTGGCTGTTTATAAAAACGTGTAGAGCTCCAATGCTTAAGTAAAAAAAAAAAGTAATGTGACGAATTAGCAGACTTGAGTAGGAAGCAAGAGTTCAATAACGTCATCGTCATTTCAACACGCTTGGTATTCATATTAATGTACCTAGTTAATAGCCAGTATAAAATACCTTATTAGTGTTTAAAAACACATTTAACATATTATAAAACCCCAAACGATAAACTCTGATAAGTATTCAAGCGTGTATTTCTGCAATTTCCTTGAAAAAGAACCTATAAAGCCGATATCTTCGGCAAATAAATACATTTATTTCTTATGGCCGACTCAACCACGATTGACAGTTATCGAAAACGTCAAATGAATTGTAAAAACATGAACCATTTTACTTTTTCTGTTGTAAACTTTATGTGTAGTTCTTAAATCGATGTGATAAGGTTTGTAATTCTCAAAAAGTATTGCACTAAACGGTTTGTGATAAAATTTAAAACAACGTTAGTTTTTTTACTAAAGTGAAAAATTCTCGACTTTATACTCAAGCGATAAGGTTTACAGACCTCTATATGGTCGTATCATTAAATTTGTAGACACATAAAGCTCGGTCCCCGCCAACCTCGCGATCTGAATTTTAAATTTGAATTTGGAACGCATTCGTAAATAGTGCGTTCCGAAATCGGTAGCAGTGTTAAATCGAGAATGCAATTTCAAACGAATGATCGCATTCATTCGATTTTTATCGGTAAATTCGTTTATATTATTACGATCACGTATCGGTTCGGTTTTAATATTGACACCGCTTTGGTGTTGAAATGTTCAATGTTTGAATAATGCACAAGGAAAAAAATCGTTACAAAAAATATTTCATTTAATTTCAATAAAAATATAGTTTTTACGTGATGAAAAACTAGAAAAAAAGGAGATATTTCCTCATCTTTGGCAAAATACTGTTAGCCATAACTTATTGGCTAGATAAAACATATCTTACCTAACCTCAATTTAGCTTTTTGATTTTATGCCAAAGTTAATTATTAATAAAAACTCTATGTGAAAGAAAGGTATACCGAAAAACACAAAGGGAGTGCATTAAATTATTACAATAACATTTTATTTCAATTATAATTATAATGGCTAAAATTAAATCTTTGCCATAAAATTTAAATAAAAAAACCTATGTAGTTTCTTCAATATGCACATTATTTGCCGTCTTATTTTCCATTTGTTTGTAAAAGTTGGTTGTATTTTAAGTTTTTATGTAAAAAATAGTTATATTTAAATATTGATTGTTTTTAATAAACATATATGAAATTTACAATATAATTCCATTAAAAATATAATAATAAAAAATAATTCTAAAAAAGGTGATAACCAGCCTTACTGCTGCTGTTGAAAAAGGTGCCGAAAACGCTGGCAGCGTTTCCTCGTTGGATAGATATACGTTGGCCGAAGAAGTTGCCAAATGCGGACATTTCTTAAAAAAAAAAACCGGCCAAGTGCGAGTCGGATTTACGCACGAAGGGTTCCGTACAAACTTTTAGTAAAATAAAAAAAAATCACGTTTGTTGTATGGGAGCCCCCTTAAATATTTATTTAATTTTATTATTTATTATTACAGTAAAAAATACTGTTGAGTATTTTGCGAATATTTCAAGTGCCTACCTGTTGTCATTTTTGATATCGAGCAAAAAAGGGCAAAAAATCGCGTTTGTTGTATGGGAGCCCTCTTAAATATTTATTTTATTTTGTTCTATAGCGGCAACAGAAATACATAATTTGTGAAAATTTCAACTGTCTAGCTATCGCGGTTCTTGAGATACAGCCTGGTGGCAGACAGATGGACTTTTTACTACTTTGGGTACGGAACCGTAAAAAGGAAATTCCAAACATAAAGCAAGATTAATATAAGATGAAATTCATTATGATTTTCAACAAATAAATATTAGACAACATGTTACAACGTGTTACCTACGGAATTCAGAACCAACGACGGTCAACCCGGCCGGAATCGAACTTGGAACTTTGGAGTGGCGTACGTTAAGAATATAAAAATATCTTTCTATTATTTCTTAACAGGCTGCCAGAAGTTGACCTGCATGACCGTTACGCCATCTACCAGAAAAGATTGTAATTTAAACCAAATACAAAAACTATGATGAAAATCGGTGTATTTATGAGAAGTTCAACCTCGATTTGGTTAAAATAGAAAACGAACTTTTCTATATTGGCTTGAGTCTGGGTGTTGTGGTACCGTCATTTATAATAATAATAATAAATTAATATTTCCTACATTCACACCAATTAACCTAGCCCAAAGTAAGAACTTTAAGGCTTGTGTTATGGATACTAGGGTAACGGATAGACATACATATATGAGACATATATAAATTGTAATATTCAGAGAAATATATACAACATCCACGACTCAGGTACAAATGCTCTTATTCATCATACAAACATCTGTTCCTTCCGGGATTCGAACTTAGGACCGTCGGTGCGAAAGGCATCGCCACCGTTGCACCAAACGGTCGTCATTGTTTCCGAATTCCATAATACAAGTGCTTTATCTACTTACCAATATTATAATAATAATAATATTTTTTCTTACATTCACATCAATTAGCCTAGACCAAAGTAAGCACTATAAGGCTTGTGTTATGGATACTAAGCTAACGAATAATACATATAAAAATATATATAAAAACCCATGACTCAGTTACAAATGCTCGTATTCATCAGACAAACATCCCTACCGTGTCTAGAACTCAGGTCCATCGGTGCGAAAGGATCTCTATCGTTGCACTTAATATACAAATATGTGGAACGCAAAGTTGTATGACGATTCAAAACTGCCCTGCTAGAGCAGGTGGTAAAATTGAAACTCTTGCCTGGGTTTTTTCATTCTGCACCATAAAAAAGAACTTTAATTAGCCAAAAAGTGTTTATTTTAAAGAAACAATACTAGTTGCTTGGTTTTTTCTGCATATATTCTATTATAAACTTACTAACTTGCTTGCTTGTTTTGAGATTATTAGAGTTTACTCCTTAGGAATTGTTTTTTAACCTATCGTGCGCAACTTTCACTTTTATTTTGAAGTATTATTTTATTATTTTTTGATCCTGTTCAAAGAGAATTGATCCTAAGGAGTAAAATCCAATCATGTGTCGGAACTGAAACTCACCCTTTTTTTTAACTTTATGCATGACATATACAACCTTTGAATAAAACACTTTTTTACGGATTTAGCGCATCTTTTATTTTATATTTAATCCTGACGTTTCGACTCTTGTAAAGGTCCTGCATGGTTTTTCTGCATATATTCAGAAGTGTCTTAATTTTCACTTATTTATACTTTTTTGCGGAATCCTAAGTAATGAAGGAGTCAGTAATATCAGGAGCGAATGGACCCCTTTACACATATCTAAGGTATCATCAATCATTCATTAATCTTTTAAAAAAAGAAATAAGTGACGACGAGGCTGAATAGGCTTTATGACCTTTGCCTTCTACTAAAATAAAGAAAATCAGACACATGATAACCAATTTTTACATAACAAGCTTGGACGAATATTATTGTTCCAAACTTATAATGTAAAAAAAAAAAATATCCAGATGATAAACTGCTTCTCTTTATGGATCGTTTCAATCGTCTTGGCCCCTGGGTTTTATTGGGATCAAGAGCTAACCCATCCTAAATAAAAAAAAATAAAGTAAAAGCAAGTTGTTAGTAAAATAAACTATTATTTTAAGATTTTCATAAAGTTACGTTTTATTGGAAAGTATAACATGTCAAATAGCGTAAATATTAAATCAAAATTTATCTCGACATAACTGTCTGATATTTTGCAGTTATTTTTTTAGGCAAAGGAATTTTAACCATAAGTCCCAAGCTACTTTGCGCAGCAGATGTGTCATTGAAACTCCACAGTAACAATTTCACGCCGCAAATGTTAAATGGCCTGACGAATCGATTACCGTGTCAAGGAGCTGTATCTGATATAGGGACAATCGATATTCAAGTGTATCGATTCCATTCATGAGTTGTATCTGTTACTGGCTGAATGTGTGTAAAGAAAAAAAAATGGTTATATATATTCGTACGTAGACTATTGACATTTTATTCCTCAATAATTGCAAGTAAATAATTTATTTTAAGGTTTTGTTTTATTATTTTCTGTGCCTGTTCAAAGACAATTGTTCTTTGCGGAATAGACTCCAGTCCAGCGTCGGAGTTGAGACACACACTTTTTTATTGTTTTTTTTACAAAAACATGAGTTAAAATACGAAATCAACAAGTAAGACAATCATAAAAAATCTAAAATATTACTATTTAATTAAAATGGGAATATTACCATGAACTTTGAAATAAAAGATGCGCAAAATCCGTAAAAAAGTGTTTTATTCAAATCAAGTTGAGTACCTAAAGCACTTGTGTTATAGAATCCAGAAACAACGACGGTACTTCAACACGCTGACTTAAGAGAATATGGAAAAGTACAGTTTTGTTACTTACTCTGTTTAAGTAAGAAAGTAGCAAAAAAATACTAATTAGTAGCATTCAAAACAAACAATAATAACATGCAAGTAGTGGAACTGCAAAGTGTCCGGTGCAGCACATCAAGCGACGGAACCGACGTGAGTTAGTTAGTTTTACGGGGCATTTTCCGCATTCAGCCTATTGATCTGGCCATTGTACGTGATTGAGTTTTTTTCTTTTACTCCAGCCATCCTAGTCCATCCCAGAAGGCGAGTAGCCTTTTCAGGTTACTACAAGCTTCCGGTTGTGATTTTGGAGATTGGAGAAAACGTGCCCGTTGATCAGCCACGCTCCTGCACTCTAAGAGCACGTGATGTGGCCTTTCTTCCGCCTCCATGCGGCCTCTGCATAGAGGGGTGTCTGTCACACCTATGGTAAATATATGTTTATTCAGAGAACACTGTCCGGTTATAGTACCTAGTACTTTACGGATTTTGTCCTGTTTAGTCTGGTGAGGTTGCGGGCAAGCTTTTTCGAAGCCACCGGAATGGCATTCTTTGTTTGCCTGCAGCCTACACTATTGTTCCATTCTGTTTGATGGATTTCTTCTGTTTTTTTACGTAGCCATGTTCTAACTAGTGCCATGGGTATAGGCAGTAATGGTTCCGGTCCAGACGGAACTATTACGGGGACGGAACCGACTTATCCCGCGGAACGCCGAGCGCCGCCACTCCACTCGACGGGTCAACCGACAAACTTAGCCTTAAGTTATAGTTTTAATTTGTTTATCTTGGGGCAGCATGTATGAGCGAGCTCCTACAATATGTATTAACTTCATAATTAGGTATATTTATTTTATGGTAACGCTGTAAATATGTAATTGAACGCTTTTGTAACAGTGGCAATAAAACAATTATCGGTGACACATGTCTTATACATTTTTCAGCACATTCTTTCGAACATTAGTTTACGTCTTCGTAGAACATTTACCTAACATAAAAGCATCTTATGCAGAGTTAGCGACTCTACAACCCTTTTCTGGCAAAGTGTATATATTGCAGCCAATTGGTTAAAATAGCCGTTCAATCAAACAGCTAGCCCTTTAACTGAACAACGCCATTCAATCACACGTCTAGCTTTTTAATTGAATATTTGAGTCGCTCAAAACGTTCAACACTACAGCTGATTCAAAAGCCGCCGTCTAATTGAATTAGTTCAGCGCTCACCACCGCGGCGCTAGGTGCGTTTTGTTTTCAATATGGCGTCAACTAGCCGGTGTTTGTGATTGTTTGAAGATATTTTTCGGAAAGAATTTAGTAAATATACGTTACTAGTGTTATTAAAGAGACAGAAATTATGGGGGCACTTACGAGTGATACGAGTGAAGTTGATTAGGCTAGGTTATGTTAGGTTAAACTTTAAAAAGAAAAGGTTAGGTTAAACTTAATCCAAGAATAATCTCCCAAGAAATTACAAAAGTTTTTCTATTCTCTCAACTTACATACTAAACTAATGGTCACCTTAGTTAATTTGCCATTTAACCAGTTGGCTAAGCGTCGTCTAGCTGTAGTGTTGAACGTTGCAGTCAACAAGTCGGCTAAACGACGTATAACCGTGTGATTGAATGGCGTTGTTCAGTCAAAGGGCTAGCTGTTTGATTGAACGGCTATTTTAACCAGTTGGCTGCGACATATACAAAGCAAATAAACTCAGTATCCTATTAAGAACATTAGTTATGACTATAAGGTTTTTACAGATATGATATAAATCCTACCATTTGCGCAATCTCATGTTCTTACCATATCGACTGCGAAGTGCCAAGACCTCCTAACTGAAATTCGTCGAGAAATTCTTTTTTGTCATTTCGAATTAAAATTTTCGTTATTTACATGTTTTAATGAAAATTCCTAAACGTAAATTCTGTTAAAGCGCATCAAGTTATACAATATGTAAACAAATTTTTAATTAAATTTTAACTTGTCAAGAAATTAAACGTTTTTTTCAGCTTGTGTATTATTTTGAATTTAGCAGTTAGGTGTTAATGACACTTCGCCGTCGATATATACAAAAATTAGTTTTTAACTTATTTCTATAAGTTTGGACATACAGATAGATAAGACAGACAAAAATTTTAAAAATAGTCGTATGAAGTCATAAAATGAATATTTATCATTTAATTTTTTTCCAAAAAAAGAAATGTACAGACAAAATCTCCAGATTTATATCTTAATATATATAAATTAGTGTCACGTTGTTTGTCCGCGATGGACTCCTAAACTACTTAACCGATATTAATCAAATTAGTACACCGTGTACAGTTTGATCCAACTTGAAAAATAGGATAGGTTTCAATTTATAACACAGCAACGCGTGGCTGGCTCAGCTAGTAGTATTATAGATTTACAAATAAAAAATAAAATATTTCTACATTGCGAGGCTATTGAAACTAGAAAACATCCTAATTTCAATATCGGTGAAAGTTATAAAGACACACCTGCTTGAGATCCCATCTACACTTATTGGAGTGGAGCATAATAGTAGCATAATAGGAAAAATAATAGTCATTACTTCGTTTCTATCCGTAGTGACTATCAATGCCAGCATTAAAAGCTGAGTTAAAAATACCCATAATTGGAGCGGAGCGAACGAAGTGAGCGAAGCTCCCATGGATCAGCTTCAATGGCGCAATGTCTGTTACGCCATAACTTCCCGATTTCTTAATCGATTTTAATATTTTTGTGTGGAATCGAATCATCAGGTTTAGGACCAGATGGTGACGGAGACCCGAATTTTGAAATTCGCAAAAAATCCCAAATTAGAAACATTTTTTTTTTCTTTTTCTAGGTATAATATAACGCTCCGCTCCAATATATGGTGCTAGCGTAGCTTTATGCTTAGCGACTGCATCGCCTAGTATTATTAAGAGGTAGAGTTTGTAAGTTTGTTTGTAAGAAGTATAAAACCAATGAAACTATAAAACCAATTTTGAAAACTCTTACATCAGTTTTCTACTGGTGTAGTAATAGCTACATTATTCCTAAGTGACATAGGCTATATCTGGTCTAGATAATCTCAAATAAAACGCACTGCTAGGCCTAGCGAAGTAATAAGTTTATTATTTTAAATAATAGATTTAAGATGAACGTCGGTCCCCATGTCCGAGTTTCTTTACTCAACTAAATCCTAACCAATATTTAAAACTCAGTTATGCAAAAAGGCTTATAACAGTGTTAAAGATTTTTTGAATGATAAGGCAGCGTGGAGCTAAAAGAAATGAATTGCTCGTTCTCTGAATCGTTTTGTAATATACACAATTTGTTAGACATTTGGCGATTTTATAAGAGTTTTGGCACATGAGTTTCTTGCCCGATTCTTCTCATGTTAGCCCCTACGTTCGGAATCGGGTCGCTCGTGGCGATTACATGCGCGGCATCAACTCCGCGGATGTACTTGCCGCTAGAGCACAACCCGTGCGCTAGCGGCAAGTACATCAAGTACATCTTGATTTTATTGTTATTTGTTATTTTCAATATCTCCTTAATTTTGTAAAATTGACGATTTTAAGTGCCCGCAAGGGCCTATGAAATAAAGTAATTTTGATTTTAATATTACAAATACAAAAATTATATTTGTTTGTTACGCTTTCATCCCTTAATTATCTAAAAATAATTAATTACCTTTTCTCTTTATTTGTGGCTTGCACGATTTGTGCATTAAGCCAGTGTCAAGTAAGTATAATTGCCAGTTTTTGAGAAATTTCTTTTCTTAATTTCACGATGATGACTGAACAATAAAATATATTTTTCCCCTCTGGGTTTCAGTAAATGTGTGGGGTTTTATTGAAGACTTCTTGAGAGAGCAGGAAAAGACAACTTTCGTGCTTTGTTACACTTGCCAACACTCTTGTATGTTCACAAACACTTAGTGGTTAATAATCCACGCATTATTACGCACTAATATCCACAACAACACAAATTTTAACATGAGAAACAAAACCACCAACGTGACGCTTCCCGCTCCCTTCTAAAAGTCCAAATTATCTAAAAATTTAGTATGCAATTTGTCTGTGGTACAGAAAATGATATAGGATTCCTTTCACCCAGAAAACGTACTATTCCCGAGGGATAGAAATATAATATACTAGGCGATGCAGTCGCTAAGCATAAAGCTATGCTAGCACCATATATTGGAGCGAAGCGTAATACCTAAAAAAAGAAAAAAAACTTTTTGGTTCGATGGAATTTTTTGCAAATTTCAAAATTCGGGCTTCGTCACAATCTGGTCCTAAACCTGTTGATTCGATTCCACATAAAAAATATTAAAATCGGTTAAGGACTCTGGAAGTTATGGCGTAACAGACATTGTGCCATTGAAGCTGATCCATGGGAGCGCACCGATAAAGTACGCCTGTAAAAACAACCACGTCCCCGAGTCTTCGGATAGGATACAAACCCACGATTTTTCGCTATCCGGGCGAGTGCTTTGACCGCTGAGCTTTCGACGCTAACAGACGTGTCGAAAACAAACATATTTCAACTTGCTAGTATCGTTCCAGCAATGTTGAACGTTAACTACCTTCAACATCGAAAGTAATATTTTTACAAATATTAAACATTCGATCAAGATGAAACCAGCTATAATATTGTATTTATTTTTATTTTCTGTATTTACAATGCCATATTTATTTAAGATATAAAATATGCACGTCACCGAGCCCGCATCGGCTTTTGATCGGTAGGCTACATTAACGCGAGCAAAGCCGCGTGTAAAAGTTAGTGCATATAGAAAACAAAATATAACTGTTTAAATTTTTTTATCATCTTTGATGCACTACTAAATACAAGCTTTACTCAAATTGTTTGATTTCGTTTTGAACCTATTGGAGGCCCTGGGCATATAAGAATAATGGGGCCCCTATGATTTTGACAGACACTTTCTTATAACTAGAATAGACAATGATAGTAGCTAAACAGATAATCTTTAATTTAAATGGGCCGATTCACTAGGTTTCAGTAAAGATGTGAGATCTTACTGAAATCGACTCTTGGACTTCTTAAGAGAGCATGAAAATACACCTTCCGCTGTCTTGTTTCACTTGCCCATAATCACGCATATAATACTTACATTATTATTGTACACTTATATCCGCCACAACACAACTTTTAAGAAAAACCTCACCTACAAAAAATGTCTCTTGCCGCTCCCGACAAAAAGTTCCTACTTACAAACACTTTAATTTTAATTATTGGTATAGATTCATTAAATTATTATGGTTACTTTTTTAAAGATGGATGCGAGAAGATTTTTTATCTACCAATTGTAAAAAATGATTATTACATTAAATCAATTTTTTTACAGTTTTACAGTGTCTTAAAGCCTAAACAATCGATATATGACAAATAATGATTGAACAGAAGTTATCACGCATCCCAAAAAAAGCCTAGCTACTTAGGTACTTATTACTTAATTATTTAAATTTGTTAATAATTTTTACAAACCTTGTGTATTGTCATCTCCTCCATCGCTATCTGCTTCACTTCCAACACTAACTGGACTTTCTCTCTTCTCTTCTTCCTTATTTTCTACGATTGGACCCGGTATATTATTACCTAAAACTCTTGATAGCCAAGGCTCAGGATAGCCCAATAAAAAAGGAAAACTTACGCCATTTTGTTGCAAAAATGGCGCGTTAAAATAATAACGCATCCTATTTAATTCTTCCAATCTTTCACTTTCTTCATCTTCCGATTGTCTAGAATGTTCCGATATATTGTTTTCTATGTCGATTTCAGGTGATTTCCTGTCACCGATTAATGATTCTATGGAAAACGGTTTTGGTGTTTTTTTCGGTGTCTGTGTTTGAATTTCGGAATCCATTTTGCATTCACTGCTCATTGTTTTTCACTAAATTAAAAGAGGTTCGTCAACTTATCGTATGAAACACTGGTGTTATTTATAAGAAAAAAAAACTAAATCACTAATAGCACTGGCACTCAGTTCTTTGTGGATAGTAAAAACTATTTTAAAGCGATGTATTATCAAACTTTTTCGAATGTCCCTTTTGAATTTCGAATTTCCATTATAGAGCGCGCGACGCGTGTCGCTCGTGCGACTTCATACTGATATACTCGCATGAGTTTGCCTGTCCATCGCCACGCCCCTTCTGGGTGTATTCAAGCCGTAATTTTTATTTTATTAATAGCTTCTGGCCGAGCGAATATAAGCCTTATTGCAATCACCGTAATACCACTATCATTATCCACCATTGTAGTATCTTAAAGACTTAAACGCTTCTTTGGTTTAAACAACTTCAACCTTATTTGTAACACGGTAAAACTTTTCCTTAATCTTTTCGGATCTGATGATCTTTATATCTTGATGCAAATGATTTTAAACCTCAAACCATTCTCTTAAAGTTTAATATTGATTGAAGTGTAGAGGATTAAAATCTTTTTGGAATTATGTTCCTAACGATTAAGTCTAGTTTTCAGTGATGTGGGAAGGAGGCAGATGGATGTTTGTGGAGGATGCTAGAAAGGGACAGAAACAGCAATTTGGTGGACGGGCGTACAGCAGTAATTGGTGATCAGCATGTTTTGCTGGTGTCAGCGGCTTGCTACAAATTCGTATTTTTATGCCTCATTTGGTACCATTAGCTTTAACACTTGTTAATATAAAAATATTTTTTAAACATAAAAAATCCCTGTCACTTTGTTTGACCGCGATAAATTTCGATAATACTCAACCGATTTTCATGTTTTTTTATTTCATTTTACTGGATTCGTTTTGACTTTGGACAAAGGATAAGTTTCATACAAATTTATAATCAAAAAAATTTTTTTGCTAAGCCACAGCAACGCGTAGCTGGTTCAGCTAGTAACTATAAATATACTAGACCTCCGACCAACCACATACATATAAATGCAAATAAATTACATATTACATTAAAATAGCGGCTAACCTCATCCTGCTGATTTATTCCATGTCGCTTTTGCGGCCAACTTCAACATGATAATTTTGTGTCACATCTTAAAATTTCACTCTCATATTTTTTTCCATAACGCGCCTAAAGAAGTATAACTTCAAAAAGTCGTCTTCTTTAATATATACAAAATAGTAAGATATGGTCATTTCGGAAAACTAAATACCGAGCTTAAAGATACATTAACACCCTTAGAATTTTTTTAAGCACTTTTTTTACTCCTTAAGGTTAGCATTGCTTCATTAATGAGAGGAATATCCTTGCATTCAAAAGAAATATTTATTCAAATAATAATAATACAGTTCAATACCAGGAAAAATAATAGTCATTACTTCGTTTCTATCCGTAGTGACTATCAATGCCAGCATTAAAAGCTGAGTTAAAAATACCCATAATTGGAGCGGAGCGAACGAAGTGAGCGAAGCTCCCATGGATCAGCTTCAATGGCGCAATGTCTGTTACGCCATAACTCCCCGAGTTCTTAACCGATTTTAATACTTTTTGTGTGGAATCGAATCAACAGGTTTAGGACCAGATGGTGACGGAGCCCGAATTTTTAAATTCGCAAAAATTCTAATCGAACTAAAAAATTTTTTTTTTTTTTTTACGTATTACGCTCCGGTCCAATATATGGTGCTAGCGTAGCTTTATGCTTAGCGACTAGGTCTACCTAGTAATAATAATATTTCTTACATTCAAATCAATAAGCCTATACCAAAGTTAGCACTATAAGGCTTCTGTTATGGATACAGGGATATGTAATATTAATAGAAATATATATGACTCAGGTACAAATGCTCGTATTCATCACACAAACATCTGCCCCTTCCGGGTTGGGAACCCAGCGGCTTGCAAAGCCCCATTCGCTCGATTTCCTGTATTCGCTTCTTTTTTCGATATCACTTTTATATTTTCCCCCGCTTGTTAACATTGACCCAAGGTACACAAACTCTTCCACTTGATCTACTATTTCGTCGTCATTGTATATAAAGTCATACTTTCTTCTCTTGCAAAAATCATTATTTTCCTCTTACTTACATTCATTGTCATGCCTATCCTTTCTAGTGCACCACACATAGTGTTCACCATATCCTGTAATCGTATAACTTAATCATCAGCATAGAGAAGCCATTTGATTAGTAAATAACCCATTCTCAAACCTGTCATGCCCTCTCTCAAATCCTTTAGGCAATTATCCATAAACAGGTTGAACTGCCACGGTGGAGCTACACGTCCCTGTCTATCACCCTGTTGGATATCAAACCTGTCCGTGTATGTTCCGTTATATTTACCCTCAATTAGTTTAATAATGAGGGCAATGGAACGGGCTATGTCGGGGCAGAGTTCGAAACACCGAAATAAGGATACGAACTAAACTTACAGACATAGCTGTAGAAATCGCCAAAAGAAAGTGGAAATGGCCGGGACACAAAGGACGTAGAACGGATGGAAGATGGGGGAAGAAGGTGCTCGAATGGAGGCGTAAACTGGTCGTCGGAGTGTGGGCAGACAGCCGATGAGGTGGACCGACGATCTGGTCAAAGTTGCCGGAAAGTTCCGGCAGAGGAAGACCCAGAACAGGGCAGAATGGCGGGCAATGCAGGATGCCTACACTCAGCATTGGGTGGCAAAAGGCTGAAGAAGAACAAGCCTAATATTGTTACATTGTCAAGTACTCTCCCTTCTTCCATCGGACAACCAGCAGCAGGGCTGGTTGCCCTTTCTTGGTTGCTAATTCTACCTGTCACACCAAGCGCTTCTCAACATCCTTCATAATGCGCACAGCAAAGGAGTGGAACTCCCTCCCTGCGTCTGTATTTGCGAATAGGTATATATCGAGATTATAGGTATATATAAGATTTTTACATAAGTTTTAAATTGCTATCTAAAGGTTTATTACATTATGTCAATTTCCTTCACATTGCTGTTATTTTTTATGTCATGATGATAGACGTTTTTATAATTGCTAAAAAGAACGATCTGTACCGCTAAATAAAATAATAAGGAAATGTTACTTTATTTGTTCTTAGATTTAGAAGAATAACAGTGTTAAAATTTGTTACGCTTTTCTTCACCTTTTGTTCATTTGTTGTTGTAACTTTCTTGCTTGTTTAAACATAATTATTTCATATTTAGTTTGTTTTGTTTAGTTAGACTGTTTGGTGCAACGGTAGCGATCCTGCCTTTCGCACCGACGGTCCTGGGTTCGAATCCCGGTAGGGGCAGATGTTTTTATGATGAATACGAGCATTTGTACCTGAGTCATGGGTGTTTATATATATTTCTATGAATATTACATATCTATGTATCATATATGTATGTCTATCCGTTACCCTAGTATCCATAATTACAGTGCTTACTTTGGGCTAGGCTAATTGGTGTGAATGTACGAAATATTTATTATTTATTTATATTATATATGTGTTTTAATTTTTAACAGGCGTCAAATAAGTGTCTTTATTTAGATTGTATTTTTTGTACGTATGTTACGCGATATCTCCGTCGATTTTCCTATTTCCGTCCTATAAAATTCCGTCCGCTACTTGTACATATTATTTTTATATGTGCAATAAAGTTTAACTAAATATGTGAAAAATTCATATATCTTTTTGCATTTTTCCAAAGCTATTTTATAAGATAAATTATTTTAATAGAAAAATACTAGTTTGATTGCCCAAACATTCGTAAAAATGTTTCTTTCGTATACGAGACAGGTGTTCCTCTCATTGATGAGACAATGCTGGCCTACAGCGTAAAACTGGAAAGGTACTAAAAAATTTCGACGGGTGTTCCCAAGGCTCTGTAGTTCAATTGGGAGAGCATTGGTCTTGCAAAGGTTGCGGGTTCGATTCCTGCCAAAAAAATCACTTGTGAGACGCGTCGATTTTTTCTAGTATTTTTCTATAAAAATAATTTATCTAAATAGGTGAAATAAAAGCCCGATAAATAATATTTTTTCAATCCAGTAAGCTGTCTAGTTTGAACGCACCGGTCATTAGAGAGCCATCCCCTCCCCCCTTAAACGAGGGTGGGGGGTACTTAAATTGATTGCGACTGTCCTTAAGCGCAGTATTGTCGTATGATATACTGCGGACGGTTCTTTCAATAGATAATGTTAGAGCTTTGAAATATCCATGGTATAAGTTACGGATGAAAAAACGAGAGATGACTTTCTTTGAGAGGATTCTGAAACTTTATTTTGTATTAGGATTGGAGAAAGCTTTTAAGCTCTTTTAAAAGTAATCCTTGCTTTTTTTGTAAAATGATTTATATGTGTATTAGCTGCCCAGCAGTGCTGTAGTTCAGTTATTATAATTTGCAATATATTTTTAATTATTAATTGAATTGCCCATTATTCATTCACAATATTACAAAAGGAATTGTTATCCAAACTGTATATAATAAATTACCACATTCCGTAAAGGAGCTTAGTTTACCGATATTTAAAACCAAACTACAGATGTGGCTAAAAATGAAATGCTTTTACTCGATTAAGGAATATTTATATTCAAAAATTTACATTAAATGAATTAATATGACATACGATTTATTTGCAATTATTTAATTATTAACTTTATTTATTATTTTTTTTATCAAATGTACAATTTATTGAATTATCTTATCACTAGTTTTTATTGTCATTCACATGCCCTGCCTTTGGCAAAATAGACGTTCAAAATTGATTTGACCACCGACCAACACGTAATTACCTACTCTATTTTGTGTGAATAAACAAATTTCATTTCATTTCAATGAAACCTATCTTATGTCTTAAGTCAGAACAAATGTAGTAAAATGAAATTAAAATTAAAATCGGTTGAGTAGTTTCGGAGTTCATCGTGGTCAAACACTGCGACAGTGATTTTTATATATTTAGACTGGCTGACCCAGCCACGCGTTGCTGTGTTATAAATTAAAATAAAACCTATCCTATCTTTTAAGTTAGATCAAATAACAGATAGTTACGAAGTTTGATCAAAATCGGTAAAGTAGTTTAGGAGTCCATCGCGGACAAACAACGTGACACGTATTTTATATATATTAAGATATATAGATTTAATCCAATGTAAACAGTATGTGACTATCCGAAGGGAGCAGAAATTTCACATAAACGTTTATTTATTTAGAGCATAATACAATTTTTGGAAACTAGGTAAGCGCTTGACCGCTATCTCGCCTGACGATGCGATCGAGGATATGACGCGCTTGCCTAGAAGATACCTATTCACTCGTGATTTAAAAACCCCTATTTTTTTTTACTGAGTATTATCGACTGGCCTGGTCTATTTTATAGCTTACTTTCCTGTCCATTCAAAGGTTTCTTATAAAACATTGCTTTTTATTAATAAAATCACTGTTTGAACGTGTAATTAAGAATATTCTATTCTAAGATTATCAAAAAATTGGATGGAAAAATATTTTTACTTTTATGTAATACTAGCGGCCCGTCCCAGCTTAGCACGGGTGGAAAAAAATTCTTAATTATTTTTCTATCATTAAATATAGTTTATGTTACTTAGCGTGAATGTAGCTTTCCAATGGTGAAAGAATTTTTGAAATCGGCTTAGTAGTTTTTGAGTTTATTCATTACAAACATACAAAAATACAAATCTTTCCTCTATATAATATTAGTGTAGAAAAACGGATAATGTGACGCGCATTTCGACAGACCTTGCTAAAATATACTTTCACCATTCGAAAAATACATTAAAATGAACACAGGTCATGTATTATGTATTGTGTTTACACAGGACGAAATCGATGAGGAAAGCTAGTTTTGAAATATTTTACTTGCTGTTAGCTGAATTCCAATGACACTGAATAATATAACATCTCACAAAAAATATTACTTTAATCTGTATAAGTGACAACCCTAAATTTTTATATGCAAAGAAATTAAAAAAAATCAACTTCTCTCAGGCGGGATTCGACCCCATCCTCTGTTCTATGCAATTAACATCTGCAAATTTTCCGAGTGAAATTTAATATTAACTTATTAGTCAAATAATATGTATGTGTTTAACTACCAATTCACCATCTTAGCTAAAAAACGTACATCGTACACCTACTAAAAGCATATTTTTAATTTATGTTATTTTAACTAGGCGATGCAGTCGCTAAGCATAAAGCCACGCTGGCACCATATACGGAGCGGAGCGTAATACCTAAAAAAAGTTTTTTTTTGTTTTTATGGGAATTTTTGCGAATTTCAAAATTCGGTCACAATCTGGTCCTAAACCTGTTGATTCGATTCCAAACCGATTTTAATATTTCCAAAAATATTAAAATCGGTTAAGAACTCGGGAAGTTATGGCGTAACAGACATTGCGCCATTGAAGGTGATGCGCCATGGGAGCTTCGCTCGCTCCGCTCAAATAAAAGTTTAAAAAATTGGTCTTTAGTTTCATTTTTTTAGGTTAAGAATAAAGTACCTACTCACAACATTGTTAATTTACTTTATTGCCCAGAATTAATCTATAAATTTATAAAAAAGTAAATATTTTAAGAATATTTTACTAAAACAATTCAGTTTACATATTTTGGGCTTTATGCGGGATCTGAAGTGCGGGATCAAATTGCACTTAAAATAAGTTGTTTTGAATCGACCAACATTTTTACTTACCACCCATTCAACGTCTTTTAACTGACAAGAAGAATGGGCGCAAGAAACTCGTCAGCTTTAATACAAGTAACGACATTTACAATATAATACGTCGTCACCATACATCATCCGCAAAATAAAATAAAATAAAATTAAATAACAATATGTTGAATTCTTCTAGATAATTCTTAAGCTGACGCAAGCGCTATGTCTTCATTTTCTCTTCTATGAAAAACATCGAATATAACTCTTTTAAAAGTATCCAACAATTGATCGAGTAATTATGTGAATTGTATATTTTTTCATGGCGGACATTGAAACTCTATTATATTGTTTAAATTTGATTTTATTCCATTTGTACACAATTCTCTCAATTATTTTCATTTTAAATGGTTGCACACCATCATTGGTCAGATATGGTCGTTCTTTTAACCCAAGTATGGCGTACCAAGCCATATATGTACGCAAAACTTATAGCGGTAAACGTAATTGTTATAAAGAATTCCACTAAATATAATTTAGATTTGTCCTAATCACATAAGAAGCAAATATGTACAAACCCCGATCTCATGCTAAGCTATATATCGCGTCGTTAAAAACTTCTAGTATACAAGTTTTACAGTCCTGTGCAAAAAAAACATATTTTATGTCATATTTTTAATAATTCCTACAGTAAGAGGTTAAATAGCTATATGATCTGAATATTTGTACCCATATTTTACAAATAAAGTCTTTGAGTTAGATAAATTGGATAGATATCGGTTCGAGCGCCCGCCGCCTCAAACCTGAGTTAAGATAGTCGTTTCCTAGTTATTTTAGTTTAAAAAATGTGGCAGTTAAATGATAATAAAATAGTGTGTGCGTCAGCTACGACGCATGACGGGAGTTTACTCCTTAACCACTTGTCAGTCCACGGTAGCAATTGCTACCGATAGCCAACACCTCTCTTCAGTCCCCGGTAGCAAATGCTACCATATTCAAATTACCGCGTGGCATGTTATTTTTTTTTTATTAAGATTATTTTTTGAGTTACAGAAATCCAAATATTATATGGTGGATTCTTTATTTAATCTGTTTTAAGGTAGTATTTTTTGTTTGGTCCTAGCTTCATTATTTAGCGAGAGAAAATAGCATTTTTATTTGAGTCCGACATTTATTTTTCACAATTGGCGCAGCATTGGGACTGTTGATAGGGGTAGGGCGCTCAGTAACGGACTGACAAGTGATTTAAAACGATTGTCTTTGAACAGGAAGAGAAAATAATAAATCAAAACTTCAAAATAAATGTGAAAAGTGCGCACAAATAACTTAACACTGTCATGAGATCATTAAATTTTACTCTTCAAATTATTTTCATGCCTCTCATATAAAAATTAATTCTTATGGAGTAAAATCCAAAAATATAATATCTCTGAATGTTTTATGGGAACAAAATTTTCGCCAACCCTATACCGCAGACATCTCACTTGGCAGACATCTTGAATTAGCGTTACAAACGACTTCGCGCGCTGAATTGCGATTCACAGATTATACAAGTATCGAAAGACAATGCCTCAGACTAAATTTATAATGGCTCCGTATCTATTATTTGTCAAAGGAATCTAGTTTAAAAATAGAATACATTACGTATTAAATAGTTAGGCTGAATCGATAGCTTTTATAGAATATACTTTTTAAAGTATTTTTTAGCTTACTCGTAATCAGAGGATTAGTGATATTCGTCCATTTTTACTGTAATATTACATGTAATATTTCGCATAATAAATGGAGATTTTGTCAAATATTTCAAATAGTTTTTTTATCAAAGAACAAGATAAAGATATTTTATTGCCTTAATATGGACAGATTGCAATGATTAATTAAAATTATAGTAGCTTAGCATATTTCGACAGAGGTCCGACATGCAAATCAAAACATTTCAATAAATTGATAAAAAAAAAAATTAAAAATTATAAAAAAATACAAATTACAACATTCATTCATATTATAGTCTATAATAAATAAGAATTAAATATAATATCAAACATTTTTTTTACGGATTTTTGCGCATGTTCATTTTTTATTTAATCCTGACGTTTCCTTTTAATACCTTTTCCTTTCCAATTCTTTTACAGGAGCCGTGATCACAGGATGACTAAGATGATGGTGAGGAACTGTAAGAACTAAATATATAATATCAATTTCAAATATTCTTTTTAATTAAAAAATCTGTTTTTGGTGAGTTTAAGCATCTTTAGCGTTAGTTATTTATTATCCGGGTACCAGCGCTCAATCTTGACCTCATCCGAACTACGGAGAACACGTTAGCCGTCAGTCTCGGCTGCATTTGCAATCCTTGGCAAGCAGAACACACCAATACATCAACCTGCACAAGACTAGACCCTAATGGTAAGGTATGGCCGTTTATCCCTGCGGAGTTTTCATTCTTACGAAAAGCCTAAATCAGGCATACGTTAAAATAAAATTAACAAAAAAAAAACTCAACAGCACTTTATTTTTTACAACTAATACGTCATCACTAAAATAACTATTGTGATTTTGACACCGTCATAATCGTTTCGCGCCCAAAGAGTTTCGATTTCGCGCCCTCCACGTCAACTGTCAGAAACGTCAAACGTTGTTCCATTTTTGAAAAGAGTGCACTATCTAAATCCAAATTCCGTTTTGAAACCGCTTCTTTTAGTATATTAAACCTTATCCTTATTAAAATAAGTAAACCCATTGAAGTATTTAGTAACAAAACTCCTTGTTATTTTACAAGGTTTTTAATTGTAGCTCTGCAATAAATATTTTTTGAATATCAATCCTTATTTTTTTAGCGTTAAGGGTGGTAGTTATTTTCGCATTGGTAAAGATATATTTGTAGAGATACTAACCAGCGTTAGTCACGCATTTTGAGCGCACTTCTCTCGAGGGAGCATTCGACACGACTGGGGTGACTTTTGAAAATGGAATCATCATTCCATTTACAATTTTTAAAGTGCATAAATATTCCTATTTAATTTACACGGGGATATGGCCTTAGATTTGTATAAATGCATACCCATTTTATTTTATTTTCTTGCTTATAAAACTCATTTTTTTCTTCTTAGTAAGAAATTCGTTTTTAGTTACAATTACTAGGCAACCATAGACATTTCCCGCCTTTTTAGGGTTCCGTACCTCGAAAGGAAGAAACGGAACCCTTATAGGATCACTTTGTTGTCCGTCCGTCTGTCTGTCAAGACCTTTTTTCTCAGGAACGCGTAGAGGTCTACTGTCCCTTGGAGCTGTGAAAAATCAAACTTCAAAGCCAACGCAATAAAAATATACAACCGTTTATGCTGCAAATTTCCGCAAATTGTCGACACTCGCATAGGAATCAAAACCTGCAGGGTACTTCCCGTGAACTCAGAATTCTGAAATTTGGTACGAAGCAACATCTTATAGCAGAGATAAAGGAAAAATTGCGAAAACCGTATTTTTTTTACGGCTTTACGTTTTTTTCTCGCACTTGACCGGGTTTTTTATAAATACTGCACCCTTGTTAAAACAAAAACATATTTATACTTTATGCGGAGAGCTATTTTAATATTTATTAATTTAAAACTATCAAATATCTTTTATTATCTTATCTTTTCTGTATCTTATCTGCGTGTGCAATAAAGCACAATTTAATCTTATTATAAGGTTATTGCTGGGATATATTTCTTTAAAATAATTACATTGTTGATTAAATAACCATATCATTCTCCTATACTCGTATTTATTTTCTGTCCATCCCAAGGAGGCCCTTAAGAAATCTACATTTACACTAATTAATAAAATAAAAAAATATAAAGAGGAAAGATTTGTATTTGTGTATGTTTGTAATAAATAAACTCAAAAACTACTAAACCGATTTCAAAAATTCTTTCACCATTGGAAAGCTACATTCACGTTCTTTGAATTTTTTCTAGCTTTATATATAGCCTATGTTATTCAGCGTGAATGTAGCTTTCCAATGGTGAAAGAATTTTTGAAATCGGCTTAGTAGTTTTTGAGTTTATTCATTGCAAACATACAAAAATACAAATCTTTCCTCTTTATAATATTAGTGTAGATTTATCATTTAAGATATAATAATCATAAATTAAATGTTATATCTTAATCGACTGTCAAACATTAAAAAAAAATGATTTTATAGAATGCGCGGATGTTCCTATAATTGATGAAATTAAAATTTAGACGGGTATTCACAAAACTCGGTAGCTCAATCGGGAGAGCAGTGGACCGGACATCTAAATGTTGCGGGTTTGATTCCCGCCTTAGAATTTACTTGTGAGTCAAGGCGATTTCTTCTAATGTTTCTATATTTAGAATGTATCATTTAAGATAGCACTGAAAATAATAGATTCTTATTGTATTTTTGGTTTTGTGTATATGTTACCGGAAATGTATGAAATCAAGGAATTGTATACAAATCCTAGGAAATGTGTACAATTCCTATATTATTTAGGAAATGTATAAAATATTGTTTGAAAAACTATTTAATGCATAGATATCCTAGGAAATGTGTAAATTTCCTCGGAATAATAGAAAAATACTAGAAAAAATCGACTCGGATCACAAGTGAATTCTCAGGCGGGAACCCACAACCTTTGGAAATCCGGTCCAATGCTCTCCCAATTGAACTACCGAGCCTTGTGAACACTCGTCGAAATTTTCTAGTAGGTACCTTTCTTATTTTACGCTGTAGGCCAGCGTTGTTTCATCCATGAGAGGAACATCCTCTCGTATTCGAAAGAAACATTTTTACAAATGTTTGAGCAATCGATTAAGATGAAACAGCCATTTTAGTTTTATAATTTTTTTATCGAAAAATCAACTCGGGTCACAAGTGAATTCAGCCCGCCTGAGAATTCACTTGTGACCCGAGTCGATTTTTTCTAGTATTTTTCTATTATAATAATTTATCTTATAAGATCGCATTGAAAATGCATAAAATATATAAAAAAATTATAAAATTACAAAAATTGTTCTTAATTGAGTAGTTAAAGCACTTGTGTTATGAAATTCAGAAACAACCAAGCAATCAGGCGAGTAGCGATCCGATGTAGGACGTGACGCGCTTGCCTAGAAGATGCCTTTTCACTCGTGACGTGAAGACTCCTAAATTGTATTTGTTAGGAAACAGACTCAGGCAAAGAGTTCCACTCTTTAGCGGTACTTATTACAAAATTGGAACCAAAACGCTTGGTGCGCCTCTTTGGTATATCAACCATATAATGGCCCTATTTGTTAGTTTTGTTGTCCGATGAAAAAATGAGGACGGCAGAACAAGGCTGTGCAAATCTGCTGCACACTTTCCGAAATGTATAATATAAAAAACAGATAGGCTAGCGACCTTCCGCGTATGCTCAAGGCTTTTCAGCTTATTATAAACGCGTCAAAAATACACTTAAAATTAATTGTCGTATTAATTAGAAATCAAATACTGTGGAAACAATTAAAATGCAGACAAATCAAAGAGATGTGTCAATTATATTACTTATCCAACCAGAATGTCACACGGGAAAATAAAATAATATATATCATTCGTAACATAAGAAACGGCCGTTATAATTACGTAAACAAAAATGACATCCACCCGGGACCGCAATCTCAAACCTAATGAAAACACAAATGAGGAGCTCATGAAAAAAGTTCCAATTTCAAACTGTTAGCAACGACCAATCACCGCCGCCGCTTTTGATTGTAGGGCGTGACTGTACTCATTACTTACCGTCTGGTGGCTTTAAGCGAACGCGCGGCGTTTACACCTATCTCGTTCACTCGTACGTTTTTTATAATGTTAGAAAAAGATGGTAGGTATTTGATTATAGAACGGAGCGACGCTGTGCAGTCGCGTGGATCATTTTAATATTTAATTTTATGGTCATATTAAGTTTGTTATGAATAAGTTTATTGTGTTATTGTGGATTTATGAGGGGGAGCGCTAATGGTGGCTGAGATGGATTTAATGGTTGGAAACCCGATTTAGGAAATTACGCGTTACGGAGTAAGTGTCGTTTTAATAAAATTTAGCTTTGCCTAATGAAATGATTTTGATGTATCTCTTTTTATGTGCAATTAAGAGAAATGTGGCTGAAGATTTTATTTTTTTTTGTCATTCGTTACAAATAGAAAAGTTTGTATTTTGATTTAATTAGTTTTATTTATGATTGCATTTTCGATGCATTCTGATATAATGATAATAAAATTTCTTAGATTCACACCAATTAGCTTAGGCCAAAGTAAGGACTGTAAGGCTTGTGTTATGGATACCTACTAGGGTAACGGATATACATATGTATATAATTATATAATAGATACATAAATAAGTAATATTTATAGAAATATGTATAAATACCCATGAATCATGTAGAAATGATCATCACACAAACATCTGTCCCATCTGGGACTCGAACCTTGGATCGTCGGTGCTTAACTCAGGATCGCACCAAACAGTCGTTTATATTCACGAAATATCAATAGAAAAATAATATTAAATTTAATACTACAAGATTACATAGGTTGTTCTGAATTACACAAATATTAAAATTCCACAAGAAAGAAAACTTTCAAAAAGCGCGCGCTTTTTGTTTCAATTTGAAATTCCATAGAGCTAAATAGTTTTTGGTCATAACTTTTTTATTTTTGCGAATTTCAAATCTGTCACAATCTAGCCTTAAATATAATAATTCGATTCCACCCAAAAAATATTAAAATCGCTTAAGAACTCGGGTAGTTATGGCGTAACAGACATTGCGTCATTAAAGCTGATCCATGGGAGCTCTGCTCCAATACTAGGCGATGCAGTCGCTAAGCATAAAGCTACGCTGGCACCATACCTATATTTGAGCGGAGCGTATACCTAAAAAAATTTTTTTTTTTTTGTTTTGGATAGGAATTTTTGCGAATTTCAAAATTCGGCCGTCACAATCTGGTCCTAAACCTGTTGATTTTATTTCACACAAAAAATATTAAAATCGGTTAAGAACTGTGGAAGTTATGGCGTAACAAACATTACGCCATTGAAGCTGATCCATGGGAGCTTCGCTCGCTTCGCACGCCCCGCTCCAATAAAAGGTTGTAAAAAAAAATTTGATGTATTATGATAATGGTTCTATCTTATTATTCTTGAATTTACATTTATTTTTAGTGTATGGATCTATCATCACTTCTAATTAACGTTATATCTTTCAACGCCGATGTAGTGTCACAAATAATAATATTCAGTAATTAAGCCGACAAGGAAAGTGGCTAATTAGTATGTGTTGACGCCAAGTTTATTTTTAATATATGAGAAATATTTTATTTTCTTGTACTGAATATAAAAAGACTCTCAGAAGAAGAAGAGGAAAGAATTTATTCATCTTAGAGGCCTAGCACACGGCGTCTTTTGAACGCGCGTTTTCTGCGCCGTAGATGCCCCGATTTGCGTTTGTATTATTTAAACGCGCTTAAAACGCTCACCGCCCGCGCCGCAGTTGCAATAATAAAACGCGGGAGGTACGCGCGGCTACAGCGCGTCTGTATCGATGTATTTGCGCGTATAGGTGCAGTAGACGCGCGGTTCACGATCGCTCCCTGTGCTTAGGTTACAAGGTTGCGTTATCTTATAACCCTATCTACTTATTATAAATCGCTTACCTATAGTGCGTTTTTTTTAGCATTAGAAAGAACAAAATTTGGGTGCTTTATTGTACACATATAATGTAACAAGCAAAACGTAACATCGTGAAAAGTTTACACTAAAAAGTACCTTAAGAAGCAGAAGTTGCAAACTTGTGGAACGAAACGTTGGTCAGTTTGACACGACAAAATTAAAAAGTACATGCCGATGTTGTAATACGTACCATATTAGGTGATTTTTAAAATGGTCGCTTAACATAGCCGCCATTTGCAACAATAGCTGCAAATGTCAACGTCTGCATTTATCTGTTTTGACTATTTTCTTTGGTTTATTGTTAAGTTTCTATTGTTTTTTTTAAGTTTTTGTTAAAAGTTTTGTTGTTATTTGTTATTTAATCAGTTCAACAATGGACGAGCCTGAAGCCGGACAAAGTGGACTCCAGCACAAGGTTAGCTACCACTGCTTCTTTGTTTACATAATTTCTAATGCTAAAAAAAATCGACTATAGATATTTCATTACTTGTATTTTTCCATGCTTTACTTTCCGCTGAATCGCGTTATTTACTATTATATTATTTATTCATAAAAACAATTAGTTAAATTCTGGAGCTCGCGAAAAGCACATCTACTCCCGCTCCTGCACCTGGGATCAAAGTTTCGGTAAGTTGAGTAGTTAGTGAAGTGTAAACTAAATTAACATAGTAAATTTTGTGTTTCAAGGAGTGTGTTTTTTTTGGGTGTTTTTTTTTAAGTCAATCTCACAACAGTTCGAATCTCGCTTGAAGCGCGTATACGCACGTCATCTGCGCGTCGTCTCCGCGTTTAAAATACGTCGTGTGCTTATGGCCTTAAGTAACAAATACAGGCACAACATAGAAAAGGAAATAATAAAAAAAACAGACAAACAATGGTGCTTAACATAAATAATTTGAATAAAATAACTTTATTACGGATTTTGCGCATTATTTATTTTAAATTTAAACCTGGAATGTGAAATTGAATCCTGTGAATCCTTTACAGGAGCCGTGATCACAGGATAACTAAGGCAATGGTCGCCATATATTTTCTACTACCTTCACAATATTTTAATCGGACACGTTCCTAACTCTCCCTCCCCGAGTTTCTTTCGCCAGTTCTCGGAATGGCCGTTAATTGGGATTCCGAACTGGTGGTAGACTTAGTAATGTAGACTGTAGACTTAGTGAGGATTATATAACTTAATAAAATTCAAAGTAAAACAATCCGTGTGTTTGGCAGAAAAAAGCGCTTGAGAGCGCTTGTAAGCAAAATGGCGATTACTAAGCGATAATAAGCAAAATGGCGGATTGTGCCAGCGCAACTGAAGTTAGCAAACGTGTCCTGGCCGAAAACTGTATAGTTTGTTATTAAGCGCTCGCGAGCGCTTTTTTCTGCCAAACACACGGAATGTGATTTATATACTTAAAAATTTTAACAGTTAGGAACGTACCTGATTGAAATATTGTGAAGGTAGTAGAAATTGTTGTTAGATAATCTTTCCGATTCTCACATATTAAAAATTATCTAAACTTGTTGAATTTCGATAGCCTTATTTTGGGCGAGAGTAGAGTAGCTTCGCGCATGCAAAAGCTAATAAACAAGTCGATAATATAGTCCCCAATTGAGGTTCGATTTACTCTAATTAAATAAGTTTTTCAGTAATAAATGTCGGTATTGGTTTAGTGATCTGGCAGGAACTAGGGGCCCCTATCGATCGCGGGGCCCTGGACATTTGCCCAGAGTGCCCAGTGGGAAAGGGGGATCCGTCTACAAATTGCGAAGTGTATATAAGGTTATATAACCTAGAATATCTTATGTTTAACCCTTCATTGATGACTTTGTGTGACCTTGTGACTCACTTCATTGTAATTCACTTTCCTTTTGCCAAGAAAGAGTCTTTCGGATAATATTAATAACGAATGAATTTATTTTTAAGTTAAATTTGATATAGATCCTCTTTCTTTATTTGCATTTGCGTCCGAGTTATTTAAAATAACCACTTGTCAGTCCGCTACCGCGCGCCCCACCCCTCACAATAGTCCCAATGCTGCACAAATTTTGAGAAAAAATTGCGGACTCTTAGATAAAAATGCCATTTTCTCACTAAATAATGAAGCTAGGACTAAACAAAAAATACTACCGTAAAGCTGATTAAATAAAGAATCCACCACAGTATATTTGGATCTCTGTAACACAAAAATTAATCGTAATTTAAAAAAAGAACTGCAGGCCAGGCGAAAATTGGATATGGTAGCAACCAGGGACTGGCGAGGGGTGTTGGCTATCGGTAGCAATTGCTACCGTGGACTGACAAGTGGTTAATGAATGGGTATAATTTTGATATTAATATCAAATGCCTTTTCCATTTCCCTTGTTAGTTACAAAGAGACGAAATCGTCGCCTTAAATTTGTGGGTGATTTGTTTATTTATTTATTACAATTTCCTTACATACTAACAAATGTTACCATCCAAAACGCTTATAAGTTAGACTTATTAAAAAAGTAAAACTTCAAAATAACAAATTAATGATAAAATATTTTACAAAAAAAAACCATGCCCTGCCAATTAGGTATTACCATTATATATTTAAAATGTCAATAAATAATAAAATAAAATAGCCAATGTCAATTGTTATACATAACAAATAAATCAAATAGGATGCACATGTCAAATATTGTGGTAATATATTACTGCTTATTAATTATTACACTAGGATGATCAGCAAATGACTCCATAGTACAGTCTCCGATCAAACGTAAAGCACTATTTAAGGCACTATAAAGGCTGTGAAACAGTTATTTTTTATGCAAGGCTGGAAAGTTGAGATTTGGCCGCGAGTTACCTCTATTGAAGCTTGAGAGCTCGCTACGCTCGTGGTTCAATCCTAGAATCCGATGCGTAGCTAGGGTTTCAAAGGTACGAGACGTTAAAAACTTTGCTGCCGAGCGATATACACAGATTTTGACCTTACTACAGCGAGGAAAATGTTAAGGCAAGAAAAACAGTTTAAATAAAATGATAAGTTGGTATCTTCGTCGTCGCTGCAAATGATTGATATTAACTCTTTCGAATTTATTAAAATTTCAGAAAGCATCTGAAGTAACTTTTAAATTGGTTTCCATTGAATGTGAATTTACTAAAATACTAGAATCACTTAAACAGTTCATTTTCGGGTGCGGTCCATCATCTAATCATAATATTATAAAATCTCACCCACCATACGTTTAAAATTCTTATGCTTAACAAATAGTATATTCAAAATATTGTTTATTTTTGCTTTTTTTACGATTAAGGAACCAAAAACGAATTATTACAGTATTAATTTAAATAACAATGAAATGTAACATATAAAGACTAGATAAAACTAGACTAGATAAAAGACGGTTCGGAACGTACCATGTGTGTTTCCTTTTCACGCTAGCGGATAAAACGCAACTTTTCACGCAGAGATTAAATGACATTTAAACTTTTTCGAGTGAGTGAGGTGAAATTTTTTTTATCATGATATCATTTTAAGAAACTTCTTCGAAGCTAAATATCTGTTGTATATGATAATGAATTCAAGAAATTCTGCAATCAGTCCGTTGCATTAAAAAAGGGTTGTTCACATATTTAGTAATCTTTTTTATGAACGCATTGTATAAAAGATATTGGAGTTTAGAAAATTTTGTTTGATAGTTTGTAATATAGATATTTATACTTATTCTAGTTTGTCCTTGCGCATACAAGAGGGCGCTAGGTTTATGATTGCACACGGGCAATACATGTCCTAGTGACGCCTCTGTGACAAGGCCTGAATATCAGCTATAAATAAATACTTTATAAAAAAAAAACTTTAAAAAAACCACGTTTTACTACGGGTTATAGATGTACTAAAAAGGAGAAAATAATTTTTTACAAATGGACTAAAAAGATAAAAATAAATTTTTGGTAATAATGAAAATTTACGATACAAATATTCTAAAATTTATTGAATATTATGTATTGTTCTGAACATTCATACGCAGAATTTGAAAAATTTCCAAAAAATTAAAACGTGGTGCGCATTATACTTGAAAAACTATTCAATGCCATCCAACTATTGCATTGGTTTAGTTAGGAAGGGATTTAGGAAAGATAATGAAAATATTAATATAATATCAATAACGCTGTTGATCTAAATTACGGACCACGTTTTAATTTTTTGGAAATTTTTCAAATTCTGCGTATGAATGTTCAGAACAATACATAATATTCAATAAATTTTAGAATATTTGTATCGTAAATTTTCATTATTACGAAAAATTTATTTTTATCTTTTTAGTCCATTTGTAAAAATTTATTTTCTCCTTTTTAGTACATCTATAACCCGTAGTAAAACGTGGTTTTTTAAAAGTTTTTTTTTAAAAAGTATTTATTTAACTCTGTTTAGTTTTAAATTATCTGAATTGTGCCTACTTAGTTCTTCAATATATACATGTAATATATATCAAATATCCAGACACACCACGTGGAGGTTAATTTAATTAAAGCCTAATTAAGTGGTTTTAGGATGTAAAACTGATTAAATATGAAATTGTTAGGTGAAACAAGCCTGTATACAAAATTTCAGCCAAATCGGATAAGAGGAAGAGGTCGAAATAAGGATCTCAAATTTTGACGACAAACCAACAGACAGACAAGTGAAGTTAAGTAAAACGTGGTAAAAAGAGACTAATGCTGTGTAATCCATCGCGCCGTACACCGCTCTTTGCAGTTTTGACGTGATATCGTCTTATAAATCGATGAACACTGGCTGCATGCACGAAAAAGTGTAACGTTCTACCTGAGCCGAGCGTGCAAGCGAGAGCGCGGAACAAGCGATAGAGAGGCACGATCGTCCTAAGCGTTCGACTTGTGGTGCTTGTGGCTCTTCTACTTCATGAAGTGAAAAGTTAATGTGGTTTCCATTGTTTATTACAACAAATTAATGTTACTTCATCGAAAAAATTTAAATTTTCAATTAAATCCTTATTTTTATTATACAAAATAATGACAATTCAGCGATAATAATTCAGTTCTATTGATAAAAGTATGCAATTTTTCATCAATGTTTTCTTATGACGCTATCAAGTAAAATTATTGTCCGTAAACTGACTTTACAGACAACCAATTTTTTCCTCATAACAGTAAATAAGCATATATCACCGTGATGATCAGAATAGTTTAGCGCGTAAACTGAGTTTAACTCGGATTGATCGCGTGAAATTAGATGTAAATATTTCACCCAAGCTCAGAACAAGATGTGTTATCTTGTGTAATATTTATTTTTTTAATTCTGACGTTTTGATACATTTTTAGGAGTCATGTTGACAGTCTATTAAGGGATTTGAATCATTAGAGCGCCATTTTTGTAACGATCATCACAAATGTAACGGTTTTAGTACTGTAAAAAGCGCGGGGATTTTTTTTTAAGCAAACGTATTAACTCTGTTATGCCATAACAGTTTCCGTTTGAAAGTTTGTACGTTTCGTTTCATTTACTATGTTAATAAGTTTCTTGTCAAAAACTCAATTTTATCTTTATTTTTAAAAATCTTGAGGAGCTCGATAGTTGTAAGGTTCGTGTTCTCCCTATGATTACTCAGGTAGTAATATAATAGATACTAGGCTAACAGATAGACATACATATATGATACATAGATATGTAATGTTCGAACAAATAATAATAATATTTCTTAAATCCACACCAGGGCCTGATCTAAGAGGGGGCAAGCCGGGCATTTGCCCAGAGCGGCAAAAATGCAGGGCGGCAAAATTGACTTATTCCTATCTTCCAACTTAGCCATTAGCCATTTACCACCCAAGTTTGAGAATTTTATGCGCCATCTTCCAACCTACTTCAGGTTGGATAGTGGAAATATTTAAGTATTTTACTTAAATGAATTATTTTAGTTCGAAAGAAAGAAAGAAAGAGTAGGGATCCCCAAAAAGTATCGAAACCTGAGTAGTATTGCTGGAATAAACACAACCTCTTTTGTGTTTTGATAGATTTTATTTTTAAAAAGTATTGTATGATTTCATCATCTGTCTGTCTAAAATTTACATTCTAATAAACCGAGGTCAATATAAACAATCTACTTAAATCCGGGTATTTTCTACAGGTGATGGACCTACAACCTCTTTTCTACAAGTATCGACGACCTCCGTGGTCGAGTAGTGTGTACACCGGTTTTCATGGGAACGCCACTCCGAGGCCCCGGGTTTGATCCCGGCCGAGTCGATGTAGAAAAAGTTCATTAGTTTTCTTGGGTCTGGGTGTTTGTGATACCGTCATTACTTCTGATTTTCCATAACACAAGTGCTTTAGCTACTTACATTGGGATCAAAGTAATGTATGTGATGTTGTCCAATATTTATTATATAGGTATTTATTTATTTATCGATACTTATCGATATCGATACTAAGTATATTTGGATACGATACTTTGTTCCGATATTTTTGAGGTATTGATACTTTTATAAGTACCTACTCGATTTTTTTAACAAAATTTAAGTCACATCATTAGATTTGGGTCGTAGCGGATTACCCTTTTATTTACAATGGTTTATGTTTAGAGCGTGTGTTGCCAGTTTCTCGTGATTGGTACCTATTCTCCTATTTAGTAGATTTATTTTGATCAATTAACTAAAAAATGATTTAATACAGTTTAATCCTAAATTTACTTTTTTACTGTTGCTCTTGCTTTTGCTTATATAGCACAAGGGAAAAAAGGCCCATACGCAGCAGTGAATCGCAATAGGTCGATGATGATGATAAAGTTGAAAGGTACATAACTATGTCGATAAAAAAATATATCACTCCATCCATTCAATAGTTCCTGTGAAATTTTTCAAAAGACATACATCGTATACTTATTAACTTTCGTATAGGTTACTTCTTCAGAAGGCCCAAAATTCTGACGTGAATATTGTAGGTAGGTATAATCCTTACAGTATGACGTATTTTATGTAGGTACTTGTATACTTAGCATCCCCCAACAAAACTAGCTCATGACTTATATGGTTTTCTGTATGTAAAGGGCGGGGAAAATAATCTTTGCCCTGAGCGGCAAAATAGCTAAATCGGGCCCTGATCCACACCAATTAGCAAAATTGGTACTGTAAGGCTTGTGTTATGGATACTAGGGTAACGGATCGACAATTTCCGAGACGCGAACCCACTACCGTCAGTGTGGTAGGCAGGATCGCTACCGTTTTACCAAAGAATCGTCAATCTTGGTAGGGAAAAAGTAAAATTGTCCCAAAGCTTCTAAACAAATATGATACATAGATATGTAATATTCAATGAAATATATAAAAACAAAGGGCTAGGCCTATTGTTAATCAACACACAATCAACTGCCCCTTCAGGGAATCGAACCCATAACCGTAAGTGCGAAAGGCAGGATCGCTACGGTTGCACCAAACGGTTGTCAATTTGGTAGGTAAAAAGTACACTTGTTTCAAACGTCCTAAATAAATAAAGAAAAAAAAAATATCAATAACGTAAAAATACTTTAACGAACTTTAGCTATCAACGTTTACCTCCCCTCCCGTAATTACCGATGAATAATAATTCGGTAATACGCCGCAAATTATAGAGTACGTTTAATATGACGCTTGTTTTACAATAATGCCCTTACTAGCAAATTATCGTGTCTGTGGCAATTAATGGTATTTGTCTATATTGTCGATGGGCATATAATACTCTATGGTAGAGCAGCGTTGTTAACAGTTATTTATGGTTACTTAAATTCTTTATCAGCACAGCAGCTTCAATGAATTTAATTCGTATGTGCTTAGGATACGTCTCTTTGGATACCAACCTCTCTAAAGGTATCATAGACGATGATATTTATACTTGTTTTTTTTATATCTTTTTCATAGTAAAATCCATTTGACAGAATACTGTTATATATTAAATAATATTCTTGAGACTTTTTGGCGGGAGCGGGAAGCGTCACGTTGGTGGTTTTGTTTCTCTTGTTGAAATTTGTGTTGTGGTGGATTATTAACCACTAAGTGTTTGTGAACATACAAGAGCGTTGGCAAGTGTAACAAAGCAGCATAAGTTGTCTTTTCCTGCTCTCTCAAGAAGTCCACGGGGAGGTTTCAGTAAAACCCCACACATTTACTGAAACCTAGCAAAAAATATATTAATATATAACTGACAATTATACTTACTTGACACTGGCTAAATGCACAAATCGTGCAAGCCATAAATAAAGAAAATAAAGAAACTCCATTTTTGTTGACGTTTAATTTTCAAGTGAAAATTAATGAAATAATTCTTATAGTGAGCTGAATAATTTAATATTAAAGATTTTAATGATACTATATGTTTAATAACAGCTCAATTAACCTCGGTTTATATATTACAATATTATAACATATCATTTTTATTTATTTCATATATATTTTGTATTTTCAAAGCTTTCTGTATGACAATTTGTGTTATTAGAAAAATTCTAGAAAATATTCACTCGACTGAAAACAACAATCGAGGGCTTGAGAAAATATATACATAATAACAGTCATCACGTAGAATATAAATTAGACGCTGTATAGCCATCCCACATAGACTATACATAAAAATCTCAAGCTTTTTGTTTAACGCTACGGACGTTTTTTCCCTGTAAAAAAACAAAGTTATGCATTTTGTTATTAAAGTATTTAAACGCAACATTTTTATATTTGATGAACTGTTAGAAAAAATAATTGCTTGTCTCTGGTCTTAAACGGGACTCATTTGAGTATTCGCCCGGTAGGGAGGGGGTGTAGGTTCAAAACCCGCCACACACGTAAGACAATTTGAATTTTTTCCCGTAATAATTTCTTTTATATAAAGAAATAGTGCCAGTGTAAACATAGCTTTACTATTAATAACTGCTTTGTAAATTTAAGTAACCATTATTTATTTATCGAGAATTACCTATGTGTAATTCTGGACGATACAACTAATTACAAATTACATTTTGACCATGCTTACTTAATTAACACTTGTATTAATTAATTATATATCAAGGAGTTTGTCAAAGAGATACTTGTGCTACATAATATCGCACCAACAATATAAAGATGTCTCCTCTCAATCATAGATGGCGTTAACTTCACATATCTCAATCTTTTCTTATAAGTCGGTACACTCTTGCCAGAGTGGTCGTGGTCATCATTATGAATGAATAAAAAACATTTATTTCCTCTACAATTGGGTACATGATAACTTAAGCTAAGTTCAATTAAATGGACACTACTAAAACCCAAAGATTGTGAGGAACTGGAGCCTGAAATAGGTTTCCAAAGAGAAACCTGCAACTACAGGTCACCAGGCCCCCACCCGCAGATGGATTTATCTGTTTCACGGGCAGTAAGTTGTTACTAACGCCATTTAATTTTAAGCAATCATTATATTTAAAGGAATAATACAAGTAATAAAACAAAAGACAATAAGCAATAATAAAACTAATTTACTGAATTACAGAGCAGGTTAGGTAATGATTTGTGGGAATGTGTGAGTGAATGTGTGTATGATTGTGTGTGTGAATTAGTGGTGTATCTATGCGTGGTTAAGAATTTAAGGAACATTAAGTGTGCTTTACTTAATAGGGAGGAGCAGCTTTTCTGTTGCGTCATAATCTAAAGACTTCAAAAACTTCGCGACTGTTAGCTTGCAGCTAGATTTTGGAAGAATTATGAATCACGATGAGTGATGATTTTAGTTATACGACGCCATTCATCACGGACTGCAGCCTTCCGGGTACATTTATAAACCGAGCACTTAGTTGCGGCCTTGATCTGGTCTGTCCATCTCATTGGTGATCTCAACGCGGTCTAGTGCCCTAAACTTTTCCCTGCACCACGAGACGTACTATGGAGTCATTACCTCGACGAGAAACATGGTCGAAGAAGGTCAAAATACGTGACTGAACTGTGGTTGATAAGCGCTGTCTTATGCCGAGTTCTTTTAATTTGGACTCATTTGTACGAAACTCGGTCCACGACACTCCTAGCATTCGTCTCCAGCACCACATCGCCGATGCGTCAATTTTCTTCTTCTTGGTTTCACGAAGTGTCCATGTCTCCAACGCATAGAGGAAAATCCTTACTAATATTATAAATCGGAAAGTGAGTTTGTTTGTTTGTTTGTTTGTAACTACTGAACCGATTGCTTTGAAATTTTGCAGACGTAAAGATAAAAGTCCGGATTAAATAATAGGGTACTTTTTATCCTGGAAGAAAATTGATATTCCTGAGGAAAAACAAAAATATTGTTTGCTTGATGGATGGATTGTAGATGGCGCTGTGTGTCGTTTAAAACAAGGTAAAATATTGCAAACGAATATAAACACGTAAATTTAGAAGCTAAGTGATACGATAATGAATCCCCGAAAATGAGGAATTCCCGAGGGATGACGTACAATTTGTTTTATCGTCTAAACTCTTTTTTTTACATCTACTTATATGTTGCAAACGAATATGAACGTGGTAACGAAATGTTTTTTTAAGATACGTAAGAAGTGGAATGAATTATATGAATTTTGTATCCAGCGTTACATCGCGCTTCTTAGATTTTTCCGTGGGAATGAGAAGTTTTCTTATAGTTGTGCTTTATACCGCAATATAACCGAATTCCACGCGGGCGAAGCCGCAGGTGGAAAGCTAGTGGGAATATAAGGCAATAAACGAGCCTGGTTATCGTGGCCTTGGTAATGTTCCTATTACCCCAAATCTTTCTCATTTTCTCATATATCTCATATCTTCGTTGAAATTGCAAAATATACTGCGTTACCAACAGTTGCTAATATTGCGGAACTACAAAAAAATATACACTCGAGAGCAATGAATCCGGGTCACTTAAAGAATGTTAAAAATCTCGGAAACTAAAAATGATAGGTTAATGCAATAAATTGTATTTAATAGACAATGTAATACTCCTTAAATGAAAGTAAAAAAAATATGAGTCACCATACATTTTATTAACACAAAATTACATAAAGAAAAAAACTGCTGATCTCTCCTTAAAACAAAAATAGGAAACATGAAATGTTTGAACTTTATTACGATTTTCTTGAATTTTAATACTTCGTATTGCCTCCTCGTGCTTCCATTACTGCGTTTACGCGGTTTGGCATGCTGTACACCAAGTTCCTTATACGATTTTGGGGAATATTCTCCCATTCCTCTGTGAGAGCAATTTTGAGCTCACGAAGCGTGATTGGGGGAGGGTTTCGTTGTTTTACGCATCTGCCTAGCTCGTCCCAAGCATGCTCGATAGATCGGGTTGATATCCGGGCTGCGCGCTGGCCACTCCATACGAGTAATGTTCATCTCTTGAAGGTAGTCATTCACAATCCTACCTGTATGAGGTCGGGCATTGTCATGCATAAATATAGCATCCTCACCTAAATTGACCATAAATGGACCAACGTGATCATTGAGGATTTCTTCCACATATCTTACGCTAGTTAAAGAGCCGTTTTCTATGATCACCAGCTCTGTGCGACTTTCAGAAGAAATTCCGGCCCACACAAGTACAGACCCACCACCGTAGGCTACTTTTTCTTCGATGCATGCTTGCTTGAATCTTTCCCCTGGTCTTCGATACACTCTGTGTCTTCCATCGTGCTTGTAGAGCATAAATTTTGATTCGTCGGAGAACATAACTTTTGACCAATCTTCAATACTCCAATTTACGTGGCTCTGGGCATATCTTAGTCTTGAAATACGATGCCCACGCTCCAGTTTAGGGCCGTTTGCAGGTCTAAGGGGTTTTAAGTTAGATTCAGCAAGCCGACGTCTTACTGTCCATGCACTTGGGTTACTTCCTCCGAGGCGTCGAAACTGATTGGTGAGTTCAGTTCCTGTGAGAAAGCGATTTCGAAGCATGGTGTTCACCAAGTATCGGTCTTCTCGTGCTGTGGTACACCTGGTTCTGCCCGTTCCTGGTCTGCATAGGTTAGAACCAGTTTCTTCGTAACGTCGGAGAACTCTTTGTACTGTTGACAGCGACACACCGACAGTCCTGGCTGTATCGCGCTGACTCCGGCCGGTTTCCAGCATTGTAAGTATTCTGGTGCATTCTTCAGGCGTAAGCGACATAATTTCAGCTTGAATAATGAATATAGAGCACTATCAACATGGTTTATGTACCCACATAAATGACAGATTACAAACAAAAGCAAAACCAAATGCTGTAATTTCGTAGTTCCATCTTCGAAAGTGGCGCTTTTTCAAATTTGATTTTTTTATGATATAACTTTACAATAACTAAGAAGTTTTAATACCTTCATTTAAGGAGTATTACATTGTCTATTAAATACAATTTATTGCATTAACCTAGCATTTTTAGTTTCCGAGATTTTTAGGATTCTTTAAGTGACCCGGATTCATTGCTCTCGAGTGTAGTTCAATCAGACAAAGACGTAGTAATAAAGAATAAAACAGGTTATTTCGCTCTCCTGTAAAATTGGTACCAAGTTAGGCGGTATTAACCACTGTTGGTTCCGCGATATTGCAGTATCATCGATATAATAGTTTAAGTTATTAAGCCTGCATCGTGCAAACGAAATTTTTGTAACTCGTCAGATCGTACTGTCGACACCACATTAATCTGTACTCTTTGTAAATAAAATGCTCAATGTTATAATGTCATTGATTCTGTGTGACAAAATTTTTCTAACATAAATAAGATTACGTGTTTTGAATTCCTTATTCCATTGTTGAAAACATTGTCAATTGATATGGTTGTCTAACACGTCACGTTTCTAAGTTATAGTGTCAACCTCTTATTCCACAAGAACATGTGATCGTTCCACCCTTACATATAAAACTTGGTTTAATGAAAAGTTTTGTAAAGGCCATGGATAAAAATGGTAAAGGATTTTTGTATTTGAAAACTGTTTTCTCCAAATTAAGTGATGCTAAATTAAAAGAAGGCATTTTTGTGGGCCCACAAATAAGACAACTCATAGGAAACAATGAATTTGATGAAAATCTTACCGCGAAAGAGTTAGCAGCTTGGTTATCTCTAAAGAAAGTAATTCATGGATTTTTAGGTAATCTCAAAGCAGAAAATGCCGAGTTTTTAGTGAATGACTTGTTACAAAAATGCAAAACTATAGGGTGCAGAATGTCTTTAAAAATACATTTCTTGCATTCCCATTTCGATTTTTTCCCACCTAATCTTGGAATGGTAAGTGATGAACAAGGTGAACGCTTTCACCAGGATATTAAACAGATAGAAGAGCGTTAAAATGTTAGCAGATTACTGCTGGTTTGTAATGAAAGAGGATTCTGTCAAGTCGGTCTGTTGTTCTGTCGGAGGATGTATTGTCAAAAAATATTACAATAAATTAATATATCGGTTTGGCAGTAGCGGATAAAAATACATATATGATTCGACGATATTTGCATATATGCAGAAATAATACAACATAATAACAGATTAGTACAGCTGGTTGTATTCGTCGTATAAATATTTGCCAGTTCCGGGACGAGCCCAGGACTGTCGGTGCGTAACTTGTAATTTTAAGAATAGTTCTAGTAAAAACTTGAATTTCACATATTTTCCGCGTTTTTTGCTAATATTCTAAAAAAAGAAATATGGCTTAACGACGTTTTAGCTAACAGACCTTACCGTTCGAAGCAAGGAATATGTTAAAAAGATATTTTTGGTCTCCCATCCTATTACTGACCTTTGCCAATGTTGCTTAACTTCAACATAAGATAGATCAGATAAGATGGATATGATCGTTTGGTGCAACGGAGCTATCCTGCCTTTCGCATCGATAGTCCTAGGTTCAAGTCCCGGAAGGGATAGATGTTTGTGTGATGAATACAAGCATTTGTACCTGAGTCGTTGGTAATTATATGTATTTCTATAAATATCACTTATTTTTATATCATATAAGACTTAAAGTGCTTACTTTAAGTCTTTGGGCTAGGCTAATTAGTGTGAATATAAGAAATATTATTTTATTTATTATAAAATACGCTAATACTGCGCCATCAAGCTCCGTAAGATAAATAGCTAACAGTAAATCTAACAATACCAACGAAATATTAACCAACATTTTGACGAAACTTGTATAATTACCCCATTAGTAGAAGCCGCGGAGATAAATGAACACATCCGTACTCAAAACACATTATTAGATCAAAGCAACCACGAAATGGGGGAGTCCAGCTTCGAATGGTTGCTTGTAATGGAACACGTCGTCTGCGCTCTTAAGTGAAACGGAACGTCGGCCACGCCCCTTCCGCTGATCTGTCACCGTGACAGCGCGCCAAAATCTGTACGCAATTTGTGAATTCCTGCAAAGCTATTTCTTATATTCGGAAACATTATGGTCTTAGAAAATGTTAACAATTATTTTTCATAATATTTTTTCAAACATGTTTGGAAACTCGAGGTTTTTTTTAAAACTTTCATTGTTATAATTCAAAATTTCTGTACAGGTCAAAGTTAGTGTAAAAATCCACATGTCATATTGGCGCGCAATTATAAACCCTTATATCTGTAGTGTGATTTAAAAATAGAACGATTTTATCATCGAGTCACGTCAAACAAAGAGATAATTCTACTAAGATTCGATTTAATCTCTTTGTAGCCGCTGTGTAAAGTAAAAAGTCGGTTTTTTTTTTTTTTTTTTTTTTTTTTTTTTTTTTTTTTTTTTTTTTTTTTTTTTTTGCCTGTAAAGTCGGTTTTACGGGCGAAGATTTTACGTGACAACGTCTTTTTCTCGGTAGAATATTTATTGATATGAATATAATTAAATTGCACAATGCGCGCGGCAGACCGATCATAGTTGAGTGGGAGAGAGACGCAAGGCATTCGGCGGGCCTCTCTCTCGTTCGGTGACTCATCGTAACGTTACCGAGCGTTACACTTTTTCATAAGTGACTCCCAGCCGCAACCAATTTATAAGACGTTATCACGTCAAAATAAAATGGAACTCTATGGTGCGTAAAATGGCTTAATTGGCAATTTAAAATGTTTATAATGATTATTGTTATTCTTCTTTTATCATAATATTTTCATAAGGTCCTCGACTTTAAACATGGTCCTTCGAGCCGGATATGAACCAACGAATAAATGAATTTTTGTGTTTTTATTTGTTCGTTAAGATTCATTATAAAATTTATCAAATAATTTTCTACTATGGTACAAATAAAATATTAAAGAACTATACCTAAACGACCGGTGGTTGAGTGGCGTACTGGTTTTTATGATAACGTCACTCCGAGGTCCCGGGTTCGAGTCGATAACTCTTTTGGTGTGTTTTGATACAATTAATAGTATTTTTTTAAATATCTTATTTTATTGAACGATTTTCAGAAGGAACTTAATAGTTTATAAACAATACAAAAGTAAACCAAATTGTGTTACTAATTGTGTATAATGATTATGCAGTGTTTAAAATGATTTTTAACCACAAAACTACTCTACTGTAAAGTTAACAATTTTGAGATGTATCAGTTTTCACAGGACGCACAGAACTTAAATATCTATATTAAAAATATCGCAAAAATACTATTAAAGTACTAAAATTCTGAATAATTGAAGGTATCAATTTAATTAAACACTGCTCGTTTGTGACGATAGTACGAGTTATTAGAACAAATACTACGTAATTTGACCATAGACATAAGAACGGATAGACATTTGACGATCGTTTGATGCAAAGGTAGCGATCCTGCCTTTAGCGCCATCCCAGCTTCCAGTCTCGAAAGGAGCTGGTGAGCAATTGTATCTAAATCATGGGTGTTTATTTATATTTCTATGATTGTCACATATCTATAAATATGTCTATCTGTTACCGTAATATCCATTACACAAGCCTTACTAAACACAACGTCGAATGTAATATTTTTACAAGTTTTAAAGTACCGCTAAACTATACTCGATGTTGTAGTTACACACCTAGAAATACAAGAGATGGCGCTGGTGTCAGTTTCAGATATACTTGGAGAATTTGACGAGTCTTTAAGATCTCGGTAACGTAACTGGAAGTTTGACTTCCGCCTGAAATCTGAAACAAGGTGAATTTCTTTTTATAATCGCTTCTTCTTATAATACAAACGACCATTTGGTGCAATAGCGATCCTGCCTTTGCATTCCTGTAGGCGGTCCTGGGTTTGCATCCCGGAAGGGGCGGATGTTTATGAGATGAAGCAATTGCAACTGAGATATGGGTGTTTATATATATTTCTATGAATATTACATATTTATGAATAATATGTGTATGTCTATCCGTTACCCTAGTACCAATAACACAAGCCTTGTACACCCTACAGTACTTACTTTAGGCTAGGCTACTTGGTGTGAATGTAAGAAACATTTATTTGTAATCATTTCTTTCTATATATAAATTTAAAATGCGTTACCTCATTACATTTTTTATATCAAAAGATATATTTTTCTTGTTGTATTTTTTGAATGTCATTTTTTGTCAATATTAACTCTATGTCATGAACTCAGTAATACTTAAACCCAGTAATATATAATTTGTTAATGCCTAGTGTCGTGTCTACGCATCGAGCTGGGGTGACCACCCCAACAAATATTTTGGGGTGCCACTTAGTAGGGTTGACACACATTAGTAATTTATTGTGAAATTTTTTGCTTAAAATATTATGGTATTACCTCAGTCATCCTCTGATCACAGCTCCAAAGGATTAAATAATAGCGAATTTAGATAAGGCATTATGTCCACTCACATTAAAGACATAATTATTTTATTATTGAAACTGTATGTATGCGCAAGTATCCAATAAAAAGCCTGTACTTTTATTTAAATGTGTAAAGTGCGCGGAAATGTAAGAACTAAATACTAAAAACTCGTTAAATCGTGGATTCTGTCTTGGCGCCCGAGCTTTATTGGAATCCTTTATCTTAGCACTGACAGCTAGTTATATTTATTTAAAATATAATCTTTATTAATGCCATAAATAATTTACAAAAAAATAGTTAACGTTAATAACCGCATTAGTCAAGGACTGTGTCGCAGTTATTAGCGCCCACCTCGAACTTGTACATTTAACCATTAACACACTATAAGACTATTTGGTAAATTTTACCTAAATCGGTGTGTGTGTGTGTATGTGTATGTGCGTGTGTGTATGTGTATGTGTGTGTGTATGTGATTGTGTGTGTGTTTGGGTGAATAAAATACTTAGGTGTTGAGCTATTGAGCTGTTGGTTAAATAATATTTGTAATATTATTTAACCAACAGCTCAATAGCTTTATAATCTTGACTAAATAGACACTCATTTAAAATAAAATTACCTTTCCGGTGAGATTGCAATCAAGAGCGTAACCATTAAAAAAAAGATATATATATTGGTCCTTTGAAGTGAAACAGATTAAAAATAAAAATGCAGACTAATAACAATGCAGTGAAAACGTTAACACTTGGTTTAATAAAATATATCAATTACTGTTATACACGAAACAGCACCGTTTTAACCGCCCAGGAACAGAGAGAGATTTTTAATTTGCTATCACAAAAACACAAAATTAGTGTTGCCATATGAAATAACATACAATAAAATTAATATTTAATAAAAACAGCTATTAAGCATAAATATTGTACAACACCCGAGCCAACATATGAATAAATGAATGAATGATAAAATAACTTTGTTCAAATGCACTTAAAATAAGTTGTTTTGAATCGTCCAACATTTTTACGTACCACCCATTCAGGTTTTAGAAAAGTTCGTTCTATGTAGGGAACCAAATCCGGGCCCTCGTAGTGGCGTTAGTATGAAAACCGGTTTCACTCGACCACGGAAGCCGTCAAATTGGAGGTTGGTATATCTCCAGTACCTGCTTTGCACCCATTAACACCTTGAGTGTGAAACCAGGTCTAAACGCCTTGTTACTCGCTTACAGTGCGGCTAAGAAAAGTATAACCTTCCTTGCGGAAGGCATAACTTCAATTTGGTTCGGTGTAGCAAAAAGATGAATATATATCTGAGTTGTATGATTACAATAGAATCCAATGGTGCACCTACCTTAATACCAGGTTTAGACACCTCGCACCGCACGGAAGCCAAAGAAAGGATTAAAGTTTCTTAAATGATACAGGGTCTATAAGCCTTGTGCCGCCACAATGGAATTTTTATTACCAGGTGTATTGGCCTTGTACCGAAAAAATGGAAAGTATTGGAAAGTTACTGCTGCAGTAAACATGTTAATCCGCATTATCATAATAAGTTCTTTTAACAACATTCCTCAAATGTTGTTGAGAAGGAAGCAATAAATACGGCAGTGGAAGGAGGGAGGTTGGTTGGAGGGAGTTCTATTACCTTCACAATATTTTAATCGGACACATTCCTTACTGTAAAAAAATTCCTGTAAGGAAGTCGAAGCGTTAGAATTAAATATAAATTATGCGATAAAAATCAGTTGTTTTATTTAGATGTGTAATGTGCGCAGATGTGTAAGTGTAAATTAATTATATTTAATTTTATTTCAATTGTGCCAACCCTGATGGCACCCCTAATTCGTTTATAGGTATACCCCATTTAATAGTAATCTTGTATGATCGATTGATTTTAAACAACGCGAAGCTAGTTATTATCATTTTTGTTACTACTTTAAAATTGTAAGTATTTGTATTGTGATCCATACGTACTGTCGACAGCTAATAACACTGTAGTCTGTACGCTAAAATGATCTTTATTACAATGGCATTACGTTACTATTCTGAAAGTCAAAGTGCATAGTTTTATGTACTGGTCTGTACAGTTAACGATATAATGGAAACAATAATAAAAAAAGTTTAATTTTAAAAAGGTTTTGATGTAGATGTTTAAACTCTTTACATAGAAGCGATCATCCAGTATTGGATTATTCGAGAAACCGTAATACTGGCAGAAATAATAAGTTATCTCTTTAAAGTTATACTTCTTTGGGCGCGTTATGAAAAAAAATGTTTTTCTTTATTTATGGCTTGCACGATTTGTGTATTTAGCCAGTGTCAAGTAAGTATAATTGCCAGTCCTTGAGTCATTTCTTAATTTAATGGTGATGAATGAACAGTAAAATATATTTTTTCCTAGGTTTCAGTAAATGTGTGGGGTTTTACTGAAACCTCCCCGTGGACTTCTCGAGAGAGCAAGAAAAGACAACTTCCGCAGCTTTGTTTCACTTGCCAACACTCTTGTATGCTCATAAACACTTGGTATATTTAGTTCTTACTCTTCCGCGCACATTATATATTTGAATAAAACACTTTTATCCAGATTTCACGCATATTTTATTTTATTTTATATTGAATCCTGACGTTTCGACTCCTTTACAGAAGCCGTGATCACAGGATGACTAAGATAATGGTTGTCATGTATTTTCTACTACCTATATTGTATACTACTATATTGTGATCACGATTCTTGTAAAGGAGTCGAAACGTCAGGATTAAATATAAAATAAAATAAAATATGCGTGAAATCCGTAAAAAAGTGTTTTATTCAAACACTTAGTGGTTAATAATCCACCATTATACGCACTAATATCCACAACTCAAATTTTAACAAGAGAAACAAAACCACCAACGTGACGCTTTCCGCTCCCGCCAAAAAGTCCGTTATGAAAAATTATATATATTTAAATAGGTTTTATTTTTCCTTTAGGGGAAGACAGAAGGCGCATAACTCATACAGCCACTTTTTCAGTTATTCTTAAATTAATTTGGTGATGATGAAAGAGGATACGGGCTGGTATACGATTCACACCAATTAGCCTAGCCCAGAGTAAGTACTTTAAGGCTTGTGTTATGGATAATAGGGTAACGGATAAACATACATATAAGATACTTAAATATTAAATATTTATAGAAATATATAAATACCTATGACTCAATTACAAATGCTCGTATTCATCACACAAAAATTTGGTCCTACTGGAACCCAGGACCGTCGGTGCGAAAGGCAGGATCACTACCGTTGCACCAAACGTTCGTCTATTATTATAGATATCAATTAATGATGAACAAAAAGATTAAACACATATAATAATAAGAATTTTATTATTATTATTATTATTATTTATTTCTTAAGTAAAAAAAATCTTCTATAACAACATTTCTTGTACAGTTCATTCATTCATTCAGAATACAATCAAATACTTTTTCAAATAGACAAGGAAGGTTGCATTCACTCCAACACATATACACAAATAGGTCTAGGGCTGAATCCCTAAAAACAGATTATTACGAATAACCTATTAGGGTCAACTTCGGACATTATAAGTACTAAATTTATTTAAGTAGTTTAATAGAAGTTAAAGTTTATAACAAACTCCGAGCGAAAGAATGCATCTAAAATGTGTCATTGTTTAGAAGAAAGCTTTGGAAATGCAACTATGCACGTTCTTCTTCTTTAAATTTATTTAATATTGGCTTTTACCCGCAGCTTCGCCCGCAATTTTTTTTTATAAAAAGTATCTATGTTACTTGTAATACCTCCAAGAATATATATACGAAGTTTCATGATGATCGGTTTAGTAGTTTTTTCGTGAAAGCATAACAAACAAACTTACATTCACATTTATAATATTAGTAGGGATAGTATATTTTTATTGCTTAACATCACTTAACTCCATTTTTAAGTTTGTTTTAAGCAAATTTTTGTTAAATAAATGATTATAATTACAAAAAGTTACAATTCCCACAAAACCGACTAATCGGTCTTCAGTCTCTTTAGCTTATAATTATGTGTTTTCCATGTGACAACCTTAGCTCATAATAAGCGTTTATATATATATGTACATATATCATAGCTACCTAACCATCTATTTATTTTCAGATGACACGCTAAAGGAGGCAATAAATTAGTGATCGTCACGCAAGAACAATAAGAAGCGTGTCAAAGAACCGTTCTCTTGCAGCCACCGTCGCGCCAACATTGCAAGAATTCAAATTAAAATACTCAAAGACAAACTGGCGATCAATTCACACGTCACTAAACGGCTTTGAATCTAATTTGGTGCCAAATAACAATTAACAAAGTCATCAATGCTTAACGAGCTGCAATCTCAACCGTTTTGTACGATGAGACAAACTGTCACTTTGATGGATTGGAAAGCGCGCGCTTTTTGACGTTTGTTTTTTTTTCGGAGCGGATGCAGCGGCTCGTGTATTTATGCCATCAACCAGTCGAATTGGAATGTTTTATTTTTAATTGGATTTATATAAAATGTGTTCTTTTTAATTAATTAGTTTAATGTTCTTGTGTTCACTATACATATGCAATCTGAGAAAATGGAGATAACTTAAAATATTGGGGCAGATGAATTTATTATTTTTTCTTGTTAGTATTTAACTGTTAAAATATATATATCTAAATAAATTAAAAAAAACCTAACTTATCCCAAGTGTAAGGCAGGATTCGAGTCCCCATCTCTCTCTATCCGGGCGGATACTATACCAATTAAGCTACCGTGATTTTGACAGATCCGTCAAAGCTTCTTAAAAAATACTTGGAACTTTAAACTCTTGTTGGAAAACCCTGCCACACTTATTTTATTTTATCTCCGATTATTATACCTTTTTAAAATAACTGTCCTGTTGTGTTATATTACCCAAAACTACGTGTAAAATTTATAATAAAATACCAGATGACATTAAACAGCTCCCATTCAACATGTTCCATAAAACATTACGCAAATGGTTATTAGAAAAAGCATTTTATTCTATTGACGAATTTTTAAAATAGAAATGACATGGATTAATAAAATCATACTTTATAAAATTTTCATGAATAATAACAATTTCATTTAATAACATTGTAATAATAATAATTTAATCGTAAATAAGTTATAGTACATTTTCTTTAGCTTGTGAAATTTATTACGATTAGCTCTATGATGATACCTATTATGGTTCTTTTGCATGCTGTTCTATATGGCTAAATAGGTACAAAGCTTCTATTTATGTCTAAACTTAACACTAACATTCATATATACTTACCCTATTTAATAGCAAATAAAGTATTTGTATTTGTAAAAAGAAAACTTTAGTAATTTTAAACGCCACTTTCATTTAAACATTAAAATAATATTCTATTTACATTTTTTTAATTATCATAATTAAATAATTAATTGCCAGAATTAATAAAAATCTGTAATAAATATAATAAATAAAAAAATAAAAATAGTTGATATATCAAAAATCCGCACTAAGCGTTTTGCTTCGAATTTTGTTATCCCTACCGCTAAAAAGTGGAACTCTTTGCCTGAGTCTGTGTGTCTGACAAATACAATTTAGGGGTCTTCAAATCACGAGTAAATAGGTATCTTCTAGGCAAGCGCATCACGTCCTAGATCGCATCGTCGCTTACCATCAGGCGAAATAGCGGTCAAGCGCTTAATTCTCTATTAAAAAAATCAAGTATAAATGTTGTCGTATCATGTCGAAAATTCTCGGTTAATATTCTTAAAAAATGATTCTACAGGCTGATTTATTGACCACCATAAATAAAACAAAAGGAAGTATTCGACCACCGCTTTCTTTAAGAAAAATTATGTAAGAAATAAAAAAACTATTTCAAATTTAAAGTTCGACTAATACTGACCCCAAAATCGTATGCGATAAGTTGACATTTAGAAAGAGGTTGTTATTAATTAAATGTAGGTACATCACTAACATTTCTAATATAATCTATGAAAAAATTAAACCTTAGTCACATCTAATTAAAAAAAAAACGCGGGTCTCAGCCACTTAAAAATTAGAAAAGTACAAAGAACTTTTTGGAATTATGTTTCAATAATATCTTATCTGTGGCTACAGTGTGCTTTACGAGCTCGTAGCTAGGAATTACCCATAAAAGAATCCTTTTTTGTCACTTTCACACACACATATCTACTTTTTTTAGAGTACAATCTGAAACACATCAATGAATCCAAAAAGGTCTAACTCCTTGAATAAATATTAAATTTTAGTAATCATTGTAGATAATACGCTTTTGCGTTTTGTGATAGATTAAAGTGCAACTACTGCATCTATTTATAAAATATAGTTTATTTAATTTGAGCATTTCCAGCGTATTTATTGAAAGTCAAGAACTGTGCCATGGCTTGTAAATCCTACGATGGTAGACGTTGTACCGAGTAGAAGCTCCTAGAAGCTCGGCAAGGACTGATTTTTTCTCCCTTTAATGTGTTACAGCTATCCACAACATGCCTACAACGTATACCGCGGTATTTTGACCATGTTCACGCAGGGATACCGACAATTTGGAGCGCCTTAAAGTGACCGGCAAAATCGAGGGAAAAAGGCCTAGGGGTCGAAGTCAAAATAGATGGTCGGACAAAATAGCGGAGGAATTAGAAATACCTGTCAGAGACGCTCTACATCAAGCTACAGAACGGGACCTATGGAGACAACTGGTTGACGGAATCAAACAGAGTCACGATCCTCAACAGTGAGGGAACGACTGAAGAGAGAGAGAGAGAATGTGTTACAGATTTTTTTCAAACTTTTGAGCAGTTGTAAAAGTGCATTAGAAAAATAAACTTTACTAAATATAAATCACCAATATAGTTATTAAAGTTAAAGCCATAAACTCCACAACTTTTTGTCCTTAAAATAATTATCAATTCTGTAATAGATCATTTTTAACAACTTTAAAAAAAAGACATTTTCTCAAAAGGCATTTTAGTTATATACGCATATTATATATAACCATAAAACGCAATATCTACATCTTTCCTAAAACGAGCTTCTGAATAAATAAAGCTGAAAAAAGACAATAAAATAAAGCTTTGAATTTTTCAAATCAGCTCCATTTATTTATCTTAGAACACTGACAATTCAAGCGATCATAATAATAGTTAAACAGCTAACATCCATCAAACAACAGCATCAATAGTCAAAGGGAAACAGATAAAGATGGAAAAAGTAGCTCAACCGTGTCTTACAGATGTCGGGCGGCCATATTTAGAACTGAAGGCGCGAAAGCATTTCGCGCCCCATTTCGATTTTAGCGCGCAATTTTCAGTTCCAAATTCAAAGACGGTAAAATGTTGCCAGTCATAAAACATAGCAAACGGTGCGTGGTGTTGCCACTCGTTGTGTGTTTAAACAAATTGGTTAATTACTGTTTATAAATATCGCTTGGAGGAAGAGAGACTGTTATTACAGATGCGTGCTTTAATAGTACTACTCGGGAATCTGTATGCTGTGTCTGAATGCAGGAATGATTAAAAATATATTGTTTTAATTAGAGTCACAAACATTAAATAAATAATGTTATGATATATTATTGAAAATTAAATTTTCACCAGGGTTATTAAAAATGAGGTAACAAAATAAGGGTTTTTCAAGGTAACTTATATGTTTTAATATAGATAAGAATTAAAAAAATTTTATATTAAAAATATTAATACAAACATATAAAAAAATATTAAATAAAAATAAAAAATCTGCAAATTCAGATAAATGGATTCTCCTTTATAAATATCAGGTTGGGTATAGACAACCTTTTTCTGCAGTAGTAGGCAGAGATAACAGATTTTTTCTTCTTCCTCTTTCCACGATTCGGATACAACTCATCAGACCTTTCATACAAGCTCGTCGGTTAAGAGTACTTTTGACCTGAGGCCGTACCATGACCTCTTAGCGCAATGCAATTTCGATTGTCAAAGTGAGACACCGCTATACGCAGTATATAGTGGCGTCTCTCGTCAACAATAGAACTTAAATCGATAAGACGTGATGGCAGGGCCTCTTGCCTTTTTTCAGGGCATCTTCTATTTCTTCCCTGAAAGTTCGCTTTTGTCTGATATCTAATGAATTTAAAAAATATTTCTTACATTCACTTCAATTAGCCTAACCTAATGTAAGCACAGTAAGGCTTGTGTTATGGATACTAGGGTAACGGACAGACATAAACGTATGATACAAAGATAAGTAATATTCATAGACTTACAGTCTGTTCATCCTAACTTGTCCTATTTGGTAAACAATCTTGGCACTCCTTTTTATTGAAAATGCAGCATTAAAAATCAACTAATAACTAGATTCAATGGGTTTCAGTCTATAATAACGATTTATTGTAATAAATTATTGACTTTGTTATTATTTCATTTTTAAATGGGTGATTTTGTTACAAAGTTATGCCAAGATTGTTTACCGAATGGGACAAGTTAGAATGAACAAATACCCTTGACTCAGGCACAAATGTTCGTATTCATAACACAAACATTTGCCTCTTCTGGGACTCGAACCCAAGATCGTTCGATGCGAAATGGTAGTTACTAACGTTGCGCAAAACGATCGTTTTCTTAGCGTATAATAACTTTAAGAAAATGATTAAAATTTTAACAGTTAGGAACGTGCCCGATTTAAATATTGTGAAGGTAGAAGAACATGTATGACGACAATTTCCTTACTCGTCCTGTGATCACGGCTCCTGTAAAGGAGTTGTAACGTCAGGATCAAATATAAATTATGCGCAAAAAAAAAACCTGAAAAAGTTGATTTATTTAAATTAAATCCACAAGATAATATTTCTCACTTGTCGCAAGAAGATGAGAGATTTGTGTGGATACGAGACAGTCAGTGAACTCTTTTGAACAAAAGTTTTGCACCAAATGACGAAATAAATAAAATTTTTAATCAAAAGTGAACGATTGAGCACACTTGCGTTTCTAGCGTTTAAATATGCTACTAAATGAGAGTAGTAAAGAAACAAAGTCCAAAAACCATCCGAAAAATAGTGAAAATTATACCAGAAGATACAGCCGTCACCACAACCAAAACCACAGAAAACAAGGAGTTAAGAGTTAAGATCGTTAGGCTGAGAGATTCTCGCTAACGCTCACTTTGTACCTACAAAACACCAGAACTCAAAACAACGCAGCTTCACATCCTTTTTGAACACAATGAAACGCACATACAGCTTCGCGTTTTACATATCTCCCTTTCAAACAAAACAGAAGCATGGGCTTCCAATAGAGCAACTCCACACCTAAAACATGACAGTAGGTCAACTTACCTTGTCCAAATCCACTCGTGCACAACATATCTTCACTGCATTATTCAAACACAAGTTTCAACCTGCAACCGGCTCACTTCACGTTGCTGGCGGCTGTCACCGGTGGGCGGGTGGCGGTGAGAGGCGGCTCGGCACGGCTCGGCCGGCCAGCAATGTTGTGACGAGTTTCGGCGCAGCCAACCTCTTTCCTCAAACTTCAACACGCCTTCCTTGACTTTGAGGTGGTACTTTCGGGGGCCTTCTGAGAAAAGACACGCTCAGTCTACTCTACATATGAGACTCGCAATGTTGACTGCTTTAGAGCGACTCATGAGGAAGCGGATACACGCATGAGTCTCCACGCTGTTCATAGCACCGCAGAAAACATCGTTGTGATGGTCAGGACACTGATGTTGTACTTCTGCTCATCTATCACTTTGCTAATATGAAACGCTCCAGTCTCTGGGTAAAGGGAGGAACTGCTCGTGATACTAAGTACATTCCAGTTCATGATATATGCCATAAGCTAGAACCCAATCAAATCACTTATCCTTTAGCTTTCACGCAGTCACTGGATGTGTCACGACATCAAAACTGGCGTCCGTGACGAAAGTTGGTGCATGGAAACATTTCAATGGAGATAACTGCTGCCTGCTCAGATCCCTTGGACAGGTACCGCTCACAGAGGACGTTCTCAGAGATACGGAGAAATTCATCATACAGCTGTATAAAGTATTTAGTTTTTAATTCCTGCAGTATGTGAATTAATCTTATCTTTATGTTCAAAAATAATGTAAGCCATTATCATTCTTCACTGAGGTTGAATCAAGCATTGCATGCGCAGATGAAGCACGCAGCATTTTATTTGGGGCAGTGAAGAAACCTGAGAACCTTCCCTACCTACATCAGATGCACTTCGCCTTCACCTAAAGAGATACCACTACCAAGTAAGATAAGATTTTGTAGTTTCATCCTAAATTGTATTTTGATACAATTTTCAGGTTTGTGATTGAAGATTGTGGCTGGACTGTGAAAGAAGGGCAAGTTTTGCCACGTCTCATGACCTCAGTTTCAATCCTATAATCCAAATTATGTAAACAAAGAAGCAGTGGTAGCTAACCTTGTGCTGGAGTCCACTTTGACCGGCTTCAGGCTCGTCCATTGTTGAACAGATTAAATAACAAATAACAACAAAAACTTTTAACAAAAAACTTCAACAAAAACAATAGAAACTTAACAATAAACCAAAGAAAATAGACAAAACAGATAAATGCAGACGTTGACATTTGCCGCTATTGTTGCAAATGGCGGCCATGTTAAGTGACCATTTTAAAAATCACCTAATATGGTACGTATTATAACATCGGCATGTACTTTTTAATTTTGTCGTGTCAAACTGACCAACGTTTCGTTCCACAAGTTTGCAACTTCTGCTTCTTAAGGTATTTTACTGTTAACTTTTCACGATGTTACGTTTTGCTTGTTACATTATATGTGTACAATAAAGTACCCAAATTTTGTTCTTTCTAATGCTAAAAAAACGGACTTTAGTGTTCTACTGTAATGCTACATAGTGTACGTTAACTATGTATATAGATATACGTATATATATTCTGCATGTATAATATGCTATGTGCAATATTCCCCTCACTATAATTTAACCCTGTATGCACCCAATTTTAATGTCTGTATCGTGTCGGCAGGCGTCTTGTATACGCCTATTAACTGTTTTTAAAGATTTCTTAACTTCACAAAAAACTTCATAAGTAGCGAAAACAGCGCTGATTTCCTGTTTGGACGCCATCTTGGCCGCTATCTTGGATATCTCACTTCCGGTTGAGATTTCGCTCTGACAACAGGCATTTTCGGATTCAGGAACGTCAAAGAGGGGGATAAGGCTTGTTGCCAAAAAGTAATACGAAATGCTTCTAGAATCACACTTTTTGGAAATCATGACTAGACTATTAGATAAATTGGTGAGAATATAAGTAATATTTATTTATTTGTTTATAAGGTACAGTTCGTAGGGAATGTTATATAAAACACTTCACACAATAAAAATAAATATTTATTCATAACTTTCTACAGTTACAAAAGTATGCCACAATCTTGTTATTTTTTTTTACACATTTTTTTTCATAAAACACAAACGTCCTGTAAGCTTTATAGCTTAGCTTGTCTTTAATAAGCCAATCACCATAAACAACACTACACGAAACTGAACGAAAGATACAATCCTTTTTAGTTAATGATTTAGTTCATTTTTGTCTTTGGTTCGGAAATTACCTTCTCAAGTGTTACGTACAAAAAAAAATTGGTTGCCTGTAAAGTCGGTATACGGGCGAAAGTTTTACGTGACAACGACTTTGAGTGGTAAAATAATTTTAATGTGAATATTCATTCGTATAGTAGGAAGAAGGATAAAATAATAGTAACAATTTAAAACATTTATTTATACAAAGAATTATATTTAAAACATTAATTTATAGGCACGCGTCCCTTCCACTTTTTATGTCTGTCTCTCTCGCTCTTAGGCGGGCTAACCATGCCCGAGTGGAAGGGACGCGTGCCTCTCACTCGCTCTCATTGTGAGCGCATAACGTGAGCGGAGCGTAACGCAGTTTCTTGAAGTGTCACCCGGCAAACCAATTTATAAGACGTTGTCACGTCAAAATAACTATTTACATGTACCCTAAAGCCTTGATGGCTCATAGATTGTAAATAATATTTCTTATATCACACTGTTTACAAGGGATGGAAGATAATAAAGTGATATTGATAGAAGAATGAATGCAGGAAATAGAGTGAATGGGCCTTGGCATGCTTTTATGAGCATCCGGTTGTCAAAAAAGGCCCGACTGGCGTGTTGTTACCGAATCTAATAAATAAATATTTCTTACATTTACACCAATTAGCCTAGCCCAAATTAAGCACTGTAAGGCTTGTGTTATGGACTCTAGGGTAACGGATAGACATACATATATCACATATAGATATATAATAATACAAGAAATATATATAAACACCCATGACTCAGGCACAAATACTCGTATTCATCATACAAACATCTGCCCCTTCCGGGATTCGAATCCAGGAGCGTCGGTGCGAAAGGCAGGATCGCTACCGTTGCGCCAAACGGTCGCTATGTACTTTCTTATTTGATTTACTTCAGCTCGGTAGAGCAGTACAGTTAAACGAAAAACAAGAATGTATTCCCATTTCCAAAAATATTTGTACACAAATAATAAAATACCTGAACATATAGGGCATTCAACCCATGAAAAATTGCAGTAATAATTGTTTTTATATACTAAATTTCAAAAGACATGACAATATTTAAAGAAATACCAGAAAGAAATCAAATTGTCTCGCTGCCGAACGAACACCCGTGAAAAATTTAATTTATTCTTATAATAATTACTTTTGATATGAAAATCTAGCAGCTGAATAAATAACAAAAAATATAATAATTGCATAGGTGTTTCTCGTTTATCGATTGTTCAATAGTTGTAGAAGTATTACATTCGACGTTATAGGTAGTTGTACCTGAAATATGAAGAGATGGCGCTGGCGACAGCTTAAAAAAATTCTTGGAATAATTCGAGAAGTCTGTTGAGGTCTCGGCAGCTCAATTGTAAGAATACTGAACTCTAGTCGAGAAATTAATGTTAAAAAACAGAGAGAAAACAATAATAAAAAAAGTGTATTTATTAAATCCTTTTATTCTTCTTTTTGGCACGCTATTCGATGTTATACGGTATTTACATTTTATTATATGTATTAGAGATTTATGTTGGGTTGTAAATAATTATTTCTGTTTGTTGGAATAAATGAAATGACAGTCATTTTTATTGAAGCATAATTTATAAGAATCTAATATAAAACATATTAAAACTGTAACAACGTTAAAAGTATTATTTTATTTCCATTTTAGTACCTATTTATAAACAGCGTATATACAAAATAAAATATAGTAACAATACATACATCCTGCAAAGGTATGACAGTATATAGTAATTAACAACTTAGTTAATTAATTCAAATAAGAAAAGTTAAATAAATAAATTGTTGATAGTTGAATATTTTCGCGGTTCTAAGGTTGCTGACGCCATCTATCGCCGAATGGATAATAATTTATATAACGACATCTAGCAAATAGTAGCCATTTACAAGGTCACATGTAACGCACCATAGACAAATGTTTTAAGCACATCTTAAGTTTATATAATTATTTTATTTAATTTTTAAATTAAACAGTTTTCTTAAATAGAATATTATAAATATTTAAACAAGTTTTTGTGTAAAAGAAAATGTTATGAATATCTTCTACAACACTTTATATAACATTTTGAACGAACTTCTCACTCAAATGTCAGATAAAAACAAAAACACACGTCAGCTGTCAAAATCTGTTGTGTCATGTCATCGTAGTATTTTTGTTCGCATAAATTGACTGAAACTTGTAAAAAAATAGCAAAATAACTGAGAAAAGTTTATAACTTCACTAGAAAACTGTTGATTTGGCGCCGTAATAATGCATTGGTACGGGGGAAGTATCGCTGAGGCGGTAACACTATCAAAACAGAGGAATGCTATTTTCGTTGTTTTCGTCGAAGGTGAGTGCTAATTCGTGTGTTGGAGACGACAATTACACTTAAATCTTCATTCTTTAGCGCCTGAAGTCAATACATAGTTCAGAAATAGAGAAGCGCATTACGTCATACCTGCAAAATCACAAGGTTACATTTTACCTGATTCTGTACCTTAATTACTGTAAATATTAAAAAGAAAAGTAAAAGTTAAAGATGAGTGATAAAAACTACTTCTTATTATTCATTAACGATGACGTCATTCTTTCTAATTTGAATATCAACATACAAAGTCAATTATTGACACTTACAATTTTATCTGTGTGTATTCAAGTTAAAGTCTGTTCATTCTAACTTGTCCAATCTTGGCACAACTTTTTAACAAAATCACCCATTTAAAAATAAAATAATAAAAAGTCAATAATCTATTACAATAAATCATTATTATAGACTGAAACCTATTGAATCTAGTTATCAGTTGATTTTTAATGCTGCATTTTCAATTAAAAGGAATGCCAAGATTGTTCACCAAATAGGACAAGTTAGGATGAATAGCCTGTATTTATTATGAATATCACACTTGGCGACATCTACCGGTGAATATTATTGTTATTATTTATAATGTAATTAGGGTGGGTGTACCAGTAACAAACCGATTAAGCGACATTTTAAAAGTAATTTTGATATTGTGACTCAATTATTACAACAATCATTGCAAAAAAAGATTTACGTACTCCTTGTCTACCATAGAATCATGTAGCTTATTCCATTTTTCTTAATAGCTGTTAGGTTTTTTTTTATTTAAAAATGAATGTGGAAAGTCGCAATGTGCCTAAGGTTGACCAGATTGTACCAGCAATAGACCAGACGTTGAGCCAATAGTGAACCAATAAATAAAACGATTTCTTTTAATGAAGAATATTTTTATTTCAAATACTAAAATTTTTTATATGTAACAATCATCACAACTTTTTATCAGGACCAGAGTATTTGCTATGAAGCCGTCAAAAATTTATGATGTCATCCATCCCTTGTCTGACTTACTTACAATCTTTATTAATTTGTCTAACGATTTCAGATGGTATTCGTGCATATGGGAATATAATCAAGGGTGGTAATATGGTACCAGATGCTGCAAAAGTTTCTAATATGGTTATGTTCTCCTTCTCATTTTATTTTATAAAAAAATTTAAAGCCTCACGGGCCTAACACTAAACCAGAGGACGGGCTTGTTTGAAATCCGGATTCATCTGCATTAATAATCCTTTCGGGATCTTTTCAGATGTCAGCTACGCCTTCAGCAACTAGGTATTCTTTTAAATTTTTATGCCACTTTTTCAAAGCAGTTTCTGTTACCAGACTTCTAGTAATGTTTATAGATTCCGCATAACACGCAGCTATATCTGGATGTCGTTTTAAAAATATGGTTGATTCTCTTCAGTTATAGTTTTCTTAACAGTGTCAACTACCATTTCTTTATTAACTGGAAATCCTTTTTTTGCCATCGCTATTATCCAAGTTTTCAGCAAGGATTCTTCTTGCTTGGTCAATATGGGCGGCCCCTTTTATCGTTGAACTGGATATTTTAACTTTATTTTATATATAACCATAGTGTGGAGTATGTTGTATTTTCGACACGTTTGTCTAATTTTTGCACCTTTACCTATTTCGTCAATCACTTTAAACACATCCTCCTCCTTATAATTAAAAAACGTTCTTTTCGGCGGCATTGTGTCTTTAAAAAAATGTAGGTGGTCAATAGCTGGAACAAACTCGTAGTATAGATATAACCAGTAATAAACCACTGGTCTGCAACTGGAACAATGTGGATATTGTAATAGTTTTTTATAATATTTTATTGCAGTATATTAAGTAAGTATAAATGTAAAAGAAAAAATAAACAAATTATCAAAAAGCTATATCACCAGTTGTAGACCAAATGGAATATTACTGGAAAATCATTTAATTCGTGTTCCATTAGTTTACCAATGACAACTATTGATTTTAATTAGCATTTTCTGATAAAATAAGACGTAATATTATTGCTTTACACAATATATTACATAGTTGATTGGAAAAAAAGTTACAGCAATTGATATAAAAAAAGATTTAAAAGATTCAACAAAACTTACCGTCAACTTGTCGCTTACTAATATGGCCGCCCGAAACGAAGTGAACGATTGTTGTTTCGAATCATGCATTTTTTACTGATGTAGATGGCGTGTTTATTACTTTTATTTATAATTATATGATTAACAGAAGTACGGCAGTGCTACCAAATGTAAAAAAAGTGGTGGGAAATTCGACAGAAGGTTAATATTTTGATGTGAAATTAGAAATGGTGCACTACTGGTTCCTGGTGTGGCACTGGTGCACCCACCCTACATTGAATAATAATTTTATTTAATTTTACCATTGAACTAAATAAAAAAGTACCTTTTGCTGACACATTGTGACTCATATTTTTCTAAAAATCTAGGTAAACAAATTGTGCCTGATACAAATTAATCATAACATTGTTTTCACATTCCTTGAAACCTGTATTGCATGCTGTGGCAACTTGTAATAGAAACAGCACTATAGCTCAAGACACAATCAGAGACTGTATCATTTTCTCCTTTGATTATGTTTTGTTTGTTCCTATTTATAAATAAATAAATTATTATTAGTTATTCAGGCAGGTAGACTGAACAACGCCATTCAACCACACGTCTAGCTTTTTAATTGAATATTTGAGTCGCTCAAAACATTCAACACTACATTTGTGATTGTTTCAAGATATTTTTCGGAAAGAAAGTAGTAAATATATGTTACTAGTTAGTTAAAGACACAGAAATTATGGGGGCACTTATGAGTGATACGAGTGAAGTTGATTAGGTTAGGTTTTTTTTTTGTTTTTTTTTCCTCAGCAGACATGGGTCATATGGTTGGAGTGGTTAGGTTAGGGTTTTTTCCCCCTCAGTTGGGTTAGGTTAAACTTAATCCAAGGATAATCTCCCAAGAAATTACAAAAAGTTTTCCTATTCTCTCAAGTTACATACTAAACTAATGGTCACCTTAGTTAATTTGCCATTTAACCAGTTTGCTAAGCATCGTCTAGCTGTAGTGTTGAAAATTGCAGTCAACAAGTGGGCTAAACGTCGTATAGCCGTGTGATTGAATGGCGTTGTTCAGTCAAAGGGCTAGTTGTTTGATTGAACCGCTATTTTCACCAGTTGGCTGCGACATATACACATCTATCCAAACATCTATTGGTTAGGATAAATGTATATGTATTATACAATCATATTTAATATTTATAGAATACAAAGTATAATAATTGTAAGTTTAGAAACGTCTATCTGTTAGGATAGGCAAATATATTTATTATTTATAGAAATACACATAAATACCCATGACTCAGGTACTAGGGTATCCCCTAGTATCCGCAACAGAAGCCTTACAATGCTTATTTTGGGCTAGTCTTAATTGGTGTGAACATAAGTATGAATTTATGAAAACTATTGGCAATACTATAATAGATATACAGCTCCAGAGCAGTAGTGTGCACTACAGATGTGCAAATATTCAAATTCAAATTCAAATTAATTTATTTGCAAAATATGGGTACATTGAGCAGGTCTTAAAAGTTATTAGAACGCCACATTTAACCAAAATGGTGTGCAAATATAAAATAAAAGAAAATAATCTTACTATATAACAAAATACTACTTAAACAAATCACAAATTGAAATCTAATTATATTAAAATAACTTACATCATAATTTAATAGTTTGGTCAATAGAAATAAACAAAATAAAAACAGATCGTAAGCATGCAATGAGAAACATAATAATAACAATATGCTGTGCATACCCTGTCATACATTAAATTAACAAATAATTTTTGATATTAATTTACATAAGATGTCATGATTCTCTTTGTAAAAAAATATGCCATGGGTCTTATTAAAAACTACCAATTTAGTATGGCAGTGCAGAAATGCTCCAACCCCTCACATTTTGTATAAGGAGACCAATGATATTGGAGTTTAACACCTTTAGAATACAAAATGGCAGCAGCGTTTTCTGAATTAAGTCCTTTTACTGAAACCTCTGACTTGTCTTACAAATCATGGAAATTAGCAAAATTCTTCTATTTTTGGGACGTCTTTCGGCGGAAATTTTGACGATGATAATTCTTTTCCCATATGTTTTGCATACCGTGCCTGAAATCTGTGTACGCATTACGCATGAGGGTAATAATAATAATTGGAGCGGAGCGAGGGAAGCGAGCAAAGCTCCCATAGATCAGCTTCAATGGCGCAATGTCTGTTACGCCATAACTTCCCAAGTTCTTAACCGGTTTTAATATTTTTTGTGTGGAATCTTATCAACAGGTTGAGGACCGAATTTTTTAAATTCGCAAAAATTCCCATTGAAGCAAAAAAAAAATTATTTTTTTAGGTATTACGCTCCGCTCCAATATATGGTGCTAGCGTAGCTTTATGCTTAGCGACTGCATCGCCTAATATTTCTTACATTCATACCGTTTAGCCTAGCCCAAAGTTAGCACTATAAAGCTTGTGTTATGGATACTAGTATATGATACATAGATATGTAATATTTATAGAAATATATATAAATACCCATGACTCAGGTACAAATGCTCGTTTCCATCACATAAACATCTGACCCTTTCAGGACTTGAACCCAGGACCGTCAGTGCCAAAGGCAGGATCTCTACGATTAGACCAAATGGTCTTCCAATCTAATAATGGAACAATAGTAAGATTTAAACAGCAAAATATGAGTCATAAATTCACAATTTTTACCTCTTGTTAAGAATCTGAAACGAAAGTATCACCTCTTAATGCGATTCAAGTTCGACTGTGGAAGAGCGATGCCACTATAGACCGCGTATAGCGGTGTCTCACTTCGACAATCGAACTTCCATCACGCTAAGAGATCATGGTAAAGTTTCTGGTCTAAAAAGCTGTCGCTTGGATTTGCCAAATACAAGGCATAGATGGTTACTCTTCACTTTGCTAAACCCAGGCTCATGAGACCACTAGGGTTATCTCTGTTTTTTACCTAAAGTTTAGTCAAGGCTTACTAGAATGTTTGTCACCGTCTATTTGGTGCAACGGTAGAGATACTGCCTCCAGCCAATGATCCCGGGTTCCGGAAGGGGCAGATGTTTGTGTGATGAATACGAGCATGTGTACCTGAGTCAGGGGTATATACATGTTTCTATTAATATTACATATCTATTTATCATAGGTATATGTATGTCTATCCGTTACCCTAGTATCCATAGCACAAGTCTTATAATGTTCACTTTGGGCTATGCTAATTGGTGTGAATATAAAAAAAATATTAGTGGCATAGATTTTTCTCTAAACAAGTTTAGTTTAATGGCAGTATGTAGTTAGTAGTACCAATACAAAGAAAATATATAAAGTTTGTTCCTTACTGTTTGTTGTTGACAGCTATTAACAAGGCATGTTACTTCCTGTCTGAATTTTAAGTGGTTAATAAACAAATAATATCTACTATAACGGTTTACTTCAAACTTTTTAAATTACTTTTCAGGTGAAAATGATCTTTCAACGGAAATGGCCTCAATGATTGATGACACCGCAGTGGTTAAACGTCTGTCTGACCAAAACAACTTCTTAGCGGTGAAGCTAAAAAGTGGATCTACGAACTACACACATTTTGCACAAATTTGTATCCTTTAATTATCTTCTGCTAAAATGTATTAATAGTAATGAATGCAATTTTTCAATTTTATTATAGATTATTTCAAGTTCAATGTATATGTCACCGTAAAATTGTAAATACCGTTAGATTATAATCTATCTCGTGATATTGTAAACTGTCAAAAGATTGTGAACCGTAACATAGAGCTTACAATTTAACTCATTATGGGTCGGTCTTGCAGAAGCCCTTCTGTGTCCATTAAGTTAGGTTATGTTAGGTGAGTGAAATTTGGCGGTTTCACTTAGATAGATTATAATCTACCTGATAATGTCGTGTTAAATTGTAACTACTATGTTACGGTTCACAATCTTTCGATAGTTTACAATCTCGCGAGATATATTGTAATCTAACGGTATTTACAATTTTACGGTGACATATATATGATAAAAAGCTTTACATGCTATGACTTCGCTTTGTTGAAACATCTGGAGGAACATTTTGAAAGCTGCAAGAAACTCGACAAATGTAGTTTTTTTATCTCTATTTAATAATACAGTGGAGCACCGGTAATCCGGCCCCTGTCTTATCCGGCGCCCCCAGTAATCCGACATGCCTATCACTCTTGAATGTAGGTATACACAAACATTATGTTGACAAATCTTCACTAATGTATTCTATTATGCTCGACGGGTGTTGTTTTGAGTCTAATTGCTCAGTTTGAATTTGACTAGGTTTGATAGGGGAGCGGCCTAGCGTGCGTTAATTATTTACCAGTATGATGTGTGTGATCTGTAATTAGTCGGTTTACAAGGTAGTCACTCTGTTTCAAACAATTCTGCCTTATAGGGGATCTTAGGGGGTACTCTGTAATCCGACAAATTCGATAGTCCGACACTGCCCTGCAAAACGTTTGTCGGATTACCGGGGATCCACTGTATGTAACACAGGGCTTGTAACCTAAAATATTTCATTCTTCTGATTTGATTTGGATACCTTCAAATTAAATCTCTTTTACAGACAGATAAATGAGTTCTGAATCATTTAGTATGTGAAGAAAAGTTTGATATTATGATTACCCTGAACTTCGTTATCAGACCAGTTTGTGCCGGTGCCTTCGTTGTTCTTTATTGGACGGAATGGAACACCCCTGGAAGTGGTATGTGCGGGAGTGCAGGCGGCCAACCTCGCCAGTAGGATTGACAGGATATTGGAAGAACACCGTAAGTATACTGGTGAAAATATTGAAACTAATCGCATAATTAATTTTGCAATTTTTGAAGTAAAAACTTCTTAACGCAAGCTTGATTTGGGGAGTAGGGTGGTGAATGCATGACGAGAGCGTTACAAAAAATGTGATCGGGCGAAGCGAATGGAAGTTGAGAGGGAAATATAAGTTAGTGAAGATAGAAAGAGAGAGAGTTACGTTTCGTATGTTACTGTAGGGGCAAGAGAGAGAGGTGCGAGCACACATTTTCATTCTATCTTTCTCTCAGAGCCAGTTACGTTTCGTACTTGTGAGCCTAATCGACTTTTTCTAGTAATTTTCAATTAAAATTTATAATTACATAAGTTTTTGTCAATAGTTATTATAAGTATATGATTATTGAAGTGAAAACTTCTTTAGCATCGAAAAATCGATAAAACGAAAAAGCGACAGTAAAAAGATACAAACATAAATTCATAAGATATAACGTAGGAGAAAATGAGATAGGAAGCATAATGTAGGTGTGTTAATACGTGTTTGTGTGCGCATGCGTAGTACAAAGCTTAAGATAAGGCATCACAACAACCGTGGTATTTTGTATACGTGTATGTACCTATTATTTTTGAAGGTTTCACTTCTACCACGTGTGCATTGCACACATGTTTTTTTTAATCAGTCTGACTGTCAGTTTATATAAACATATTATAAATTAATTTTAGATAATTTTTAACATAAATTCATTGAATATCATTTTGCAATCTGTTATCATTCAGATAATTCAATTTTTACTTTATTTTTTCGCCTCACAAAATGTTATGAAAATAACTGGCATAAGATTTAAACATCATAAGTGAGAAAAGATAAATTCGTAGTAGCTGCTAACTTTCTAAATATTTTTGACGTGATAACGTCTTATACACACGAAAAAGTGAACAAGCGGAACAAGCGATAGAGGCACGATCGGCCTAACCGTTCGGCTTGTGACGCATCTATCTCTCTTCCACTCCTTCCGCCGATGCGTCCGAGTAGAAAAGAGACAGCGGCAGCACACAACCTACACGTGAACTGTTTTGTCAACTGTTTATAAAGTAAAGTGAAAAGTTAATGTGCTTTCCATTGTTTATTATCCACTTGTCAGTCTCTGCCCGCCTAGCATACGCAACACGACAAAATTTTGTCTACCCATTTTCTCGTGTTTTAGTCATTTGTCGCTTGTCGTCTCTAACATGGCTGCGCTTAGAAGTCGATTTCTTATGTCAAACGTGTTTTTTTACTTAGCCGCGGCTTTTTGTCTTCAAACTCTAACATGGCAATTGCGTTTTGTCGACATTTTAACCGATACTGTCGACATATTTCTCGTCTTTGTGTCAGTACGTAGAGAAGAGACGACAATTGGTTTGTGTGCTATTTCGATTGGAGCGATGGCGGTGTTTTATTACAATTATGTACTCAAAGTATATTAAGGGCGAACGAAACGTAAAAATATGTTTTATAGTTATATACTTATATATTTTATTTATGCACATATAAATATATTGGCAAAGGTATATTTCTATAAGTATAAATATATTCCTATAATTAAAAGTAGATATATATTTATACACACACACACACACACACACACACATATATATATATATATATATGTGTGTGTGTGTGTATTTATATAAATATATATATATATATAACTATATAATATATAATTATAGGAATATATTTATGCACATTTAAATATATTGCCAAAGGTATATTTCTATAAGTATAAATATATTCCTATAATTATAAGGTTTATAATTTTATATATATACTTATATATGCATAAATAAAATATATTAATATAATACATATGTGTACGTTTCGTTCACCCTTAATACACTTTGAGTACAAAATTGTAATAAAATATAATATAGATATAGGTAAGTCGGGCCAGCGCAATCGCAATTGCGCATCTACGGCAAGCGTAGGTATCAGTGGCTACCCAGTTTCGTTAATAAGTTTCTTGACTTATTGATCGTCTACCTATCAAAATCAATTTCAATGTAATAAAATCAAAACTGTAACAATATTTTATATAACAATAGGATAAGTAATAGTAACAATAATATATATTTTTTGTGTAGTAACATTTATCAATCTACTTGTAAAACTCGTTGCATTTTTTACAAACCTTAGTCGCTTAGTATATTGTGTCGACTAAATGTACTCGTTTATTCTTTTTAAAATTTTAGATTGTAAAATGAATAAACTTATATTAAAAGAAAAAACAGCAAAAACTTTCGGCGATTTCAAAAAAGAAACAAACACCGTTGACTTGGCGAGAAACGATCAACCACAGATCATGTACCTAAGTCGTCAGACAACGTCAAAATTGATGTAATCCACATTTCCAAAAAGTAAATAAAAGGGTAAAACACGCAACACAAATTAAATGAACGATATCGGTGTTGCTATGTTACATAATAAAATAGTTAATAATCATATATCAAGAGGCAACATCCGTTTGTCTTCAACGAGATATTATGTCGATGTCGACAAACTTCTCTTCAATCGTGCGCGAGATAGCTCGAGTAGCGCATGCTAGGCGGGCTGGTAGCAATTGCTACCATATTCAAATTTCCGCGTGGCCTTCTGTTTTTTTTAAATACGATTAATTTTTGAGTTACAGAAATCCAAATATTTTGTGGTGGATTGGTGGATTTAATCATCTTTACGGTAGTATTTTTTGGTGGTCCTAGTTACATTATTTAGCAAGAAAATGGCATTTTTATCTAAGAGTCCGACATTTTTTTCACAATTCGTAGCATTGGGACTGTTGAGAGGGAAGGGGCGCGCAGTAGCGGACTGACAAGTGGTTATAAGAACTAAATGTCATTTTATCGTATAAATTATAATTTTCAATTAATTTATGCCTTGTGTTATACAAAATAATGATAATTCAGTGATAATAATTCAATTCAATTCATCAAAGTATGCAATTTTTCATAAATGTTATCTTATGACGTTATCACGTAAAATTATCGTCCGTAAACCTTCGATCATATATTTCTGTAGATGCACAGTTCCATGCAAAACTAAACAAAATATTGTCTCCGCATCAATACGTACTTAGGTAGATGTATACTTCATGAAGTATAGCAAAAAACGTCTTAAAATATCGCACGGTTTAATCTTATTTAGATCTTAATTGAGAAACGTTACTATGGAAATAAATCCATTTTAGGTTTCATACATAATACCTTGTAGATAGGCAGACGTAAAATTTTATGACTCTCAAAAAAGCAGAATTAAAACAGCACATTTCCAAACACAAGTGTATTAAAAAACTAAGCTGACAATAAAGCACTTAATCGTACAAACAATAATATTAGTTACATTCTATGTGACATTGCATTTTGCGTCCGCGTCTTATTGTTGTCACTTGGAACATAGACAGGTATGGAGTTGCTTACTTTTTTACTAAATTTTAATGCTATACCTGGATGGAGTTAAAATAAAATTAATACAATTTTCTTTATTATTGAGCGAAGCTCTCTTTTAGGCAACTCACAAATTTCGCTTGTCTCCCTCCTGCTACTTAACGGTTCAAATCCAATTGCTTCGCTCAGTATTTGCAAACAGCAGCATGTATTGCAGACCTCGTTACTTTTACACACAATAAGTAGTAACTGGGTATTGATGAAATTTGGTACACAGCTAGACTTAAGAAATAGGATACTTTTTATGATGTAGTATTTTGAGAAATCAAGGCTATACGCTCAGTTAGTAAGTGCGAGTGCGGATTAAAAGACATATCAAATAACATATTTCAAGATTTAGGTGCCTTGGAACAAACAAACTTTAACTTGTTGTACAATTGTCTTTTTGATTTGTTTTTTATTTTAGTGGTTTTTAGTGTCCCAGCATAATGAAGTCGTATGTCAATATACTTTTCAATTACAGCTTTCAACAGCGCTATTTAATGATCAAAGTTGAAGTTATGGTTTGAACAAACCACACTAAATGAATTTTGTTTTTAAACTCCTCTGTTCTATCTAGGGCGATAATACACCTCCTTTTCTCTCTGAATTTCATTTTTCGGAAAACTAAAACAATAACAAACTTTTAATTAACATTTAATAAAAAAAATTGTAACGACGACTCCAACTTTTTCCTGTTGACTTTGTTCGCAAGCACCTGATTCATATTGTTTTGTCTTATGAACGGCCTACTCGAGTGTGAAAGGGATAGACGAATATTATATACCTAGCAACCGGCATGTCATATAAATCTACAAGAAACAAATTTTATTAGAATATTAATGAAATTAGACTTAAACCTTGAGAAAAATGTGTCAATAAGTTAAAATAAAATTATACTTACTGGAAATGTGACACACCATCCTTCTTTTTCACCTTTAAAGTGTATTTTGTACAATTTTTCACTACGCACTTTAGCATTGTTGATGTCATATGGCACGCGCGGACACTGAGCGAATGAGAGCGAAACAAGGCATATTTTTGATTTATGCCTTCTTTTAATGGTGCCACTTTTTAGGCGGCAACAGTGCATCTACAGAAATATATGATCAAAGTCGTAAACCGACTTTACAGACAACCAATTTTTTTTATTTAATCTGTTTAATTATCACAGATAAAGAAAAGCAACCCATCGACTCTCCTTCACTCTCCGTACAACCGTCAACATCCTCGCAGAATATTAAAGAGCAGACGACCAGCTTACTGCAATCAGAAGCCACTGTGGCCACAGCCATAGTGCAACAGAAGACAGCATCACCAGGTAAAATAATATGTATAGTAATAATAATAACCATCTCGACTTTGCTTCTTGTGTTTGGAGTCCATTCTATAGAGTGCACTCACAGCGAATCGAGAGCATGCAGCGGGCCTTCACTAGACACCTAGCCTTTCTATGTAGGGGATTCTCCCACCGTCAACAATACAGCGAACGTCTCGCAAAGTTTAACATGTGTAACCTTCGTGACAGAAGACAGTTAATGGGTATGCGCTTTCTATATAAAATTCTTAATAGTCATCTAGATTTTTGTGACTTGGTGTCGCGTCTATCCCTGTCAGTGCCTCGCAACTACCTCAGATACCGTATGTCTAAATTATTTGTTACACCGTTTACTCGAACCAATCTTGGGCTTCAGTATCCTTTGGCACGAATTTCCACAGAGTATATATGAGTAATGCTATTCCTGATTTTGATATATTTTGTAACAACTTTCGAAAATTTTAGTCTTTGATTTTGGAGTATTTATCAGGCCAAACTTTGGGCTGATGGGTACTTTAGGATTAGTCACTCTAATGTTCTGCAGGTTTTCTTTCCACTCTTACGTAATTAATTAAACGCAACTGTTATGTACGCTCTTATTTTGGTTCAAATCAGAATATTTTTTTTTAGATTAAGTATTGTAATGTTGTTTCAATATGTACCATGTGGCCTGTACTTATATAAATACATAATATAAGCAGAATTTCACAACCTTGTTCCGCCGTCCCCTTTTTTTCACCGGACAACCAGACTTACAAATAGACGCCATCTTGGCTCATATACCAAAGCGTTTTGGTTCCAAATTTGTGATCCGTACCGCTAAATAGTGGAACTCCTTGCCTGAGTCCGTGTTTTCTGATAAATAAAATTTAGGGGTCTTCAAGTCACAACTGAATAGGTATCTTCTAGGCAAGCGCGTCACATCCTAGGTCGCATCGACGCTTACCATCAGGCGAGATAGCGATCAAGCGTCTGCCTATTTAGTATAAAAAAAAAATTTTTTTTTTTCGATAAATTATCATTAAGTTGTTGTAATAAACAATGAAAACCACATTAACTTTGCACTTCATGAAGTGGAAGAGAGATAGATGCGCCACAAGTCGAACGCTTAGGCCTTAGATTTTTATGTATAGTCTATGTGGGATGGCTATACTGTGTCTAATGTATAGTCTACGTGATGACTGTTGTTATATATTTTTATAAATCATTGTAAATAAAATAAAGGTGTTTAGATAATTTTGTAAAGTAGTTTCTTTGCTTTTTATCGATAAAAAAGTATTATTTTCTTTACACCTCGAATAGAGCTTAAAATTAATATTTTTATAATAAGGAACTTCGTTCCTATTTCATTTAGTTTAGTTAAAAAAAGAAAATAATACAGTTTTAATTTAAATTAATAATTAAAAATAATACAGATTTGGTTCAACTTAGGACATAGGATGGGTTTTATTTCAATTTATGCCACAGGCCGCTTCAGCTAGTAAAGATATAAAAATTCCCTGTCACAGTATTTGACCGCAATGCACTCCGGGTCTTCTAAGCTCAATAACTCATATAAGTGAGACAGTTTATCAGGTTTAGACAAGTTATGACATGCTTGTTTACGAAAAGACTGATATTCCTGAGTGTAGAGAAGAGTGGGACCTTCTATAATAGCGAAGCCACACGATGCGTTAACGGTGCGGTGCGGCACCGCATCGTAATGAATTCGAGGTATAGCGTGTCACGCGGGTGGTGCGGCGCCGCACCGCACCGCGGGGCGCATTACCCCTCCCCGCTTCGTCTCTCAGGTCCCAAGTCCGACGCGCTTGCGGTGCGACGCCGCACGGCGACCTAATGCGTCGTCTGACATGGTATAGTGATTTGTATGTAGTATGACGCAGCGGCACCGCTTAGGCACCGCACCGCACCATTAACGCATCGTGTGGCCTCGCTCTAACTAAGACAAATGTCATGATAACCTGCATATTTTGGAAACTGGGTAAATGAAACGTGATGAATAATTCTAGGTCTTTGAGATCCCAGTTAAACAGGTTTTTTCATTTTATTAAAGTAGAATCATCAGAGCCGGCAGCCAAAATCCAAAAGACGGAGCATCATGAGGTGACGAAGTCTGGTCAGGAGTACGACGTGGTGTGTGATGGTGATGTTTGCGTTCGGAAACCGAAAGTTTTGAAGCCGGATGAGGCGGGTCCGAGCCAGAGACAAGAACCAGAGACTAGCGTACCGGTAAGTGTTTTTTAGGGTCCCGTACCCCAAAAGGAAAAACGGTACCCTTATAGGATCGCTTTGTTATTCTTTTTTCACGGGAATGCGTGCAGGTATCGAATAAAAATTATAACCATATAAATACTCAGGTCTACAGTCCCTCGAAGCTGTAAAAAAATAAAACTTCTAAGTTAACGTACAAAAAGATACGACCGTTAACGCCGCAAAATACGTATATTTAGATACTCTCAATGGATCGAAATATATAGGATACTTTCTGTTGAACTATAAAATTTGGCAAGTAGTATCTTCTTATACTACAAGTACAGGGAAAAATCGGAAAACTATACATATGTAATAAACCTCTTCCGTCGGATTAATCCGGCAAATATTTTCGTGTCCATTTTGCTTTGGTCATATATTTACGACCGAATACCCCATCTCATTTTTATCTGCTTTATTCGTTTAATTACGCTATATTTTACCAAAAAGATGTTTACTTTTCGGTAAGTAGTTAATTAAGTAATCATTTACTTAAGTCTCTTGATTAGAAGTCTTCAAAATAATGTCCGGAGAATTACTAATATAATTATTAAAAAATTGTGATGATGTACAACGCCCGGCAAGATCCGACAATAGGCATGGGGCATATGCCAAGATACCGATACATAAATAAAAATATTTCTTTTTATACTGACTAAAGAGCCTTAAAAGAAATACAATTGTCAATTAAACATTTCGTTAAAAATATTTGTGCATTTTTTTAATTTCTTTGAAATTATTTACTAGTGAAATGTCAGCGACTAAATTTATGGTTCCTATCCGTAGCCTATATAAGTAGGCTACACCTAGGCATAACGTTAGGTGAGAAGTATCGACGTAGTTGTTAGAAAACCACTCTCTCAAATGCAAATATCATAATTAAAACGAAACACTATACCGGGTGCTGGAGGCACGACAATTGATATAAAGTCTGCCAATTAAAAGGTTAAATCTGCTGCGTCGCCCCGCCACCCATGGGTGCGATCGCTTATACTAAGCCTGTATAGCCTTCCCAGGCTAAGGCACCTACTTCAGGTGGTGTTTAGTCAGTATGAGTCTGACTTAACCTCTCAGCCAGCCGATGTATCCATGTAGGATTCACCCCCTCCCTCGCGTCTGGAGGGGAAAAAAAAAGTTAAATCATAAAAAATATCGTCTTTATTTAAAATACGTAATCATTAGGTATCAACTCTTACTATAACCACAATTTCTGTTATAAAAACAATAATATAAGTAATTAAAGGTTTTGAAATCTGAATTTCGGGAAAAGCTCTGAAAACCTGCAAGACTCGATTCCTGATTTATATGTACCTACAAATTTATACGGAACCTTCCGTGGGCGAATACGACTCGCGCTTGTCCAAGTTTATTTTTATTTTGAATGAGTGCGCTCTTAATCCCAATCAAGGCCAGTTATTATTATTATTATTATTTTGCTGTTTCTATAGAGAGATTTTTATTAAAGCAATGGAAAGAATAAAAGGGAATTGTCAACATACCTATGTTCCGCCCTACAGTACCTACTGTAGCGCCCTACGCGCGCTCCGGGATCGTTGGGAACTTGGGACGTTAACTTAAACCATTTAGGTATATCTCAGTTTGTTCTATTAATCAACTATCTTTACCATGTCTCAGGTTACAATGTCAGATACTCCTGGTGATCGTCTTATATTCGTCAAGAATTCAAGAATATTCTATATTTAAAAGGGTGACATTCCTTGCCATTAAGCATATCTACGCAACGAGGTGGAATGCGGTGTCATAGACGCAAGCAGGTCACCACAGTACCTATTCACACAACAACGATTGCTTATCATTATAGTTAATTTTATCCTCTTAATTATGTTAAGTGTTACAACGACACCTCTTGTCATTACTTATAAGGATAATGTTATTGGCCATACTCCTGAGTGTTAACCTGCTGTAATGTAATTTTAAATAACGCTGTTGGTTTTCAAATAAACTAGGTCTGCAATGCATGCTTCTGTTTGCAAATACTGAGCGAAGCACTACCTTACCATCGTTTGTGAGTTTTGGCGCCATATTTCATCAATGTAGTCTCAGCGGTTTGGCTATGATCAGCTTTTGAATTTTTCTGTCGGTGATTATTCCTCCATGGTAAAGTCTATTTTTTTTTTACATAACCTATATCCGTCAGGTTATAATCATGTATGTTCATGCCAAAATTCGTTCGAATCGGTTGAACCGTTAAGTAGCAGGAAGGGACACAAGCGAAATTTGTGAGTTGCCTAAAAGAGAACTTCGCTGAATAAGTTCAAGACAGGTTCCACGATGGAGCAAGCTAACCCAGAAGATGCTTAATCGTCCTGGATTTAAATACGGACGGGTTATAAGTACTATTCTTTAAAAAAATGATAATGCGTTTAACACGTTGTTAATATTCCCTTTAACCCCTCGTGGTGAGCTAAACGTTTGTGTTATGACTGGTTCCACGTTTGTAGTACATCGGCGAGGATCGAACTAGGTCCGCTTGGGTTAAAATTAGTGTTGCCGATCGATAGTGGAGTATCGATAGTTAATCGATAGGCGATAGATAGCAGGACTATGGATTGTAGTGTCAAAACTATCAATTGTTTTAGAATAGCGATATGACTTTTTGGCGGGAGTGCGAAGCGTCACTGAAATGGTTTTAGTTTCCTTGTTAAAGTTTGTGTTGTGGTTGATATTAGTGTGGTGGTGGGTTATTAACCACTGAGTGTTTCTGAATATGCATTAGTGTTGGCAAGTGAAACAAAACAGGTTGGAAGGTGTCTTTTCGCGCTGTCTCAAGAAGGCCACGAGGAGGTTTCAGTAAAATCCCACTTTTTTACTGAAACCTAGGAAATTACTCAAGAACATAGAAGAAGATTATACTTACTTGACACTGGCTTAATGCACAAATTGTGCAAACCACAAATAAAGAAAATGGAAGGAAAGACTATAGATAGTTTGCCAATTTTTTGTGTCGATACTAACAAAAGTATGGTTACTAAGAGGATAAATAGTATCGATATTTTCGACAGTTTGTTATTTTCCATCAGCAATCCTATCTGTAGTATCGCTAGTATTGTACTCTTTCAATAGTGTTGACACGATTTGAGCTATCAATAGCTATCAATAGAGTATCGATAGGCCTGTCGATAGTTCGTTGTTTTTCAGATGTAAAAATCTTTAGAAATACTATCGATAGTCTGGCAACTCTAGTTAAAACTACTTCCTTATTATTTTTTGTAATTTAAGCGTTGAAAGACTAAAACGCCTGTTGTAAAATCCTTGTGGAAATTTCATCAATCAACCTTTGGGAAAAAGGAAACTTTAAAGCAGTATAAAATGGATAAAGATATACTAAAACTTACATAATTAACAAACTATTATTTACAATATAAGTACCTATAATATTTTAAACCAAGTACAATATCCTTATGAACCAAAAAGTTAATTAAAGTTAAAAATAAAAAAATAGAAAGATAGCAAGAAAGTGTGTGCTCGCACCTCTCTCTCTTGCCCCTACAGTAATATGCGAAACCTCTCAATTACCGTTCGCCTCGCCCAATCACACTTTTCGTAACGCTCTCGTCAAGCATTCACCAGCTTATAAGTCAAGCGTGCATAAAAAAGTTTACTTCAAAAACGGTCACCTATCCGAATTTTCAATCCTGCGAAAGTAGCTTTACATACGCAGTCGCACCAAACCGTAATGGAGAACTTTTTTCTACATTCAAACCAATCTGGGTTAGGGCTAAGTAGCCCCAAGATAGCACTGTAAGGCTTGTGTTATGGATACTAGAGTAACGGATAGATATACATATATGATACATAGATCTCAATTTAAATATCTTCGATGTATTTTGTCTTAACCAAAATTAAGAAAGAAAGAAAAACATTTATTTGGGAATCAAACACAACAACAAAAGATGTATATAATTAAAAAGAGTAAACTTAAAAAAGAAAGATACATACAAAAAATACAAATGTGGTGTGTCTAAGGCCAAAAAGGACCCTGTCTCAGCATAAAAGCCTCGGCGTCGTTCGGAAATGGAAAGAACGAAAACAGAGGCGCTGTTATTCTGACAGGGCCCTTGAGTTAGAATAGATAAGATAAATAGAATAGAAATTACTAGTCGCTAAACGTTTTTGTCGCTTGCTTCCTCTATAGCTTCCTCTCATTTTTGATGGATTTAAATAAGGTAACGATGTGGTTGGCATTAAAAGTCAAAAACCCAGGTCCCATCATTAAAAAAAATATATACATAGATATAATTTAAAGAAATATGTATCCATGACGCAGGTACAAATGCCTTTTACATTACACAAACATTTGTCCTTTTCGAGGCTTGTACACGAAACCGTTTGGTTTCTAATAGCTGGCTTCATTACCACTTGGCACAATTAGATCACTAGATAATTCATAATCTAGCAAGTGAATCTACATAGATTTTTCTTTTGGTGTTTTTTTTTCTAGATGGATACTTCTAGTGTGGAAGAAGACACAGTCAGTATGGAGGAGAAGTTAGAACGAGCCAAGGAGCTGATAGAAGCTAGAAGAAGAGAGAAAGCAGAAAAGGATAAAGAGGTATCATCTCAGTCAAAAGATGAATCAATAATGGGAGAATTTGGCTATAATAATAATAATAATAGTCATTTATTTCTTTCTCTTCACAAACTTACATGATTTAGTGTATTATACATTTCTTGGTGTATTTAATGTTTGTGCGAGACTGATGCCTGTGCTAGGGAAAAGCCTGTGTTACAGGTCATCAGGCTCCCACTCCCAGTGCGACTGTATAAACTTGTTCTGACTACTTTAACAAAAAAAAAGAAAGAAAGAAATCTCCACACTACAAAGCAGCTCTTTTTGGTTCCAATTTTGTGATCTGTACCGCTATAGTTGAACTCTTTGCCTTAGTCTGTGTTTCCTGATAAATCCAATTTAGGGGTATTCTATAAATTACACACGAATTTAAGGATTTTATTACCCCGTCCTTGGCACAGGTTGTCACATTTTTAGGACCCCCTCCCCCCTGATGTGATGACACTTGTATTCAATTTTTCAAGTACTCATTTATTAACAAATGTAAACCGAGTACTTAAATTTTTAGTTTTTTATTTGCATATAAGTTTCGCGTTTTGGTATTTTAAATTTTAATATGTGACGTTACAAAGCTTTTGACCCCCTGCCCCGTGTCACATACCGGTGATACCCCTCCTAGCGAGTGTCACGGTATACATATGTATCTTCTTGGCAGTCATATCTTTGATTTCAACGTCGCTTACCATCTGGCGAGATATCGGTCAAGCGCTTACCTATTCACGATAAAAAAAGAGAATCTGCATGCTACCACCCTTTCTTGGTTGCTATTCCTACCTGTCTCACCAAGCGCTTCGCAACATCCTTCATAATGCGCACAGCAAAGGAGTGGAACTCCCTCCCTGAGTCTGTATTTCTGAGAACTTATAACCCGTCCATTTACAAAGTTGAATAATACTAAACATACATCTTATTGCTTTCTTAAATTTTTCGTTTATTCCCTGTATCTTATTGCAATGTTCAGGGATACTTACTTTAAGTAAGTACAGATACTTGTTGACTTTGTTGTAATCAACGAAATAATGATATCATCACACTATTAGTATTGTCATAACAAAATAATTTTGTTTTTTTGTGGATTGTGTATGGTGACGACGTATTATATTGTAAATGTCGTTACTTCTGTTAAAGCTGACGAGTTTCTTGCGCCCATTCTTCTTGTCAGTTAAAAGACGTCCTGAATGGGTGGTAGGTTAAAATGTTGGGCAATTCAAAACTACTTAATTTTAAGTGCATTTGAATAAAGTTATTTTCATTTTCAAAACCAGGGTGAATAGGCACCTTCTGGTTTAGCTTGTTACATCGTTGATCTTGCCTTGGCCCCCGGGCTTGTTTGGTATCAAGAGCGACCCCATTCTAAATAAAAAAAAACTTGGCAGGAGTGTTGGAGATCGCAATAAACGACCGTAATTCGGAAAATGCTGTTGGCCATTTTGTGATCTACCGGAGAACCCTTATCTCCAGTAGCATTAGTCGCATTTTACTTCACACTTGAGTGTGAAGGGTTGGTGCTATTTTACTCTACCGGATAACATTTTTTTTTTAAGTTTTCCCGTATGGGTAGGCAAAGGGTACAAAGCCCATACAGCCTAGTCTTCAGTTATTTCTTTTTTTAGTTAAATCACGATGAATGATGATGATAGGAGTTGATTTATGAATGATATATGATCAATGGACGATGAATAAATAGTGTGATAATCTATAGGTTTCAGTAAAGGTTTGGGGTTTTACTGAAACCTCCTCGTGGACTTTTTAAGAGAGCGCGAAGACACCTTCCACTGTTTTGTTCCACTTGCAAACAATTAGCATATTCGAAAACTATACACTCAGTGGTTAATAAACACAATTATAACACACTAATATCAACCACAACACAAATTTTAACAAGAAAAGACAAACCACCATAGTGATGCTTCCCGCTCCCGCCAAAAAGTCCACAGTCTTTTTTTAAGTTTTCTCGTATGGTAAGGCAAAGGTTATATTCCCGTATGGCTATAAGTTCGTTACGTCTGTAAGTTTTTTTATCAATATTTTATATGATCATCGAGCACATACCCCAATAGAGTAGAAATGTCAATTATTTTGTTTGAAAACAATTCCGCTAATTCGCCGCTACTCACACTGCTCTAACTGCGCTCCGATTGGCTATCCTAAGGTCAACTATCACTCTAGAGATGTGGTAGTGTCCAAGTATCTAAGGTTCATCGATATCGATAGCCCATACATCAGTAATTATAGCAATAGAGAATAATACAAACGTGTTCTCTTATGGAAATAAATACCTATAAATGCGGCTAGTGATCAAATAAGAAGATATTAATCACTGAATTGCACCTCAACAAGAACCAAACCAATTACCAAATTACATTTATTTAGTTTTATCAAAAGTAAAGATGAAATAATCAATTAACCATTCATTGGTTTACTGATTTTTAAAATGAATTAGCTTCCGTCAGTTTTATAATTTCGTATAAATTCTTCTGACTGATTGTTTCTAATCACATGTCTTTTGATTGCTAAAAAAAGCTAACACAAAAAAAACAATTTCTTTGTTACAAACCGATTTATTCAAAAAAGTATAAAAACCGTTCAACCGTTTATTTCAACTACACTAGATACATAACATATCGGTATAATCTATCAAGATTTACATAATCAATAATGGACAACACTATCAATTAGATCATTAATGAAAAATATTATAATTTCAAAATTACTTTTATGTTTGAATAAAATATGTAATAAGCTACAATTATATTATTAATCGATACACCCCTTGATCCTTTTAATGCAACACTAGTGTTGAGAGCGTAGACTAGAAAGAGATGTCGTAATGAGAAATTACGTTATGTGGAAGCAGGACGCATAGACACCTGAACACGTGCGTCAACCATTTCACTTTGATTGTCCAGTTTAACTTGAGCCCTGAATTTTGACGTGACAACGTCTTATAAATTGGTTTGCCGGGTGAAACTTCAAGAACTGCGTTACGCTCCGCTCACGTTATGCGCTCACAATGAGAGCGAGTGAGAGGCACGCGTCCCTTCCACTCGGGCATGGTTAGCCCGCCTAAGAGCGAGAGAGACAGACATAAAAAGTGGAAGGGACGCGTGCCTATAAATTAATGTTTTAAATATAATTCTTTGTATAAATAAATGTTTTAAATTGTTACTATTATTTCATCCTTCTTCCTACTATACGAATGAATATTCACATTAAAATTATTTTACCACTCAAAGTCGTTGTCACGTAAAACTTTCGCCCGTATACCGACTTTACAGGCAACCAATTTTTTTTTATAAAAAGTAATTTTAACTATAACTTACCGATGAAAGGTTATTCCGTCAGTTTTATAATTTGTAGTTCTGCTGTTTTTTCCACACCACGAATTCCACGAATAGAAAAGCAGGCCATTATGAAACTATTTAATTGAAATTAAATTTCGGAATAAGCAGACACGTACGCACAGATCCAATACTGGTTTTGTACTGTTTTAGTGGGAGCGGGCGTTAATATTTATAAGTGACAAATCACTAATCAGTTGCGGAGGCGGACAGCCCAATATTACCACTCTATTGGGGTATGTGCTCGATGTATATGATCAATAAAGAGAGTTGATTTAAGCTGATAGATGATGAATGAATAATGAATTAAACCCTAAGTTTCAGTTGAAATGTGGGGATTTACTAAAACCTTCGTAAGATTTACTAAAGAGACTCCCTTTGAGAGAGAGTAAAAAAACGCTGTTTTGTTATTTTTGCCAATAATCGTAAATAATTACGAACATTTAACAGTTCCACGTTATGACATACTAATAATCATTACGAAACAATTTACGATAGAAAGTCTACGCCACACGGCTAAAGATATATGTTAACTTGCTTTTTGTATATATTAAAAGTAGGTGTATTATAAAGAAATCACCAATTCTTTGAGAAAGTTAAATATATGTATATAGCAAATTCACACTGATCCAACTAAATTAAAAACCGAAGTCTAGGCAATATGTTTAAAAATAATTGTTTTTTGGGGTCCATACTACAAAAGGAAATGACGGAACCCTTATGGTATCATCTTTTTGTCCGTCTGTCTGTCAAGACCCTTAATCTTGGGAACGCGTGGAAATATCGAATAGAATAAAAGCAGCAATGCAAAAAAATAAAAATAATAAAAAAAAGGTGAAAAAGAAGGATGGAGTGTCATATTTCCAGTAAGTATAATTTTATTTTAACTTATTGACACATTTTTCTCAAGGTTTAAGTCTAATTTCATTAATATTTTAATAAAATTTGTTTTTTGTAGATTTATTTGACATGCCGGTTGCTAGGTATATAATATTCGTCTATCCCTGTCACACTCGAGTAGGCCGCTCATAAGACAAAACAATATTAATCAGGTGCTTGCGAACAAAGTCAACAGGAAAAAGGAAAAAAAAAGAGTAGTCGTTACAATTTTTTTTATTAAATGTTAATTAAAAGTTTGTTATTGTTTTAGTTTTCCAAAAAATGAAATTCAGAGAGAAAAGGAGGTGTATTATCGCCCTAGATAGAACAGAGGAGTTTAAAAACCAAATTCATTTAGTGTGGTTTGTTCAAACCATAACTTCAACTTTGATCATTAAATAACACTGTTGAAAGCTATAATTGAAAAGTATATTGACATACGACTTCATTATGCAGGGAAACTAAAAATCCTTAAAATAAAAAAAAAACAAACAATTGTACAAGTTAAATTTGTTCCAAGGCACCTAAATCTTGAAATTTTTTATTTGAGATGTCTTTAAATCCATGAGCAATCTTTCAAATATAGGCTGTCCACACACACACACACACACACACACAAGCACGCACTCGCACTTAGTAACTGTGCGTATAGCCTTGTTTTTCTCAAAATACTACATCATAAAAAGTATCCTATTTCTTAAGTCTAGCTGTATACTAAATTTCATCAAAACCCATTCACTACTTATTGCGTGTAAAAGTAATAATAAAGAAAATTGTATTAAATTTTTCTTTAACTCCATCCAGGTAACGCATTTAAAATTTTTAAAAATCGTAAGCAACTCCATTCCTGTCTATGTTCCAAGTGACAACGATAAGACGCGGACGCAAAATGCAATGTCACATAGAATGTAACTAATATTATTGTTTGTACGAGTAAGTGCTTTATTGTCATTCACTAAGCTTAGTTTTATAATACACTTGTGTTTGGATATGTGCTGTTTTAATTCTACTTTTTTTGAGAGTCATAAAATTTTACGTCTGACAATCCACAAGGTATTATGTATTGAACCTAAAATGGATTTATTTCCATAGTAACGTTTATCAATTAAGATCTAAATTAGATTAAACCGTACGATATTTTAAGACGTTTTTGCTATACTTCAAGTGGAATACATCTACCTAAGTACGTATTGATGCGGGGACAATATTTTGTTTAGTTTTGCATGGAACTGTGCATCTACAGAAATATATGATCGAAGGTCATATGGTTCTACGGTATAAACACCTTATTGATCGTGACTGTATACGGTCAACGGGCATCTCACTATATACAAAACTGCCAAATTTCTCCACTTGATTTTCAGCTTTAAATCCACCACGTAGAGTTTAATATCAATTGACAATTTATGATAAGTTTTTTTCCTATTTTCCGTACAGGAATTGTTTAGTTTAAAATTAAATAACTGGTGTTAGTTGTTTAAAATGTATTATTATTAATAAATGATAAAATGAAAATAATGTTATTTTTATTACTTTTAATTCTTCCAAAACTCTTGTAAAGGAGTCGAAACGTGAAGATTAAATCTATACATATAAACTTATTGGAGTGTCTGTTTGTAATATTGAAATAATCGTTTTTTACTACATGCATACGAATATATATACGGTACTGACACCAAAATATTTTTTTTTTACAATTTTTGTCTGTTTGTTCCGGCTAATCTCTGAAATGGCTGGACCGATTTTGACGAGACTTTTATTGACAGGCAGCTGATGTAATAAGGAGTAACTTAGGCTACTTTTATTTTAGAAAAATAAAGCAATGTTGCAATGTCCAAGTAGGTACTGTCGCAGCTCATGCGCATGCCACCACTGTGCCGTCACGTCGGCGCCTCCCACCACCTCCCACCAACAAATCAATATTAACATTTTTTTTTTCTTTGTTTAGCTCGAAAAGCAGAAGGAATTGGAGCGTCGGTCTCAAGGCCAAGGTGTGGCTGAGCTCAAGCGGTGGCAAGCCGACCAAGAGCTGAAGCAAATACAGGTAAGATCATATCGATTAGTATTGAAATATCGACCTTATTGAATACTGTATTTACAGTTCAAGTTATACTAACTTTAGTTTTTTTAACACTTATATATACAAAAAAACCTGTGTGAGGCTGTGTTTATTGTTGGTTCCGTTTGGGGTGGAATCGATTTGTTAGTCCATATAGTAGATAAAAATTTTTTTTTGGAATTTGTGTCACAAACACGAATGAAAGCAAATTAAAGTTATTCCATAGTGTACCGTGAATTTCCCTCAGTTCTTGTAGTTCAGGTGGTCGAGTTGATAAGGAGTTGGACTTGAAATCCAATCTAATCCAAATCTCCCCGCGCTGGTTCGAATCCTGTGTGTAAGGCTTAATTTTTTTTTTCATATTGTTTATTATAATTTTACATTCAAATTGTTTTGAATTAAGTTTTTTGTTTAACCGATTCGTTGCTACATACAATTAACAGAAACGAGGGCTACGAGCTTGATTTACGTGAAAAATGAAGATAGTTTTATTGTGGGTAGATTTTCCCAAAACTTAATTTGAAGGAATTATACACACACACACACACACACGCACGCACGCACGCACACACACACAAGCACGCACGCACACACAAACACACACACACACACATGCGCGCGCGCGCGCATGCGCACACACACAGACACACACAGGCACAAACACACACACACACACACACAGACACACACAAACACACACACCGCTTATCTTTATTTATAGCACCGAGCACATACCCCAATAGAGTAGAAATGTCAATTATTTTGTTTGAAAACAATTCCGCTAATTCGCCGCTACTCACACTGCTCTAACTGGCTCCGATTGGCTATCCTAAGGTCAACTATCACTCTAGAGATGTGGTAGTGTCCAAGTATCTAAGGTTCATCGATATCGATAGCCCATACATCAGTAATTATAGCAATAGAGAATAATACAAACGTGTTCTCTTATGGAAATAAATACCTATAAATGCTGCTAGTGATCAAATAAGAAGATATTAATCGCTGAATTGCACCTCAACAAGAACCAAACCAATTACCAAATTACATTTATTTAGTTTTATCAAAAGTAAAGATGAAATAATCAATTAACCATTCATTGGTTTACTGATTTTTAAAATGAATTAGCTTCGTATAAATTCTTCTGACTGATTGTTTCTCATCACATGTCTTTTGATTGCTAAAAAAAGCTAACACAAAAAAATCAATTTCTTTGTTACAAACCGATTTATTCAAAAAAGTATAAAAACCGTTCAACCGTTTATTTCAACTACACTAGATACATAACATATCGGTATAATCTATCAAGATTTACATAATCAATAATGGACAACACTATCAATTAGATCATTAATGTAAAATATTATAATTTCAAAATTACTTTTATGTTTGAATAAAATATGTAAAGCTACAATAATATTATTTATCGATACACCCCTTGATCCTTTTAATGCAACAATAGTGTTGAGAGCCTAGAATAGAAAGAGATGTCGTAATGAGAAATTACGTTATGTGGAAGCAGGACGCATAGACCTGAACACGTGCGTCAACCATTTCACTTTGATTGTCCAGTTTTACTTGAGCCCTGACAATTTTTTATTAAAAGTAATTTTAACTATAACTTTCCGATGAAAGGTTATTCCGTCAGTTTTATAATTTGAAGTTCTGCTGTTTTTTCCACACCACCGAATAGAACGGCACGCCATTATGAAACTATTTCATTGAAATTAAATTTCGGAATAAGCAGACACGTACGCACAGATCCAATACTGGTTTTGTACTGTTTTAGTGGGAGCGAGCGTTAATATTTATAAGTGACAAATCACTAATCAGTTGCGGAGGCGGACAGCCCAATATTACCACTCTATTGGGGTATGTGCTCGATGATTTATAGTAAGAATATTAAAAACATGTATAATTTAGTTATTTAGTAATAGAATGACCTTACCATAAGAAACAATATGTTATGGAAGAGGGGTTCCTTTTGGTACAGGTGTCAACACTTAATAGAGGGAACCCACCACGGTTAATAGTTGTTGTAATACTTGGTAAAGAAATAAATATTTTTATTTTATTTATTATTCAAAGTGTCATTTATTCTGTCTACAGGAGGAAAGGAAACGCGAAAAAATGGAAAACAACTTGGCCCGACAACGTATTTTAGAGCAGATCGCTCAAGATAGAGCTGAGAGAAGAGCCCGTGACCAGCCTCCACAAGCGGTCACCAATCAACCAACTCCTGTACCAAGTCAGTTTAATAAATTGCATTCAATAAAAATGTCACATACAATCGATAACTGTTATCGATTATCCACTTGCCAGTCCGCTACCGCACGCCCCACTCTTCTCAACAGTCCCAATGCTCCGCGAATTGTGAAAAAAAAATGCCAGACTCTTGGATAAAAATGCCATTTTCTCGCTAAATAATGAAGCTAGGACCAAACAAAAAGTACTAAAGTATTAAATGAAGAATCCACCACAGGATATTTGGATCTCTCTAACTCAAAAATTAATCATAATTTAAAAAAAACAGTAGGCCGCGCCGCTGAAATTTGAATATGTAGCAATTGCTACCAAGGACTGACGAGGGATGTTGGCTATCGGTAGCAATTGCTACCGTGGACTGACAAGTAGCTATATCAATTAGATATATCGTCGGTGATAGTGCAATATTGCTAAACCAAAGTTGCCTGTCTGACGGTTTTTTTTTAGTATTACGCTCCGCTCCAATATATGATGCCAGCGAAGCTTTATGCTTAGCGACTGCATCGACCTAGTATTTTAAGGGTGTGTTATGTTGATTTTGCCACAGCGGCCGGGGACGGCAGCTCTCGTGCGCGTGTCCAATTCAAGTTGCCGGACGGCACGTCGCACACGGCACACTTCGACGCCGACGGAACGTTGGCCGACATACAGCGGTACATCGCTGACAACCTACAGGTATACTTAGGATTATAGACCACACGATTGAAGTAAAACTGCTTATATATATTTGATATACGAAACGTAACTGGCTATGAGAGAAAGAGAAAGAATGTGTGCTCACACCTCTCTCTCTTGCCCCTACAGTAATATACGAAACCTAACTTTCTTTTTTTTTTTTTACTAACCTATATATCCCTCTCAACTTCCGTTCGCCTCGCCCGATCAAACTTTCCGTAACGCTCTCGTTACGCATTAACTAGCTTACTCTCCAAGTCAAGCGTAAAGAAGTTTTACTTCAAAAACAGCGCCGTATCGACTCCCGAAAGTATCGAAGCTTTAATATAAAGCGTAGGAACTAAGCGTTAAAAAAGAGATAGAAATCCACGTCAGCCACGCACACTGATATGAGTGAAAGCGAGACAGAAGGCTACGCACAATAAGGGGAAGCAACTGGCTTCTATAATATCGGGTAGCGGTACTAAATCTGATGCTCTCGTGTAACGGTCAAATCGGATGTTTAGCACGGATAGAGTGGCTGCGCTGCGAGCGGCCCGAAGGAAATTACAGAATTGATGTTTATTCGAAGGACAAGAGTTTTGCTTTAAGAAATATACTTCTGATTTAAATGTACCAACTAAATATTTGAATCGTTTGGTGTTGAAACAATAGGCCCGTATGCTCTTCGGGCCCACCGAATTCACAAAGACCTCAAAAAACTTATCGAGAGATCAAGTGATCGGAAGGCTGGTTTGTACTATCGAGGTCTCTCGTGCCTTACCACTTTTTAGAAATATTCGTTTGAACTGATCGCTTCGGACACGCCCACACGACCCATAGTTATCCCTAATTGGCTTCGTATTTTACTATGATTTATACTACGGCCAATCATAAACAACTAGTTTTAAAATCGTCCTTGATGTCAGTACTGTCAACTGTCAATCTGCCTTTTCTGCTTGTTTGCGCACGCGCGCCATTGTTGAATGAATGGAGCGGGGCGTGGCCTGAAGCGATAGGCATCGTGCAGTGTGCAAGCGACTTTCGACTTACGACTGATAAGGCGCCAGATGCTTCGATAGTACCTTGCCCAGAGAATAAGTTTGGCGACACAAGTAACGCTGTCTTCTTGGCACATTACTAACGAGTAAAGATTTAGGGGATATTTTTTATTTTGTTAAGTTTAGCGCCTAGTGTATTGGTTTTTAGTTTGGTATTTTTTTGTTAAGTAGTTATGATTATAACTAATAATACAATATTTTGTAAAGTTATTTTTAAATGCATTTTCACAATCGCTAGAAATGTTTCCTTAATTTAAAAAATCTGTACACATTAAAGGGAGAAAAAATAGCTCTTGCCGAATTAATTAAAATAATATAAATTATTTTAATACAAAAATACTAGAAAAAATCGACTCGCCGGAGAATTCACATGAGAGCCGAGTAATTTAATTACATAGTTGATTCTTCTTTATCCATTGTTGGATACTTGTAAAAGTAGATTCTAATAGTGAAGAGATGGCGCTTAAAATTCAACGGGTCTTTCAAGGTTTCGGTGGCTTAATGCAAAAGTACTCTCCCAAACAGTGAGAGGATGCGGGTTCGGAACTTACCCTAATAGTTTAATTGTTTTTCTTTTCAAGTATTTACTTCTTTATTCACCATTTCTATGTGTTCTTTAAGTATAATTAATAAAACATAATTGTATTGATTTGAACTATAAAAAATTGAAAACACGAAATTATAACGGAATTTATATTTCGATTAATTACCACTTAAGCTGCCATGACAATTCATATATCATCAAATGAAAAAACTAAAGGCTGTATGAGCAGTACATCCTGTGCCTTTCCTTGTGTGGAAAAATAATAATTATTAACATTTATTTTTCATTATGGGGTTTTTACATAAGTTTGGGCAAAGGCAACACTGCCCTTACAGCCTCGTGTTTAGTTATTGGTTTACTTATTTGACGATAATGGATTTTGTATTTTAGATAATCTGTTTATTTTATTTATCGTTTCAGATGGCGACTTCTTCGTTTTCCCTCTGGACTGCGTTCCCCCGTCGTGAACTGACAGAAACGGATGAGACATTGCGGAGACTCGAACTGGCACCCTCTGCCGCCTTACTCGTGTTGCCTAGAAGACAACCGACACAGGTGGCGTCACCTAGCGCGGTAGCTTCACTTATCAGTGAGTTTCGTTTTCTGTTACCTGTATTAATAAAAAATATAATAATTAAATAAATTATTTTAATAGAAAAATAATTTATTTTAACTACGTGCCCTTAAATAAATCCAAGTTCTTGGTTTTAACGAAGCCTCTCTACTTAAATGTATTTATTTAATTTATTTAAACTTATTGAACATCAGGCGAGATATCGGTCAAGCCCTTACCTTTTCACGATTAAAAAAATCTCTTCTTAAAGAATAATATTTTATTGTGAATAATGTATGGTGACTTCATATTAAGCTGATTTTCTTACATATATACACACATACACTCTCTCACACACACACACACACACACACACACACACACACATTGATACGTCCGATGACTTCTTAGTTTATAGCTACAAGATAGTGCTATGTGCTAATACAATAAGATATTAGAGGGAAGAATCTGTCTCCTAGAATACAGGTTGACCTAACCCAGGGGGCTGAGCAATATTGTTTATGTTTAGCATTGTATTTTGAACTATGTTTGTAAGATTATTGTTTTTGTGCTATTGTTTCACAATAAATTATTATTATTATTATTATAACGTTATTATCTCCACACAAAAGTAAATTTAAACTAGGAACTAACTATAGTTTTAACTTAAATCTATTGTGGGAGACTGGTGCCCGTACTAGGTAAACCTGTATTACTGGTCACCAGGTTAAATGGAATGTTGTGCTCAGTTGTTACTGAAATACTAGGAATATATAATTAGTATTAATAAAAATTCATTGTTAAGATTTGTATTTTGTTACCGTACCTAATAAATAAGTATTTGATTAAAGTTGTTCCCATTTAATATCTTCCAGCATTCTTCACGCAAATCTTCACATCGTTCATATTAGAACCGTCGCAACAATTTTTCAATTGGCTGCGCACGCGATTTTCGACCCCCCCACCGGGGGAGCCATCCACTCCCCCACCTCGGCGCCCGTCCCCCCCACCTGGAGTGAGAAGGAGGGGGAACATCCATAGACTACCCGGCGATAGACCAAATGATGACGACAATAATACTTGGAATGGTAATTCTACTCAACAGATGTAATTTTCTTATACAGGTTGTGTGCGAAAAGCAATGTTATACAGGGTGGGAATTAAAAAGATGGTCGAAATAGTCATATATATATTTTTTTTAATTATTAGATAACTTTATTGATCATAAATTAGCTTTTGAATGATATAAATTTCATTATTAATTTTCTATAGATAAAATACTAGATTAAAAAATCACTTATAATTCTAAATAGTAATATAAACTTGTTTTGTTTAAAATTATTTTATAAATCCCTTGGACATAAGTCTTTGTATAATATACTTTTGATTTAAGTTTTAGACAATTCTAGAAATGGTAAAGAAATCCAAAAATTATGCAATCCTTACTCTTTTGAATCCGGGGATTCCCCTACCAAGAACCATGTGCTAGCACTTTTTGTATTTCAACCGATTAACAATATACACCTACGTATTAACAATATTAAAAAACCGAATTTGCTTGATTTGTTAACACTTAAGAGTCTACCAACATCATAAAACTAAATTATTTCATCTCTGATTGGTTGGCAATACTTTACGATTCAACAATACTATTAAATATCTTCTTATGTTGTTATATTTTACGATTGTAATAAAAAACAGGTTGTTTTCCTTTCTAATTGAGCAGTTTTGAATCTATGATTTTTTCGAAAATATTTTCTGATGACTTAATTTTAAATTAACAATTTATTTTAGACTATTTTGACCTAAGCCTTTTGATTTCCACTTTTCCTTTCAATTATTATTATAAAAAAAAGAACATGGGTTTTAATTTTTAACTTTACGTGCACCATCGATAACCGTCTCTCAGACTATCAAAATAAAGTTGAAATTGCCTTCTGGATAACAACTAGATTAAAATTAGACCCCGGTTTTAAATGTATCTATGTATATTTTTAACTTAATGATATCATCCGGTCCAATGCTCTCCCAATTGAGCTACCGAGCCTTAATGATATCATTCAATTTTCGACCTTAAAGTACGTTGTAAAATAGATTCTTCAAGGTTCAAATTTGAATCCATTATGTAAATATTAATGTACCGAAGAAAACAAAAAGATGTGCTATATCTATAAAATTTGTCAGTATTCAGTTGATTCCCTTTTCACACCCTAGCAATGAAAATGTGTCTCTATTAATTTGCATATAAAGTTCATATTTGCGAATTCAACTTTAAATGCTTTTTCAACACTTATTAGGTAATCAAGGGCAAAGTTAATATAAAATAAATATAAATGCCTTTGATTTATTTTACAAGTATACGAAGTGCGACGACGACTGTGTGCGACAAGGATAGACATAGTGGGTAATAATATAATTTTTGAAAAGCAATTCAATAAATAATTTAAAAATACAGATTAATTTATTGATTGCTGCAGATCAATTACAGTTGTTTGTATACACATATTGTGTAGGCTAATAATACTTACAGAAAAAATCTCCCAATATAAAAAATGGCAAATTTAAAGTCTAAAATCCAACAATTAATAAATTTGCCTAAAGTTCTTAGTGCTGTCAGTAACTAAGGAATGAATCACGATGCATGTAACGAGGATTTTTTTTATTTTATTGATCAACTGCAGTATAAAAGATATTGGACTTTATTGAATTAATAATAAAGATCGCATTTCATATTTTTTATTGTCCTTGTCTCACTTACAATTTAAACAACTTCCTTTGTTAATAAAATTCCATACAAAGAATAAATAAATACCTTATAGTGGGTATATACCCCACTCTCCTCAGTCTTGTGAAAAATTATTAACAATACATATCTTATTTATTCATTGATCGAAATAAAAAATAAATAAAATAAATGTAGAAAGAATTACTTGAAAAATACACCTAAGCTCCTCTAACTCCTATTGGTTCCGCAGTTTCATCTAAAGCTTTAAACATTTTTTCAATATTTCTGAATTACATCTGATTTAAGGTAAAATAAATAATATCAAATAATAGAGAAAATGTTAGTTATTCATATCTATGGTTGATTATATATTTTTTTATTACGGCCATATTTGTAATATTTTATGTAACGGAGGTAAACAGTTTTAGAATAATGCTCCGCCCACTTTTGATTTGACCAATAGGAGCGGCTTATTTCTATGTAGGCGGGGCTTCGGTGTTATAATGGTTGTTTGTTAAGAGTCGGTATACATCCTGGATTATTTGTCAACTCAGGATGTGTTAATTTTTCTCAATCGAGTTTGAGCTTACTGTGTTGAATTCTTAAGCCGAAAATCGTTTAGGGTAATTAGAAATAATTAGTTTTTTCACTTTCGCGCCTCATACATTTGAATAAAACCACTTTTAACTGAATTGACTGTGCTGGTTTATTATTAACGCGCTTTTATAATTAACGCGCTCTTATAGTGAACGCGTTTTTATAATCAACACGCTTTTATAATTAACGCGTTTCTATATTTAACGCGCTTTTATAATTAACACGCAGTTATTTCGGTTCAAAGTGGTTTTATTTAAAAGTTATTAAAAATGTTTGTGTGGGGAATACGTTTGACTGTACAAGCGACAGCATATCATGTTAGCTATATCCGATTATTTTCTCTTTTGTTTTTGGTGATAGGGAAATAGATTTTATAATCCCATTAGCACAACGTCGAAATTTAAACGGCAAACCAAATTTTTAAATTTGAGAAATAGTATAAAATTAAACTATTTGTTGTTATGTAAATGGGACTAAAACTTATCATTAATAGAATGTCATTGATAATAAATTTCTTTTAAAATACATTTGCTTTATATATTTTTTTCCACTGGTATCAAAATACAGACAAATAGTGACATGTTATGCTGTTATATAGTTATACAAATAATTTTAATTTAAAGAATTGTCTTTTATTTTTATTTAAATTTTGTTTTTATTAAAAATATATATATAGATATTTCATAGTTTATCAATTTTATTTATAAAATAAAAAACTTTTGAATTTTATGAAATATTGAAAAACATCATTCCATGGTTATAATACAATTTATACTTCTTTAAAGAATTGTAAAGTCGAGTTAACACGCAAGTTGCTGACTATTTTATCGTGACATTTAACGCTATCAATGTTGAGTGTGGACGCACCTTTAGAATTAAGTTTGCGTTGCACGAATTGAAAGTAAATACTTGAATATATGATTATTTTAAATAATCGATATATGAAACTTTGACCCACTTGAAGCTAGAGTCCTTGAAATACAGCAAATGGAAATTATTACTATAGTTAAGCTAAATTATAGAATGCATGTCTGTAAACAAATTTTTGAAGTGATAACTTATGGGAGGGTTAACCGCTTCGTTACGTAACGCGTTGCTGCGCCAGTCTGGCTTCCCTTCCTCTTCACCTAACCTAACCTAACCTAACCTAACCCGCAGCGCTAGCCGTATTTCGGACAGACGCTTTCCCCTCTCTCTACTCAGTGTTTAGTGTTTAATAAATAATCTTTCCTTACATTACCATATTAATATACAAAAAAATTAAGTAATAACCCAAGCTTTTCTCAAGTTAAACAATTTCAATATTAAATAGTTCAACTTAGATTAGTTTTCAGTTATCACTTCTGTCGTGCGTCCCGAGAAAAATAGAAATATATAAATCTATAATCTAAGAACACAAATTTGTTGTTTGTGTGTTTGTCTGTCCGCTCTTTTTCCCGCTCTTTTTCCATTGTATATTCCACAGCATTCCATAGCAACGCGTTACCGGGTCAGCTAGTTTTATATAAGATATCAAAGTCAAAGTGAAAATCTATTAAAATCATTAATAATAGCATATTGCTCAAATTAAAATAGCCCAAATTGTTGATAATATTAAGGTGATGACAGTTTTAAGATAAACTTACTAAGTTATTGAGTAAAGAAATAAACGTTATTGGTGAAGTTAGCTTAAAACAGTGATCCGTGAAAAAAAATCAAAATTTTGGGCGTGTTTGATTTTGGCAATATCTACCCTCATTATAAAAAATATAAATAAAAAGAAGTTTTTACACTTGATAACTTCAGAACTGACAGGAGACTCATTTTTGGATACAACTTTTTGATCTCTTTTTGTTATGAGCTTACCCAGCTCATTCATACAAAGTCATACATACAAGCTAATACATTTAGTAAGCTCATAACCAAAAGAGATCCCAAAGTTATATCAAAAAATTTGTCACCTGTGACTCTTGAACTTATTACTAAAGTTCTGCAAGAGTCGTGTATGAATCATGAGATAGCCAAGTTGTTAGTATGGATGGTTTAATTTGCAAACATTATGTTTGTAATTTGGCACAAGAATAGTAAAATCATTGTGATAACTAGCTGACCCGGTAACGCGTTGCTATGGTAACGTTATTTCATACAATGGAAAAAGAGCGGACAGACAAACACACAAACAACAAATTTGTGTTCTTAGAGTATATACTAGCTGACCCGGTAATGCGTTGCTATGGTAACGCATATACAAAGGGAAAAGAGCGGACAGACAAACACACAAACAACAAATTTGTGTTCTTAGATTATAGATTCATTCAAAGCAATTGACAAAATTTAATTTATTACGAACTTCTGTTTTTTTCCCTATGTTGAAAGTCTAGTGAAAATAAGGTTATATACTTAAAATACTTGCTCTAATGTAAGTATGCGTTTTCCATTTAGAAAAAAAAAGTCGACACTGTGTTGCTCTGTGTCGATCATACTATAGCAAAAACCTTATGCGAGGTGTTTTCCATTTAGAAAACACAAAACACTGTATCGACACTGTGTCGCATTGTGTCGACTAATTTTTATAAATGGAACACTCAGTGTTTACTACTTTTAATATCATTAGGCAGAATCTTTTTTGTTTCCTTTGTGTCCATCAGAGACCTCATTTGGATATTACAATGACAATTCTGTTTGTTTTTGATAAATTTTTACATTTTGGACAGAGACAAAGGTACAAAAAAATATTCTGCCTGAAGATCTTCCAATTTATAAAGTAAATTAATGGTAATTTTATTTTAAATATGTTTTAAAAGGTATCAATTAAGGACACTTAGCTTCATGTGGTTTCTTTATCACTTGAACTTAATACATAATTAACTTAAGGAGTTTTTACTTGTCGTATGTTTAAAATATACGATTGGTTTGTAATAATTGTTATAAAACTGCCGAGACACTCCCGCTAAGAGGAATATAATGGCAAAAGGATGTTTTATCAATATTTGCCACTTGAAGTTAGCTACTTATCGTTTAAAGGTTTTCTCGGTATTGAAGCCGAGAAGCTCGGTAAAAACCGAAATTTGATCGAAAAATCGAAATCGATTTTACCGTTCTAATTAAAAAAAAAATGTAAACGGAAATTTCACTACTGGCTTGTTTCAAAACATCACACCTATTTGTAGTTCGTTTCAATCAAAAATATAAAAAAAAAACATTTTTTTTTTTGTTTTTTTTTACCGTAGTCAATTCCACAGATTAAATTATACACTCGGTAACGAATGTTTACGATTTACAAGTATGTGTAGAACTATTTAATAAACAGTAGCTTTCGTTCCGATATAAAATCGTAAGCGATAAATTGATCTTTGACGAGATACAAGTTGCGCTGTTGGAGAGAGACGCCAATATCCCCGTATAGCGGTGTCCCATTTTGGCAATTGAAGTTGCTTCCTAAGAGATAGGGTAAAGCCTTTGGTAATAAATATTAATGTTTTCTTATACCGATTTTATGTTACAAACCTCCTTATATTTTGTGTCGATTAATTTTCTTACTGTACCCAAAGAAAAAATCATTAGTACCTAACATGGTACTGGTACCAGTTAGCAGTTTTCTAGTAAGTTATAAACTATCATATAAAAATAATATTCATTTGTGTAATATATTTATAGTAAATAAAGTTTTGTTACTGGTTTCATTGTTTTATTTAAAAATGTGTGTTTATAAATATAAATAATCCCTACTAATATTATAAATGTGTATGTAAGTTTGTTATGCTTTCACGCAAAAACTACTAAACCGATCATCATGAAACTTCGTACATATATTCTTGGAGGTATTATAAGTAACATAGGATTTTTTTTATTGAAAATAAAAATTAATTAAGTGCGAGCGAACAGGTAAAAGCTAGTAATAAATAAATATTTCTTACATTCACACCAATTAGTCTATCCCAAAGTAAGCACTGTAAGCAGCGGCGTCTCTAGCCCTTGTGGCGCCCTCTAGTCTAGTAGGAGCGGGGTCAAAATGGAATACTAACAATTATATTTTTAAACAGAAATTCGGATGCAAATTCATGCAAATGGTGCAATTTTAAATGATGTTGGGAAGCAAAAAGTTTTTTAGAAAGGGTTATAAGAATAAAAAAAATCACAATTTTGTAGGTCTTTCAAAAATATTTAATTTAAAAACTATTATAGTTACATAACAAACAGGACGCTCGTACTCACAAATATATGTATATATACACACAAATGTATTTACAAAAAAGTTAATTTTCGAGCTTTTGCATTAGCGAAATCTTTAACAATGTCACTAACTTTAATTTTCATGACATGTTCAATACTTATTAACGACAAATTTGTCAATCTACTTTGCGACAATGTTGAACTAAGGTAGTTTTTAATAATTTTTAGTTTAGAAAATGACCTTTCGCTATGTGCGACCGTAACTGGAAGTGTCAGGTATATATCCTCAGTGCTGTGGACAGATTTGGGAACACTGAAATTATTTATTCTTAAACAAGTAATTTAAAATATCCAACGGCGTAGTGGAATCATAAATAAACATCGGTAATAATTCGATTTCATTATAGAGCTCGAACTGTCCCACATCTGAAGAGCCAGCATGGCAAAGTTGATTTTCTAAATTAGAGCAATGTGTTTTTTTGTATCAGAGTCCAAATCTTTCCAATGTTTAAATTTTTGAAGAAATGAAAAAATTACATTATTTTCATTCAAAAGTTCGAACCGTTCGTCGAACTTAGTTATTGCGGTGCCTAACAAATAGTAGTAAAATTTTACTTTAAAATGTGTTTTCGCGTCTGTTATCGGTTCATCCTCCGCCTCATAATTAAAAAACATTTTACGAGCGCGAGGACGTGCAGGTGTGGGAAATTCTACCATTGCCTCGACTTCTTCCGCTACAGTTGTTAAGGACTTCCTCAAAAGCGGACTCATTACGGAATTCAGACAAACTTATTTTTGCATTATCAATCATTTTCACCGCTTCTGACAATACAACTTTTGACTTTTGAAGGGCCTTGCTAACTATATTTATCTTGTTTAAAATTTCAAACCAAATAAGCAGAGAGCAGATGAATTTAAAGGACTTAATTTTTGCCAGTAATGAATTTGCCATATTTTTTGACTCTGCATCTTTGCTCCTATCGGAATAAATAGTAAACAAGGCATCATACACTTTTCCCAGTTCAAAACGCTGCTTCAACCCTGCTCTCCCATCGAGTATTTGAGAGTGGTTTCAGACTTAAAGTTGGCACGTCCTTAGCAAGTATTTGCCAACGTGCTGCTGATGCAGAAAAAAAGACATAAATTTCCTGCACAATTGAAAGGAAATTGACAATTTCCCAGGAGACAGGTATCTCTCTACAACAGTACTGTCGTCTGCATACCCAACTATTCCTGGTATTACTGGTAACAGTTCATTGATGTGTAGCGGGAAAAGCGTCGCAGAAAGAATAGACCCCTGAGGAACTCCGGCATCAATAGCCACTAAGTCAGAGGAGCAGCCATCGACAACTACTCTGATCGATCGTTCAGTCATGAAATCGACTATCCAACTGCAAAAGTCAGCGAGGATACCGTACGCAGGAAGCTTGCGCAGCAGACTTGCGTGCCAGACCCTGTCAAAAGCCTTCGAGATGTCAAGTGAAACGGGAAGTGCTTTGCTGTGCATCTCGAGGGCCTCGCCCCAGAAATGCGACTCATAAACTAGAAGATCCCCAGTTGAGCGTCCTCGGCGAAAACCATATTGACGGTCACTAAGGATATCGTTGTCTTCTAGGCATGAGAGCAACTTGCTGTTCAGCACTCTTACAGAATATGGAAGTGATAGCGATCGGTCGGCACGACTACCCTTTTTGGGTGCTGGTTGCACATTGACAAGCTTCCAGGATTTTGGGACGTCCGTCAAGAAGAATTGGTGCGGCTTCTCGGTCTCCAGATGGTGATGGACCATATGGTCATTTGAGTGCAGTCCTCTAATGTTCGCAAGGTGCACTTTAAATGGGAGGAAGTGCAGCCGTTGTTTAAAATTCTTCCTGTTCCTTCTTATCATGATGGTGAATGTTGGGGGGTACGATTTTTAGTCGAGACGCTACTTAGTCGACCAATGGAAGTTTTCTTGGGCTAAGTTGACCAAAAAGGGAATATACTAGAGACTGCGGGGATGCCCGAACCCCCCGGAAATGGCCACCGGGTCCTCCCGTCCAGTCGCCAACTGGCATGGTGGAGCATTTCGGGATTTTTTGCGAGTTGGCGGGGCAGCCGTTCACTTGTGGCTAGCGTGCCAGTTGGGCCCCTTACTAACTACGGTCGGCCAGCGGCTAAAACCGTGTTTCGGATCTCGCTACCCTCCAGGATGAGTTACCAGGTACAGCATAGCCAAGATACCAAGACCGAGGACAGACAGTTGTAGAAAGATAGTGTCGCCATCTGTCATTTAGTTCCCGACAATATCGGCTATTTTCTTTATTTATGGCTTGCACAATTTGTGCATTTAGCCAGTGTAAAGTAAGTATAATCTTTCTTCTATGTTCTTAAGTAATTTCCTAGGTTTTAGTAAAGAAGTGGGGTTTTACTGAAACCTCCTTCGTGGCATTCTTGAGCGCGAAAAGACACCTTACAACTGTTTTGTTTCACTTGCCAACACTCATGCATATTCAAAAACACTCAGTGGTTAATAACAAGCTATTATTACACACTAATATCAAACACAACACAAAATTTAACAAAAAAACCAAAACCATTAAAGTGACGCTTCGCGCTCCCGACAAAAAGTCCAATATCGACTAAATATACGACGCGCTGCGTTCAGTTGCGTTCGGAAAGAAAAACTACGAAGTTCATTTTAGTAAAGGTATCTTAGGGAACAAAGTATCTTCAAAATACTAAGATACCAGGAAAATGTATCTAAATGCAAGATACAAAATTTGAAAAGTATTTCAAATACAAGATGTAAATACGTATTTTGTATCTTGTATCTGTATTTCAGATACTTTTATCAAAGATAAGTCACATCACTGCTGATCAGCACTATAAATATATTTAAATAATTGTTAGCGGTGAGTCAACCGCTCTACGCGCTGACTGTGGTGAGAATGAACTTCGAGAACAAAACAAATAAAAAGAGACAGACAGTAAATTTAAAAACGGAAACCAAGAGAAAAAGAAAATATGAAAAATGGCCAGAGAAGAGCGCAATGAAAGCAACGAGTCGCCAATATAGCTATGGCGCCTCGTTACAATGGTTATCATATAAATGACATTAGCAACTTTTGCGGACTGATATATGTGATATATTAACCGTTTGGTGCAACGATAGAAATCCTGCCTTTTGCACCGACGGTTCTGGGTTTGAATCCCAGAAGTGGCAGATGTATGTGTGATAAATACGAGCATTAGATAAAAAAATCTCTAATCGACCTAGATTATTTTTGGTTGGGATCGCTCTTGATCCCAATCAAGCCTGGGAGCAAGACAAGATCCACGATGGAACGAGCTAGCCCAGAAGGTACCTATTCACCCTGTCTTTGAAAACGGACGGGTTATAAGTACTCGGAAATACAGATGCAATGAGGGAGTTCCACTCCTTTGCTGTACGCATTATAAAAGACGTTGAGAAACGTTTGGTGCGACAGGTAGAAATAAGAACCAAATAGTACAAAGGCAAAGCATCTGGATGTCCGATGGAAGAAGGAGGATGGCAGTATGAAATCATGCCGCTACTGAGCAGACTCCAAAGTATGTACATCCTCTAGAAGAACGACACACAGTCCTCTTAGCTCTGCGTTGAATCGTGTCCAGTGCAGCAAGTTGATATCTTACTGAGTCGTCCCAGAGGTGGCTGCAATATTCCATGCAAAATCGGACTTGAGCTTTATAGAGAGTTAAAAGCTGTCCCGGCGTGTATTATCGCTTGACCTTATTCAGACTTTTATAAAACTAGTTTCAACTTCTAATACTTTTAGAGTTATATTTCTTTAGGCGTGTTATGAAAAAATGATGAGAGTGAAATTTTAAGATGCGCGCGGATCACGATAACGCAAAAGTCACTCGTAACACTAAAATAACAGGTTGAAGTTGCCCGTAAAAGCGACATTGAATAAACCAACAGGATGAAGTTGGCCGCTTATTGGCTCAAGCTCAAATATTTATGAATGTGTGATTTTAAATTATATATAGTGGTTAACAATAATTTATATAATAACATTATAACAATTTTATTTAAAAGTGGTTTTTATATTATAAACTTTTTAAGTGCGTATATTGATTTAAGGTTAGCTGTCAATATGTATTCTTTTTATTTGTTTATAATATAAATTATTTAATTTAATGATGCCAAAGAAGTATAACTTCTCATGCGCGTACATAAGTACACGCAGCCATAATTTTTTTCAAAGGAATTCACTAACACTGCTTGGGTAGTCTTCTACTGGCGAAAAGGAAAATATTAACAATAATTATTTACCTTATTATTTGTTTTACATAGATATTATAAGGAAAAATATTGTTCAGTCCAAGCACGATGTCTTTTTAAGTAATAGAGGTTCCGTATGTAACATACTTAATCTTACCTAATTTTACAGTGAATTTAAATGACAAAATAAGGAATGATGTGATTAGATAGTAGTGTGATGTGGAAAAAGATATAGTGTCAAAGATAGAAAAGGGATGCTAAGATGGTTTGGACATGTAGAGAGGATGAACGTAAGGAGACAAGACAAGTTTATGAGGCAAATGTGCATGGGCAAGTCGGTAAAAGCAGACCAAGGCGCACTTTCGGGGACCAAATGAAGATGTCCTGAAAAAAGTCTAGGTCAAAAGTACCTTCCCTTAATTGACGAGCTTGTATTAAATCTGATGAGAGTTGAACCAGCGCCAGATGTATGTTAGGATCGTGGAGGTGCTTCAAGTGCATGGGCATAGGGCGGAGGCATGCAAGACAGTGTGCCTAGACCTAAGTGTGCGGTTTGTCTGGCTCCTTAACTTCCGGCTAGACACCAGATGGACGGTAGGATCTGCCGCCGGAGACGCTTAGTGAACCGGTAAATGAGAAGGTTCGGGAAGCGCAGGCGGTGGCTGGCAAGGACCAGGATCAACTGACGCACTGTAGGCTAGATATCATATCGGTAAAAAATGTATACTTAGTCCTAACTTATATTATAAATAACAAAGTGAGTTTGTAACACTTTTACGCCTTAACTCCTCAATCGATCGTCATAAAATATTGCATACACTTTGCCAGGGATACAGAAAAGTACATAGGGTATCTTTTATCGAGAAAAAAAGCACCGTTCCCGAGGAGTAGGTATCGGTAGTTAATTAATAAACTTCTCTTTACAGGTTCAAAATGCTGAATGTAGTCACTGTAGTATTGTTGCTAACTTCAGTTGTATCTGATTTCACTGCATCTAACAATGGTTCCATATTAACAGCTGTTCAAGATGGCGCCTAAAAGCATTATCAATAGAAGAAACGAAATGTTAAACCTTCATACTTGATGTACTGTCGTCGTTTATTTTTAAACTGACAGCAATATGGGAGCTGTTATGAGTGGCACGCTGGCCCCCGCATCTCTTATCTCAAAAGAGAGCGGAATGGATAGTGGCGACTCATCCAGGGTCTAGCGGGGGGTTATACGGGTCGGTGGACTGTTAATATCAAACTGTATATAATAAGCTTTTTTCAGTGTATCATTAATTTAGGATTTGGTTGAATTCGCCTGTGAATAACACTACTTTTCTACGGATTTTGTGCATAATTTATTTTATATTTAATTCTCACGTTTCTACTCCTTTACAGGGGGAAGGTAAGGAAGATATGACGACCATTACCTTAGTCATCCTGTGATCACGGCTCGTGTAAAGAAGTCGAAACGTCAGTATTAAATATAAAATAAATTATGCGTAAAAATCCGTAAAAAAAGTTGTTTAATCAAATGGGTAATGTGCGCGGAACCCTAAAACAATCACTCCAGACACAGAATCGGATACTTCGTTGGTTACCTTTGTCAGTCATGAGGAAAAGCCGCCAAGAGGATACCGTTGTATCCTGTAACTTAGTACTTTAGTAAGTAAATTTTCCTAAAAATTTAAACGTCCTTTCCAAGTAGTGTTGCCAACTGTTATTTTAATAACAGTATTATACTTTTTACTCCATCATAGATTTTACTGTAAAATAAAAATAAAGTTGTTTTCAGCTTCTTATTTGTTTATTTATTTATTTATACTTATATTGCATATTACATTACAAAAAAAAAGGTGGAAAATTCAATGAGGTATACATGTGATGCCCTGGAATAGCACAGCAACAATAATTAATTAAGCCATTTACTTATACCTAAATAACACAATATAACAAAATTGATAAATAATAACTTAAATTAAAATATATATGTTCTAAATTACATCATTTTACATTCATTATAATTTTTAAGTTATAAAATAAAATTATTCTTTGAATCACTATCATTACATTTTTATTTTTTTGCATTAACGAATTCTTTTAATTGTTTTTTGTTATCACTTTGTTAATATAGCTTCTTTATGTAATTAGGAAAGTGATTAAAAATCTTTATGAACATGGCATGGGGACTAGATGATACTAGTTTCAATATATTTATATATATATATATATATATATATATATATATATATATATATATATATATATATATATATATATACGCGAGCGAAGCCTCCGATTAAATTTAGTTATTTACTAAACTTTTATTTACAGATCCAAAATGCTGAAGCTAGTCACTATAGTCTTATTGCTAACTTCAGTCTCATGTGCACTCACTGCATCTGACAATGGTTCTATACCAACAGCTGTTCAAGATGGCGCCAAAAAGGGCCTATCCATAGATGAAACGGAATGTTTAACCTTCATGCTTGATGTTGTACTGTCGTCGTTTAATTTTCAAATGGAGAACAATATGGGTACCGTTATGAGTGGTAATACGAAATGTCCTGAACATCATTGTCAAATAAATCATTCTTGTGTTCCTGACCCCGATGGAGATTGTGAATAAATATACTTAATACCATGGCGGTTAGAGAGAAGGAGAACGAATGCTATGTGCTAAAGCATTAGTCCACCTGTGCCTGAAAATTTGAAGAATTTATAGTTCATTTTTCAGCCACCCGCCGCGCTACCGTCGCAGTGAGTAGTATCTGTGAAGTTAGCTGTTTATGAGTACAAGTAGATGAAGTTAGTTGAATAATGTACAAAAACAACAGCCCGCTTTTATTGAGACATCTTAGCGATCGCAACGCCTCACTTATTTTGTCCATATTTCTGGGACACTATTTTCTACACCGAACGTTCTCCTTCGCTCTAACCTCCATGGTTAATACATTTATGTACAGTATTTTTATTTTTTCTTTTAAAGTTGAGTGACTTGAAGCAGAATGATATTTTCCTATGTCTGTAATTCCGTATCAAAAAGTAAAAAAAAAATGTTTTTTGACAAGCATTTTATTTTATTTATTTTATCTATAAATATATAAGTTTTCGATCTCCGTGGTCAAGTGGCTCGCATACTGGTTTTCATGGTGACGCCACTCCGGGGTCCCGGATTTGATTTTCGGCCTGGCCAATGTAAAAGTACTTTTCCGGGTCCGGGTATTGTAGTACCGTCGGTCGTTGTTTCTGAATATCATAACACTATTGCTTTATAGCGATTAACTTGATTAAAGGACATTATATCGCTGGTTTGCCAGAACATCGACGCAATTCAAAAAACTGTCAAATTGAACTAAATATGCCAAACGATCTTAAATCTTTGATATTTTATCGTGAACAGAGACGCAACGCAGATATCGCGCCACCGTTCGCTCGAAAGAGATACAATAACATTTTTTGGTATGCGATAAAAGATTTACTAAGAAATTTGAAAACCTTATTCTATAAAATCAAAAGTTTTTAGTTCCATCGCTATTCTCGCTAACCAGCGACATGAAATGTTGTCTAATATTTACACATATAATTTGTATATATCGACTTATCCATGCTAAATGAGACCTTATCTCATTTAGCTAAAAAACTAGTTTTGCGTCATGATCAAATCGAACTCTGTTCTATGGATAAGTTGATATATGTCTCTCTTTCTCTAGTATCCATAACACAAGCTTACACTGTTTACTTTGGGTTGGGCTAATTGATGTATATATAGTATTAAAAAAATATTTATATAAATAATACTCATCTATGGGACATATATGTAGAAGTTACTCTAGTGTCCATAACACAAGCCTTACAGTGCTTACTTTGGACTTGGTTTATTGATGTGAATCTAAGAATTATTATTATTAATATTGAAAACCGTTTGGTGCATCGATAGCGATCCTGTCTTTAGCACCGACGGTCCTTGGTTTGAACAGGGTTCCAAACTTAGGGATTTTCCCCCTAAATTTAGGGGGTAAATAAGTGAGATGGGATTTTTTTAGGGGTGTTACATGTTTAGGGTTATTTTTAGGGTTTTTGTGAACCTTCATATTTTTTTTATATATCATTTGATGATGATGAATGATGAAAATAACTTTATTCAAATGCACTTAAAAATAAGTAGTTTTGAATCGTCCAACATTTTTTCCTACCACCCATTCAGGACGTCTTTTAACTGACAAGAAGAATGGGCGCAAGAAACTCGTCAGCTTTAACAGAAGTAACGACATTTACAATATAATACGTCGTCACCATACACAATCCATAAAAAAATACAAAATTATTTTGTTATGACAATACTAATAGTGTTATGATATCATTATTTCGTTGTTTCGTTGATTACAACAAAGTCAACAAGTATCTGTGCTTACTTAAAGTAAGTATCCCTGAACATTGCAATAACATACAGGGAATAAACGACAAATTTAAGAAAACAACAAGATTTATGTTTAATATTAGTCAATACTGAATACTGAAGGTTAAAGCAGACCCATTTCCCAAGGCAGCACCCGTTCACGAGCATGACGCATGATACAGCCATCGCTTCGCTCAACCATATCTTAGGGAACGTAACGATCCGCACCACATGCCACCACCCAAGAAATGTATTAAGAGAGCATGTCATACTCTTAACTATCAGTAATAAAATAGTTTAAAAAAATTAACAAATGCTAATGCTGTATGATACAACCTATAATAAATAGTGTCATGTTGAAATGACACATATTACTTCCATGCATCGCGATCTATTAAATTATTATAAATTTATCGAGAAAAATAAAGATGTAAAGTATAGGCCCTGGGACAGTCTTAACTAGCTAATCAAATTTATTTTTTACTTAGCGACCTCGAACTTAGTGACATCTAGTGTACTTAAAATCCAAGTACAGTTGTTGGAATTTTAAATCGAAATGGTGGATTTTGTACAATATTCAACCCATCTTCTAAAATATTAGGCTTATTCAAAGTCAACATGCATGACTTTATAAAATCTGATTCGTCAGAATAATATTTGACGTAATAAATTTAATTTATTTTTATAAATAAAAAATTACAATATCATACAATTTATTTTTGGGGGGATTTCCAAGTAATTAGGGCAATTTTAGGGGTTTTAGAATTTGATTTAGGGATAAATATTTTTAAGAGTTGGTAACACTGGGTTTGAATCTCGAAAGGGGCAGATGTTTTCTATGATGAATACGAGCATTTGTACCTGAGATATGGGTGTTTATGTATATTTTTATGAATATTACATATCTATGTATCATATATGTATGTCTATCTGTTACCCTAGTATCCATAACACAAGCCTTACATTGCTTACTTCGGGCTAAGCTAATTGATGTAAATGTAAGAAATATTTATTTATTTATTAATACAACACAACAAATCCTAGGCTGGGCAGAAGAAGCGCTGTTTGATAAGTGGATATGAGTTTTTAGAAGTATAGCTGGAGTGACTTTGAAGTAACAAACATAAAAAAAAATACAGCCGAATTGAGAACCTCCTCCTTTTTTGGAGTCGGTTAAAAATAAAAAAAGCGGTGTGGTGCTTCGATCATATATTTCTGTATGATCGAAGGTGTGGTGAATAAGAAGATATAGTGACAAAGATAGACAAAGGGGTATTTAGATGATTTAGACATGTAGAGAGGATGGACGAAAGAATATTGACAAGTCTTGTGTAAAAAATACTACAAATATATATATATATTTTTTTTTTATCCTCACTTACACCATCTTATTTTTAATTTAATAAGTTAATGTTATTGATAAGATATGATGAGACCAAACGTATCTATGATAATAAAAACTCTAAATTAAATAAAAAGAAAAAAAAATGTCGTCGTTTACAAATAAGAAAGTCTCATAAAAATGTAATATACAACACGATCTAACAATTAAGGCTATGTATGTGATATATCTAAGTACTTACGAAATCTCATCAATCTAACACTATGTATTAAATTTGCTTAATCAATATTGAACTCTATATGTGATTATTTAAGTTGAAAATCGTTTCAGCGATAAAAATATTTGGGCTGAACTAATGCGGTTGTACGTAATTTTCTCTAACAAGCCGTTGAAATTTCTTTATGGTATTATGCTCTCATTTTCACTTTTACGCCAAAGAGTTTTGAAACAAATGGTATTTATCTATGGTTTGAAAGTGAGATAAGTTGTATAACGAGTTTGTTTGTAGAATAGATGGCATATTTTTTTAAACATCCTGTTTTTATTGCATCTTTTAAAATACAGTTCCTTTTAACTATATTAATACCAGAACTTAAGATATAATAATAATTTATTTTATATTTATTTATTTTTGTTAAACTTGTAGGTTTTGTAGCAGGTAGCAGCGTAGATCTTCTTGATGAAAATAAAACAATTTCTAGTAGACGCGGACGTACGTATATTTTTTTTTTTTTTAGAGACAGAGAACCACAGACAGGTAAGTATCTTAACAGAAACAAGCAAAGGGCAACAAAACATTAGATCATGGTCGTAGACCTAGAGTTTAAGTTGCTAATACGACATCTAAATTAACAATTTTTTATTTATTTATTTATCACAGGATGACTGAGGAGTGATCACGGCTGCTGTAAAGGAGTCGAAACGTCAGGATTAAATATAAAATAAAACATGCGCAAAAATCCGTAAAAAAGTGTTTTATTCTGAAAAATATTTCTTACAATCACACCAATTATCCTAGCTCAAAGTAAGGAATATAACTTTTTTTTTCCCTCCGGACGCGAGGGAGGGAGGTGGTGAATCCTACATGGATACATCGGCCGGCCCAGAGGTTATGTCAGACTCATACTGACTAAACACCACCTGAAGTAGGTGCCTTAGGCTGGGAAGGCTATACAGGCTTATAGTCCATTTTTTTAGCATTAGAAATTATTTAAACAAAGAAGCAGTGGTGGCTAACCTTGTGCTGGAGTCCACTTTGACCGGCTTCAGGCTCGTCCATTGTTGAACAGATTAAATACCAAATAACAACAAAAGCTTTTAACAAAAAAACTTCAACTAAAACAATAGAAACTTAACAATAAACCAAAGAAAATAGTCAAAACAGATAAATGCAGATATTGACATTTGCCGCTATTGTTGCAAATGACGGCCATGTTAAGCGACCATTTTGAAAATCACCTAATATGGTACGTATTACAACATCGGCATGTACTTTTTAATTTTGTCGTGTCAAACTGACCAAAGTTTCGTTCCACAAGTTTGCAACTTCTGCTTCTTAAGGTATTTTTAGTGTAAACTTTTCACGATGTTACGTTTTGCTTGTTATATTATATGTGTATAATAAAGTACCCAAATTTTGTTCTTTCTAATGCTAAATAAAACGGACTATAGTATTGCAATATAACGAAGGCGAAGTGCTTATAACAACTAACTGCTAATTTCAAAATAATACACAAGCTCAAAAATCGTTTAATTTCTTGACAAGTTAATAATTACTTAAAAAAAGGGGTTTATTTATTTTTTAACATGATTCGCTTGCAACTGAAAGTACGCTAAGGAAATTTCATTAAAACATGCAAATAATGAATTTTAATTCGAGATGATAAAAAATTGAATTTCTTGACAAATTCCTTTAGCAGGTCATGGCACTCTGCCATCGATAAGGCTCGTGTTATGGATACTAGGGTAACGGATAGACATACATATATGATACATCTTTATAGATATAATTCTTCTGTGAGTGTGTATGTCACTGAACTCCTCCTAAACGGCTGGACCGATTTGAATGAATTTTTTTGTGTGTGTTCAAGGGGATCTGAGAATGGTTTAGATTCACAAATCAGTCCGGCAGATGACGCTGCAGTCGGCACAGCAACGCGTGGCCGGGTCAACTAGTAGATATGTAATATACAAAACAGACTACCTCACATTTAAATTAAAATCCACACCTCCATCAATGGATCTATTGGTTGCACATTCTTGCTCGGATCCATTTAAGTCTCCGTGTACGTGTCCTCGTATTGAGCCAACAAGTTGCATTAAATACCTGGGGGTATTGATCGATGTCAAGCTTTCATTTGCACCTCACGTAGATGTAATGACGGGTAGAGTCCGTAAACTGATCTTTATATTCAAAACTCTTAGTAAAGTAACAGATAGAAAAACTTCAAAACTTCTTCTTCTTCTTTACTGGAGGGAGACTCTGTACCAGGGTCGTCTGCTAAGGTACCTCCGTCTTACCTATTTCTGCCGCAAAGCAGCAGTGCTTGCATTGCTGTGTTCCGGTTTGAAAGTTAAGATATGGCAGTGAAATTACTGGGTACAGTAACTTTACATCTTGTGTCACAAGTTGGCAACGTACACTGCGGTTCTTGTGGGGGTTGCAGTTTTGCTGCGAATATCACAAGAGCCACATGTATTATAGCTGACTGTTACCACTTACCATCAGGTGGGCAGTTTGCTTGTTTGCCAACTTTCTGCAATAAAAAAAAAATATACTATGCCCTCTGTCAATCTATCTTAACATACTGTCTCACGGTCTGGGGAGGCACAGCTAAATCGTTATTGATAAAACTGGAACGAGCTCAAAGGGCAGTCCTAAAGGTTAGCCTAGGCTTACCATTTCTATATTCCACCACGGATTTATACAAGGAATGGAAGGTCCTCACTGTGCGACAGTTATTTGTTAACACAGTAATAAGAAAGCACACTAGTCTTATCTATGACCCAAGGAAATTTAAACACTGTTGTCGTAAATATAGAGTTTGCCCCATGCACGTTTCCAAAAGTCAATTTGCTCAGAGATTCTTTGACTTTACGGGATCATTCCTATATAACATACTGAATTCAGCTCTCTCCATTTATGCACTCAACAAAATAGCATGTAAAAAAACAGTGACAAATTGGCTCCTGTGTTTGGATTATGATGCAACAGAAAAATTGTTAACCATAGTTTGCTGACTCATTTTTCAGGTTATGCACAAACTTTCACACCACATACATTCACAAATACACATACCATACTCACAAAAACTCTAATACGAATCCTCATGTTCATGTATATTCATTGTTATTTACACAAAAATCTTAGGAATAGGTATTGGTTAAGAACTTACTTAATTTTAACTTAAACGGGTGGGGGCGTGGCAGTTAGTAATACAGGTCTTACCTAGCATGGACCCACAATGTATAACTGTCTTTTATTCGTATGTATTTTCTTTTATTTTGTCTTGTCTCTACCATACATTGTGTGAAGAAAATAAAATAAATATTATTATATATTATTAATATTCAAAATTTTGGGCACTATAACTTATGTTACGGTTTTTGTCAATAATAATTTTTGTATGACTGTTTGTTGCCAAAGAAAAAAGAAATTGTTCCCTATGCGTTCAGAAACCGTTGATCAGATTGTGATAAAACTTTGTAAGTTTCTGTACATATGTATACCAAGGATGGCTTATACGTATAATCAGCAAGAGCATTGCAAAGAATGCCGGGTGAAGTTAGGTAAGTAATAAAGAATGAGTAACTTAGAACAATTATTTAGCTTAAAACGTAGAGTTGGTTTAATATGTCTCACTAAATAATAACTATGTAACAACTAAAATAAAGAAATAATTAAGTTAAAACTATTAAGTCTAAACCTAAAAACTAAAAACCTTAAAAAATATATTATAATATCTAAAATATATTACTAAAAGGAGTCCCTTTAGGCAAGGTTCCAAAGATACTGGCAGCATTTATTTATTTTTTATTTATTTATTTAAAGCATTCCCCCTTTGAATAGCTAAACTAATTCTTTGCCCAAGGTAGCTGCCATCTCTTCGGTACTAAATTACATATGGTATATATATAATTAATTGTATAGCCGAGAATAATAATATTTCTTCTTCCTTTCTTTCAAATCACAACGATGCTAAAGAATTTTCAATTCAAAAAAAAATAGTTGTGAACATTTTTCGCTTGAAAATAATAATATTATTTTAATAAGAATAAAACACTTTTTTACGGATTTTTGCGCATGTTTTATTTTATATTTAATCATGACGTTTCACAAATCGTGATCACAGGATGACTAAGATGATGGTTGTCATGTATTGTCTACTACCTTCACAATATTTTAATCGGGCACGTTCCTAATTATTAAATTATTTTATACTAGCTGATCCGGCCACGCGTTCCTGTGTTATGAATTAAAAAAAAAGAAAACTATCCTATCTCTTCAGTTGTACCAAATTACACATAAATACCAACTTTCATCAATATCGGTTGAGTTGGTGAAGAGTTCACTGGGAACATACATTGTGACACTGGATTTTTATATATTAATATGAAAAGTATACTACAACCTGTCCAGGAGTATGAAGAATAATTGTAACAAGTTCCGTTAAAATGCGTCGAGTAGTTTTTGTTTCTATAAGGAACATACAGACAGACAGACAAAAATTTTACTGATTGCATTTTTGGCATCAGTATCGATCACTAATCACCCCCTGATATTTATTTTGAAAATATATTTCATGTACAGAATTGGCCTCTCTACAGATTTATTATAAGTATAGATAGCTGATCCGGCCACGCGTTGCTGTGTTATGAATTAAAAAAAAACTATCTTATCTCTTCAGTTGGACCAAATTACACATAAATACCAACTTTCATCAATATCGGTGAGTTGGTGAAGAGTTCACTGAGAACATACATTGTGATACTGCATTTTTATATATTATTAACTTTTTTAAATTAGGGATGAGTGAGAATATTATAAACGTAAGAGTAAACAAATATAATCAGAATGCTCCGAACTGCTAAGCTATCAGGAGTTACACGTGTTATTGTGAGTCAACCATAAAAGCGGATATTTTTTAGACAATTTTATGTAGAATATTTCCGTCATACATGATTTCTTTGTAACTTTAACCACTAAGGCTGCACACGCGACGGAAGCTTAAAAAATGGAGTAACTTCTCCCGTTTTCCTAAAATTTCCCTTCACTACTCTCCTCCTATTGATTGTAGCGTGATGAAAAGTATACAACAACCTGCTCAGGAGTATGAAGAATAATTGTACCAAGTTTCGTTAAAATCCGTCGAGTAGTTTTTGTTTCTATACGGAACATACAGACAGACAGACAGACAAAAATTTTACTGATTGCATTTTTGGCATCAGTATCGATCACTAATCACCCCCTGATAGTTATTTTGAAAATATATTTCATGTACAGAATTGACCTCTTCACAGATTTATTATAAGTATATAGAAGATAAATCAAATTGTTTTATTTTTATTTTGACATATTATTTAGTTATTTAATTAATTCTCACTACAATTACATTGTATACTCCTGAGTCTACTACCAGTTCGGAAATTGGGAGGCCCTTCCGAGAAGAACTGGCGAAAGAAACACGGGCAGGGGGACCGACCTCCATCTGTTTTATTATTTGCAAAAAGAGCTAACTACATCATCAGGTCTTGCAATGTGTGTTAAAATAAAACATGCGCAAAAATCCGTAAAAAAAGTGTTTTATTCTGATGTGTAATGTGCGCGGAAGTGTAAGATCTAAATATATTATTTTAAGTTAAATCATTTTAATAGAAAAATACTTGAAATAATCGACTCGGCTCACAAGTAAATTCTCACGCGAAATATTTAATTATGAGTCCAGTCGATTTTTTCTAGTATTTTTCTATTAAAAGAAAACAGTTTCATTAAATTGTATCAAAAATGATTGCCATTTAAAAAAAATATGTGTGCATTCACACGTGGTAGAAGTGAAACCTTCAAAAATTGTGGTTTCAAGATAATGAGACGAATGTAAAATTTCGGGAAGAGGATAATTGTAGGTTTTAGGAATGATCATAGTTAGTGATACTTTAGATAATTATTTTACACTTTATTCGTATATATTACACAGATTTATTCAGACTCAGAGCTTACATTTTCGATACATAATACAAGAGGCTTATGGTAACTAAATTACATACCACGAACATAAGAGACACTGTATAATGCTTCCTATCTCATTTTCTCCTACGTTAAATCTTATGAATTTATGTGCCTGTCTCTTTTTACTGTCGCTTTTTCGTTACATCCACTTTCAAATCACAACGATGCTAAAGAAGTTATCACTAGGGCATGGAATACCGAAATAATTTTCATACCGGTATCGAAATTTCAATAACCGGTATACCGAAATTTCGATATTTTTAAGTACTGTTATTATATAATTACTTTTTAATGATTACAATAATGTTGGTAAGTCTTTTTCCGGGAGAGCGATTAAAACAGTTTTCGACGCTTTATGGCTTCATAAAAACCACAAAATGAATAATTAAAATAAAGGGGATTAAAAATACTAAAGAAAATACGGTATGATGGTCTTAAAACTATTTATATTGTTTCATTGGCACAAATATCACAATCTCATAGAAAATAAAATCAGTCTTATTCTCTAATAATAATCAGGCAGATTCACAAATAATCAGACAACTTATGAGATTAAATTAATTTATTAATTTATTTAATTTGTTGGTGTGATTGTGATTGCCGCTTAAAAGCAAAGCGCTTAGGCGGTTAACACACTGCACCGCGCACCGCCGCGTAGCGCGTGGCCGCAGATTTTATCATTGTATGCAAGAATCTCAATTAATATAGAAAACACGCCTATGACAACACACTGCCGACGCGGGAACGCGCGGGTAGGCGCCCCGCGCGCAGATTCTGCGCGGGAGCGCGGTGCGTGAAGAAGTAGGGTCAACTTGTATTGAAAATCTGCGCGGGGAAGCAGATTACACCGCTAAGTTAGGCAGATCTGCGCCTCCGCGCGGGGGCGCGTTTTCTGTCGCTACGCGCACCGCGGCGGGACGCATTTCTAGTGTGTGAACCGCCTTACGTTTGTTTCTGCCGTATTGTGTTAGTTAGTACGTGCGCGAGTGTCGACAGCAATTTATTGGCAGAAGTAAAACATTAGACGAACAACTGAAAGCAGTATCATTAAATACTACCTAAATACTTGCTTTGTGCAATTATGCATGCAGTGTCTCGCGTAGTGATTTCTCAATAATCGAGACTTTTCGCGATTGTCATAATTATCATAAAATATATGAACCTCACTATAAACCAAAACCACCTTTATCAAATATATATTTTTGGATACCGAAAAAACGGTTTTTATCCTCAAATACCGGTATTAAAATACCGAATTTTTTTATCGGTATACCGGTATTTCGATATACCGGTATCCATGCCCTAGTTATCACTTCAAAAATATCAGTAATTATGTCATGGTATGCCATGACGTTAGTTTTCAATGGAACCTGTAAGATGAGAAAAATTTATTTTAAATCACATTCTTAAGACTTAGTCTACATTAAAATACTATATTCTCCACAAAAGACAAATAAACAAACAGAGAACAGGTGAAGTTTAATAAAAACTCGTAACATAGAGAAAACTCTAGAAGTCTTTGTTTTAAACAATTTTTAAGTGCCTAACAAAACAAACATTTATGTTTTAAAATTAAGTTAAACTTACATAATTAAAACGTTCAAAAATGAGACTAACTTTCACATACATACAAGTCTTACAATGAATAGCGAAACTCATTAAGAAAACGCAGAAGAAATTTTTAAAAACAAACCTATTTACACGTTTGTTTTACATGTAAACTCCATTTGAATGCCCCAAAATGGCGGAGCTTCCTGGTCATTGATTTAAAATTACCGAAATAAGGACGTCGAATATAATTGAAAAAGCGAAAGTAACTGGTTTGTGCCGCATAACAGTTCTCTGAGTGAAAGAAGAAATGCCTGCAAGCGACGGTCATCATAGATTCTAGCCAGTCGAAAAGAAACCTCCGTGGAGACACAATGTTTCTTTCGCGCCTTTTTAAATCACCACGCATCATAACAAACATAAATTGTGTTTAAAACAACAAAAAAGACACTAAAATGGATTTAAGAGAAATTATCAAGTGGTTTATACCTTGTTTTCATATTTTGCTAATGAAATTCAACAAAATGGATGTTCGATTGATTTTCCTGTGCATATTTTTGTTTTTTAATTTTTGCCCCAGTTTTGGCGCGAACATAGACGTTGGCAAAATAGTTTTAAGTCCAAAAAGTATTGTTAATACCAAAAATGTAGATAATTTATTAAATGATCATAATAATATTAAATTAAACCAAAGTGACGAAGAGACGATATTTGAAAGGAATGACTCTACAGACTTGCAAGACATATCTGTCGGTAAGTTTTTCAATAAAGTTTTTTATTTTTCATGCAAAGGAACTAACAAATGCTTTTTTTTTAATTCTACATATAAGACTAAATACTTCATGGTGACGCCTTCAAACTATTTTTATGAAAATAAACCAAAAAAAAAAGCGATGATTTATAAACTATGTTGCGTTTATTTAAACAGCTGATGATATTGCGAATATATTGTAGTTCAATGACCTTCAATCGAAGTACAGAAATTAGAAATCTGCATTTTTTAAGTAGAACTGAAACACGCTATGTATTTCTGTTTGCTTTATCTTGTAATATTATTTATCAACAAGAATATTGTTTATTGATTGAGGAATATATTTATGGTCAATATTTTACAAGTAAAATTACATTTACTTATTTGTCTAGCCCAAAGTAAGCACTGTAAGGCTTGTGTTAAGGATGCTAGGATAACGGATACATATAGATATATGATACATAGATATGTAATATTTATAGAAATATGTAAATAAATACCTATGACTCATAAATTTAATTTCCAAATTTAATTTCCGGATTTCCAAAGGTTGCGGGTTCGATTCCCGCCTGAGATTCACTTGTGACCCGAGTCGATTTTTTCTAGTATTTTTCTATTATAATAATTTATCTTATAAGATCGCATTGAAAATGCATAAAATATATAAAAATTTAATCTAACATGGCTGTTTCATCTTAATCGATTGACCAAACATTTGTAAAAATGTTTCTTTCGAATACGAGAGGATGTTCCTCTCATCGATGAAACAACGCTGGCCTACAGCGTAAAATCAGGAATGTACTAGAAAATTTCGACGAGTGTTCGCAAGGCTCGGTAGCTCAATTGGGAGAGCATTGGACCGGATTTCCAAAGGTTGCGGGTTCGATTCCCGCCTGAGATTCACTTGTGACCCGAGTCGATTTTTTCTAGTATTTTTCTATTATAATAATATGTCCTAAGTCATAAAAAAACCTGTTTTGGATCCCACTGTCAATAGAATAATATCCCCAAAGAGACGTTGCAAGACAGTGATGTATTTAGCTCTTTTTGTAAATAAGAAAAGTAAAGTGGAAGACGGTCCGGTATCCGAGTTTCCTTTGCCCGTTTTTCTCGGAAAACTTCCCAATTTCCGAACCGGTGGTAGACTCAGTTGTTAACAATCATTTTTTTTTTCTTTTTATTAGGAAAAGCAAACAACTACATACTATTGTTTTATAAATAAATGTTGGCCTTAAGTAATAATAATAGTGTATATGCAGTCAAATACGCTATCCACATATTAATAAATATGAACTTAAATATAAATTATGCAAAGCGAGTACTCGCTAAGCAACAAAAGCTAATCTTAAGAGTGCAGTTAAGTACAGCTGCCAGCAACTAGATGCAAGTAAACACCCACGTTTCACACTATGTCAGTATTTTACTAATAATAATTGTACTTAGTTGGATGTGCATACCTGTTAGTACCAGCGACTGCACATAATACCAAAATTAATTATTAATTAAAAATAATGTAACCATAATAGAGAGTATCAATCCATATAACAATAAAAGAAACTAAAGAATAGAAAAAATATCACTTAGGGGTGCTAATTATATTACAAATGTAACGCTTGAACTGACCCTCAGAAAGATGGAATATGTCAGAGTTAACAAAGTTATCATTATAGATATCAGTCATTCGACGCAGAGGTGAGCGGATACCTGCATTATAATCGTAGATATCAGGGATGTTGCGAATATTCGCATCCGCATCCGCATATGCGGAACATCCGCATCGTTTTAGACATCCGCATCTGCATCCGCATCCGTATAAATCGATGCGGAGCTGATGCGGATGCGGATGTGCAGCAGGTCGCGACAAGAAAGAAAGGGGAGGGGCCGGCGAGTGGCGCGTGTCGACCGAGTAAAAGATTAAAGAAGATATCTTGAAGATTAGCAGAAACACCGAAGACATCTTGGCTTCTCGAACAATATCTCCAAGTACCGAAGGAGCGAAGAAAATTAGAAACAGATACAAAACGACCAGGGAGCTCAGGTACAGGACGTCAACAGGACTGTTTAATTAGTGATCTTGCCATGATGCTCGATTCATCAAGTGACGTTGAGGAGAGTCAGGAAACACCAGAAATCGTCAGCCCTGACGCAATTCTCAAGAAGGAATTACTTACTTTCCGCAATAAAAAGTGAATTAATTTAAATGAGAGTCCTCTTAAATGATGGAGTGTTAATCAAGTTGAGTTCAAACTGTTATCTAAAAAAGCGAGCAAATTCTTATCAGCGCCACCACCCAGTGGTCCTACTAGGACCGTCCTAGTGAACAGTTATTTAGTAGCGCAGGTTTAATATACGAACCCTTGCGAAACAGACTGGAGTCCGAAAAGGCGGCCATTCTACTTTTCATTAAATACAAGGTGTCCCGGAACTCAACGTCAAGCCGAAACGGGGTGTCAAGATTACTTGTAACCATCATGCGAAAAATAAAAAGAAATCTATCCTATGTAGTTTGAAAATTATAGGCATTTAAGAAAAACCTAGAAATTAGGTCAAAATGTAACCATTTTTCTGTTATTGCGGTTAATTTTTATTATTTTTGTTCATTTAAACTTTGAAACCATAACCCTAAATAACATTTCTAGAACCACAGTCAAAATAATAACACAATTGCCCCAAGATTACTAGAATTATGACTATTTGTTAAACTATGAATTTAAAATTTGTCGACTTTGAAAGGCCCTTCTTTAAAAAAAAAAGTACTAATGTGCCTTGGCAAGTGCCATCAAAAGTTTGCGCATTTAATCAGGATTGTAAAATGGTACAATACTAGTTAGTTTCATATTAAAAAAAACGAGTAAAAAAATAAAAACCTCAAGTAACCCGATTTTTGCTAACCCATTTTACTCAGTTCAAATGTTTACTATTCGCACAAGCTCTTGATAGGTTCTTAATTTTACGGCAAAATGATGAGAGAGATGGATAGTGGACATGTTTGCCATGAGCGAGCGAGACAGATAGTGACGCCACACAGTGAGACGGAGATGCGTCATTTAAACGCTTTACTTTATTATTAAATAAAGAAAGGATAAATATTACTGGGTTTTTTTACCCTACCAAACCAACACTTAGGTTTTTGTACAGATCCGCATCCGCATCCGCGGATGTGAGCCTCTTAAAATCCGCATCCGCATCCGCATCCGCGGATGTGAAAAAAAACGCATCCGCAACATCCCTGGTAGATATAATGAAACAACTTATACTTTGTCCAATGTAGGATGCTACTTTTGACAGGTGTCACTTCCTTATTGCTACGTACTAAGGTTGCGTTTGTTTCCTTATGTTTGGCTTGACATTGCAATAGCAACTTTATACCCTCTGTATAGGTGTCAACTGTCAAAAGCACCATCCTACATTGGAGAAAGTATAGTGAAATAATTTTTTATTTGTATAAATTTAACAGTTAGGAACGTGCCCGATTCAAATATGTATGACGACCATTAACGTCATCCTGTGATCATGGCTCCTGTAAGGGAGTCGAAACGTCAGGGTTAAATATACAAAAAAACTAAATTAAATGCACAACTAATCCGGTAAAAATGATTCAGTATTAATTAACGAAATTTGATAATTTGTGGTAAATTGTTTTCGCCTCTTCCGTAACTCAAACCCAGTACTGTTTAGCCTTGATCACTCCCACTTCAAACCATCCGAACAATATAATTAGAAATTCGAGTCAAAATACTTTCATTTTTTACGCAACAATTCGGAAATATTACACGGCTGTTAGAGGAATATCACTGATTTTCTACGCGCATCACCTAATTGGTTCAGTAACTTCGACATTTCGTGACCATCGTAATTTGGATGAATTAAATGACGCAATTTCGATTCGTAATTGTCGATAATAAAAATGAAAGTGAATCGGGAAGTTGGTTAGTTAACGATGGAAAATACTTGATGGATTTAATCGTGATTAGGAATACCAATGGGTCTATTTAAATAAGTGCTCACAAAACAATTAGAGGGGAATGCCCAAACTAGTCATGCTGAGTACAAGATGTTTACACCGTAGAACCGAAAATCTCGCTACTAATCAGTCGAAAACAAAGAGACAAAAGACGAACTTCTTTGCATTCTATGAGTTCAACGTGCTATCGTATCAGTGTTGCCAATTTAACGACTTTGACGCTAGAAAAGACGACTATTGCTTAAGTCTTAGCGACTAAAAAAATGTTTTGACGACAAAATTGTTTAGCGACTTATCTAGCGACTTTTGCAGTAAGTATAAATTAAATCGGTTCTAGAGTCATTATTGGATAAATTTTAAGTCAACTCGATACAGTGCCAGGAGATACATTATGGAAAACAAACGCACCAAATTCAAACTTTATTAAATTAGTCTCTTTAAAAAAACTGGTTGGTTGCCTGTAAAGTCGGTATACGGGCGAAAGTTTTACGTGACAACGACTTTGAGTGGTAAAATAATTTTAATGTGAATATTCATTCGTATAGTAGGAAGAAGGATGAAATAATAGTAACAATTTAAAACATTTATTTATACAAAGAATTATATTTAAAACATTAATTTATAGGCACGCGTCCCTTCCACTTTTTATGTCTGTCTCTCTCGCTCTTAGGCGGGCTAACCATGCCCGAGTGGAAGGGACGCGTGCCTCTCACTCGCTCTCATTGTAAGCGCATAACGTGAGCGGAGCGTAACGCAGTTTCTTGAAGTGTCACCCGGCAAACCAATTTATAAGACGTTGTCACGTCAAAAATATTCAAATCAAAACAGTTAAATTTTCTTCCAAATATAAGTTTTACATTAACCTATTAGTACCTATATCAGATTTTAATTTCTACTATTTATTGTTGCATGTAGCTGAGTTGGCAACACTGAGCTTGAATTATAATTTAATTACTTATTAACCTTACAAAATCCTGCGTCCGCTTCCGGTGGAATTAGTTTTAGCGACTTTGTAGCCACTTTTGATGTTGAGTCTAGCGACTCGAACTTTTAGGAGTTGGCAACACTGTATCGTATGGCAGAAAGAAACTCCGAATAAAAATCCCAAGACTTGTGACACAGGTGTGCGTTTAAAGGGCCAATTTCCGACGTACATCAACAAAAAAATAACTTGTTGTTATTGATTCAATAACTAAAAAATTCCATTGCTACGTTACAAAACAAAATAACGCAACAACAAAAATAACGGATCGATCTTTTGTGTTGTTTTGACTTTTTGGCGGGAACGGGAAGCGTCACGTTGGTAGTTTTGTTTATCTTGTTGAAATTTGTTTTGTTGTTGATATTAGTGCGTAATAATGGTGGATTATTAACCACTTAGTGTTTGTGAACGTGAGTTTTGGCATGTGTAACAAAGCAGCGGTCAATTGTCTTTTCCTGCTCTCTCAAGAAGTCTCAGTGAAACCCCACACATTTACTGAAACCTAGGAAAAAAAAATATATTTTACTGTTCATTCATCATCATTAAATTAAGAAATTACTAAAGAAACTTAGTAAGACTAACTAAAGAAACTTAAAAGAACTGCCAATTATACTTACTTTACACTGGCTAAATGCATAAATCGTGCAAGCCAAAAAAAAAATGGTTTTATTAATTTACTAGCGGCCCGTCCCGGCTTCGCACGGGTGGACAAAATTCTTTAATTTTTTTCTAGCATTCAATATAGCCTATGACACTCAGCAATAATGTGCCTTTCCATTGGTGAAAGATTTTTTAAAATCGGTTCAGTAGATCCCGAGATTACCCCTTACTACTTAACAAATATACAAACACACAAACTTTTCTTCTTTATAATATTAGTATAGATAAAAAATCTCAGTGATACACCTTGGGAAGTAAGAATAAGCGGTATTAAAGAAGTCCATTGTCAAATTAGTGCCATCCATGACGCTTTAATAACTTTGGCTAATGAAACCGAAATCGTTGGGTATTCTTCTGCGAGCAGGTGCGGGTTGGAGCCTAAGCTCATACCCGGGCTTCTTCTCATGAAGTTAAGACCTCACGGTGTTTGAGCGCCGCTTGGCGGCGATCGTAGGAGTCTACGAGGCTGGAACATATTAGATATAAATTAGTATGTTAAAACCGCACTCTCGCGCTCGTATGGGAGACTGCGACGCGGCTCTCGGCGCGGTCGGCATACCGGGTGAGACCCCCCCCGAGGGGGGGGAGGCCCAGGCAGCGCCAGCGAGCGAGCCGCGAATTATGCAGTTAGCGGGTGGGGTTGTTTATGTGGGAGGGGGTATGTTGGGAGGAGTAGGGATTGGAGTGGTGGGTGCAGGGTTCGATACGAGCACGCTGCGTGGGAGTGGCCTTCTGTTGAATCTTTGTTCACAGTTGTTGAGTGGCGCGATGTTTTCCAACGTAGGATGGCTGCCGTGGTCCGCTCGGTCATACATCCGTTTTGCCAGGTGAGTTATGACGTCATCAAGCGGCACGACTTTTAGGTCGCGCGCGATGACGTCATTTCGGACGTAGCGGCCCGCTCTCGAGATGGTGCGGAGGGCTCTATTCTGGACCGTTTGTAGGCGTTGGCGTTGTTTCTGTGAACAAAGACTGTACCACGCAGGCGTGGCGTAGGTGAGGACGGGTCTAACATACTGTTTATATATGCCGATTTTCGTTTTCAGCGGCAGGTGTGAATTTAGTAAGGGGTATAAGGCTGCACAGGCTCGATTCCCGGCTGCGACGACGTGATCAACTTGTTGGACCATCTTCAAGGTGCGGGTTAGGGTCACGCCCAGGTACTTGGCTTCGTTACTCCAGTCTATTCTCTTGTCGAGTAAGGTGAGTTTTGGTGGTAGAGTCTTGCAAGTGGTGAGGAGCGCTGTCGTTTTGTCGACATTGATGCCGACTCTCCATTGAGCCAGCCAGGGTGGTAACAGGTTTAGCTGCCTCTGCATCCTGCGGGCGGCTGCGACCGGCCATGCGGACGAGGTGAAAAATGCACTGTCGTCCGCATAGAGTGCTAGTTCCACTCTGGGCTCCCACTCTTGGAGGCTATCATTTAAGGATGGAATGTCGTTCGTATATATGCCGTATAGTAGGGGTGAGAGCACACTCCCTTGTGGAACTCCAGCCTTTATGGGCCGGTCGCTGGACTTCGCTGGGTTTATTGTAACGAAGAAGGACCGATGTTGAAGGAAGCTGGCGAGTAGATGAATGAGAGCCTTAGGTAATTCTGTTTCACTTAGTTTGTATATAAGACCGGGGTGCCAAACCCGGTCAAAGGCTTTGGAGACGTCTAAGAATACTGCCGCCGTGCAGTTTCCTTTATTGATTTCAAGGGCCATGTGATGGAGGAGGCGAGCGAGCTGTAATGTAGTGGAGTGGCCGCTCCTAAACCCGAACTGTTCTGCTCTTGGTTTGTAAAAGGGTTTTATTCGGGTCAGTAGCAGGCGTTCAAATACTTTTGCCATATGGCAGAGCAGGGTGATCGGACGGAAGTTCTTTGGCTTGCGCCGGTCCTTACCACTCTTTGGTATCATGAAAATTTTGCCTCTTTTCCAGGGCGTAGGAAAGTGATTTTGGCGAAGCGCCGCGTTTAACACCTTCGTCCATGCGGTTGTGGCTCGGCGTGGTAAAGCTGTGATGGCGGTAGGAGGGATGTCATCATGGCCCGGTGCTTTTCATTTGTTGAGTTGAAGCGCCACTCTCCTAAGCTCGGACGGAGAGATGAAGTAGCGTCCGGGGAGAGGAGGCGGGGGGCTGTTTAGTAGTTGGTCCACTGCAGATTCGATCTCCTGATGTATGGGTGTCGCGTCGGGGGAAGCTGGATGGGGAGTGAATTGCTCCTCCATTTGGTCCGCAAACAGGTTTGCTCGATCAAGAGCGGCGTACCGTCTGTTGCCCTGGCGGTCGAGCAGTGGGCAGATGGCGGAGGAAGGTTTTGAGAGGTTAAAAGAAAGAGAAACCGAAAGTTAAAAGATTTCAGCTTTATAGCGCCCCTTTAGGTCCGACGACGCCCTGGACGGTCGCCCCACCGCGCCTAACCCTGACGCCGCTACTGTCTTCAACCGATTGAGCTCAAATGTTGTATTCACGTTTAGTTTAGATGACAATGCATAGTTAACTGTGTAACATCATTCTAAATCCAACAACCAAGATGGTGGACTATATATTTTTTATACACTCCTACAATATGAGTCTTAAATGAAAGGTCTTGCTCAGAATAACTCAAAAAACAAAATGAAACTCTAAATTCAATATGGCGGCCTTCTTAACCTTGAAACTCAATTTTGAAGTAGACATCTTTAACTGATTCGTTTATTTTATCTATGCTCTTAAAAATGCACCTACTTTCGTGCTTAACTCACAAATTGCTCATTGCCCAAGCGACCTTAATGCATTCGCGATCGTAAATCTTCTACTTCACTTTTTCCTTTCTCGTTATACTGTTGTCTGCTTTCTTCGTTTTATTTAACAATAATTATAATATTTCTTACTTTCACAACAATAAGCCTAGCACACTATAATATATCGTATAGAAATATATATAAATACTTTAGTTTTTCTCATGCGGGATTCGAACCCGCAACCTCAACATCTCCAGTTCACTGGGGCAATTAAAATTCATATATGTTTCTTATGAATAGTATCTCGGACTACTTTGCAAATATTATTGTAGACATTGTTGTTAACACTGGTGCAATGGTAGCGATCCTGCCTTTCGCACCGACGGACCTGGGTTCGAATCCCGGTAGGGACAGATGTTTGTGTGTTGAATACGAGCATTTGTACACGAGTCATGGGTATTTATATTTCTGTAAATATTAAACCTCTGTATTATATATTTACTAGCGACCCACCCCGGCTTCGCACGGATACAATGCTCTACTATATTATGCATGTATTATACATATAAACCTTCCTCTTAAATTACTCTATGTATTAAAAAAAACAGCATCAAAATCCGTTGCGTAGTTTTAAAAATTTAAGCATACATAGGGATATAGGGACAGAGAAAGCGACTTTGTTTTATACTTTGTAGTGATGTCTATCCGTTACCCTAATATCCATAACACAAGCCTTATAGTGCTTACTTTGGACTAGGCTAATTCATGTGAACGTAAGAAATATTATTATACAATAAGGAGGTCAATTTGAACTGGTTTTCGAGAGTAAATATTAACTTTACATTGGACACTGTATTAAAAATAATATTTGTATACCTTGACAAAGGTGAAAATGCCTTGAAATCTAATATTAATTTTAAACATCAAAATGTAAGCTAACATATAGAATAATTTATTTTCTTGTTATAAATATATATAAGAGATCATCACATACATTGTTCTGAATCTAAGTTAAGGAGCTAAAGCACTTGTGTTATGGAATTCAGAAACAACGACGGTACCACCGTCTTTTCTATCCTATCCTATTCTATCCTATTCTATCCTCTTCTATCCTATCCTATTTTTAAATATTTGAGTTTTTTATTTGAGTTTTTGAATGTTTTAAATGTTTTAAATATTTAGAGTAAGATAATGAAAACCTCTCGTCAGCCCCTGGTAGCGAATGCTACCATATTCAAATTCCCGCGTGGCCTGCTGTTTTTTTTAATTACGATTAATTTTTGAGTTACAGAGATCCAAATATTATATGGCGGATTCTTTATTTAATTTACTTTACGGTAGTATTTTTTATTTGGTCCTATCTTCATTATTTAGCAAAAATATGGCATTTTTATCTAAGAGTCCGACAGTTATTTTTCACAATTCGCGCAGCATTGGGACTGTTGAGAGGGGTAGGGCGCTAAGTTAAGTTAATATTGAGATCGTTGTGTGGTTTTCAATGCAATAAATAGATAAAAGTCTGTGATTAGATAAAATGGGAACTGTTATTATTTATATAGAGGTATATATTTTGTTATCAATTGTCTCTTTTGGTCTGACCACGTATGCATCTAGGTTGCCACGCAATGCCAGCGTTGCCTTTTTGGTTTCACCGTATATCTGTTTTTTGAAGTTATACTTCTTTAAGCGCGTTATGAATAAATTATGAGAGTGAAATTTTAAGATGTGACACAAATTATCATGTTGAAGTTAACCGCAAAAGCGACATAGAATAAACCAGCAGGATGAAGTTGGCCGCTAATTATGAATGTGTGTGTGTGTGATTTTGAATGATATATGTTAGTTAACAATAATTTATTTAAAATTATAATATAAGTTATCTTAGTTTAGTATCGATAAAGAAATATAACTTTTACGTGCGTACATTAGTACAAATAACGGTTTTTTATATGCTGTAGTTACGAAACCAAATAAAAACATTGAATTTTAATTTAAATATTACATATATCTTTTGTTTATTAAGCTTATTAATTTTATTTGCAATATTTTTGAAGTTTACTCCTTAATAATTGATTTTCATAGAAAATATGATATCATTACCTTTTTTATGTGCCTTTTGTGCGCACTTTTAATTGTTATTTGGAAATTTTGTTTTATTATTTTCAGTGCCTGTTCTAAGACAATCGTTCTTAAGGAGTAAATTCCAGTCGTGGGTCAGTTTTTTTTATATCTTACGACATTTTTAGTAGAAAAAATCTGAAACTTGCCCTGTGTCATCTCTTATCTTCTGGCTATCCGGGAGAGACCTGTTGAATTTATACAAGTACTAGCGGCCGCTCGCGACTTCGTCCGCGTGGAACATTGCAACATTACTTTATTTTTCTAAAATAAAAGAATTTTTCTAAAATAAAAGTAGCCTAAGTTACTCCTTATTACATCAGCTACCTGCCAAACAAAGTCCCGTCAAAATGCGTCCAGCCATTTCAGAGATAAGCCGGAACAAACAGACAGACAGATAAAAATTGTGAAAAATGTTATTTTGGTGTATGTACCGTATCTATATTCATATGCATGTAGTAAAAAACGGCTATTTCAATATTACAAACAGACACTCCAATTCTATTTATATGTATATATTTATTAAGCTGAATAACAACGCCATCTCTTGATGTTATAGGTAACTACAATAGTGTAACAAATAATAAAATAACTAACCTATCCACTGCACTAGAAAGCACAATAATCATCAACTTATCTACGTTATGGAAATGTAATAAAAGATCATTTCGTTTCTGGAGTTTTTAACTTTGTGTTGTCGAGTGTACGATATAATTCAATGTTTAACAGTTATTTGCACGTATTCGTGTCAATGTCGTAAACGTAAAATGAAACTTAAAGTTTATTGACTGAGTAAACGAACTGGCTGCATGTTATAATACAACGAACGCCAACAATGATGACAATAATTAAAAAAAAAAGAAAAAGTCTATGATCTGCGACGTTAACGGTTTCCACGAACGATTTTAAACTTTAAATTCTACGTCATTCGACTTTTATTGGTATAAACCTTTTTGGAGGGAAATGGCAAAGGTTATTTAAAAAAAGTATACGTGAGTCAATGTCAGTATTATTAAAGTTAACTTTAAAAACAAAATAAAATCTTTATGTGTCAATGGTATATTGTTTCCGTATTGGTCACCGAATCCACTTATTTTTAAGCAGGTTTCAAAAATATTTGATTTATTATAATAGTTAATTAATATATTAGCTGATCAGGCTCCGCGTAGCTGTGACTCGGTTATTACAATTTACATTTTTTTTATTATTAAGATTTAAAATGTCCTTAGAACAAATCCAGTAAAAAATAAAAAGAATCAAATAAGTCGTTTAAGTAGTTTCGGAGTTCATCGCGGTCAAACAATGACATGGAATTTTTATGCGTATAGATACTAGTTAGTAGTTTTTTTTCTTTTTTTTTTTTTTTTTTTTATCATCATCACTATATAACTAATTCTTGTAAATTTAACCTCCTAAACCTACCTACTAAAGGTCTAAAATGTTTGTATTTTTAACCCCCGACGCAAAAGGAGGGGTGTTATAAGTTTGACGTGTCTGTCTGTGGCATCATAGCTCCCGAACGAATGAACCGATTTCAATTTAGGTTTTTTTTATTACAGATGTTTTACGGGCGAGTGTTCTTAGACATGTTTGATGAAAATCGATTGAGCCGTTTAAAAGTTATGGGGGGTTAAAGTGGGGAAGAAAAACCGAATGTCTGCAAATATGCTTAAGTGGGGTCTCAAATGAATTTGAAATCAACAAGAACCGATGTATTTTCAACTTAACCAGAGATATTATAAGTATGTTTACCTTTGAAAAGTATAAATTTTTTTTCTTTTTAAAGGTAGCTTATGTTTTTTTTATGTAAGTCTAAATTGGAATGAAAATCTTAATAGGACATCTTTAAGTGTGAAGGGTAGGTCCTATTCTACTCTGCCATACTAATCTATTCTACATGGTAATAATGTAAATGTCTACATGGTAAATATTCGATACAGCACAAGTACAAGTAGCTACAGTACTTGTAGGCCTGGGCCAATTAACTTTGACCCAGCCGGAGACCCAGGACTTCGGAGTCTAGACTACGGAGGTCGTCCAAGAATTATCATAAATCTATTTATTAAATAAATTAATGTAAAAATAATAATATTGTAAAGAAATAAAATTAATACATACCGACAGTTACCTCAAATAAATAAACGCATTTAAAAAGTTTATAAGATGTAAACCACTTTTATTATTATACGATTCTTAAATAAAAATTGTTATTTTAATAATTAATCAATTATTAACCGCCATATATAATTTAAAATTACACACACACGCACAGACATTCGTAAATATACGAGTACCTTGAATATAGTTATCAGTTCTCACGAAAACTTGAGACAATTAGCGGCCAACTTCATCATGTCACTTAAAGGGGTCGGTTTACGTGCGCATCATAAAAATTTACTCTCATCACTTTACCCAAACGCGCCATAAGAAGTATAACTTCAAAAAAAAAGTACCGTTAATGTGTTACGCAATAATATACAGTTTATTATATTACAAGAATTCATTCAACCGCCTTTGTTAGCGTGAAGTGACGATTCACTCCACTGATTTCACTTTCTACATAACACAAGTGTAATATACGAGTATCTCATTCATAACGAAAAAAATGTCTTTTAATCGTGAGACAGACCGTGAAAATTTCCTACTTACTGTCATTGCGCTCATTAAGATTCTTGGCATTAAAAAAATGTGAAGTTTAATCAAGCAGTTTTTTTAATAATGCTTTTAAAAACAAATAGTAAGTATCACGAACACAAACTGAGTAAACAAATGCTTTGCGTTTTATTAAAAGGTGCTCACCATGTAACTGAACTGACTTTAAAGAAATTTAAAAAAGTCGTGCTGATCCTATCAATTATAGGCCCATCTCGGTCACGTCCATTCTCTGCAGGATAATGGAACGTGTACTGAACCACAGGCTCCTGTCGTATCTAGAAGAAAATGACCTCCTTAGTGACCGGCAATATGGGTTTCGCAGGAACCGGTCTGCCGGAGATCTTCTAGCATACGCCACTTACAAATGGAGCGAAGCCATCGAGAGGCATGGTGAGGCGCTTGCCGTCTCTCTTGATATCTCGAAGGCTTTTGATAGGGTGTGGCATGAGGGCCTTATTAGCAAGCTTCCGTCATATGGTCTTCCCACTGGTTTGTGTGTCTGGATATCGGACTTCCTGAGGGATCGGTCAATACGAGTTGTCATTGACGGTAGCTCGTCTGACCATTTGGCTATCAATGCCGGCGTCCCTCAGGGTTCCGTTCTCTCTGCAACTCTTTTTCTGCTGCATATAAATGACCTGCTTTTGCCCGGTATTTTGGGGTACGCAGATGACAGCACTGTTGTAGAGACCTATATATCTGATGCACGAGCCAGTGCTGAACAGATCCAGTGTCATAGAGAGGCGATGGTTAGTCGTATGAACCTATCTCTGCAGGCTGTCTCTGAATGGGGCGATGCCAATCTAGTGGGGTTCAATCCGTCAAAGACCCAGGCGTGTCTTTTCTCCGCTAAAAGGAGTCCTTTCAACTTGACTCCTACTTTCCGAGGTGTATCCTTGCCGATCACTGACCATCTTGAGCTTCTCGGTATGTCTTTGTCACCGACGCTCAATTTTGGCTCTTTCATTGAGAGCAAGGCTCAAGTGGCTTCAAAAAAACTTGGCATTCTGGCGAAGGTGAGAAAATACTTCACACCGGAACAGTTGCTCAACCTTTACCAAGCACAAGTTCGATCGTGTATGGAGTATTGTTCTCATCTTTGGGACGGTTCCGCCCGATACCAGCTGCAGACGCTTGAAGCCATCGAGAGGAGGGCCAAGAGGCTCATCGGCAATGAAGATCTTTTCTGTAAAAAGCTCAAAAGCCTTGAGCATAGGCGGAAAGTTGCAAGCCTATCAGTATTTTATAGGATACATTTCGGAGAGTGTGCAGCTGAATTGCACAACCTTGTTCCGCCATCCCCATTTTTTCATCGGACAACCAGACTAACAAATTGGCGACACCGTTATATGGTGGATACACCAAAGAGTCGCACTAAGCGTTTTGGTTTCAATTTTATGATGCGTACCGCTAAGGAGTGGAACTCTTTGCCTGAGTCTGTGTTTCCTGACAAATACAATTTGGGGGTCTTCAAGTCACGAGTAAATAGGTATCTTCTAGGCAGGCGCGTCACATCCTAGATCGCATCGACGCTTACCATCAGGCGAGATAGTGGTCAAGCGCATGCCTATTTTCTATAAAAAAAAAAAAAAAAAAAAAAAAAGTTGTTTAAAAATCCCTTATAAGCGAAGGCTTTTACAGAATTAATGATTATTTGAAGGACAAAAATCCGTGGAGTTGTGGCCTTTAAATTAATAACTAAAATGCTAATTTATATTACGTAAATTTAATAGAGTAAGCTGGTGCATGAGTGAGGAGAGCGATAAAAAAAGTGTGATCGGGCGAGGCGAACGAAAGTTGTGAGGAACACATATATATAATGTCACTGTAAAATTATATACCCCGTTACATTATAATCTACCTCGCGAGATTGTAAACTATCGAAAGATTGTGAACCGTGACATACGGCTTACAGTTTAACGCATTATTTTTCGATAGATCACAAAATAGCTTACCTAACCTAACCTTATGATTAGGTTAGGTTTGTCATATATCATATATCGCATATTTTATCTACCGTAATATACTGCTTACAGTTTAACGCATTATTTTTCGATAGATTACAAAATATCTATATTTTATCTATCGTAATATACTGCTTACAGTTTAACGCATTATTTTTCGATAGATTACAAAATATCTAACCTAATCTAACCTTATGATTAGGTTAGGTTTGTCATATATCATATATCGCATATTTTATCTACCGTAATATACTGCTTACAGTTTAACGCATTATTTTTCGATAGATTACAAAAAATCTAACCTTATGATTAGGTTAGGTTTGTCATATATCATATATCGCATATTTTATCTACCGTAATATACTGCTTACAGTTTAACGCATTATTTTTCGATAGATTACAAAATATCTATATTTTATCTATCGTAATATACTGCTTACAGTTTAACGCATTATTTTTCGATAGATTACAAAATATCTAACCTAATCTAACCTTATGATTAGGTTAGGTTTGTCATATATCATATATCGCATATTTTATCTACCGTAATATACTGCTTACAGTTTAACGCATTATTTTTCGATAGATTACAAAAAATCTAACCTTATGATTAGGTTAGGTTTGTCATATATCATATATCGCATATTTTATCTACCGTAATATACTGCTTACAGTTTAACGCGGGTTGAGGGTCTGCCAGAATACCAGCGCTTCTGCGTCACTCTGTCCATCTTAGAGTGACGCAGACGCATATGCTGAGGCAGGGTCCGAATTGGCCTCGCTGTATATTATGTTATGTTAGTGTTTAAATAAATGTACTTTTTGTGTTTAATGTCATAGTTATTTTTTTTTGTAATTGTTTTTTGTATTAATATAATATGCTATAATGTGTTGTTTGCGAAGCCAATAAAGGTGTTTCTTTCTTTTCTTTCTTTCTATATATCATATTTCGCATATTTTATCTACCGAAAAATATTCGTTAAACTGTAAGCAGTATGTTACGGCTCACAATCATTCGATAGTTTACAATCTCGCGAGATAGATTATAATGTAACGGTATTTACAAATTTACGGTGACATATACATACATATAAATGGAGCTAAAGAAGTCTTACATCAGTCGTGTGGTTTAAATCTCACAAGATTGTTTCTAATGCATTTTTACAAGCGCTGGAATAATTTCCTTAATTTAAAAAATATGTAACACTTCTAAATAAGAAAATACAACCCTTGCCGTGTTTCTTGTGACTTCTTCTCGATACAAGGTCTTTCGATTTAACCCCTTAAAACCCGAGAGTATTATATCATGCGCGACAAAGATACCTAAAATCCGCGAGCATTTTATAATGCTCTATAGCGCGCAGTCTGATTTAATCCTTATTACGGCTTTGGTAATGGTTCTTTTTGATTGAATGATATTTTTTCACCGATAGAGAGAGAAAGGGGTTTAATGTTTTATTTAATTTTGTTTACATTGTACAATTATTCCTTTAAATTTATTCCAGGCAGAACTTTCGGAAGGCCATTAAAGAAGATGATGTCTGCGCTAATCCCGCTGATCTTCCAAATCGGCGCTGCATCCACTTGGGCGGTTGTGGCCGCGTTGGTTGGAGTCAAAACACTTTTCGTCACGCTGGTTATATTGAAGCTTCTGTTAGTCGCCGGCGCTGCAAAGGTAATCTCTATTTTTTTCTTAATTACATAATAGGTTTCTTGAATGATTTTTTTATTGTATAGATCGATAAATAACGTCATTTTTATTTAAAAAATACTTAAAAATATATTTTCTTGGATCAGTGCATTAATCGTAATTTGAATAGCCGCCATTTTCACGCGCTTTGAATGACGTCACATGGCATGAATTGCCAAAAACGGCAAACGCATGGCTTCATGTCATGTGACGTCACAACCAATGGGAAGGCGCTCAGTTTGTTTTGAAATTTACTTTCGTTTATGCATAATTTTTAACCGAGAAAAAATATTTTTTAAAAAATAATAGTAATTATCGATTTTAACGGTTGCCGTCAGTTTATTACATATTTGAAGAATATTTTAAAAGTTTTTAGATTTTTTAAATTACATGCAAGTAACCTATTGTTTTTTTTTCAGATAAAAAACAATATAGTAACAAAAATAAAAAAAGGAAATAAATAATTTTTAAATAATAATTAAATTAAAAATAATAAAAAAATATACTTTGCCAGAATTTTTGAATTTAACCGATTCGTTGCTGCGTTTTTTTGCAACTATTTTTGCGCGTGGAGTTAGCCACTAAAACCGTGTCATTTTTAAATCGATGATAACTCCTTCAAATCAAGTTTTAGGGAAAACAAACCCAGAATAAAAACATTCTTCATTTTTCACGTAAATCAAGCTCGTAGCCTTCGTTTTTGTAATTGTATGTAGCAACGAATCGGTTAATTACATTTTGATTATATTATAGGTAAATATGTTTCTTTTTGCTTATTATTCATAATTTGAATAGTTCTTTTCGTAATAAGGTTTTCGTTTCCTTTTATTTTTTAATGAAGAATTTTATGAAGTTTTATGATTTTATTAGAAATTTATGATTAATTTATTAAGCTAAGTTATAAAGATAAGCTGATGCGATTACCAAGCAGGATTCATGTTGTGGTACTGGTTTTATGTTGTATAACACCTTTGTCATCAATTCTTTGAATTTTAATTATAATTTTAAGTCTAAAGTTATTTTTAGTAAAGCTGTCTTTAGAGAAAGTATTGTTTACATCGTCGAAACAAACTTCCTCTATGATTTTAATATTTTTATTACATTTTTCAATGTTATTTTATATGATAAATTACATTTAAAAGAAAAATATCAGAAAGACTGATTCACTATAAATATATTAATGTTTTAATTTTTTATTTAAATTCAAATAATGTACTATCTTATGGTGATAAAAGTGTTGTACTACAAATAACCAGTATAACACGAATCCCGTTAAATTCCCGTCTGAGAATTTACTTGTGAGCAGAGGCGATTTTTAAAGTATTTTTCTATTTAAAATAATTTTGCATAAACTTCCTTTGTCAGCATTAAAAACTGAAATTATCATTCTCTTAAGTATATAGATATTAGTAAAAACTAATGAGAACCGCTCAGAGATGAATACATTATAGTTCTGGCCTAGTTTTCATTTTACGGTACCGTACTCCGTACCAAAAAGGAAACCTTTCGTTGTCCATCTGTCTATCCGTCTGTCAAGACCCTTTTTCTCAGAAACGCGTGGAAGTATCAAGTTTAAATTAATGTCAAATACTCAGTTCTGCAATCCCTTGCATCAGTGAAAAATATAATTTTCTAAGTCAACGCAATCATAAGATATTACTATTTTTGCCGCAAATTTTGACACTCGCAAGGGAATTAAAATTTATACGGTACTTTCCGTTGACCTAGAATCAGGACATTTGGCACCAAGCAAGGTATAATAGCACAAGTAAAGGTAAAAATCTGAAAACCGTTTACTGTTATAATATCACATATTTTTAGGAATGCAAACATACATTTGCAGTTGAAATGTATGACAGTTTATATATTTCAACTACAAAGTTAAGTTTGTTTTCATCATACGGAACCCTCTCCGCGCGAGTTTGACTCGCACTTGTCCGGGTTTTTTTATGATAAAAAAAGTAAAACGTAATTTATGTTAATCATAATATATTATTTCGTAAACAATTGTCGGCTATACTCAAATTTGGACGTTTGTAGAGAAAGTGACTTTCTACCAAATGTGGGAAGGATGTAGTGATGATTGACTTAAGATAGAGCGAGATGGAAGATTAGCAGGAATTATCGTTTATGGTGTAATAGGAATGCCTCGTTATGGTTTCGTTAATATTAGTTTTTGTTATAGAAAGTTGTAAAAATAAACATGAGAGTAAATTACCAAGATAAATTTGTATTTTTCATAAACAGTTTGAGGGAAACAATCAGAATTTATTTACATGTATAATTAATTAATATTATGTATAACCAAACTTAACTAATACAAGACTTTTATAATTTTTTTATATATTCTTTACATTTTTCTACTTATAACAAAAATTATTTTAAAAGACAAATACTAGACAAAATCGACTTGGCTCACAAGTGAATTCTCAGGTGGGAGTCGAACCCGCAACCTTTAAAAGTCCGGTTCATTGCTCACCTACCGAGCCTTGTGAACAGCCGTCGAAATTTTCTAGTACGTTTCTAATTTTATGCTGTACGTCTACAAGAAGCTTATTGTGCTTCAGGTTTTTGCTGCTTTTTTAGTAATGTAAATATAAACAAAGACATTGCCTGCGATAATCGGTCAGTTTAAGTTCAATCACATTTAAGTAATACCACTTTAACGGGATTTCCGACAAATTTATTGTTTTATGTGAAACCTGACATTCGGATTTTTATTGCTTATGGTAACCCTGAGGATTTATTGGCGGGAATGGGAAGCGTCACTATTGTGATTTTGTTGTTAAAATTTTCTATCGTGGTATACACTACAATACAAAACCTTAATTAAAAATATGAAAAATAAACAAAATATTAGTAGAATCTGTGGTCAGGACTTTTTGGCGGGGATCGGGAAGCATCATATCGATGGTTTTGTTTCTCTTGTTAAAATTTGCGTAGTGGTGGATATTAGTGCGTAATAATGGTGGATTATTAACCACTAAGTGTCTGCAAACTTGAAAGAGTGTTAGCAAGTGAAATAAAGCAACGGAAGTTGTCTTTTACCAGTTCTCTCAAGAAGTGCAAGGGGAGGTTTTAGTAAAATCCCACACCTTTACTAAACATAGGGAAAGGGATATTTCACTGTTAATTAATTATTAATTAATCATCTTTCATTCAAGGATCGGCTCTTAACATCATTAATTATCATCTAATTAAGAAAATAAATTATTCAAAAACTGGCAGTATGGACTAAACCTTCGCCTGTCCCGAAAAGGACGAATATAAACTACAATATTTATTGTTCTGAGGTTAATCCTGACCATGGAGGTTAGAGAGAAGGAAAACGATCGCTGTAGAAAATAGTGTCCCAGAAATATGGACAACATAAGTGAGGCGCTGCGATCGCTAAGTTGTCTCAATAAAAGCGGGCTGTTGTTAAATTTGTATACTATTCAACTAACTTCATCTACTTGCAGATACTTCGCAGATACTACTTAGCGACGACAGCGCGGCTGGTGGCTGAAAAATAAACTATAAATTCTACAAATTTTCAGGAACAGGCGGGCTAATGTTTTAGTTGAACACGTAGCAATCGTTCTCATTCTCTCTAACCTCCATGATCCTGACGTTTCAACTCGTTTAAATATCTTTTGTACCACATAACAATAAACGATATCTATCTTTCTTTACGTGATCGCGGGATTTTTTAGTTGAGTTATATTAAGACTAAAGTAGTGGGTATTCACCGATTCTGGACCACCGGAGGTCACCCCCCCTGGTCTGCTTCGGTCCAGAATTTTGTACAATGGGGATGTCGAAACCTAAAAAAAAAAAAAAAAAAAAAAAAAAAAAAAAAAAAAAAAAAAAAAAAAAAAGGTAAGCACCCCCATTTGGAGCGATTGCGCTGGGTCCCAGCTTCGTATCTCTTACCGTTTCCGAGATACGTTTTTGCTGAACTCCTTCCTACTTGATTAACTAATGAACCCCTGTTAATGACACCTCGATGCTAATGACACACTCGACTTAAGGCCTTAATGACATGATTCTAATCACCTTCCCCCGATGCTTCTCATTAACATATCGATCATGGCTAATTGTTTTTTAGCAATGCTATGTACTCTGTACCTATCTAACATTACCTAAATAATAACAATAATTTATCATGGATTATTTCCAAATTTGGAATCTGCTCTTCATCGGTCATTCTCGTGGTACATTCACTATTATTTCATGCTCCTAAACTTATCAACTACGTATGAAAAATATGTTTAAAATTATGTTTTATTATTACAAGTAAAAACACCATATTTCTTTGTCTTAAACGTATACTCATTCAATATTGAAATGCTTTATCAACTACCTGTTACCGCAGTCCATGGTCGAGGACAATGAATTTGTACCATTTTTCACCCCATGCAGTCAACATCAAAGCAGTACAGATAATGAATTCGAGATCGATGGGTTGAGAATGATGGTTAATTGCACCTTATGCGTGGAGGAAAGAAATAGTGGACGTTTGGTTGCTGGTTACTCACGCCCATCATCACCGATTCCGATGGAAGCCGCACCAGTCAACCCCCTCTTGCGGGACTGGACCGCAGAGGAAGATGAAGAAATCAACGAAATTCTCGCCAATACCGATACCGACATGTGGAATAGGGAATATCGTATTCTCCAACAACCACTTCTCCAACTTTGTTTTAATAAATACGATGTTTGTAACATATATTAAGGAATTGTAAATTAATTAAAGCATTTTTTTTTCTTTTACTCATCTTATCTACAGGCTACATATTTGGTCATCACATTTGAAAATACGGGACCTTGTCTACACAATTGCAACAATAAAATCTTGGCGATGCATACTATTATTTCATGCACCTATACTTATCAACTACGTATGACATTTCTCTTTGCTGTATTTCAACCAAGTTAAACCACATGAAACTTTTTAACTTATGTTTTATTATTACAAGTAGATACTCATTACCATGCGAACACCATATTTCTTTGTCTTAAACGTTTACTCATTCAATATCGAAACGCTTTATCAACAATTTGAAAGTAATTTTTACTAACAACGTTGACTTGTTATTGTTGCACCATTTAAACAAGTTTGATTGTTTGAATCGTCAAATAAAGATTTCTTAGTAATTAAAACAAATTACTCTTGATCAACGAGTACGTACCATAAAAATGTATATGACTTATTTCAAAAAATAAATATTTTTGAATAAAAATTTGAGTTTTTATTTGGTTTTCCTTAAGATATGAATAAAACATGTTTTGTTTATTGAAAAACATTTATTGACAAAACTTAAAATTAAATTACATTGTATAAAACTTAAAATCAAATTACATTGTATATATCTTAAAATTAAATTACATTGTATCTTTAAACATTTTTTGTAATATTATATCATTGCAAGTGGTATTACTGTTAAATATTTCAATAAAATTTTTCAAACCATTAAACTTGAAATATAAATACATTACACAGTATTCACCGCAAAGTGAAGACATAACATTTTGAATGACTTTATTGTTGTAAGACCACCTTATTGCATTTCTCCTCAAAAAGTTTAAGTGGAACCCATTAGGTTTACGTCCAAAAGTATCAAAATATTCTCCAACACCATAATTATCTATGTAAATTGCGATCCAATGTGATCCGGGTTGAGTATCAGAATCTAAATTACTGATTAAAAAAACAGGTGCAGACATATAAATCGGTAATCGATTAGCAGCAAATACATTTGCTATTAATGAATCATCAATTTTTTTTAAACAATTACTTATTTCTATTGTATTCATTATGCATGTCTGTATTATGATAAAGTACAAAAAATATAACTAAATTATAAACAACATCGAATTATATATTTCTTACATTTCTAACTACCGAAGTCCACATTAACATTTCGGTTTTTATCAATTTCAATTAAATTATCAAATTCTGCGTATACAATACAATTGACAGTTTGGTTTAAAGCATTTTCAAATCTTACTTCTATTCTTACACTACCATGTTTCACTAAATTCCAATGTGAAGAGGAATTTGCTGATAAGTCAGGAGTTAAATCAAAAGCCATCAAACAATAACCCTTTGAATAACTTTCTTTATTTATCCCATTACCATCGTTCATAAAATGAATCCCTGTTCCCGAGAACAGAGTATGATACATAACAGTATGAACATTATTACTAAATGATGGTTGTAACGCTTTTGAAGGAATCTGCATGCCGTCAATATATAAACTGAATAAGTTAATACCAAAATTATCAAAGTCAAAGGGATTTTTTGTTAAACTACCATTGAAAGCTGTGTTATCAACAAATCCTATTATACACCTTTTAGGTATTTGCCCAAGGAAAACGTTATCAAGTGTTTTACCCTGAATACCAGATGGTATTGTTATTACTTTCACTTCTGCTCTAGTTATAGGATATTTGGCTGTTGTAGTTGCTAGAACTTTTTGGTGAGCTAGAAGCACACTTGGGTTGATTTTAACTTTGCGGATCATAAGAGTAGCATCTGTGATTATAATTTTTACTTTTGTATCCGTTGTTGAAGCCATAAGATTAAATGTTTCTCTTGAACGAACCAGTTTAACACACATTTCAACTCCATTGATTAAAAACTTATCTTGGTTAAAAATATCCCCATGTAAATGTCCAATCATTTCTACTTCTTTACTATTTTTAACATATTTTTGTCTTTCAAAAAACCCTTTATTTGTTTCGTCTGCAACATTCATTTTTCCAGCAGTATATTCATACCATAAACTACATGTAAGATGTGATTGTTTTGCAGGTGGAGCATAATTTAATAATGTTTCAATATATGCACGATAACCGTAAGTATTATTAGGTGGAGATACAAGTTTCTGATTTAAATAAACATCTAGTTGACTAAAAAGAGAATGTAACCAATTATTTATTGGTGCTACACTTGCTGTATCAGAAAGAACAGTTAAGTCTTGATTCATTATTTTTACTTTGATATGAAGCAATGTATGAGATAAGTCAATGTAATCATCACCAGAACCAGGAACTTGAAATTCTAATGGTCCATCATCACTAAGAGATGATATGGGTTTGTAATGTATCCATTGTCCACTTTCTATACTTGTTTGAGTTGATGGTAATGCAAATAAATCCAACTCTGACTTAGCACATTCACTAGAATGATTATGTAAGAACGACATTTTTAATTTAAGAAAAAATATCGCTGTATTTGTTTTTAATGATCTTAGCTTTACTTGCTCTCTCCTTTGATTTAAGTGATTGAATGGAAATACTAGCTCTTTGTTTTTTACTTTTATACCCAGAACCTCTCATCACTCTATCGATTTTGTCATCAGCTTTTCTTTTTAAATTTGATGTAACTTGTTTGAAACGATTTGATAATGATTCATCTATAGGCTGCACATTTACCACATCAGATAATATGCCTACTCCGGCATTTAATGCTTCTTTACCAACTGCCTTAGCTCCACTAGACAAAAGTGGTAAAACTGATCGAAACAGTCCTCCTAAGAAACTTCCGATACCATGTCCACGTTGATGTGATATGCCCTTGTAAATAACACCAACTCCAGTTCCAGCTTGATGGGTATAGTAATGATGATATGGGCAAATATTATTTTTATTATTTAAATACATGATTTTATAAGTTGCGTTTAAAATGTAGTTTAACGCAACTCGTTCCAAATTGAAATGGTATGTTTTCTCCAGTATTTGTTCTTATATCTATTTCAATAACATCAAACTCTCTACGCAAAACTGGAACATAATGCGGTGGAGAGAAAATATGCATTTTGTTAGAACCATAAACATATTTGACAGGATCTAGGGATACAATCCTTAAAAGCGGACACATAACATCTCCCACCATTTGTGGTTGCACAATATCACAGTAAAGATAAAGTTGTGATGGTAATCCTAAGTATAGATTAGCTGGAAATTTTCCAGTAGTTTTTACAACAACGTTAGTATTTGGATCAAACCCTAGTTGAAGACTTAATTTTGAAGAAAACTGAAGTGAAATTAGATTATTGATATCACCTGACAAAGTGACATACTTTGAAATTTTATCATAACGTAATTTAAAAGATTCTCTTGAATTCAACGTAGTTAAAACTTCATTTATATCTTCATAGCTTGATGCTGGTATATGACTTTTATAAGTGACTGTGTATGTATCAACTTCATTGGGAACATTCATCATCTTGGTTATGTACATGATGTTATCGTTTTCTTGCACAGTAAACATAGTACATGGATACTGAAACTCTACAACACCAACTGACCATTCTCCTTCTAATTTTATAGATTTCGGTAATTTGGTTGAAAAGTTTGTAGTCTTATTTTCAGGGAAATATGAAATGGAGCTATTACTAGGTAATGTTAAATAAAAACTTTCTTGACTCATTTTAGTAATTCAACACTTGAATACGGAATCCAACTATTAAATTTATTTGGATAACCTTTCCACTTGACAAATACTTCCTTTCTGATACCAGAACTGCGTGTACTTATGATTTTATCTATTTTATAAATCATATTAGGTTTGAAATAGACTTTTTGCAATTCTTTTTCATAAAATGTACCTTTTATATCTTCATTTTCGAGATCTTTTAATGTATAGACAACCCAAGGTGATCTCAGAATGATAGATGATATTATAAATATTTCATCACTCCAATTGGTTTCATACCCTTTTTGAAAAATATGTTTATGCTTTGTAATTCTAACATGATCTCCTATTTTAAATAAAGGTCTTTTAATTTTATTCAAAAATGAATTTCTATCATAAAGATTTCTCCAAACACTCATGATGTTAGTAGAATTAACTTCAGAAGGACACATTTTGATGCTTGAATGTTTGGTGTGGTTATATGAGTAAATAAGATCTTCTAAAATATCTATATATTTATAAGTATTTTTATGAGTAAAATAACGCCACATCCTTTGTTTTAGAGTCCTTTGAAACCGTTCAACAATACTAGCTTTAATGTCAGGATTATTTGTTGTATAATAATTGATTGATTTGCTTTCAAAAAATGATCTTACATCTTTTGACACAAACTCTGTACCTTTATCTGATTGTATATGTTTTGGTGTTGCCCTAGCTTCATCAAAAATACTTTGAAAGGCAATTTTAATCGATTTTGAATCTTTCTTTTGTATTGCTCTTACAAAAGCATATTTACTAAATACATCTATAACACATAATATGTACTTATAACCACCATTATGCTGTGCGTAGGTTCTCATATCACTTAAGTCAGCTTGCCATAACTCGTTGAAATTTGATAATATATATTTATTTCGTGAAAAGTTTCTTTGTACAGGACGATGTAGAGTATAAGTTTCTTGACCCTCGAGCCATCGTTTCACCTCACCTTTTTCAAGTTTTCCTTTCATAGCTTCGGTAAGTTTTTTAACACTACTATATCCGGCTGGGTGACGAGTATCATAGTATATTTCGTTAATTTCTAGTAGGGGGTCCATTTCTCCCAATCTATTTTACGTTTAATTTTTTGATGTGTAGATTTTGTTTTAGTTTGCAGTTCTGTTTCACCAACACTTTGTAATTGTAGATCAGTAATATATTTGAATATTTTGGGATTACCTACATATGTTAAAGGCACCTTTGCTTCTTTCAAAAAAGATGCAAATTTTTGCCAACCAATGGGCTCAAATTTTCGCAATGGTCTTGTAACATTGTTTATAAGGTCCACAATATTACTTCCAATGATGTGTTCACCATTGATTACTACTGTACCATCATTTTTCCAATTAATTTTATCATTATTTTGGTTAATGTAGTCTATCAATAACTCGGCTTTTGGTAAATAAGACTTGGGAATATTTTTTAAGAGTTGTTTTTTTGTATATTGGTCTTCAGTTGTTTTTACTATATGTGATACGTTAGGTTCTTTTAAATTCTCTGTATCATCTATTAAAGACTTCTCTTCTGAAAAGTATTTATTTTCGCGGATAAGAGGAATTTGTAGGGGGCGTTGTTCTTCACCAATGAAATGTAAGTATCTTTTTACACTTGTAAATATAACATAGATTTTTCACGGTCGTCAATATTTGATTCCAAAATATTTTTCATATCTTGATCTAAGCGTGATAGAATGGTTTGACTGGTACTTTCTTTTTGTTTTAATTTTTCGATTACATGTGGTTCAAGCAGCAATAACTTCTTTGCATGTTCCATTTTAAATAAGAACTCTTATTGAAAGATTGAACCAAGAAGGGTACTAAGAACAGACCCTAGGATAATGGGAAGAAATGCACCACCTTTTTGAATAATAATTTTTCTCCGGAGCGTACGTTTGCCTTTGGACACTAATTTACGAAGTATATTCTTGTGTATTTTAATTTATTTACCTCTTTATTAGGAATTGTTATTTTTCCTTTTAAGACGTTGTATATACATTCACAAATACAGTTAATCTCTTCTTCATCACACGATTTTAACAATGCTTTTTGATACTTAGGTTTTAATCTAATTAAAGACTTAATTAATTCCTGGTGTGCTCTTACTCTCTCAGCCATAATTTTTCAACTAATAGTCACTTCTCGATGAGTGTTATATTTATACCCTTTCTTAGGAACATACACAAAACAATATTCATCAGAAGGAAAGATTTTAGTTTTAAATCGACAACAGTCATCAGTGTTTTGTTTCAAATCGACAAAAATATATCCGTGTGCTTCTCGTGTGGCATCTTTAAATGCATCTTCAACAAATTTGGAATTTTCAGGAACAAGCTGTCGAGACAGGTAACGAATTTGAGTTCTGTCTCTTGGATTTTTGAAACAAACTATATAACTAGAGTTCAAAGATATATCACGTTGTCCTTTACCTTGATGGAATAAGTTTTGTGTTATATAAAATACGCTAAGGTTTCTGTGATGACTACCTTTCGTAAAAATATCAACTACACGTCCATCTGCTTCTCTCATTAAATCGTCTATTATTACTAATTCTGAATCAATACCATTAAACATAGTTAGATCAGGAATACCATGATGATAATTGACATTATTCAAATTGTAAAGTGGTTGCATTTCATCATAACACCAAGTAATTTTTTTGAAATTTTGATTGCAAATTATATGAACATTTTTCAAAAAATTTGACACAAATACTGATTTTCCACTACCACTAGGTCCAGCTACTATACAAGTGAATGGATGGTAAAAATGAATCATTATTACGTCTTACTATAAGAACGGTTGATCGGGTAATGCATAAGAAATGAAAGTCAAGATGATTATTAACTATTGTAATCATAATAAAAGAATGAAGCAATTACAAAATAAATGAAAAATTATCCTATATATTACAGAACTCAAAAAGATTATTAACAATTATATTTAAAACACCATAAAAAATAAATAAAATAACACTGAAAACACGGTATAATACACAAATCTTACATATTTTTGCTAAATGTAAAAACTACTTACAACAAGGAAAATACTATAAATAAAAATTATTAATTAAATTTTACTATCACCTTAAATACTAACCTAATAATAAATTTAACTATTTCTTAAACTATAATGACCCCAAGCCAAAGTGTTGGTTGAGTTGGGTAAAATGTATCGCTTTGTATCATTATAAGACAAACCAACTTTGGATATTTTTTGTGTGAATATCACATGTTTGATGGATCTAAAACGATGCATTTTGGAAATTAAAACATTTTTTTTAAACAAGCTATTTTTATAATCATCCATAGTATATTTTTTGGTTGTACATTTATTGACTCCTTTAGCCTTCGCCATAACTTTGTTTTCTACATTAATTGCATACATTTTTGATCTCAATCCAACAAATTCCCTAAGTATTTTTCCATTATATTCATCTTTAAAATAACCGATAACTTTTTTATTAATCTGAGGGAAGTCGTATGGGTTATCCATTGGATAATCGGAAGTATCAAAGTATGAATGCAAATCTTGTTTTATATCAGCATAAAAATCATCTGTAAAAACTTGATACACAAGACTGTCGGTATCTGTATACAATAATTTTATATTCTCCTTAAATTTAGTTTTCATATAATTATAGTGAAATTTATACATTAAAATTTTTGATAAATCTAGAATACTAAAACCTAAGTATATTGGTTTATCATAAGTTATGCTGGTTTTTTTTAACTGTATAGCTACAAGGTTCTCGGAAAATATAGCTAAACTATGAAAATCAGGGCGAGCAATAAGGCTTTCCGCCCCTTGGCTTTTACCTATATTTTTCCAATGAGTTATTAATTTCACATTTACACGTTTTTCAACATTTTCCATTGTTTTACCGAAAACAGAGTTATTCATCAATTTGTAAAAGTCTTTTTCGAATTCTGATTTTGCTCTTTTTCTTAGTTGTGTATTTAAATCTATATATTTTTCTAGCCATGGTCCTTGATTAAATTTTAAAACTCTATGAATTTTTATAATTTTCATACCCAACTTTAAACAAAGCAAAAGATTTTGATAATGTATTACATATTTTTTTTTATTATTTAAATTGACTACTAGTTTACTTTGACTAGCTCCCGGTGTACAAATATTTTCTGGACAAAGAGGAAAATCGGAATGAAGGTCGTGTAAATTATCAGGATAGTCTAAATCCACTTCTAATATGTAGCCTACATCTGATGTTGGTGAAATATCATAATTTACATTTGTGTCAATCCATTCAAAACCACCATATGGAAGGTATTGAGACATCGCCCAACCATACAGATTGTTTGCATCTAAATAAGTTAAATATGATACAGGTTGATTATCATGAAAGTCTTCTAAATATTTATTATTAGCTTTGGCATATCTGTTACTACACTGAGAAATTCCACCTCTTATACCAGACTTTATGAAAGCTATCATCTCAATATCAGTCAAAAGTTCTAATTCTATTTGTGCATGTTTTAACATAGCATCCCAACTAAGCCCGGGTGAAGTATAATAATGAGCAGGATCTAAACCATATGTACTTATACAAACATCACGGAAGTTTTCAAAAATGTCTGTTAAAAGTAAAACATCTGTTTTGAGATATAAATTGGAGTAATCTAACATGTTTTTACATTTAAAATATTTCCAAACGTTTTGTGCATGGTTGTAATCTTCATCTGACACATCAGTTTCAGTCAAACAACTGTAAAAATATTTTTTTTCTGGTAAAGATGTTGAATTTAAAGAGTCAAATGATGTGATAAACTCATAAGGAAAGACTCCTTTCCGTAACAGATATTTGAATCCCTCTGGGTGCAGGTTTTGTTTTGATAGTTCGCGAAACTGATTTTCTTCGAGATTTTTTGCAAGTTGTTCTAGACTACTGGACATAAATTTAAAAGAATCTAAAAATCTTAAATGGATGACTTGTCCATTTATATTCAACTTTTTAGTGAATGATATATATTTTTCTTTATTCTGTGGAATAATCTCAATATCTCCATCTTTAATATTCAAAGCATGAATTATAAAATGGGCGTCATAATTGCTCAAGTTGTGTAAGAATATTGGTATAAAAAATGGAGGTTTAAATTTAGAACTGCACTCAACATGAGCGACACCCTTGAAAATACCAGTATTCCAATCATAATCTAGATTAAATTCAGAATCTATATTTAACGAACAAATATAACAATTTTTCGTTTGCTCAATCTGAGACTTTTGTAAATCACTTATCGGTTTGGGTTGTTTTCGAAAACTTAATCTATTTTGAATTTTGCGAACATCTTCGTATATACTATCCATAAAATGACTCGAACAATTAAAGCCACTATAAGATTTGTATGATGATAAGTTGTCATCATATGAACATTTTATATAATAACCGTAGCTGTAAATCTCATGTTCTTGTATATTAGTGGTAGAGGATAGAGTTGGATTTGGATGACATGAAGAAATTGGTTTTAAAAATGCTTCAGTATCAGCATAAATTACAAACGGTATTCTTAACTGTCTTAGATATTTATCAAAACGAATTTTATCAGATGACTCTTTATGACCAAACCAGCTTGTTTTAGTTTTTGTTGAACTGGGAATAGTAGTGCGGATGTGATTACAATCATTTTGTTGGTGTTGTTTTAATCTTTCATTTGAAGTGAAATATACAAGACAACCATCACATAAAAATATTTGGTGATGATCGCTAGATAATTGTCGACTAATCAACCGTGACATATTTTTTATATAACAATAGTGTCCGTTCGTACCGTTTGTAATATACAAAAGGTTAATATGTTTTTCCTTCCTGTTTTTGGTAAAATAGAGTGGACCTACTATATTGTTACGTTTAAATTCTTCTGAATACTCTAAACCAAAAACGTTAATACTAATGTTGTTATTACTCTCAACTTTGACAATATCTTTAAGTTTAACTGGGAATCTTATATTTTTAAAATTGAGTTTATTTTGATTTCTTATATAAGAAGATGTACGATCAACATGACTTTCAACAGGATATAAAGCTGAAAGTAACGCCCATTTAAGACATTCATGATCGTTATTTTTTACATTAATTATAGCTTTCTTGGTTTTAATATCTAATGGTAAATCTATATAACTTGAACCACGTAAAGGATTGAATTTGTTAACATTCATTTCCAAGAACTTTATTTTTTTAAATGACCAACCACTGTCTTTTTTTTCAAATTCAGAGATTTTAGTTAAAATAGTTTCTCTTAAATAAACTAAATATGGATCTAAATTATCTCCAATTGAAATGGTGTAGTTAGAGGTTTGAAAATCAAAGGAATTTTCAAGAGCTTTAGTTTCCTGCACAAAATCTGCATATACAATAAAATTGACTTTTATAAATATGAGTTCCTTAAGACAATCATCAATAAGTTTTGAAATTGTAACTTTCACAGAATCAAAGAATAGATCAGGTGTTTCAAGAATTGAAGCATCCTCTTGAGGAGATAAAATTCGATAGGATAAAATTCGTGATCCGAAAGCAGTGTATTATAACATTTTTACATTCATGTTGAGAAAGTAAACTTTTATTTCTATGTATAGTACTTCGCAAATGATTTGAAAAGTATCTTCTACTCACCATAACATCACACACATCACACTTAATCTCTTCTCTCTCTCTCTTCTCTGTGTTTATTGGAAATTGGTTTTTCGAGGATGAAGTTGATGGTTCACCTAAAAAGTTTCTCTTTATACCTCTACCGCTACCAGTTTGAATTGAAATGCTAAAACAAACGAAAAAAGATTTTTTTTAATAACAGTATTAGTCTAGTTTACTTAGTAAAAGAGAAAAGATTCGTTAATATACTCACAGGTTTGGGTTCTCAACCACATTCTCCTTAACGGACATGATTTTTTCATCACCTTCAAACGAATTATTAAAGAACTCATCCTGCACATGTATATCATCCAAACACTCTAAAACTTCACATTGATCTGTAGTTTCTGTGTTAAAAAAACTGTCACTCTCATAATCTTCGACCTGCACTTGTATATTATGCAAACCCTCCAATTCTTCACATTGCTGTATAACTTCTGAGTTAAAAAAACTGTTACTCTCATTACTTTCTGCGGAAGTCGAGTCTCCGAAATAAAAGCTCACGACACGTTGTTGCTTGCTAGATTCCATTTTACGTTTAAACTTTTAATACGATTCAACAAACATGTTGACTCGTATATACATTTCAAAGAAACATAAACATTTAGCGTACAATAGAAAAATGAGATCTATTACTTAAGTACCATTAATTATTAGTAAGGAATATCAAATGCCATTCAGACACAGGTAAATTATGACAAATTAAGACTAACGACTACACATTAAAATTATTATAACTATAAGTGATCCACAAACTTTGAATTCACGGAAATGATGAGTTTTTGAAAAAATACTTTTTACAATCTTTGGTGTTTGCAATATCCTTAGTAATAGAGTAAATGAGCTCCTTGTTTTGATTGTAATTTTTATCGGAATCCTTTGAATAATATTTTATTCGTACATCTGCATGTTTCCAATGTTCACTGTTGGGAATCTTCGCTAACTTCCTTAAGTCATACACTTCTATTTTTATGAGATGAGTCGATCCTGCAGCATCGTCCATGTTGGTTGATATGTATGCTGTACCACCGCATTTTTGCGCTCGCCCCACAGTTGACGATGTCTTTTTCTGTGTTTTCTTGGGCTTAGCTTCATCGAAAAATTCATTTATTCATTTATTCATTTATTCATTTATTCATTTATAATTGCGTTACATGCGATATTGATAGCAGTCTAAATACATTGTTTTTAGGCTCTAAACAATCGCATGTACCTTGATAGGCACAGCAACAAGGAAGAGAGAGGGGCAGACATTTGTTAAAATTTATCTTTAAAATATTCGTCGACTGAGTAGTAGCATTTTGTAATTAAGAGCTTTTTTAAAGTATTTGTAAATTTATTTATATTGGTTTCAGCTTTTAAATATTCTGGTAATTTGTTAAAGACTTTTATAGACATTGAATATGGTCCGGAACTATGTAGTTTTAATTTAGAAGTTATTTGCACAATATTATTGTTGTATCGCGAATTGTAACATCGAGGGGCGTCTCCTATCTTCACATACAAGTATGCTTGCTTTTTCATAAATTTACATATTTCTAATATGTAGATGCCAGGCAAGGTTAAAATATTGAGGTTTCGGAAGTGTGGCTTACAGCTTTCTTTTTGTTTTATATTTGTTATTATTCTAATACATTTTTTTTTGTAATATTAATAGATTATGGGCATCCACACTGTTTCCCCATAGTATTACCCCGTAGCTTAACCACGCGTGGGCATGGGCGTAGTAGGCTGTGATTGCTGTGCTTAAATTCGTTGATTTTTTTAATTCTCTTAAAACGTATGTAAATTGCGATAATTTTGTCTTTATTTTTTGTACATGGGATTTCCAATCAATGTTTGAATCTATATTTATACCTAATAGAGAGAAATTGGGGACGCATTCTAGTTTTGTTCGATTAAATTCAAGATTAATTATTAGATCAGATTTTTGTCGCGGCTTAAATTGCATTATTTTTGTTTTATTAAAATTAATTTCCAAATTGTGATCATTTAACCATTCCTTAGTTGTATTTATAAGATTTGTAATTTTTTTATTTAAGTTTGTGCTGTCATTGCATGAAAATAAAAGGGAGAAATCGTCAGCAAACATTATACAAGTCTCATTAAAAACTTTAGGAAGGTCGTTTATATATATTAGGAACAGGGCACATCCAAGAACGCTACCTTGGGGGATGGAGTCCTTCACATCTTGCGCCTGCGACCTAATAGATTTGATTTCCCGTGAATTTTTGTGAATGCTTTCGATTTGAACGTATTGTGACCGGTTGCTAAGGAATGAAGTAAACCACTTATGTGCTACGCCACGTACACCTATATCATGGAGTTTTTTCAATAGAATATTGAATTTTACTTTTTCATAAGCCTTCGTCATATCGAACAAAATTCCTATTGCATATCTCCTGTCATTAATTATGCTCAATACTTCTTTGATGTATTGGAATGTTGCTAAAATTGTAGAACGATTCCTTCTAAAACCGTATTGAGCATTATCAAACACATTAAATTTCTCACAAAAGGATTGTAGTCGCTTGAACATTGCCCGCTCGAATCTCTCTCTAGAGAGAACCGATAAAAGCGCTATAGGGCGATAATTATTTATGTCAGTCTTGATATTACTTTTATTTCTTTTATGGATTGGCTTTATAATCGCTACTTTTAATCGATCCGGAAAAGTACCTTCAACAAAAGATTGGTTTATAATAAATGTTAGTGGAGGGACTAATTCTGCAGCACACGTTTTTATTAGTGTGGACGGTAGCTCATCGATGCCAGAACTAGATTTCGACTTAAGGTTTCGCACCAGGGACATTACCTCCCGTTCGTCGACTGGGCTCAAGTAAATCGAGTTGACCGAGGGCTGTTCGACGGGCCGGCCCTGTGGCGGCGAAGCGGCGCGTGCGCTTGTCGCACAGGTCGCTCGGCCGACTGACGCGAAATGGGCATTGAAGGCGTTTGAAACCTGTTCTGCATCTGAGGATAGTTTGCCGTGGATGTGCAGTTTAATATTTTCATATTTTTTATGGATAAAGTTTTGTTTCTTTCGTTCATTTATTATCTGCCACATACATTTCATTATATTGTTTGAGTGTTTCATTCTGTTTATTGTTTGTAGTTTTTTTGACTTAATAATTATTTTCTTCAAAAGTTTCTCATATTGTTTAAAATGATTTATTAAAATTTTGTTTTTTGAATATAAAGTATGGACTTTGAGTAGTCTTTTATGTCTGCAAGATTGTTTGATGCCTTTAGTAAGCCATGATTTTTTCGTATTATTGCCAATTTTTAAGCGTTTTCGCGGGATGCTACTTTCCAATATCGTATGTAAGATTTTATTTAGTGATTCATAGTTTTCATTTACTGTATTATTATTTGATATGTGGTCTTTCCAATCAATTTTTTGTAATTGTTGTTTAAATTTATTAATATTTTTATTGTTGTATATTCGTTTAATAATAAAATAGTAATTTAAGTTTTTTATTTTTTCCGTAATGGGTATATGAACTTGTAAGAATGAGCATCTATGGTCTGAAAAACCCAATTCTTGTACCCCTGTAGTCATTTCTTTAGTAAAATTTGTGAATATTAAATCTAGGCATGTTGAGCTATTTTTTGTTACACGTGTAGGTTCTTTTATGTGTTGTATAAAATTTGATTCTAACATAAAATCAATAAGTTCTGCGGATTGTTTGGATTTTTTTAACATATTAATGTTGAAATCGCCACCTATGACTATTTTCTTATTATTATATTTTTTTAATAAATAATTTAAAACATTCTTTAATTGTCGGTAAAAAGTGTCTGGCTCTCTGCTATTCCAATATATAACTACCAATAGAGTATTTAATTTAACAAGTTCCACTGCACAAAGTTCAATAATGTATTCAATTGACATATCCATAATATCCTTTAGTTCAACGTACTCGGTGTTGTTATCTAGCAGTATGCACACGCCGCCGCCGCTGTGTTTCGCTCGATGAAATGAAGCAGCCATGCTGTATCCATCAAAATTAATAAAATCTGCTTTAGTACTTGTGAGCCACGTTTCCGAGATACATAGTCCGTGGTATTCGTTTTTGTTGTCTTGTAGAAAGGCTTCAAATATATCCCTTTTGTTGAATAGACTTTGCATGTTTTGAAATAAAACTTTTAATATTTGTTTATCAGTGTTTGTGGCAGTGTTCGCGAAATGTACTAGTGTTAATAAAATCGGACTTTGAGAGATCATTCGAAGTAATTTGTTCGACAGACTGACAGGTTAATGAATTGTCTTCATTTCGCGCTGTTTGGGTTGTAGGATCAGCAGTGGGTATGTATTCTTTTCCATTTATTATAAGTTTATTACTCCTAAGTACTGCGTAATGGCCCTTTTTCCTAGCTTCAATCATAACATTTACTAGCGTTTTTCGTAGTCTGCGTGATTTTTCATCTAGGTAATCAGTTATTGCGAATCCGGTATTTCTAAGATATTGCTTGTGTTGAAGGATTTGTCTAACCATTTTTTTGCTCAGGAGTTCGATAACCAATGGTCTTTTATGTCCTTTTTTTCCAATTCTATTTATATTTTCTATATATGATTCGAGATTTATATTAAATAGATCTTGAAATAAATATATTACTCGTTCACACAATTCATTTTCGGTTTCCCACTGGTTCTCATCTAATCCGTATAATACAAATTTTTTACTGTTTTCAAAGCTGTTTAGCGAATCATTTTGTTTACTTTTCCCTGGCATTGAGTCGGTAGTTAATATTTTTATTTCATCTTTCAGTTTTAGATTTTCAAACTGTAAGTTTTCTATTTTTTTATTAATGACTTCTATCTCTTTCTTGAGACATTGTTGTTCTGTGCCCAAAGTTTTCATATTTTGTATTATATTTTCGGTTACTTTGCATGTGATTTCGTCTATAATTATTGTTTTTAATTCAAAAAGCAGGTTTTCTTTGTTTTTTTCTAATTTATTTTCTAAGAGATCTTCTAATTGTTTTATTATTAAAGAGTCGATTTGATACCGATTGACTGGTTCTGGGTCTTTACTTAAAATAGTGTTTCCCAAAATACTCTCGTCGTCATCATAAACTGGTGTAGTGTCATATACACTCGACGTAGGTTTTATCCTCAGTGTTACATTTTTGTCATCTTTATTTGGAGAATGTGAATTTGTATGTATATTTTGATTGCGTAATGGAGTATTTGTGTTATCAGATTTAGGCATTTTGCATTTACACGTTTGGCACTTCCATGTTCGCTTATGCTCAATACTCATTGTATTATTAAATCTAACTATTGGGACATTAGCGCAATCCAAATCATAGCTATGTTTGCAAAGAGAGCAGGTCAAATATTCTCTCTTTGGGAGTCTCTGCAAACATCCAGCACAAGTGTTTGCCATTGTATCACAGTATCTACGGATGGACAAAAGCGATAGGTTTGCTCAGGCCACTTACCGGATAAGAATACACAACTTTTTGTTCACTTTGTGTTGTAATAACTGCACTAATCACTTTTTCCGTGTTCTTAACGTTATTATATTGTAGTTACGCACGTTTTTAAGAAGATTTAGTTGTTCTAATATATTATAAACAGAAGTAAAATACGGTGCCGGTTTTTACTTCGCGGTATCAATCTACCCTCATTTATAGACGCATTGCTTGCAGTGCGTTTCAGAGTTTTATTTTTCAAAATAGATGTCTCACAAGATCCTTCACTCTCAGAGAGTGGAAAATAATAATGTTTGAAAGTATTTGGTTCGTCAAAACTATTTAAATTCTGTAAGCAAAAATAACTAATATTATCACTCAGTACTAATACATCAAAATTAAACATTAAGATGGAAACAAATTTAAGTATAGTAGATCACTTATGCTTACCGCCATTTTCCCAACACAGCAGATCGATGATAAAAATATAAGAGGGTGTTGTTGCACTTCGACAATAGAGTCTTTGTAACTGATTATTTGGGTATTGTAGTCAATATATACTCCAAATTTACTGATTTCTACACAATTATTGTTAATGATCTAGTACTCGTTGATCAAGAGTAATTTGTTTTAATTACTAAGAAATCTTTATTTGACGATTCAAACAATCAAACTTGTTTAAATGGTGCAACAATAACAAGTCAACGTTGTTAGTAAAAATTACTTTCAAATTGTTGATAAAGCGTTTCGATATTGAATGAGTAAACGTTTAAGACAAAGAAATATGGTGTTCGCATGGTAATGAGTATCTACTTGTAATAATAAAACATAAGTTAAAAAGTTTCATGTGGTTTAACTTGGTTGAAATACAGCAAAGAGAAATGTCATACGTAGTTGATAAGTTTAGGTGCATGAAATAATAGTATGCATCGCCAAGATTTTATTGTTGCAATTGTGTAGACAAGGTCCCGTATTTTCAAATGTGATGACCAAATATGTAGCCTGTAGATAAGATGAGTAAAAGAAAAAAAAATGCTTTAATTAATTTACAATTCCTTAATATATGTTACAAACATCGTATTTATTAAAACAAAGTTGGAGAAGTGGTTGTTGGAGAATACGATATTCCCTATTCCACATGTCGGTATCGGTATTGGCGAGAATTTCGTTGATTTCTTCATCTTCCTCTGCGGTCCAGTCCCGCAAGAGGGGGTTGACTGGTGCGGCTTCCATCGGAATCGGTGATGATGGGCGTGAGTAACCAGCAACCAAACGTCCACTATTTCTTTCCTCCACGCATAAGGTGCAATTAACCATCATTCTCAACCCATCGATCTCGAATTTATTATCTGTACTGCTTTGATGTTGACTGCATGGGGTGAAAAATGGTACAAATTCATTGTCCTCGACCATGGACTGCGGTAACAGGTAGTTGATAAAGCATTTCAATATTGAATGAGTATACGTTTAAGACAAAGAAATATGGTGTTTTTACTTGTAATAATAAAACATAATTTTAAACATATTTTTCATACGTAGTTGATAAGTTTAGGAGCATGAAATAATAGTGAATGTACCACGAGAATGACCGATGAAGAGCAGATTCCAAATTTGGAAATAATCCATGATAAATTATTGTTATTATTTAGGTAATGTTAGATAGGTACAGAGTACATAGCATTGCTAAAAAACAATTAGCCATGATCGATATGTTAATGAGAAGCATCGGGGGAAGGTGATTAGAATCATGTCATTAAGGCCTTAAGTCGAGTGTGTCATTAGCATCGAGGTGTCATTAACAGGGGTTCATTAGTTAATCAAGTAGGAAGGAGTTCAGCAAAAACGTATCTCGGAAACGGTAAGAGATACGAAGCTGGGACCCAGCGCAATCGCTCCAAATGGGGGTGCTTACCTTTTTTTTTTTTTTTTTTTTTTTTTTTTTTTTTTTTTTTTTTTTTTAGGTTTCGACATCCCCATTGTACAAAATTCTGGACCGAAGCAGACCAGGGGGGGTGACCTCCGGTGGTCCAGAATCGGTGAATACCCACTACTGACTAAGGTACCATTACCTTTCTCATCCTGTGATCAAGTAAAAATGTAAAAAAAATACAAGAATAAATTCAAATCAATCCCATTGAAGTGGTTTTATTATATATTTTAACTGTTAATTTTTTATGTAAAGGAAGAATCAACCAACTGGTTTCCTTTCAACAAGTTTTCCTTTTTATAAATTCTTTACAGACATTTAAAATCGTCTTAATTTAATGTGAGATAGGTGCAAAAGAATACGAATTAAATATGAAACGGCATTATTTGAATCAGATATCATACCATATTAATGTTACGTACCTAGTATTTCTTTAATCTATTATTATACCATGTTCAATTTCTTTTTTTCAGGCGGGAGCACTTTTCGCAAGCAAAGGTCATCACCAAAGCCACGGCTGGGAGCAGGCACATCAGAAAGAAATTCACCTTCACATACATAATAGTGGACATGGTATACCACACGAAGAACACGTAACACGTAAGAAAACTTGTTATTAAATACTTCTTAATAAATTTATTACTGCTCTCTAGCGGCACAAAGAATACCCGTTAAAAGCACACTCGTGCTTAACAAAACGAACGCTTAGTGTGAAAAAGCTAATACAGATGTCGCTATTACAACTTCTTCCTCAATCTTTATACATTTTTTTAACGTATTATTGTTAATGTCCTTGCTAAGTAATATTTTAAAATGAGATACATTATGAACATTCCTGTATGCTAGTAAAATTTACTCAGCATCTTATTTTAGCTACTGCTTACTAGATGTCGCTAGTAGTAATAATTTTTTTTACCACTTCTAGCTTCGTGGAGCAGAAACGAAATTCAACCGGATAGAGAGATAAATATGGTGATTAATCCATATGCAGCAGGAGCTGGACCTCAAACGATCAGCACACCTTTTGGGAACTACGTCAAAATTAATTAGGACCTTTACCCAATAAATTGTTGGTTAAGAATACCTACTTTTGTACTAATAATTATGACTGTTTATTTGACTTATTTGATTAATTATTTGATTAATTTCCGCCATCAATTAAAAAATCATTAAAAACACCATGAACTGCTCATCTTTAGCTTTTATCTGCCCTCATGACCTTAAGGTTGCCCAAGAAACATTGCCTTTTGAAGATAAGACCGCCAATTGTACGTAATATTTATTATATTATAATGTTTATTGTATGTTTGTGTGTGCAATAAATTATTTATTTATTCATAATCAAATATTAATTAAGACAACGAATTAAATTAACTAAACTGATATTTTTTTATATTTCTAAATGTATATTTTATATATGTAGGTACCTAATTAATTTATTTATTGTAAATATGATTAATGAATACGTTATTTAAATTATTGTTAATTTTAATTAAATCTATAAGTGTAAAATTGCTTTAATTGATGATTTGATTTCATTTATTACTTCCTTGTTTAATACGAAATAACTTAATTTTATTATTTTTACCTTTAGGCAGAATAATTTTTGCCTTTGACTCTGACAAAAAGAGGTAAAGCATCGCTTATAATTGCCATTTTAATCAAGTTAAAAATATTCATAGAAATTTATTACTTCTATATTTTCTGTTATCACTGTGAATCTCTACCGTGTAATGGCATACGACATAAAATTAAACAAATTATGATACTAAAAGTTCATCTGAGGAAAAGAAAAACAAGGAAAAAAAGCATGTGTGCAATTCACACGTGGTAGAAGAGAAACATTCAAAAATAATACTTACACGTATACAAAATACCACGGTTGTTGTGATGCCTTCTCTCAAGCTTAGTACTACGCATGCGCACACAAACACGTATTAACACACGTACATAATGCTTCCTATCTCGTTTTCTACTGCGTTAAATCTTATGAATTTATGTGTCTGTCTCTTTTTACTGTCGCTTTCTGTTTCATCGACTTTCAAATCACAAAGATGCTAAAGAAGTTTTCACTTCAAAAAAGAAACTGAAAAAAATTGAAACTGAAATTACTGGTAACATGATTTTTACTGTTACATACATAAGTCAATAAAAGCCCCTGTCTTCAAGTAAAAAATGTAAGATCTTGAGTAAACTAACGTACAAAATAAATATATCGAGTATTATAGAATAATTTTCGTTATTTTCCTCCTTGTAATTTTATTGTAAGAGTAGTTTTGAACGTACAGACAATTTCAAGAAACCGGCTATGTGCATTAATTTTGATAACTTTAAAGATATAAAAATCTATTTGGAACATATCGATACCTCTGGGCTCAATTATCGTAAAGGAAAATGAGTTTTTTACACGATTTTAATCAGAATTTAATTCTCTATCGAACTGTGTAATTCTTTTCTACAAATCTGCTTAAAATATATCTTCACGACCCCTGATTGCTTGCAATGTAAACATAATTTATAAGAATGTAGTCACCCTGGGTGTATATAAATGTTTACAGAAACAATTGAGCGCAAATAATATATTTGCAAACGTCGATAGTAACGCATGAGTTAAAATTTTAAAATCAGACCTTATTCTTGTAGTTTTATGGTCTATCATACGAGGGATTAAATCAAACAGGCAAATGTGCAAATGACCGTAACGTTTGCATTTAATACATATACTCAAAGCTCTGCTGAATGTACATTGCCCTTAACGATACCACAGATAAGAAAATACCTTAGTTCATACATTTTACGCCCGTATGTGTAAATACTCAAGTTGGGTTTGATAAATAAAACTCAAACGTATATAAAAGATAATATTAAGGTCATTTCAAAGCTTTCTCAAAAACTAAGAATGCACAATGCAGCCTTCTATATTTTTGTATTACAAAGTGTATCAGCGCCATCTATGATACCAAGTGGCAATCTTATTCCGCGTCTTCTTTATAAGTATATCCGAATATTAATCTGGTCTTTCCCTTGGTATTTACTTTATCATTTGTTCTTATTCTTCATAGTCATAATTCTTAACACAATATGCGTGCCTCTCACCTTTTATTAATACGTAACCGTTAGGACACTTTCCATGCAGTGGACATAACCCACATATTGCGCTCCCAAAACTGCTTGGGGCAAGCATAATCAAAGAAATTAGCAGTATTACGAGCCGAAAGAGGATCATTTTAATTCTGAAACAAAACAAAACAATCAGTAAAAACCTTTCTGACTGGATTACATATAAATTAAGCGCAAAAACCGAGAAAAAGTTGTTTTTTTTAATGCGTAACTAGCGAGCGACCCGCCACAGTAAATACAGAACAGTAGGTTATCTAAGGCCGCCCGCCGAGTTATTAGCCTACTCTTGCGTTGATCCCCAGGGTTGGCACTTTTACTTTTAGTTAATATTTTCGAACAAGCAGCACTTGATCTAAATTTATGTAATAAAAAGCATATTATGATTGAATATTTGTTATTGAGGCACCCGAAAACACTACAATATTTTTTTCCCCTTTTTGAAGTCATGATACTCGTAATAATTAATATTATGGTAAGTGGCCGGCGAGAGTTGACGATCGCGAGCGGTCATGTGACGTACGCGCATGCTCACAGTCGCGCGGCACAGCCCGTACTGCGGCCACCTTATTCCCCCATATATTATGCTAGCGTGTGCGTGAAATCGCGTGCCGACACGGCGCGCGGCGCGCACGCACACATTCAAACCGAGAGCGGCACGTTTGTATAAAGATATTTTACTGTTCTTTACTGTGGACCCGCCCCGGCTTCGCACGGATGTAATGCAATACTATGCATGTATTATACATAAAAACCTTCCTCTTCAATCACTCTATCTATTAAAGGAAACCGCATCAAAATCCGTTGCGTAGTTCTAAAGATTTAAGCATACATAGGGATATAGGGACAGAGAAAGCGACTTTGTTTTATACTATGTAGTGATGTGCACGGAAGTGAAAAAACTAAAAATGCAAAAAAACTTTTTTTACGTATATTGAGCATAAATTATTTTATATTTAATCCTGACGTTTCGACTCCTTTACAGGAGCAGTGATCACAGGATGACTAAAGCAAATGGTCGTCATATATTTACTACCATCACAATATTTTTATTGGGCACGTTCGTAACTCAAATTCGAAATTTTATTATTATTCATTTTATTTAGTTATTAAATTGTCACCACCAGTAAAGTTGTTTTATTCAAATAAGTAAGAATTAAAAATGCAATACTTACGGAATAGCTTTAAAGATGCAGCTGCCAACCTGTCCTCGAACTAGGCAATACACAAAGTTACTACGGCTATGCTATTATGTAGCTGATTACTTATATCGCTTGAATATATGTATTAGTCATTAAATATGATGTCATAGAAATACTTTTACGTATAATAATCAGAGCAGGGTTTGATTAGTATTGTCACGTATTGTTAGGGATCAATAAGAAAAAAAAATCTATTCGACGATAGATGACGCTACTTGGTTCGCTAGACATGCACAAATTGTTCGAAAACGACAAAATGTTAAATTTTCTAAATGTAGTAAACGTTAAATATTCTAAATGTAGAAATATAAGTTTTTGTATTATTTTTATATACAGTCGACAGAATTGAATCTGGATACTGTAATTGAATTGTTTATTAAACACAATTTATTTCGCATGGCCTAGCATGAAACCGCTATTAAGATAAAACTATGAGTACCGCCCTTATATGAGCCCGCGCGGTACAGGCACATGAGTAAAGAAACGGAACAGAGACAAAGCTTCTAAAGAGCTAGCAAAATTTTTATCTATTTTGGTAGGGTTGGCACAATTGAATAAATTAAAAATATAAATGTTCTTTTTTCACATTTTTTATTAAAATAGGTTATTTTTACAAATTACATACTCTAAATATTTTTTTATTACTTTTGGTTTTTAATAATTTGTTGTGTCTTTTAATCAAATGATAAATTCTAAATCTAATATAAAGTTTTCTCAAATAATCCAATGTGAAACACTCACATGGCATATGAAATGTACATTCTTGCAAACGTGCTAATATGTCATTACCAATATTAACAATTTGTACATGAAGATCAAAATATTCGCTTTGGGAATGATACCAGAGGGAAGCCCGCTCTCCCACTTGCGAAATCCTGCGCTCTGATTCAATATATTTTCCAAAAAAGTTATTGTAGGTATCTATTCAGAATTACTTACACAATTTTACCGAAATATCTGGTATAATTTTCCGTAAAATATATAATAATGAGTATTGAGTAGTTTTGATTATAGAGTTGTATACCTTTCAATGTACATAACACATTATAAATATAAATTAAGTTTCAAGTACAAACTTACCTATTAGACTCCTTAGGATAGTTAAAATAAGAAATATTTTTAGTCTTTCTATTATTATTCATGCACACAGTACAATGTACAACCATATTCACAACACTTTTTAAATACTAAAACTAAAATATTACTACGTATTATGTGAGAAACTCGAAAACAAAAACAAAACACGCACAACGTTCGAGCGTCGCGTCACGCCTGCACGCCCTGAGATTGACCACTGGCTGATCTAGTTTGAAGCGGTTGCGGCTTATACGTGACAAGCGGCCAGTGGTCACGCACACACACGCGTTGCACTTGTAGTGATGTACCTATCACAGCGCATTTGTATGTAGCTTTGTCTCTGTTCAGTTTCTTTACTCATGTGGTACAGGGCTACGAGCGTCAAAGCGGACCGAGTAAGGAGCGGGTTGCAGGCGCGCATAGTTGCCCCCTTCCCCTCTTTTTCTGTACCTCCCTTTGTCGCGGTACCCCCGCGCCCCTGTCCCGCGCGGGTGAAGACTCATTAAGCGGTCTACTTAGTCTCTAGAGACTTCTAGATGTCTTTATATAATCTCTACTATATAAAAAAGGACTTTGTGTGTTTGTTACCATATATAGTTACCATAAGCCTAAGAATAACAGTTTTTATAATCAATTAACGTTACCATAGCAACGCGTGCCCAGGTTAGCCAGTTTATAATAAATTTATAATAACATCTCTTAATTCACACCAATCAGCTTAGCCCAAAGTAAACACTAAGGTTTGTGTTATACTAAGGTATATATAGACATTCATATATATTGCATAGCCATTTAATACTTGCAAATATATATAAACATCTATAACTCAGGTACAAATATTTGTACACATCACTTCCGGGACTCTAGCCCAGCACTGTCGCACGGTGGTCCCGCGCATATATAGCTTACTTCCGCAAAACTCAAGCACTGTGCACCGCCCGCCCGCCCGCCCGCAAATAAATGCAGGAACCGCAGACACCGGCACCTTCACCAACTAATCTATACGTGTTTCGCCCCCACACGGAGCATCATCAGGAGTTGTTAGACCGTGCAATAACGAGCACTTAGTGCTCGTTATAAGCTACACATTTTTATTTTACTATTGGATATGGACTTCCGTCAAGTAACGCCTGATTCTATCAAATACTTATAAGGGAGAGCGGTCAAAACCTCCCATAATTGTTTTAACCACTCTTTCTCATTGGAAATAAAATAGAATATTCAAAATATAGACGTTTTTGATTAAATATAAACAAAATTATTAAAATAAAAATTATAATCAAATATATACAAGCATCAGAAAACCTTAAAATAACTGTTAAAATTGTATGCAATTTTTTTCAGCTAATTTCGTACTATAATACCGTTAATTGTTGTAAATTCAAGAAATTATAAATAATTAAAGCTAAATGTATAATTCTAGTATATAAAAATACGATTATAACTTATAATTAAACAGAAAAGTGTGCGATAACTTGACAATACCAAACAAAGTAAACAATATTAAGAGTTTATCAAATAAAGAGTTAAAAATGAACATGCATCTCAAAACTTCAATAAATCTGTAACTTCCTAAGACAGAAGGCTCTTTTTCTTTCGAGGAAGTTTCCGAAGACCAGTTATAAAGGGGTCTGAACTCAGTAAAGGTCGGTTAGTTTTCTCCCTAAAATGCTCTTCCTCCTCCTTAGATACTGTAGAACTTACTTTAAAAAATTAAAAAGGAATAGGCCTACAGTATCTGGTACGACAAGGGCGAGGGTTTTTCCATAAAATAATATGGTTTGAACAATTCGGTTCTGTTTTAATTGCTTATTGAAGTGGAACATAAGAGGTCACAAACAAACTACTGTCATCTTGTAATGTTGAATTCGAAAAGCTTTGCTTGGACTCGCTATGACCCGTGCTACTGTCCCCATTTACCGGTCAAAACTAATGTATTCGAATAGTTTGAAACACTATCTAAAACTTCACTAAATGACACAAGTATTCGAGAAACAGTATGATATAACAAATTTTGTAACTCTATTTCGCAAGTACGTTCGGAGACAACTATGTTCTCTGAGTTACACTTCTTTTTAGCAATTAAAACACTTTGGTATGACGGTAAAATATTACACGAAGTTTTAGTGTTCAAAAGATTTTTAATCGATAATTATTGATGTTTGGTGAGTTTAGCTTCAACAATAAGCGATAATACTTCGTCAGTATCTTAGATCGGAAAAGTCTTTTTTGGGCCGCCCGCCTACGTCGTGGAACAGCCCCGGTTGTTCGGCATTGTCCTTTGTGTTGTTGTATATATTAGTGCGTAATAATGGTGCCTTATTAACCACAAGTGTTTGTGAACATACAAGAGTGTTGGCAAGCGTAACAAAGCAGCGGAAGTTCTCTTTTCCTACTCTCTCAAGAAGTCCACGGTTCCAGTAAGACCCCACACATTTACTGAAACCTAGCAAAAAATATATTTTACTCTTCATCCATCATTAAATTAAGAAAGAAGAAAGTTTATGTATCGTATTTGCAAGCCTACGACAAAAGACGAATACTATAAATTCACAAAATCGATGTAACACATGGTATTAGCAAATAAATATTCTTATTCTAATTATTATCTACGCAACCTTTAGTGGTACAATTAAATCTCGGGCTTTTAATCTGGAAATATGTTCGAATGAGGAAAATAATACGTATACTTAATTTAATAATATAATGGCGCAGTAAACAATTTATTTACTTACTTAGGTACACAAAATAGGTTTACAGCAAATAGATGTCAAACAATAAGAAACAGAGGCCCTAGTTCAATATTTCTATGGATTTTTATAGGAGCGCCCCTAGCAATAAAACGTACACGTATATAAAATACCACGGTTGATGTGATGCCTTTTCTCAAGCTTTGTATTACGCATGCGCACACAAACACGTATTAACACACGTACATAATGCTTCCTATCTCATTTTCTACTACGTTAAAGAAGTTGCTAAAGAAGTATTCACTTCCAAAATAAACATTAACAGTATAATAATAATTAAAATTCATGATTATAGTTTTTTTATTACAAAATTATTAGTTTCTTATTATAAGTCTATAAAATTATTACATCTTAAAATTCCAAATTAAATTTTTGAACTCCCAAATTCCTGACTTCTTTCTTTCTTTTTTTTATAGTAATTATTTCTTTCTATATAAAAATGTATCAATGCTTAAATAACAAAAAAATATATAATAAGTATTTATATAATAATTTTCAATTATTACCTACGGAACCTTTAGCAAAGTTAAAGCTCGTGCTTAGTCTGGAAATACGTTCATATGAGGAAAAATAACGAAAGATTTACTAATTTATTGTTACTATAAACTATGTATGATGCAATACGCTATAACAAAAATTCCACTAAGCAAAAGGTTAAGACTTAAACACACAGATGGCGCTAACTCCTAGAAAGCTACATGTTTGCAATTTCTAAGTTAATTTTAATTTTTTTGTTATTAAATTGTAATTAATATTATGTCTATAATTTCCAGGACGATATTAGTTTTTTATGGAATACAAGACAACGACTATGATATCACCCGTTGAAAAACCCCGTGAATTTAAAAATAAACTATTAACATCAGCAGTTTTCAATTATGAATCATATAATTTTAGGACAAACTAGAAAGACAAGTTGTTTGGTTGGTGAGAATGTCGACGAGAGACCACAGATTAGGCATGAAGAAATCGCCTCAAATGTGACCTCACTCTGTGGATTATAGTTTTAATTGGGTTTTTGACGGGAGCGGGAAGCGTCACTTATGGTTTTGGTTTTCTTGCTATTGTGTTCTGGTCTAATCTAAGATCACAGTTGTTTGTGTGTTTGTCTGTCCGCTCTTTTTCCATTGTATCAATAAAGTTACCATAGCAATGCGTTAACCGCAAGTAGTTCATCTACCGGACACTAGATGGCGCTAACGGAAAAATATTTAATACTAGAAAAAAATTATAGAATTTTGTTCACCCGTGCGAAGCCGTGACGGGCCGCTAGTCTTTAATCTAAGAACACAAATTTGTTGTTTGTGTGTTTGTCTGTCCGCTCTTTTTCCCGCTCTTTTTCCATTGTATACGCGTTACCATAGCAACGCGTTACCGAGTCAGCTAGTATATATAAACAGGAGAGTGTTTAGTACTTACTTTTTTGGCATTTTTCGTACTTGATAGCGGACTCAGTCTCCGAACAATGCAGTTTAAATCATAGTATATTTCTCGATCCAAATCGTACTTAATTCACGCGAAATCCCATGTATTATCTATTTTTTGTTTTATCTCAAATTACGAGCGGCCTTCCGCAACTCGTATATTACATTAGGACACGGACCGCGTCCAATAGGGGCGTGGCCCGTTCTCTCGCGCAGGCGCTAACTTAGTTAGCGCGGCGCTGCGTCGACTCTCATTCCCGAGTGCGATCGCTTCTATTAAGCCTGTATAGCCTTCCCGGCTAATGGCACCTACTTCAGGTGGTGTTTAGTCGGTAAGAGTCTGACATAACCTCTCGGCCGGCCGATGTATCCATGTAGGATTCACCACATCCCTACATCGCGTCCGTGGGAAAAAAAAAAAAAAATAGTACTTACACTTCCAGGCACATAGCTCATTTAAATAAACAGCTCATGTAAAAGTAGTCGAAACGTCAGGATTAAATATAAAAAACAAAACTGAATGCTTTTTTATATTTAATTTTTTGCATTCACAATGCAATATTTCTATAAGATATAAAATACGTGTGTAAAAAACAACTACGTATTCGAACCCACGACCTTTCGCAATCCGGGCGAGTGCTCTGACCGCTGAGCTACCGAGACGCTGGCAAACGTGTCGAATTTTACAAACGTATTTCAACTTCTACTATGAGCTAGTATCGTTCCACCATTGTTGAACGCTAACTACCTTCAACATCGAAAGTAATATTTTTTTTTACAAATATTAAACAATCGATTAAGATGGAACCAGCTATAATTATGTTTTTAATTTAATTTTTTGCATTCACAATGCAATATTTCTATAAGATATAAAATACGTGTGTAAAAAACAACTACGTCGTGGGTTCGAATCCCACCTGAGGGCTCGGAGGCGTAGTTGTTTTTTACACACGTATTTTATATCTTATAAGACTGAATGCGTTTTAATCCGATAAAAATGATTTATTTAAATACAGATATATTTATAAAACAGATTTTTTTCTTTGAAATTTTAATATGGAACCTTAAATGTGCATACGTGCATAGTTCGACACACACTTTGTCGGTTTTTTAAATGTTGGTTCTACAAAAGTCTTCGAAGAATAATTTGGATATTTAAAAATCTTGCACAGGCATTTGGACAAAATAAAGAGAGACCCAAAACTCATTTACCATATACCGAATCCGACATTATATCGCAATAAAATAAGAAATTATTTTATGATTAATTATTTTTAAAGAAATATACTAGAAAAAATCGAGTCGCCTCACAAGTAAAATTCTCTTTCTTTCTATCTTCACTAACTTTTATATCCCTCTCAACTTCCGTCCGCCTCACTCGATCATACTTTTCGTAACGTAACAAGCGTGCGTAAAGAAATTATACTTCAAAAACGAATTCTTTACTTAGCACAGACACACACTCAAGCAAAGAGTTCCACTCTTTATCGGTACGTATCACAAAATTGCAATTAAAACGCTTAGACCTACATCGGTAGGAGTGCGGTCCCAGGGTACCCGTCACGAAGGCTGACGGGCATACCCACTAAAACCCCCGCTATACTACACTCCACCGTGTGACCCTGTGGGTGTGTGGGTCCCTTTTTGGGAGTCACCACTGCGGCCCGGTGGTTGGCCTGCTTTAGGCCCGTCCACGACTCGGTGATGCCTGAGTACAGTTCACCTAGACAGGAGGAAGATCTTCCCTTCCCAAATACATTATTACTTCTCCTTGTCATTTAGTAGAAAATCTTAAGAAAATACACTTTTGTTTTTCAAATAAATCTGATGACAGTTGAAGAAGCGAGAGATGTCTGTCAAGACCATAGAAAGTAGAAATCTATGATCTCTGCCTACCCTTGCGGGAGTAAATAAGTATGTACTATCGAGGTCTCTCGTGCCTTACCACTTTGTAGAAATATTCGTTTGAACTGATCGCATCGGACACGCCCACACGACTCCTAATTGGCTTCGTATTTTACTACGATTTATACTATTAGTAAACAACTAGTTTTAAAATCGCCCTTGATGTCAGTACTGTCAACTGTCAAACTGCTCTCACTTGCTTGTTTGCGCACGCGCGCCTTTATTGAATGAATGGAATGGGGCGTGGCCTGAAGCGATAGGCATCGTACAGTGTGCTAGCTACTTTCGACTTAGGACTGATAAGGCGCCAGAGGCTTCGATAGTATATACATATGTAAAACCATTTTTGCCTTATCCACGAAGCAATAGTGATTTGCAAGGCTGCAAAGTTAAGTTTTGGCCGCGACCTTTATTGAAACCTGAGCAAGCGAAGGATTCTAGGATTGAATCCTAAGCGTAGCAAGAGTTTCAAAGGTACGAGACGTTAAAAACTTTGCTGCCGAGCAAAACACACAATTTTTCATCTATCTACAGCGAGGAAATCTTCGTGGCTGTTAGACATTTTTGATATTTATTTTTTCGGATTTTACAAAATTACAGAAGCGTTTTGAATATAATGTTATACTGGTTTCTATTCAATGAGAATTGATTAAGACTACCAGAAATAACTTTGACAGTTCTTTTTCGGCTGCGATCCGAAATCTTATCATATGTTTTAAAGTCTCAACCTCCATACTTTTTAAACTCTTATACTTAACATATAGTATAGGGAGGGTCGGTTATATCGTACCACTTTTTACTTTAACTTAAATATTTCGACTTACAATAATTAATGGATATGCAAAATAAAGTTTCATATTCTACCTTGCCAAGACAGAGAAATCAGTTCCATACGTTTACTCTAACATCCTTAAAATATAAGATATAAAATACGTGTGTAAAAAATGAATGCAAAAAAATTAAATAAAAACATAATTATAGCTGGTTCCATCTTAATTGATTGTTTAATATTTGTAAAAATATTACTTTCAATGTTGAAGGTAGTTAGCGTTCAACATTGGTGGAACGATACTAGCTCATAGTAGAAGTTGGAATACGTTTGTAAAATTCGACACGTTTGCCAGCGTCTCGGTAGCTCAGCGGTCAGAGCAGTCGCCCGGATTGCGAAAGGTCGTGGGTTCGAATCCCATCTGAGGGCTCGGAGGCGTGGTTGTTTTTTACACACGTATTTTATATCTTATAGAAATATTGCATTGTGAATGCAAAAAAATTAAATAAAAACATAATTATAGCTGGTTCCATCTTAATTGATTGTTTAATATTTGTAAAAATATTACTTTCAATGTTGAAGGTAGTTAGCGTTCAACATTGGTGGAACGATACTAGCTCATAGTAGAAGTTGGAATACGTTTGTAAAATTCGACACGTTTGCCAGCGTCTCGGTAGCTCAGCGGTCAGAGCAGTCGCCCGGATTGCGAAAGGTCGTGGGTTCGAATCCCATCTGAGGGCTCGGAGGCGTGGTTGTTTTTTACACACGTATTTTATATCTTATAGAAATATTGCATTGTGAATGCAAAAAAAATTAAATAAAAACATAATTATAGCTGGTTCCATCTTAATTGATTGTTTAATATTTGTAAAAATATTACTTTCAATGTTGAAGGTAGTTAGCGTTCAACATTGGTGGAACGATACTAGCTCATAGTAGAAGTTGGAATACGTTTGTAAAATTCGACACGTTTGCCAGCGTCTCGGTAGCTCAGCGGTCAGAGCAGTCGCCCGGATTGCGTAAGGTCGTGGGTTCGAATCCCATCTGAGGGCTCGGAGGCGTGGTTGTTTTTTACACACGTATTTTATATCTTATAGAAATATTGCATTGTGAATGCAAAAAAATTAAATAAAAACATCCTTAAAATATATTTATACTGAATATTATTTAAATTTGCTGTTTTTATGATTTAGGATATATATAAATGTAACTTGTAAAGACTATAATGACGATTCAGAACGTACCATGTGCGTTTTTCTCTGAATAGAATGGTTCTAATTTTAAAACACTTTTCCACGCGAGTGGATAAAACGTAATTTTCCACGCAGAAATTAAAAGGCAAACCAAACTTTTTCGAGCGGGTGAGGCAAAAATAATATATTGTATAAATTTAGTAGTTAGGAACGTGCACGATTAAAATATTGAAAAGCAGCACATGTATGACTACCGTAATCTTTTTAATAAAAAGCCTTGAGCATAGGCGGAAGGTAGCAAGCCTATCAGTATTTTATAGGATACATTTCGGAGAGTGTGCAGCTGAATTGCACAACCTTGTTCCGCCGTCCCCATTTTTTCATCAGACAACCAGATTTACAAATTGGCGACACCGTTATATGGTGGATATACCAAAGAGTCGCACTAAGCGTTTTGGTTTCAATTTTATGATACATACCGCTAAGGAGCGGAACTCTTTGCCTGAGTCTGTGTTTCCTGAAAAATACAATTTAAGGGTCTTCAAGTCACGAGTGAATAGGTATCTTCTAGGCAGGCGCGTCACATCCTAGATCGCATTATCGCTTACAACCAGGCGAGATAGTGGTCAAGCGCATGCCTATTTTCAATAAAAAAAAATGGTCGTCGTCCTGTGGTAGTCATTCTGTGATCACGGCTCCTGTGAACTAGTCGAAACGTCAAGGTTAAATGTAAAATCCAGAATAAACGCGTCTCATATTCTGTTAAAGAGGTTTTATACAAATGTATAATATGCACGGTAGCGTGGGGTGTGTTAAGTACCATTTCCTGTCAGTGTTTGACCGCGATGAACTCCGAAAGTACTCAACCGATTTTGATATCTTTTTTTACCTCATTTGTCCGAACTTAGGATCCAACCTAGGATAGGTTTAATTTGAATAAAAAAAAATATAGCAAAATATAAAAACTGAACCACAGCAACACGTGGCCGGGTCAGCTAGCGTGTTATATTGTGTTTGTGTTTTTTTAGTAAATTGTAAAAAATATATTTAGTTACAAGATATAAAATACGCGTGTAAAAAACAACCACGCCTCCGAACCCTCAGGTGGGATTCGAATCCACAACCTTTCGCTAGTATCCCGCTTAAGTACTCGGAGATTTGGTTGTTTTTTATATGTGTACTTAATAGAATATGGCATTGTGACTACAAAATAAATAAATACATTTAAGTTTTACTAATAGATATTGCCATTAATTATTCAATGGACGATAAATGGCTTTTAATCAGTATTTCTACTATGGTTTTGAATAAGCATAAAAATTAATGGCTATTACTAATATAGAAATTAAAACTAAATTCCATAACCACAGATAATAAAAAAGGAAATGTTAATAAACATAATAAATAATACTTTAGGCACTAGTTTTACTTAATTTTAAGTTTATTGGAGCGGAGCGAGCGAAGCGAGCTCCCATGGCGTTTCAATGGCGTAATGTCTGTTACGCCATAACTTCCCGAGTTCTTAACCGATTTTAACATTTTTTGTATGGAATCGAATGAACAGGTTTAGGACCAGATTGTGAAATTCACAAAAATAAAAAAGTGGTGACCAAAAACATTAGATCTATGGGATTTCCGATGGAAACACAAAGCGCGCGGTTTTTTAAAGTTTTCATTTTAATGGAATTTTAAAATTTACTAAACATTACTGTTTTTTTTATTACGCTCTGCTCCAATATATGATGCTAGGGAAGCTTTATGCTTAGCGATTGCAACGACCTAATATCTATCCACCTTCATCCATTCATCTCTTCGGTGCCTCAACGGTACAGTTTCGTGAAATAGTACACTTGTAAAAGTAGACTATAGTACTAATAATAATTTCTTTAAATAAATTAAGTATTTGCTTACTGTAGTTTTGTATTGATACAAACAATAAAATTGCCGTGTACAATTTTTATTAAACTATAACTTTTAAAAGTATCCTGTTTATTTAAGCCAGCAATGTAATGTATTCTGTTGTTGTACGGTACTCGGTAGCTCAATTGGGAGAGCATTGGACCGGACTTCCAAAGGTTGCGGGTTCGATTCCCGCCTGAGAATTCACTTGTGACCCGAGTCGATTTTTTCTAGTATTTTTTATTAGAAGTAATTTATCTTTTAAGATAGCATTGAAAAAATGTAAAAAAAAAATGATTATCTTAAAATATATATAATAGGCAAAGGAAGTAAAGGAATTCATATATTGATTCATATTCATTTGATAAAATATATTACTTAAATTATGGTGTTATTATTTATAATCATTTTTTAACATTTTTTTATTATTTATGATATTTTACATACTGAAATGCTATAGTGAGAAAGAAAGAGAGGGAAAGAGTAAATATGTACTTGAGTCTGAGGAGCGGGGAGCGCTATAAAATAGGCGAGTATATTACTCAGAGAAAATGTGACCCTTCACTTTTTAATTTTATAAATTTCATATATTTTATGCCTTTTTCAATGGATAGCATGGATAGCAATAGAAAAATATTTTTCTATTATATAAGATAAGAAAAATGATTATAATTTTTCTATTATAATAATTTTTCTTTTAAGATAGCATTGAAAAATGCATAAAATATATGAAATTTATAAAATTTAAATGGCTGTTTCGTCTTAATCGATTGCCCAAATATTTGTAAAAATGTTTCTTTCGAATACAAGAGGATGATCTCATTGATGAAACAACGCCGGCCTACAGTGTAAAATCAAAAAGGTACTAGAAAATTTCGACGAGTGTTCACAAGGCTCAGTAGCTCGATTATGGGATCATTAGACCGGATTTCCAAAGGTTACGGATTCGATTCCAGACTGAGAATTCACTTGTGACCTGAGTCGACTTTTTTAGTATTTTTTTATTATAATAATTTCCCTTCACATTTTGTTAACGATTGATTTTACTACCCATTTATCTATCCCGTGCGCTATGTATAAAAAAATTGTTAAGGAGTTAAACTCCAAAAAAGAAAAATATATAAAAAAAAACAAAATAAATAATAAGAAAATATATATACACTTTACAACTATGTCACATTACATAAACTATTTATTTTCATTCTGATGTCTCTTTACTTTCGGCCGATTTAGTGTGTCACGGTTCTACGGTGTACAACTTATAGCTTGTGACTGTACTCCTAGGAATTAATGGTGACGTGAGCATCCAGTTATCCTTGACACCGTCCAACTTGACGATTTACACAGCCGACTCAGTATCTATGTGTAAAACAAGAGTTTTAGGCCGAGGTGAAGTAACGTTTGTATTAGTAAATTATCTTATTTCAATAAATCAGGTTATAACAGAAATTATTTCTGAAGTTATACTTCTTTAGGCGCGTTATGGGAAAATGATGAGAGTGTAAAATTACACTCACTCATTACGCATCTCTCATGCGCGCGCATCACTGTGACACAAAATTATCATGTTGAAGTTGGCCGCAAAAGCGATATAGACTGTGATACAAAATTATGATGTTTAAATTGGCCGCAAAAGCGACATATTAAAAAATAATGAGGATGAAATTTTAAGATGCGCGCGCATCACTGTCACACAAAATTATCATATTGAAGTTAGCCGCAAACTGTGACATAAAATTATCATGTTGAAGTTGGCCGCAAAAGCGAAATAGAAAAAACCAGCAGGATAAAGTTGGAACTTTCTTAAGTGCGTTTATTTTGAAATAAAACTTCTTTACGCACGCTTAACCTGAGGAGTAAGCTGGTGAATGCGTGACGAGATCGTTACGAGAAGTGTGATCGAGCAAGGCGAACGGAAGTTGAGAGGGAGATATAAGTTATTGAAGAAAGAAAGAGAGAGTTTTCCGAAAACTTATAACCCGTCCATTTTCAGAGACAGGGTGAATAGGCACCTTCTGGATTAGCTCGTTCGATCGAACCCATTCTAAATTATAAAAAAAATGGTTAAGTGGGCTTAATATAGTACAAAAGTAACACCTTTAGGATTTTCATGCTTCTAAAAATTTGGTAATAATCATTTACACTCTTAGAAATGTTCTATCTTGGAATATCTTTCGCACACTACTATTATAATGTAACTATGAATCCATATAATGTACTAACATTATATGGATATTATAATATTTTGTATTAATACACTAGTATTAATACAAAATATGTGTATCAATTTTTCCATCGATTTGGGGTAAATATGAAACAGTGTTCAAAAATGAGACGATCCACGATTTCGAAGCTATAAATGTTCTTGAAGCAAGTGTGTGATTTTGATATACAGTAGGGATAACAAATATTACGAAACATTTTTTGTAACTTTAATTTTGTTTATTTTCTAATCAAAATATTAAAAAAAAAACTAACATTGAAGATTTGTGAATAGGGATTCTCTTAAATGAAATAGGAGTGAATTATCAGAGAGATGTTGAGTGTAAAAGAAAATTACTGTTGCGAAATTATATTTGCTATAACTTTAAATAAAACAACTTATTTACGTTTTTTTTCGCATAATTTATATTTAGTCCTGACGTTTCGACTCCTTAACAGGAGCCGTGATCACAGGATGGCTAAGCAATGGTCGTCATACATCCTTCACAATATTTTAAAATTTATTGAAATCATAATTGATTTATATTGCATTTTATTTATTTAGTATTTAGTTATTGATAATTGTTCGGGAGATTAACTTATGACTCGTTAGATGGCACTGCACTCCGGTGAATCACGCTTTCGCTTAGATGAAGCCTATACAGGCTTTCTAGGCTATGGCAGTTACAAGGTGGTGTTTAGTTAGTACGAATCTGACATAACCGCTCGGGCTGGCCGATTAATCATGATGGATTCACCACCTCCCTCCCCAGCGTCCGAAGGATGTCCACGTAAAAAAATAGAAAAAACATTCCCTCAGCTTTTCATACAGATACATTTTCTAAACAGTGTTTTTTTATTTTACTAGCGGCCCGTCCCGGCTTCGCACGGGTGGACAAAATTCTTTAAATTTTTTCTATTATTAAATATCCGTTAGCGCCATCTAGCGTCCGGTAGACGAAGTACTTGCGGTTAACGCGTTGCTATGGTAACGCGTATACAATGGAAAAAGAGCGGACAGGCAAACACACAAACCACTGTGATCATAAATTTTATATTAATACGGTGTAGTGGGTAGTACCTCAATTAGCAGTAATAATAACTTAATATTAATTATGATAAATAAAAATTAATAATAATAATTATAGCTATAAAGCTTCCTACACTCTCAAACGTAAATTAAAAATGACCATCTTTGTTGTTAGTAAATGACGTATATTCAAATTGAGTTATGAAGGCATTACGTCAGATGCCCTTGGAGAGAACTTGATATTTGTATAATGTCTGCCAGTCCATCTGTGTGTCGACGAGACATATTTAAAATTCAAATAAAACAAGTTCTGAGCCTCTGAGATTACTTTATATTACTATCATCGGAAAACAAAGTACAAATACTTGTAAAGAACAGTAAAACCTTCAATTCTTTCCAACATAGCGATATATATATATGCTTCTTTGCCTACCAAATGGAAAACTGCTTTACCATTATAAAAATCGATTTTTTTTGTATTGATTCTACCTATATTAATTTATGCTTTATTTTGTTTTTTAATAAACCTAATCAATGTTTTCTTTTTAATTATTAATTTAATCTTCCTTCCAAATTGTATTTAATTAAATGTTTGACGACCGTTTGGTGCAACGGTAGCGATCCTGCCTTTCCCACCGACGGTCCTGGGTTCGAATCCCGGATGGGGCAGATGGATGAATGATGAATACGAGCATTTGTACCTGAGTCATGGGTGTTTATATATATATTTCTATGAATATTACATATCTATGTATCATATATGTATGTCTATCCGTTACCCTAGTATCCATAACACAACCCTTACAGTGCTTACTTTGGGCTAGGCTAATTGGTGTGAATGTAGAAAATTATTATTTATTTATTTATTATTAAATGTAATGTATTTTTGTATTAAATCTATTTAATTTAATGTAATTTTTATTTTAATCAAGTCAACTTAATTGATTTCATATTTAATTCTAGTTTTTTATAATTTATTATTTTAAAATATAAATGAACAACTTGCTTGTTTAAACATGCTGTTCTCACATATGTTTGGAGTTGCAGCCTACCATGTTGTTTTGATCTTGTAATGTGTATAAATGTTATTGCTGTAAATCTGTTTTGTGTGACTATTTCTTTTTTGGCTTTATTTTAAGAAACTTTTATTTTTTTAAAACATGCCAATTCTATCGAACTTTATAAACTACTTCCCAAACTATATTATTAAACTAACTTAAGCTATACTTAGAGGCTAAAATATAGAGCATCATAGCTGAACTCGAGGAAGGTTTAGTTAGGATGCTCTGGAATGTGCCGACATCAGCGAATTTCTGTTTCAAAATATTACATAACTCTTCACTCTTTCACTTTTCATTTTTTTTGCATTCTAACATGTGCTGAATGAATGTCATCTATAGTGCCACATACATTATAATTAGGTGATTCTGCTTTTTTCATCAGAAAAGTAAAGTTTTTAGATGGGGAATAACAGTGTGACAAATAAAATAAATATTTTTTCTATAATTTTATGAAATTATATAAAAAATAGGCAATGTTTATTTTATTTAGTTATAGTAATTTTAATGTTTTTTCTAATCTTATTCAATTTTTTAGATTTAAAATAATGTAAAAAAATTACGATAACATATATTCACATGCCCGATGGTGGCATGACAGACGGACTTTACAAATTATAACCTAAACTTATATTCTAATTTCTAAAAATTTACAAAAAAAGGAGTTATTGAACACCAAATTGACAATTTTATTATAATTTTTTTATGTAATATCTTTAATAATGTCGTTATTGCATTTTCCAATTATTTGATAGAATCAGAGACCAATGGCGGAAGTCTATACGCATTTATAAAAACAAAAAACTGTCTATTTTCTTACACACATTATCACATGTGTATTTCAATAATTCTAATTATCAAACACGATTTCTTGAAATTTTATTTTATGAGATTCTTTAACAGGTTCACCTTTATAAGTTATAAAAAGATTGTTAGTTAAGAGACCATAATAAATTATTTAGTAATAGGAGTGGAGGTCTTGTGGCGAAATTTAAAGCGGCGAACACGGTACAAAAACTTATTTTGACGACATACAAGATTATAATTTTTATATATTTTATGCATTTTTCAATGCTATCTTATAATATAAGTTATTATAATAGAAAAATACTAGAAAAACTCGACTGTGACTGCGTCAAGTGAATTCTCAGGCGGGAAGAACATTTGTAAAAATGTTTATTTCGAATACGATGTTCCTCTCATTGATGAAACAACGCTGGCCTACAGCATAAAATCAGAAAGGTACTAGAAAATTTCGACGAATGTTCACAAGGCTCGGTAGCTCAATTGGGAGAGCATTGGACCGGATTTCCAAAGGTCGATATTTTCTAGTATTTTTTTATAATAATTTAAAATACAAGTTTATAAGCGACAACAGATGAAATTATTTAGCGAGGGACTACAGGAGAGACACGACCGTTTGGTGCAACGGTAGCGATCCTGCTTTTCGCAGCGGTCCTAGGTTTAAGTCGCGGAAGTGGCAGATGTTTGTGTTACCAATACGAACATTTATACCAGAGTCTTGGGTATTCATATATATATTTCCATGATTATTACTTAATTATCCCTACTAATCCCTACTAATATTATAAATGCGAAAGTAACTCTGTCTGTCTGTCTGTCTGCTACGCTTTCCCGCTTAAACCTCTCAACCGATTTTGATGAAATTTGGCACAGACAATCTTTAGTCCCTGAGAAAGAACATAGGCTACCTTTTATTGCGAAAAAATGGGATGAAGACGTTGAAATAGGGTTTGAAAGTTTGTATGGGATTTCTTAATTTAAAAAGATAAAACCATGAAACTTTATATTTAAGCACTTGATAAGATATAATTAAACATTTGTTCTAGCGTTTTTGAAATTTCGACCAGTGAGGGGGTGAAATAAGGGTTGAAAGTTTGTATGGGATTTTGTCATTTTTGGGGATAAAACTATGAAACTTTATAATGGGGACCAGTCATGTTTTATGTTATGAATGCAGTTTTATAGAAATTGAGAAACTAAAACATAAAGTGCAAAAATTATTGTTCTACGACCAAAACTCACAAAGTTATGAGCAAAATACCGAACGAGGTTCACAGAACGCGCGAACGCATGCGATGACGTCACAATGACCCAGCGCTTGCCGCCGAACCACTGCGCGCCCCGACCGCGCGGTTTTATTGTTTGCGATACTCGTCCAACAGGGAGCTTAACGTCACCAGTTTATACCCAATCGATTAATAAGTGATTTTATTTGTTTATTATTAGAAGGTTGTTATAATATAACAAATGAGTGGTCGAAATAAGGTAGATATTGGTTTTGAGCAAGCGCAAACCGATAATCTACCTAAAATTGATACCTTCATGGTATTTGATTGTCTTAATAATCATTTAAACTACACAAGCGCTGAAATTCGTGATTGGAAACTTCAGAGGTAAGCAAATCTCATTATCAACCTAATCAGAACAGAAGGATAATAAATCGGTAGGTACACGTACTTGGACTAGCCTATAAAATATCCAAAAGGTTTAGGTTAGTCAGCGAGGGCAGTTGTATGTTGTTGTAACTACCTACGCCGTTATTTTCAACATTGTTATTTAGATGTGTATGTAGAAACTTCTCTGTTTAAAGAAAAATGTTATGTATACAATAAATAAAATTAGACTTAAATACTTCATTTGACAGGAATGTACCTACGTTCTTTGGACACGTAATTTTGAGCTATGATTTGACGAAATCGCTATGTTAAGTCCTAGTATTGTTAGTAGGTAACGAATTGATTAATGATTATTTTCATTTCAATCTCATTGACTTGCGTATTGTTGTCGTCTAGTTTTGTAAGTGCAAATGAATTTAAGAAACAAAGTGGATCATTCTTTGAATCATCTTCAATCTCAAAATATTCTATATCTTGCCCTTTCTTAAACCCAGGTCTCCCAGCTATGTTTTTTGAGGTTTTTGGCAATCAAACTTATGAGGCAATACCCTTCTTCAATCTAAGCATTCCTCCCACAAGCTTTTATACTTGACGTAGTTCTTCATATCAGCTTCCACCTAAAATATAATAAATTCATATATATATACATATATATATATATATATATATATATATATATATATATATATATATATATATATATATATATATAGCAGCAATAAAACTTACTTCTCCATACAAACTTCACTTGTGGTCTTCCTAGTTCCTTGGGGTCGAGGCGTGATTATTGTACAAAATTATGTTGAAGAGGCAGACGGACACTCGAATGAAAAAAGTTTTATTTAAATAGGTACGTCTGTTTTCGCATGGAAAGCGTACAACAGACAGACAGTCAAGAAATTCAAAAACAATATTTTCGGTTTCTATTGCGTGTATGGAGCCCTTCTAAAGCGATTATTCAAAAAAATATTCAATGTACAGAATTCACTTTGTCTACAGTTTTATTACATGTATAGATAGATATATATTCCCCAAGGCGGGAATATTCCCTATGTTCCCGGAATTATCCCATATGTTCCGAGGAACTTCGGGGATTATTCCCGGGAACGGCATAATTTATTGTAGTTAGACCTGAGTACAACCCTGGTTTTTACCCGACTACAGAGGAAGGGTTATTAGAAACTTCACTTCGTACACTTTTTATTAATTATTTACTCATTGAAATATACATAGTACAACCCTTTATTTTTTTTAACATTCGTAGACAAGTTTTACTAAGTTACCTACCTACCTGTTTACCACACGAGTAATGATGATAAAAGTTGGTATATGGTATATACTTACATCAAAATGATCCTCGCAACAAAATCTTGAAGCTTGGCACGACAGCGGAATTTTGTCATCCCTCTTCATGACAGTACACCATATTTTGCGTACTTTCGGGTCATTTGGCACATTGAAAAACAGTTTTTCAGGTGTACTAAATGAAGTATTAGTACATTTCGTTACTATACAGTACTTATAATGCGGCATATTTTCACTTAAAAATCGCAAAACCACAACACGACCCACGCAGATCGAGGGAATCTTAATATATGAATGGCGGAGAGCGCGCTCGCGGGCGAAAAGGTAATCGTGACGTCACATAAGCTATTCGGCCGCCCCACGGTTGGCTTGTACAAAATGTGTAATATCTTCGCAACCAATGGACCGATTTCAATGATTTAAAAAGTATCGTACCTAAACGAGTTAAAGGAACAGCATTATATAGATAAGATATGCATTTTCCGACTTGATACGGGGACCCATTAGGAACTTGATAAGAAATAAAAAAACAATTTGTTGTAGCGTTTTTGAAATTTCGACCTGTGAGGGGATGCAATAGGGGTTGAAAGTTTGTATGAAGTTCGTCATTTTGAAGATAAAAACATTACATTTTGTATTAAGGCACTAAATAAGAAACAAAAATCGTTTGTTCTAGCATTTTGAAATTTTTACCACTGTGGGGGTGAAATTCTACAAACGGAATTCCCGAAATTCGAACGGAACGGAACGGATCAAATACTTAAAGTAGCAGGTGTCCATTTAGAGCAGGGTTTCTTAACGTGGGGTCCATGGACCCCTTAGGGGTCCGTAGCATGTGTGTCAGGGGTCCGCAGTAGGTCAGTCAGTCTAATAATATTTATTAGGGAATTATGTAGTAAACTCGACGAGACTTTGTCGAGTAGCGTCAATAATAAAAAAAAGCTAACAAGAAAAAACGGAATCGGTTCCAAAAGATGTCGCCTTCCGCCCTGTATCGACGATGCTCTCATACCAGACGCAACACGATGTCACGGCGCCGGCGCGGCCGGCCACTAATGACTTAATTGACATGAGATCCAAAGAAGTTTTGAAAGCTGAATTTCATGCAAAAGATCTTGGCGAGTTTTTTGGTGCTCCTTGAGTCAAGCTTATCCTCTTCTTGTCAAGCGTGCTATGTCTGTTCTGATACCATTTGCTACGACGTATCTTTGCGAGGCAGGGTTTTCGGTTCTGGTATCAATAAAAACAAAAAGTCGCAACCGATTAAACGTCGCAGATGACATGCACCTTGCCTTGTTGAAGACTGTCCCACAATTTAACGTGCTCATTGAGGCCAAAAAGCAGCAATCTTTTCATTGACATAGTAGTAAGTGCAATAAAAGTGCCAATAAAATAATTTTTGATTAATATAAATAAGATTTTTTTTTATTTTCAAAAATATTTATGGCTGTGGTCCGTGGAATAGTTTAAATTGTGAAAGTGGTCCGTGACTCCAAAAAGGTTAAGAAACCCTGATTTAGGGAAAAACTGTTTTTCGCATGGCTAACTGTACGTGGCCTGCTCGCGAGTGTCGAGTCCAAACAATCTCCACATTTTAACAAATAATAACAAAACAGCAAACGTTGTGAACAAAAATGTTTTAAATTAGGTCATTTTAAAATATTTTTGTACACAACGTGACGCTGGCCCCTGTAAAGTGTCTCTTGGACATAAGGGACCAATAAATTTTCCTAGGTACTTTCTGCCACTTAATGGAATACATAGGTACCTTATACCTACTGTAAACAGATATTTTTTATTTTTTTTAAACATACCTACTCTCTTTTAATCAAATGCTATACCCAAATCTATACCGTTCTTTTAATATAATCATTAATATTCAAATTAATTTACTGTAACTGTGTAAATATTTGTTTCACGGCTAATTTGCTGAGCCGTTTGTTACAAAATTGGATATGGATAGTCTGAAATCTGAAAAAGAACATAAGTTACTTTTTATCAAAACACCACGCGGGCGAAGCCGCGGGCAGAAGCTAGTGTATAATATATGTATATCTATCCGTTACCCTAGTATCCATAACACGAGCCTTGTAAAATGTAAGAAATATTATAAATATTATAAAATTTTCTAATCTAGATCGCGCGGTAACGCGTGTCGCTTTCTTGCACACCTGCCTGATGCGGGGACGAAGTTGAGTCAAATGTAATAAAGGTTAACTATGAGTACTTATACATTTGTAAAACCAAAAGTAATTGATTCAGATACGCATAGTGCCATCTAGTACTAAATTAAAACACTAACAATATATGGTAGGTATAATGAAATGTCATAGGTAGTGTTAACGTTGATAAAATTATGATGTGTTACAAATTGACTGAAACGTGTATATTCCAACCTTATATCCAAGGTATTGGATGTTACGTAACTTGAAATTTCGTCAATAGTATTTTTAATATTATATTCATAAATACCTTTGTGAGAATGGAATTTTATATGAAATATCGAAATAACTGAAATGTCATAACCAAATAGAACACACAGACAAGTCAGAAATATGAAATAAACAAAATCAGTCCAAGTAAAGTACCCTGGGGAACGCCAAATGCATTTCTTCTTACAAGCGAAATATAGAAATTTACTGTCCCATTCCCATCAAAATAAGTTATTTCAACATATTTTGTATGAAGAACTTTTTAATAATAAGCTGAAAAGTCTTGAACATAGACGGAAGTTAGCCAGCCTATCCGTTTTTTATAGGATACATTTCGGAGAGTGTGTAGCAGAATTGCACAGCCTTGTTCCGCCGTCCCCATTTTTTCATCGGACAACTAAACTTACGTTATTTGGTTGATATACCAAAGAGTCGCACTAAGCGCTTTGGTTTCAATTTTGTAATTCGTACTGCTAAAGATTGGAACTATTTTCCAGAGTCTGTGTTTCCTGATAAATACAATTTAGGGGTCTTCAAGTCACGAGTAAATAGATATCTTCTAGGCAAACGTGTTACATCCTAGATCGCATCGTCGCTTACCACGCTATTCACGATAAAAAAATAAAACTTTTTAGTATATAGCTCTACAATATTTATTGCTATGAATAAGTATTACTATTTATTTTTAATGTGGAAACTTCGAAGTCTAGCAAATTTGGTAAAGTTTGGTCACCTTGTAAAAGCAACTTTCCAAACATTTGCTAAAATTATGTATTTATATATTTTTCTGCATTCTCAATGTCATATTTCTATTAGATTTAAAATACCCCTCTTAAAAAGAACCACATCTCCGAGCCCTCTTGTAGGATCTCACCTGAAGGCTCGGAGAAATGATTTGCTATATTTTTTTTTACATTTTGCTAATTCTTTTACTTACCATGTGACGTAAGCCATATGACTTATTCTTTGGTCTATTAGCAAGATTGTTGAAATAAAAGTGACTAAGATCACATAGGTCGATTGAATCATACTTGAGTCATTCATTACTCAGAACGACAAAAAGAAATAAAAAAAAATATATTTACGATCCAAATTATAAAATCTAGCGTAGATGAGATCAACTTGCTTTAGTCTATGGATCAGACAAAGAGTCATTTGCATAAAAGATTTCTCGTTGATTCCAAAAAGCTGGTTACTGAAAAAGTTTTAGCAAAGAAATGGACGAACTTTTCTTTGAAAAAGAATGAGTTAGGTATTGCGAGTTGTCCCGATTTTATTATTATTATACTAGCTTTTACCCGTGGCTTTGCACTCGTTAATGTAGACTACCGATAAAGATTATATTTTTTTCCCGACAAACAAACATAAAGTAACAAACAAACTCACTTTCGTGTTTATAATATTAGTTAGAATTATAAGGTTTTAACCGATCTGATATGTAGCCTATCATTTGTATGTTCTTACCATATACTAAACTTCATCAAAATTACACCCGTTCTTATAGTAATATATAACAGTAATATTTTTTTCTATTTGACACAGCACACATTTACAACTCACAAAATTAAACATTCTTAAAATAAAAAATGCGAACACAAGAGCTTATATAAAAAGAAGATGTACCTGTGTGCAGCAGCCAGATAGGGTCTGGGCTCGGTGTAAATTTTTCACAATTTTTTCCTTTTTTTTTTTAAAGATGGGCGAAACACCGATTTTCAGCCCTAACCCTGACCGGTCGGTGGGCGCGGGTGGTAGAAATATCAGAAAAATAATGTGTGTGAAATCTGGTTGAAATCTTGACTTATAGAAGAACATACATACTTACAGACAGACACACAGACAACATTTAAAAAATATTAGGATTGGTATCAGTGAGTCATAAAACGAATATTCATCATAATATATGTCCAAAAGATAAATGTAAAGACAGATCCTACAGATTTATATAGAAGTATACATAAATAATTTAATGCAACTAGGACATTCAATACATTAATTTTGTTAAGTTCATTGAGCCCTTTCTTTTCGTATTAAAAAATAAATTTTATTTACTTTAATTACAAACACATCTTGATTTTTTTGCACACAATTAATAGCGATTTTTATTAACTGCGATATATAAAAATAAATATAACTTCTTTTAAAAATTCATTTTAACTTTTTGACTTTAACTATAAAAAGGTGTTAATAGTTACATAGATTATGTTTTTTATTTTACACAAGTATCAAAATAATTTATTAAAATTCCAAATTCTCATTGCCACATGCCATAGTTTCTTATAAAGTTTTAACACGATTTCAAGGTAAGGGTGAATAGGCACCTTCTGGGTTAGCTCGTTCCATCGTGGATTTTGTCTTTGCCCCCGGGCTTCATTGGGATCAAGAGCGATCCCATTCTAAATAAATAAATAGACAAAATACGTAAGCAGTTCTTATAAATAAACCAACGAATATGTTTGTCTTCTCTTTTCTTCTTACACGAATCGCATGTTGTAGAAAAGGGACAAAACGTAACCTCTATCAGGCTATGTCTGAAACTACTGAATCACACAGACAAAGCCAAGGAGAGGCTAGGTCAACGTCCCTGTAAGGTTTTCCTCAAATCGTTCTTCTTTGAAAGTCTTCATTTGTTCTCTTCATAAAATCGAGTGGTGTAAAAATCCTTCCGTGTTCTTCTCTTGTTATCGTAGGGTGTAAAGATGCTTTTTTCTTCATCTTTCCTCTTCGTGTTGTTTGTTTTCTTGTATGTATAATCGCATAATAAACTAACAAAAATAACAAATTATTTAAGTTTACAATAAAATTGGGTAGGCAATACTATATAAATACACTCGGCGTCAAAAAAATCGCACCTCAGGACAATTAATTTTAAAGTGTTATTAACCCTTAAAAACGCACATGTACCCTACTTATATTGGTGTCATTTAAAAGCTTAATAAACAAACTTAACTTTAAAACCAATTACATTTAATTAAAAGAAAGCTTGATACCACAAATGTCACATTTTTTTGTTGAATAAACTGATTTTGAACATGTATTACTTTATTTTTGGATACTCCTATTTAATAACTATTAAATTATACCCATAATTACCGTTATGTTATTATTGCTTACAATCAAAGAAAATAGTCCGTAAAGTGTTTTTTTTTCAAAGGTGCGTTACTTTTAAATTGAATATAAGGAGAAAATGTAATACAAAAGAAAAATATTTTTTACTTTATATTTATATATTATTTTGTGTGGCTGAATAAATATTTCCTTACGCCTCTTATACCTAAACTTACATAGCCATGAACAAATAACATACAAAATTATATTAGAAGTATTTATTTATACTTTCATTCGACGACCGTACGAGGCAACGGCAGGAATCCTTCCTTTGACTCCGATGGTCTTAGCTTTGAACCGCGGAAAGGGCAGATGTTTGTATGATGAATACGAGCATTTGTACCTGAGTCATGGGTGTTTATATATATTCATTTATATAGTACATATATATGTATTATATATGTATATCTACCCGTTACCCTAGTATCCATAACACAAGCATTACAGTGCTTACTTTGGGATAGGCTAATCGGTGTGTATTTAAGAAATATTACCAATACTATTATTCGTTTTATACTATCGCAATGTTCAAAAATGCAATAATTTCAAAAGTACACAATTATTAATTTATTATTATTACATTATAATGCCAGAGACAAAATTATACACATCTAATAATAACAATAATATTTCTCTCATTCACACCAATTAACCTAGCCCATTGTAAGCACTATAAGGCTTGTGTTATGGATAATAGTGTAACGGATATACATACATATATAATACATAGATAGATAATATTCATAGTAATATATATAAACCCCATGGCTCAGGTAGAAATGCTAGTATTCATCACACAAATATTTGTCCCTTCCGACTCGAACTCAGGACCATTGGAGCGAAAGGCAAGATCGCCATCGTTGCACCAAACGGTCGTCACATAAACACACATACATACATTACACCATGTCATGATAATTATTGAATAACAACAATTAATAGTAACGCAGAGGGCAATGGAACGGACTATGTTGGGTTTATCTCTTCGGGACAGAGTTTGAAACACCGAAATAAGGATACGCACTAAACTTACCGATATAGCCGTGGAAATCGCCAAAAGAAAGTGGAAATGTTCGGGAAACATAGGGCGTAGAACGGATGGAAGATGAGGGAAGAAGATGTTCGAATGGAGGCCAGAAACTGGTCATCGGAGTGTGGGCAGGGACCGACGATCTGGTCAAAGTTGCCGGAAAGTTCTGGCAGAGGAAGGCCCAGAACAGGGAAGAATGGTGGGCCATGCAGGATGGCTACACTCAGTATTGGGTGGCGAAAGGCTGAACAAGAAGAAGAAATAATGTCAATATTTTATTTGTGACAACGAATAAACTCATCAATGCTATAAAAAGAATTTTCCATAACCCTTTTCTGAAGTCCTTTTGTGAAAAATGATGCTTAGATGGTTTGGACATGTAAAGAAGGACGAAAGAATATTGTTTAAGTTTATGAGGCAAATGTGCATGGGCAAGTCGGTAAAGGCGAACTTTCAGGGACCAAATAGATGATTTCCTGAAAAAAGGCCAAGTTAAAAGCATCCTTAACCGACGAGCTTGTATGGAAGATCTGATGAGAATTGAAGAAGCGAGAGATGTGTTAGGATCCTGGAAAGTGGAAATCTGAGATCTCTGTCTACCTCTGCGCGAAAATGGCGTGATAATAAGTAAGTATGAATCATAGATCACTGTTTTTTTAAATGAGGTATTTATTATATCTTTGTCGTTTATTCCCTGTATGTTATTGCAATGTTCAGGGATACTACTTAAAACAGATACTTGTTGACTTTGTTGTGATCAACGAAATAATGATATCATAACACTACTATTATTGTAATAACAGAATAATTTTGTTTATTTATTTCTATTTTATGGATTATACATGGTACTAGCTTTCCGCCCGCGGCTTCGCCCGCGTGGAATTCGGTTATATTGCGGTATAAAGCACAACTATAAGAAAACTTCTCATTCCCACGGAAAAATCTAAGAAGCGCGATGTAACGCTGGATACAAAATTCATATAATTCATTCCACTTCTTACGTATCTTAAAAAAACACTTCGTTACCACGTTTTAAAAAACACCCAGCGCCATCTTTCGCATACCTCTAGAACTAAATAGCGTAAGCTATCATTCCACTTCTTACTTATTTAAAAAAACACATCGTTACCATGTTTTAAAAAACACCCAGCGCCATCTATCGCATACCTCAAGAACTAAATAGCGTAAGCTATCATTCCACTTCTTATGTATTTAAAAAAACACATCGTTACCATGTTTTAAAAAAACACCCAGTGCCATCTATCGCATACCTCAAGAACTAAATAACGTAACTAATACTTATACCAATTAGTAATTCGTAGACTTTAGTGATTTCAGGATAAGTAGATGTAAAAAAACAATTTAGACGATAAAACAAATTGTACGTTATCACTCGAGAATTACTCATTTTCGAGGATTCATTTTCGTATCATTTAGCTTCAAAATTTACATGTTCATATTCGTTTGCAACATATAAGTAGATGTAAAAAAACAGTTTAGACGATAAAACAAATTGTACGTCATCCCTCGGGAATTCCTCATTTTCGGGGATTCATTATCGTATCATTTAGCTTCTAAATTTACATGATTATATTCGTTTGCAATATTTTACGTTGTTTTAAACGACACACAGCACCATCTACAATCCATCCATCAAGCAAACAATATTTTTGTTTTTCCTCGGGAATATAAATTTTTTCCAGGATAAATAGTATCCTATTATTTAATCCGGACTTTTATCTTTACGTCTGCAAAATTTCAAAGCAATCGGTTCAGTAGTTACGGCGTGAAAGCGGAACAAACAAACAAACAAACAAACTCACTTTCCGATTTATATTATTAGTAAGGATTATATTGTAAATGTCGTTGCTTCTGTTAAAGCTGACGAGTTTCTTGCGCCCATTCTTCTTTTAAGTTAAAAGACGTCCTGAATGGGTGGTAGGTAAAAAATTTGGACGATTCAAAACAACTTTTTTTAAGTGCATTTCAATAAAGTTATTTTCATTTCATTTCGATATAATAAATTTCGTGTCACAGTGTTTACTACTTAGCGATTTTGATGATTTTTGTTTCATTTTGTTGATTTTATTGAAATCTTCTTTAGCGGCGTTGTGCACTTTTTGGGATGGGTAAAAAAAAATGGTAAACTCGCGTCAGGACACGTGACCTGATCGAAAATTCGAAAAACGGCGCATGGCGCTTGCGCTAGTCTGCGTGTGTGTTTGCTGTCATGTTTGTGTACGATAGCGCAATAAATGAATATTGTATTTTACCACATAAATGATAGTACCTTTATACCGATAATTAAAGCAATTCGTGCGAAATTACTCCGTAACCATTCCAAAATATCAAAAATGTATAAAGTTAATGTTCATGTTCTCACTTCTGCCGGCACTCACGGAGTGCAACCCGTTGTTTTTTTATTTCAACTTAGGACATAGGACGGGTTTCATTTTAATTCATAACAAAAACAATTACGCAAATTATAATAACGTAACCACAGCGACGAGAGGCTGGATCAGATAGTTTATACATATACACAAAAATTAAAATTCCCTGTTTGTGTGTTTGACCGCGATGAAGTTAGAAAATGCTCAACCGATTTAAATGATTTTTTTTTCATTTTGCTGGATTTTTTTCAACTTATTACATAGGATAGGTTTCATTTTAATTTAAACCACAGCAACGCGAGGCTTTTGCGTTTTAAAGTCATAGCTTTTTAAATTTATTCACCCAAAATATGAATAATCTACACTAATGTTATAAAGAGGAAATTTGTATTTTTGTATGTTTGCAACGAATAAACTCAAAAACTACTAAGCCGATTTCAAAAATTCTTTCACCATTGGAAAGCTACTTTCACGATGAGTAACATAGGCTATATTTAACGCTAGAAAAATTTAAATAATTTTGTCCACCCGTGCGAAGCCGGGACGGGCCGCTAGTCTTTAATATAGTAATAAAAGATATCAACGCGTATTTTGGCTTTTGTGACGAAGGTGGTAGTGTGCCACAAATTTATCTGGTCCGACGGCAAAAATTAGAACTACGATTTACACATAGATTTTGACTTTTCTATGACACTCTTTGTTCACTACTAGCGACATCATTTTAAGAACGGTTATGTTTGTCGCGTTGTTATCTAAATTGTTTTGTAACTCTGAGTATAATATGCGTTTATTTTACAGTCAACAGCACGGCTTAACGTCTTCCGAAGCACAGAAGAGGTTACATAATAAATATTTGGCCACCCATCCTATGCCAACCATTGCGAAGGGTGCTCAACATTCGCAATAGTCAGTCAAATACGGAATTGATAACATTTAATTTATCAGTTTACTTGTTTTATTTTTTACTCATTTAATATAGCTGTCCAATTTCACTACTCGAATTTTCAGCTTTAATTTCAACACATAGAGTTCAATATTAATTGAAAAATTTTACAGTTCATGGTAGGTTTCTAAAGCAGTTCTTATTGGTTGAGATAAATACCTACTTTCTATTTGAGCGTTAGGGGTGGCACTGTAATTTTGTTGTAACATTTTAGGGTTATTTTTTAATTAAAACATTTTTAATGTCTGTTATTAGCAAATAATATGCTAAAAAGCAAAAATATTAAAAAAAATATTCGTCGCTATTAAAAATTGGTCACTGAAAAATTAAATTATATATTTATTATACACAAGATTTTGTCACATTTGTCTTTATTTATCGGATATATATACAATATAGATAAAAAAATCCGTGCCCCAGTATTTTACCGCAATAAACTTCGAAACAACTCAACCGATTATGAAATTTACATTTTTCTGGATTTGTTCCAACTTAATACATAGGATAGGTTGACAACCAAATTTTTTTAACTCACAATTTTAATACTCTTCGTGACGACGACGTGAAGACTTGGTTACGATTTCGTGGCGTGGCCTGCTCGTTCTCCGGACCTCATACCCTTGGACTTCTTATGTGGTTATGTGAAGGACAAAGTTCATTTCTCTGATTGCCCAACTGTTTTTGAGATAGAGCAAAGATCCGTTTTCGCGTCAATAACACGAACGATAACGCCACACAAGCCATATTCTGGCGATCGAGATTGTGTATTGAGCAAGGCGGAGCACACTTTGAGCCGTTTCTGTAAATTTGTTGTTCGTTACGAAAAATTAAGTGTTAGTTCAGGTTGAAAGAGACCTAACATGAAGTACCTATGTCAGGTCTTTTAACATTTTCTTTGACTTGTAATATCGATCTGAGCGGCTTCTGTACATTTTGTTATTGACTCTATGTCGTTCCGCGGATATTAGGTAAAAATGTACATAGACATTCTGTGTTATTTACTCTTTATTTATATGGAAATAGGGTTGGCACATAAATGAAACATTTTTTAAAATTAATTTTGGCGGTATTAAATGTTGTAAATTGACCGCTTTACAGGTGTTTTTATAACACCTTGTATATTTCTAAAAAAATATCAGTTATAATCTAACCCTGCTAATTACTAGGGCGTCTGTTTTAAAATTAGGAAAGGATCATCAAGAAAAATGCAAAAAAGACGGGAAATTACCAACAAAATCTGGTTTAAAATACACCTACATATATGTTAGTTGAAAACAATAAATATTATGAGAAAAAAACTGTTCACATAATATTCTCAAAGGGTATCGCTTCTAAATAACTTTATTTGCATACAATTATCATTAACCAGTTATCTTGAACTTTGCAATCCATTAAAAATTATCAGTTTTACATCCGTTTAAGTTTATAAAGGAGGAGGGCATAAGTGTCATTTAATACTGGTATTGACCAGTTGGTATTTTTCCAAACACCTCACGTTTAAACGTAATGTGAACAGCATACATAGTATTACACTTTGTATTCAAAAATCGACTTTAAAGTCGAGATATAAGATTCAAATAGATGTATTTAATTGTATTTGTTTTATGTGAATGCTTTTTTTGTTTCGGTTTTTAGAGGACATTATGGCATTACATACATGTTTCATTGGATCATTGTATTACTAAATATTTGTATATATAGTATGTATTTATATTTATTTCTATAAATATTACATATCTATGTATCGTATATGTATGTCTATCCGTTTCTCTAGTATCCATAACAAGCCTTATAGTGCTTTGGGCTAGGCTAATTGGTGTGAATGTAAGAAATATTAAAAAATAAGATTTTAAGATATTGACTAGCTGACCCGGTAACGCGTTGCTATGGTTACCATATACAATGGAAAGAGAGTGGGGAAAAACAGCGGACAGACAAACACACAAACAACAAATTTGTGTTCTTAGATTATTGACTAGCAGCCCATCCCGGCTTCACACGGGTGGACAAAATTCTTAATTTTTTTTCTATTATTAAATATTTTTCCTTTAGCCCCATCTAGCGTCCGGTAGTCGAACTACTTGCGGTTAACGCGTTGCTATGGTAACGCATATACAATGGAAAAAGAGCGGGAAAAAGAGCGAACAAACAAACACACAAACCATGAAACCACTGTGATCTTAGATTATAGATTCGTTCTGGAACGTTCTTCCGGTGGGTACCACGTACCTTACCTATTGCCGTGCCGCCCGGGGCATTTGCCCCCCCCCCCCCCCCTATTTACGCCACTGGTGCCAAGTAACAAATATGGTTTAAAAGAATCCAGCGAACCCTGTCCAAACATGTTTAAAAGGCATTTTTTTGTTAATGATAAGTAACATACATACTCTTTCACGCAGGGTATGCAGAGATTACAAATTTCCACTTTACACGATCGTGACATACATTTCTCGCTTCATCGCTCATCAGATATTTCATACAAGTTAAGGGTGCTAATGACCTGGCCTTTATTTAGGATATCCCTATTTATTACCTGAATATTCCATGGTCTGCTTTTACCGACTTGCCCATACATATTTGACTTATAAATTTGTCTAGTCAATCTCTTTTCATCATAAATAAAATACCATTAATCCATTTTATCAATAACGTTACCATAGCAACGCGTTGACCGCAAGTAGTTCGTCTACCGGACGCTAGATGGCGCTAACGGAAAAATATTTAATAAAAGAAGAAATTTAAAGAATTTTGTCCACCCGTGCGAAGCCAGGACGGACCGCTAGTCTATAATCTAAGAACACAAATTTGTTGATTGTGTGTTTGTCTGTCTGCTCTTTTTCCCGCTCTTTTTCCACTGTATCAATAACGTTACCATAGCGACGCGTTACCGGGTCAGCTAGTAGATACTAAGGTAACGAATAGACATACATATATGATACATACATAAAGACACAACTATGAAACTCAACTAAAACATAATTTATCTTAAATTAACCTAAAACTAAAAAATATATACATAATATAACAACTAAAATATATTATTAAAAGTAGTCCCTTTAGGCAAGGTTCCGAAGATACTGGCAGCGTTCCCTCTTTGAATAGCTAGGCCAATTCTTTGTCCGAGGTAGCTGCCAGCTCTTCGGTCTCCTGTGATGTCGACTAACCTTTTTGCTATTTCCTTAAAAAGCCTTATAGCGCTAGGACCCCACGGACCAATTGTCCTAGCCACGGACCAAGGGTCTCGACAACGAATGGGACAAAATCATATTCGGAGCCTAGACCCCTGTATTTACAAGCTTTATCTTTAGCTTTCCTCTCAACTTGTTATACAAAGTTTCAACAGATCTCTTACCTCCTTAAGAGTAGAATTTTCGAAAGCATTTATTTTTTACCAACTGTGTATACCTATTAAAAATAACAGATTTATAACTGTTTATCTCCCTATCTTCATCTATCTATCTACATTATATTATGACAATACTTTGTGTGTGTGTTTGTTACCATACCAGCAACGCGTGGCCGGGTTATACCAGCAACGCGGGGTTAGCTAGTTTATATAAAGAATATTTATTATGGCATAAACACATTATTATTCTCGTTAACTCCACGTGTTAAGATAAACGCTTGTTATAAGTGGCTCCACGGTCATCGGCAAGGATCAAACTCGGTCTGACATCTTAACTGATGTTTAGTTCTAATACTACCGCGCACATAACATATGTAAATAAAAAAAAAACTTTTCACGGATTTTGCTCATAATTTATGTTTAATCCTGGTGTTTTATCTTCTTTATAGAAGCCGTGAGCACAGTGAACATGAGTGGTCGTCATCAGCGTTGGCGGACGTCCCGATTTTGGCGGGACGTCCCGATTTTTAAATCAAAATTAAATGTCCCGCGCGGGACAGGCTCAGTTCCGCTTTTCGGGAATAACACTGCCGGAGGAAAACTCTCAGACTATTGTTTAAAACACCACATTTTTTACTTTGATTTTTGTTTTTTATTCAGAAGACGAAGATAGCTATTTTTACTATCTATCATTATGTAAACATAGTAAAAACTCAAATAAAAAGAAAAATATTTCAAAACATCTGATTTTATAGGACTTTTTTACTTTATCCCGCTTTCGACGAAAGAATCCCGCTTTTTTCACTCAAAATGTTTCAAAATCTCGACTTGCAAAAAAAAATCTGGCAACGCCGGTCGTCATATATTTTCTACTAAAATAAAAACCGTAAAAAAATTGTTTTATTAAAATTTTAACAATTGTCTACTGCCGCCTCATGTTTCATTGATCCAGAGGAGGAAGTTTCCAAAATCCTTTCTCACCGTCCCTTCTATAAACACATCGTCCAAATTTCAAGTCTCTAGATTCAGCAGTTGAGCTGTGCGTTTTCCGTCAATTTGTCAGTCTCTCAGGGGAAAGTCTTTTATATATTTAGATAATTTATGGAGAATGGGTAAATGAGTTGGGTCATCAGTGCCGGGCGATTGAGTAGGCTGGCTCCTATTAACGACTCCATTCGCAGAGCTTTAGCGACTGCTGGGGTGTTTGCCATTTTAGATTCGAGCGGGGTGTTGCGGTCGGATGGTAAGAGGCCTGATGGCATGTCGCTTGTGCCTTAGTACAGGGCGAAGACGCGACATGTGTGGGCACTTTAGCCCCGTGCCATATTGATGCGACAGCAGCTCGGCCAGGCATGGCTGCAATCACGACCGAATTAAATAAAGCTCGCAAATACAGGAATTTGGGTGACACATTTTCCTTCCTTTTGCAGTAGGCTAACTAATGCTAAGTTATTATTTAGCTTGGGTAACTAATGCTAAGTTATTTTTAAAAGACAACTGCTCGTCTGAAGCAACTGGTGACCGGAGAAGTAGCAAATTCTTCGCTTAGTGTAAACTTGGCTATTTAAAGAGGCTGTCAGTCTTTTGGGCACCTTGCCTCTTTTTTGTTGAAATATTTTATTTCTAAAATGTTATTATAAAAATCTAAATAAAAGTAAAGATAATTAAGTAACTTATGTTCATAGAAATATTAGAGAAAAAATAAACGAGCACTCACAATATCTACTAGTCAACCTAAAGAAATGTCAATACTCTGTCAATCTTAAAATGGCACAGACGCATATGCTGGGGCAGGATCCGAATTGGCCTCGCTGTATGTAATGTTATGTTTGTGTTTAAATAAATGTACTCTCTGTGTTTAATGTCATAGTTAATTATTTTGTAATTGTTTTTTCTATTAATGTAATGTGCTATAATGTATTTGCGAAACCAATAAAGGTGTTTCTTTCTTTCTTTCTTTCAAAATGTAAAATCAAGTTTATCACAAACTAAACAGTGCTTCTACTATGAGTACAATAACTACTATGGGGAACAAATGCTTGTGTTTCTTACACAAGATAGAAGGTAGGATCGCTACCGTTGCACCAAGGGGCCGTCATATACTTATTTGAGTTAATTTATGGATACGTTGATCCTGATATATCAGCAGTAATAAAGTCAGTTTACGGACGATAATTTTACGTGATAGCGTCATAAGAAAACATTGATGAAAAATTACATACTTTTATGAATTTAATTGAATTATTATCACTGAATTATCATTCATTATATAGACAGTCATATTTATTCATAATAATTTACAGCAACTAAGGTAGATTTATTGAGGAGTTATAATTTTGTCTACTATTTTATCTAGTCTTTAACAACCATAAACGTATGTCAACAGATCTACGTAGGATTTTTTGGCGGGAGCGGGAAGCACCGCGTTGGTGGTTTTATTTCTCTCGTTAAAATTTGTGTTGTTTTGGATATTAGTGCGTAATAATGGTGGATTATTAGCCACTAAGTGTTTGTGAAAATACAAGAGTGTTGGCAAGTGTAACAAAGCAGCGGAAGTTGTCTTTTCCTGCTTTCTTAAGAAGTCCACGGGGAGGTTTCGGTATAACCCCACACATTTACTGAAACCTAGGGTAAATATATATTTTACTGTTTATTCACCATCATCAAATTAAGAAAAGAAATAACTCAAGAACTGCCATTTATACTTGCTTGACACTGGCTAAATGCACAAATCGTACAAGCCACAAATAAAGAAAAAGATCTACGTATTTCAATCAGCTGACAGACTGTCCAAATCGAAAAGATAAACATTTTCAATTGAAGCCTTTGTTCAATGAAAAAATCTTTATCTGATCATGGTTTGAGTTTATCTTTGCAGTAGGACTATGCTGGCATTTTATTGATTCCACTTAATTTACCTTTCAATGTGATTTTGTTTTTCATCTCCTAATTTTTGGAACGAAGTTCCTTATGGGACGTTGCGGAGGGGTACCCTAACCGGGAAAATCCGTTCGTAGCGTTAAAAAAAAGCGTAAGATTTTTATGAATAGTCTATGTGGGATGGCTATACAGTGTCAAATGGATAGTCTACGCGATGACTGTTATTATATATTTTTATAAATCATTGTAAATAAAATAAAGGTGTTAAGATAATTGTAAGTAGTAAAATTGTAAAGTAGTTTCTTTGCTTTTAATCGATACAAAAACATAATAAAAAATGTATTCCCAAATAATTATTTTCTTTATACCTTGAATAGAACTTAAAATTAATATTTTTATTATAAGGAACTTCGTTCGTATCCGGTGTCCCACGACACCACACGACTTTTTTTTTAAGTTTTTTTTTAAATAAGTAAAACTTGTGCTATGGGTACTATATAACGTATAGTATACATAAATTAATATATAAACAACTATGATTCGTAAACAAATACTTAAATTATACATACACACATATCCCTCTAAGAGGTTCAAACCTCTGTGACGCAGAAGGTGAAATTGCCAATGTTGCACCAAGCAGCGGTCAATTTAATCAAACCTTAATGGCTAGCGTGTAATTATTAAATTTGAAAACATCTAACTGGTATTTCTAAATATTTAAAGATATTTATATGAATACCCATGACTCAGTTATAAATTCTCGTATTTATCACAAAACATCTGCACCTTCGATAGATATTATTCTAAAATATTCAAATTCTTATTTCAAATGTTGGGCAATGAATAAATCCTCATTAAAATAAAAAATCAAAATATCAGTATAATCTGTGATCATCTGTCTGTCAAGAATATTAAAGGACTTTTTGGCGGGAGTTTGTTGGTTTTGTTTTATTTTTCTTCAAACTGGTATTTAGTTAAAATCTGTGTATATAATATACTGTATCTACCACTGGTTTTTTCCAAATAAACAAAAATAAATTATCCACAATATGGCGTCACTATGATCATATGGGCAAAGTAGCGTCGGCAATAAAATACAAGGTGTTCTAGTCTCGATAGTGAACTTAGACCTTTTTAGAACTGGTTTTGAGTGACGTAAACACAGGTTCTTAGAAGTCAGACAAAGGAGACAAGATTCACACAGCCCTGACTGTGGAAGGTCATTTGGAATTATAAATTAGTAATATGACTTTTATTACCCTTACTTTCAAATGTATTGAAATGATAATCGATGGTTTACATATAAATTACTGGCATGACTTAAATGACACGCATCCAGGCCAACACATCTTATTAAAAAGTAAAATCGCGTCGTTATTCTTTCACGTCAAACCATTTGTATTTTCAGTTTTTACTTATATAATATGATTTAGAATTGAAAACTGCTGGTACTTATCTTTTTGTTTTTTAAGTTTCACGGGTTTTTTATGATATATATTATATTAAGGCTTCAGGTTCCATATACAACTGAAAAAATTTTTTTCCGAATTTTTAAATCAATCTACTAATATGATTGGACTCAATTATTTGTAGACACTATCAAACGCATTGAAACAAAAATCGATTGTGCAAAGATTAGGCAACATTCTTGGATGGGTGACTGTATTATCTCGTGTTCCTTTCTACTTTGGATGTCTATTGCTGGACGGAGGTCCCCAAAAATGAGGACTTTTAGAAGGCAGTAAAAGCATTTTGTGATTTATGGAAAGTGTACGGTGACAACTTCCAGAATTACTAGCTGCCTTTTACGAAACCCATAATGGTGAAAAGTTGGTTCTGGTTTTTAGGACTTTTTGGCGGGAGCGGGAAACGTCACTTAACCGATTCGTTGCTACATACAATTACAGAAACGAAGGCTACGAGCTTGATTTACGTGAAAAATGACGGTAGTTTTGTTCTGGGTTGATTTCTCTAAAGCTAGATATGATGGACTTATCATCGATTAAAAAATTACACGGTTTCAGTGGCTAACGCCACACGCAAAAAAAAGTGATGACACGACAAGCGTGCCGTCAGCAACGAATCGGTTAAGTGGTTTTGGTTTTCATATCTAAGTTTTGTGTTGTGAAATTGTGTGTGACCAGTAAAATTACTGAAGACTTGGCTAGCCCATACAGCCTTGTACCCTTTGTCTTAACAAAAGCAAAATTCTTATTGAGTGAAGCTCTGAAAGAGTGAAACTCTCTTTTAGGCAACTCACAAATTTCGCTTGTCTCCCTCCTGCTACTTAACGGTTCAACCGATTCGAACAAATTTTGGCATGAAGATACAAAATTATAACCTGACGGACATAGGCTATGTAAAAAAAATATAGACTTTACCATGGAGGAATAATCACCAAAAGAAAAATTCAAAATCTGATCACAGCCAAACCGCTGAGACTACATTGATGAAATTTGGCGCCAAAACTCACATCTTGGTCGTGACTAATGTGCAAAAAAAAGTTTTGAAATCGGATATACCATGGAGGAATAATCACCGAAAGAAAAATCCAAAAGTTGACCACAGCCAAACCGCTGAGACTTCATTAATGTTTGGCGCCAAAACTCACATCGTGGTCGTGACTAATGTGCAAAAAAAAGTTTTGTAATCGGATATACCATGGAGGAATAATCACTGAAAGAAAAATCCAAAAGCTGATCACAGCCAAACCGCTGATACTACATTGATGAAATTTGGCGCCAAAACTCACATCGTGGTCGTGACTAATGTGCAAAAAAAAAGTTTTGAAATCGAACATACCATGGAGGAATAATCACCGAGTGAAAAATTCAAAAGCTGATCACAGCCAAACCGCTGAGAGTACATTGATGAAATTTGGCGCTAAAACTCACATCGTGGTCGTGACTAATGTGCAAAAAAAAGTTTTGAAATCGAACATACCATGGAGGAATAATCACCGAATGAAAAATTCAAAAGCTGATCACAGCCAAACCGCTGAGACTACATTGATGAAAGTTGGCGCCAAAACTCACATCGTGGTCGTGACTAATGTGCAAAAAAAGTTTTGAAATCGAACATACCATGGAGGAATAATCACCGAAAGAAAATTCAAAAGCTGATCACAGCCAAACCGCTGAGACTACATTGATGAAATTTGGCGCCATAACTCACATCGTGATCGTGACTAATGTGCAAAAAAAGTTTTGAAATCGGACATACCATCGAGGAATAATCACCCTTTAATAATCTAATTCAAAACCATTGAAAAAAGTTCACGAGCAAAATAGAATTTTTCAATTTCAAAGGTGAAAAGTCCGGCGAAGCCCTTTTCGGTTCATCTTGTATTAGCTCTGCCTCACAGAACTTGAAATTTGTGTTGTTGTGGATATTAGTGCGTAATAATGGTGGATTATTAAGCACTAAGTGTTTGTGAACATACAGGAGTGTTTGCAAGTGTAACAAAGCAGCGGAAGTTGTCTTTTCCTCCTCTCTCAAGAAATCCACAGGCAGGTTTCAATGAAACCCCCGCGTTTACTGAAACCTAGGAAAAAATATATTTTACTGTTCATTCATCATTAAATTAAGAAATTACTCAAGAACTGGCAATTATATTTACTTGACACTGCAAGCTGACGTGCAAGCCACAAATTAAAAAAAAAAACGATTCCCATTATTGGCTTTCATTGTTTCTAAGTATTATTTATCTTATTTTTCAAATAACTTTAATATATATTTTTTGCAATATACAAAGATAAACTCCGTTATGCATCACTTATTCATATTCATTTTATAAGAGTTTTGGCACATGAGTTTCTTGCCCGATTCTTCTCATGTAAGCCCCTACGTTCGGAATCGGGTCGCTCGTGGCGATTACATGCGCGGCATCAACTCCGCGGATGTACTTGCCGCTAGCGCACGGCCTATCTTTATTATAATATAGAAGAATATTTTTTTGATTCTGTAAAATTGACGATTTTAAGTGCCCGCAAGGGCCTATGAAATAAAGTTATTTTGATTTTGATTTTTGATTTCATATACATAGTTATATATTTAGATATATAAGTTGTATATAACATTGTCTAACATTTTTATTGAATAATGATAAAATATTAAATTAATTTGAACTTTAGGCAGAATATTATAATCACCACACACTTTTCTGTAAAAGATAGTTAATTTTCTCTTTGAAAAAAGGACGTGTCATACTTGAGAAAATAATATTTGTGGTCAACATAAAGTCAACATTTATTTATGAAAATAGGTAAATTACTAATTCTACAAACTTTATAATTACAACATAACTCAATAAGGCCAATGGAATAATCTAAATACCATATTTACTTATTACACAATCACAATACCGGTTTAACTTTTAAATTTAAACGACTCTTCATAGAATGTTAAATCTATGCCCATAATAGAATTGGTATTGCCCTGCCTTGCCCAAAGGGTTGCCAGTTGGACTGGACTTTGCTGGATTGTCGAGCAATTTCACACATCGTCTAGTGTCCCGGTTTTAGACCAAATGTCCAGCTAAAAATAAAAAGCTTGCACGCCGTCTCTTACGAAAACGGTTTTTACTTTTCTTCTCACTATAATACCTTAGTAATTTATTTATTTATTTATTTAGGATTGGTTAAATCTTGATCCCGGGGAATCCGGGGAGCCAAGACAGAATCCACGATGGAACGAGCTAACCCAAAAGGTGCTTATTCACCCTGGCTTTGAAAATAGACGGGTTATAAGTTCTCGGAAATACAGACGCAGGGAGGAAGTTCCACGCCTTTGCATTTAATACATATAATTACATTTTAAGTAATTATATCTCGTGTTTAAGATGATTAATGCTGATTTTTATTTTATCCAGCCAAAAACTGTTGTCCAGATATTTTTGAATATTGTCCAGAAATTTACATTTCTCAATCTGGCAACCACTACTAAATATTACTAACATTTAATTCAATTTTAATTTATAATTTTAATTACTAACACAATATGGAGATGTATTGATTCTGAAATAAATGATTATAATTATTAAACAACATGTAAAATCAGAAACAGTTATATCAAATTGTTTCTCAGCTCATACACGTTGCTTTTTATTTAAAGAAGTATTGTTTTTCTTTTTTTTTAAGTTAACTTATTAATTGCATGGAAATTGTTTTATTGAGTAATATGGTTTAACCTATACGTGGTTAGTGAATGTCACAATGAACTAAACAATATTGCATCAAAATATTTATGTAATATTATATTGTGTAAAACTGATTCTAATAAAATAAAATAAAAATTAAAACATTGTTGGCAAACATATGATATAATGACAGATTTTTTTCTTTATTTGTGGCTTGCACGATTTGTGCATTTAGCCAGTGTCAAGTAAATATAATGGCCATTTCTTGAGTTATTTCTTTTCTTAATATGATGATGATGAATAAACAGTAAAATATATATTTCCCCCTAGGGTTCAATAAATGTTAATAGTCCACCATTATTACGCACTAATATCCACCACAACACAAATTTTAACAAGAAAAACAGAACCACCAATTTCAATTTTCAATTTATTTTGCTTCGAGATACAAAGTCTCGCAATCTGTTAGTAACAAAGAAACTTAAAAGATATGTTAGTATGTACATATATAACATATTTATTTTAAGTCATCAAATCAAATTGCCAAAAAAATAAAAATATGACAATTCAATTATTAAAAATTAAATTACTGATCAATTCAAATAGTAATAAAAAAAAACAATTAAAATCAAATTACTCAAATAAAAATCAAGTCAAAGCTTCCCGCTCCCGCCAAAAGTCGTGATCACAGATTATATTGACCTTTTGTTTTTTTTTTTCATATTTTAATCAAGATTTACTCTTTGCCCAACATTTGAAATAAGAATATATTTTCCAAATTATTCTAGGATTATTGAAGATAACAAAGATATAAAATAGAGTATAGTTTGTATGATAAATACAAGTATTTGTACATAAATCATGGGTCATATAAATATCTGTAAATATTATTTATTTATGTATCATATATGTAAGCCTAAGTGGTAATGGTCTGGGCTAAGCTAATTGGTATGAATGTAAGAAATACTATTATTACTCTGTGCGTGTGTACATAATTAAAATCCCTAATGTCTGGCCTGATTGTGGTATAATTTTTTTTGTGTGTTTGAGGGGAGCCCTGAATGGTTAAGATTTATATTTAGATCGGTACGGGCCCTAGAACCGCGTAGGAAAACATGTGCCAAGACCCCTAGTAATATTATAATACTATGAAATTTCTATGAAAAACCATAACATTGCATTTGATGGTAATATTTATAAAAAAATGTTCTTTTCCTTATTAATTTTTGTCTTGCCTGGAAGAGATTGCTATTGAGTAATAAGGCCGTATATAGTGTGATTCGTTTTGTATTAATCTTTGTAATCTTTCTTGAGAATGCAATAAAGAAATAATTATTTTTATATTAAAATAACACATTAGAACCAAGCGTTTAAAAATCACAAAACTTAGACTAATGTGTCGATAAAGTGGTTTGCATAGGGTCGGCTACGCTACGGGTAGGTCGATAGCATGACGGGGATACGATTCCCAGCGGAGTCAAAGATTAATATTTAATTTTAATAAAGTTATATTTCTATGTACTATTCTTCTCAAATAAAACTTATTTCATATAAAGAGTTAAAGGTGACAATCCGGAGTTCCGGTTCCAGTTTAATTCCGGAATTTATAAGATCAGTTATAAAACGGCAGTTACGTCATTTTCTAATAATATCTAATAAAATTAAGTAACTTGGTAATTATCAAAATCATTTAAATCCAAACTTAACACTCTTTTAGCACCAATTCTTCTATTTATCAATATAAAACATAACTACAAAGAAATACGTTAAAAAAGCACTACGCAAACGAGTTGAGTTTTAAGTGCTTATAAACCTTTGATATAATTATTAAATGGAAAAACAATATTAAATCCATTAATGTAATGACATATCCACTATTTACACACTAACTAGATTAACTTAATACTAGATATAGTTTTATAATTCATTGTTTAAAAAGTGACGATGTGTGTGTGTGAAGTCGGAGAAAGAAGTTTGTATATGACTTTTGAATAGACAATTAACTCTATACCAGATTATAATTACATTAAACATCAGTAATTTTTATTTTGAAGATGGTATAAACCTCCTTTGTCATAAATAGTCTTAAATTATGTAACAAATTAAAACATTATCAAGTACTTATTTATATATTACAATAACTGTACTAGGTAAATCAAGGATGATTTTTTAAACAAAGTATTACCTACATAAAAACAGTCGTGCAAGGAATTAAAGAAGGATGTCCCTTTGACTTTGAAGCTATAAAAAACCCAAATTAAAAATACCAAATACCTGTCTGGCTGTATGCGGTGACGTCAGCAACACCAATATTTGAATTAAAAAAAAACACCGCGCGAACACGTCGCCAATTCACAGACACAGAATCCAAACTGAATACAGATTGATCTAATCGAGACTCGGGCAAAAGTATAAAATCGATGCGAATGTCCTCGGTATTATCATTAATCGTTTAATTTCATAAAACTGGTCGTGACAACTTCAATTTATCGAAGGCTAAAACTAATGTCACCGGACTATCGAAGCGCGGGAAGATTCTAGCGCCATTTTCTAAATTCAATATTTGCGAGGTTTCATTAGAAAAAAGTTTGAACATAGAACTAAAAACAACTTTTACAAAATTCAATAAGCCGCAATGATACTAGCGCCACATGAGGTGGCCAAATTGATTAAGTCGCGAGTTTATTAAGTGTGTGGCTGGCGCCTTTTTGGTGGATGCGCACGCACTGGCCATCGAGACGTTAGACCGTTGCCGGATTTAAAAACGATATAGAAAAAAAAACCCACGAGGTACGACTTCGTGGTATGTGGGCGAATTTTTGGCGCCTATTCTTAGAAAAGGTTCCGTATATACCGAGAATTAAAATACCTTTCTCTTAAGTACAATGTTACAAAACATTAAAAAATAAAGTTTTTATATAGTCCAGTGTGGTTAGGAACACTGGTTACTTAATTAAAATAAAAAGTAAAGTCTGTCTGTGTAACTATGTATTATTGATGACCATTTGGTGCAACGGTAGCGAATCATGCCTTTCGCACCGACTGTCCTGAGCTCGAATACCGGAAGCGGCAAATGTTTGTATGATGAATACGAGCATTTATATCTTATTCTATAAACATAACATACATATCTATGTATCATATGTGTCTCTCCGTTACCCTAGTATCCGTTACACAAGACTTACAGTACTTACTTTGGGCTAGGCTAATTGGTGTGAATGTAAGAAAATATTATTATTATTGACTTTATTCATCAAATTTGGCCGTATCCGGCATAGTAGAATAGCAACAATCCCTCATACTTAAGGATATACTAAAAAGTATCTAATTATACTGAAAGATGTAGATCACAAATTAGACAGAAGCGTGTTTCGAATGAAGCGGGTTATACTTTTTGATCCTGTCTATATATAAGGATTTGTCTTAGCACTTAAATTATATAAGTAATCGCAGTCGTCTTTTTAAATAGTTGTTACTCTTCCTCTTTTTTAGGGTTCCGTTCCTCGAAAGAAAAAAACGGAACCCTTATAGGATCACTTTGTTGTCCGTCCGACCGTCCGTCTGTCTGTCAAGAACCCTTTTCTCAGAAACGAGTGGAAATAACAAGCTGGAATTAATATTAAATACTCAGGTCTACTGTCGCTTGGAGCTGTGAAAAAATTAAACTTCTAAGCCAACGCAATCAAAAGATACAGTCATTTATGCTGCAAATTTCCGCAAATTTTCGACACTGGCAAGGGAATCAAAACCTACAGGGTCCTTTCCGTGAACTTAGAATCTTGAAATTTGTTACGAAGCAACGTCTTATAGCACAGATAAAGTAAAAATTGCGAAAACGTTTATTTTAGTTAAAATAATAAAAATATTTTTTACGAAACCTTCGGAGCGCGAGTCCGACTCACACTTGGCCGGTTTTTTTTATTTCAATTAGGGACTTTTACACAGAGTACATCAGTCCCATTGTACCCTAAGCTTTTCAGTAGCACATCATAAACGTAATTGAACGAGGTCGCATACAAGTCTGGATACATCTTATGAAGGATCCACCGAAATACTTTGGAAACCTCCCACATCAGATGCGTTCAAGTCTAAATGATGAACAAGTCGCTGTCTCTCGCTTTGGTTATTGACATATTCCATCGACAAATGTTGCTCATCGTGATTCAATTTTTTCATTAAATGCGCAAACTTGTTACATGGAAAGTGTCCGGACCGTAGTCTGTGTAAAAGTACTACGCATTTTCTACACACCTCCTCCTCTTTAATGGGGTCTCACAGGGTTCGCTTTTTGGCTCTGTGCTGTTTTAGGTGTATGTGAACGATATTTGTGATATTCTGCATAACATCCATCATCTACCGTACACAGATGACGGCAAAATTTTTCAATAAAGTAAATTTTATTGAAGATTGTGTCAAATCTGCATTTCTAGATTTTATCTATGATTTATTTAACACTACCTTTTAAACTTGTGTTATACTTCCTTTTCTTATATATCCTATTCCCGCATACTTGTCTGGAAGAGATTTCAGCTTAGCAATAAGACCGCCTCTTGTATTACATTCTTCGTTACGTTTCTTGTAATTATTTTATTATTATAATTTATAGGAATAAGATCACCTATTTAAGTAAAAAACAATCTGTTTATTACTAGTTTGATTATTAAGATGATTTCGACTTCATAACATTATGAACAAAATTATAATTTTCAAAATTTCAAAACTATTGTCATCAACTAATTAAATGTGCTTATTAACAAAACTTGAAGTGATACTAACTGCCATTTTTTTAAGTATACTTTGTCTTCAAAATTTCAAAGATAAATGAAAAAGGCTAAATATCGGCGAATCGTAAGGAAGGCTGTACTCATTTTGATTTTCTGTTTGTGGCCTATTTATACACTGTGATTCCTAGAATTGCCAAATACAATAAGTTTTTATAATTTTTATATATTTTATGCATTTTCAATTCGATCTTATAAGATAAATTATTATAATAGAAAAATACTAGAAAAAATCGACTCGGGTCACAAGTGAATTCTCAGGCGGGAATCATTGGGAAAGCATTGGACCGGATTTCCAAAGGTTGCGGGTTCGGTACCCGCCTGAGAATTCACTTGTGACCCGAGTCGATTTTTTCTAGTATTTTTCTATTATAATAATTTAAATACAATAAGTGTTTAAAATGTAAAAAATTGTCTGAGAGAAATTGTAATTCAACAGTGACAACAAAGAAGTTGTATCATTATAAACAATAATAACACATTTTGTGTTAGCAAAAAAAATTAAGTGATGAATTTATAATAATAAGTTTTAAATTATGTACAATTAAATAAAAAAACTATATAATAAAATGAAGATCTATCATAAGTTAATTCTATCCTATAAAGTGAATTAAATAATGTATTTCTCTAGTTGGTCATCCCAATGAATAAATGAAATGAAGAAATATAAAGGTTTTCCTCACTTAACTAAGTATCTCTAGGCCCCTTCTCCTAAATGTCAGCGTTCAAGGTCACCCAGTACCGTATACCGGCGCGAAATGTCATATGTTAAACAAGCATAGAACGTTCTAAATTCAAACTGAAAAATTTATAATACTGTGTAGGTCTTGGCTGTATGTCTTTAGGACGATGGCTTTTCACAAAAAAAAAACAAAAAATGGCGCCAATTTAATTTAATTACGATTTTGTTATTTTTTTAATGTTCACGTAATACGTGATGAATGATTACGTGATGAATAATGAATACGTGACACGTATTCATGATTAATTTCCGAAGTATTGTCAAGATATACACACATCAAAAGACAAATCTATTAATTTAAGCAAAAAGAAAAAAGTCACAAGAACTTCAATTGGATCACAGTCAGCGAGAGGATTTCAGCTGAGCTGAATTTCTTTGGACATAAAATGTAATAGTCAAACGAATATAAAAACATATGATTGTTTTTTTTATATTATTGTTTTTAAGATTGTATTATACATGTACAGTTGACATATCAAATAATACGCTTTGGTGTTTAGACCTATCTTATACCATTGTAATAAAGTTCATTTTATTTATTAAATGTTTTGGATTTTAATATTTACTTACGTTTCTATAAAACAGTTTACCACTGTAGATTTCTAATTTTTCTTCCAAGTTATCGAAATAAAATGTTAAGTTAGATATAAAAATTATTAGAAACTACAAAATACGTAACATACCTATTTAATTAGTAAGAAACAGTGTGATGAAAACCAGTATTGGTACGCACACTGGCACACAACGCTTTACACTCACAATGATATAAATAGAGACAGATTACTTATAAGATATATTATTTTAATCGAACAACACTAGAAAACATCGACTCGGCGCACAAGTGAATTCTCAAACGGGAACCCGCAACCTTTGGAAGTCCGGTCTAATGCTCTACCAATTGAGCTACCGAGCCTTGTGAACACCCGTCGAAATTTTCTAGTACCTTTCCAATTTTACGCTGTAGGCCAGCGTTGTCCCATCAATGAGAGGAACATATAGTTCCCGGCATATAAGTTGAACCTGGTTTTGAAATCACGTGCCATGCGCAGTGAGTAGTGTACCTAAACTTGCTACTGCGCATGTCAAGTGATTTCAAAACCAGGTTCAACTTATAAGCCGTTGACTATACTCTTGTATTCAAAAGAAATATTTTTACAAATGTTTGGGCAATCGATTTTTTCTAGTATTTTTGTATTAAAATGATTTATCTTATAAGATAAAACTGAAAAAAAATGCATAAAATATATAAAATTATAAAGATAAAATCACGTACACCAAAGCAACTTTCTGTATGTGTAATTCGGGTTGTCACTACACATACCGAACAACAAAGCAGTAATTTGTGGAACCTATTAAGTAAGTATGCAACATAGAGAGACGAAATTCTTAAAGTGGGCACTGACGATCAGTTTTTCGCGTCAATCCAGACGTAAAACTGTGGCGTCACTCCAAATGGTTTTAGGTTAACTCATTTTCCGCATTCACTGGCGTCACTCCGGCCTTTCAGTCGTGTGATTGACGATCACACACACGATCAGTTTGGCGCGACGCACCGAGTTGGATTTATGATAGTCTCGGAAATATGTGGAGCGTCGTCAGTTAAAACTCTGGAGTGATGATTCGACACTCACGATCAAATTTCGGATGGAAGTCAATTCAACTGATACGAAAAACTGATCGTCAAATCGCAGCTTTAGCATACCATGGATTTACCGTGCTGGTGCTGGGTCCATCGTGAGGCAGAAAGAGAAACTCAGAGTAGATAGTGACACGGGTGAAGGTTTAAGGGGCCTTTACGATAATCATCAACACTCACATTCACTACTCGTGTTTCTCTCCTGCCCCGTCAAATGTATGAACCTGCTAATGCAGCTTTAGATGCACGTTCTAGTATATAATCACTTTTCTCGTAAAAGGAGGCAGAAATCACAGATTTCCTCTTTCACGATCTTGACACATCTCTCGCTTCTTTTACTCTCATCACATCTTTCATACAAGCTCATTGTTTAACGGTGCTTATCACCTGATCATTTTTCAGGACATCTTCTATTTGGTTCTTTAACAAATACAATATAAAATGAATATGAAATGAACGAATACGGCTTTGGTTACGTATTATGCATATGCTTATGCCTGGCTTACTTATGGTGTAATTTTGTGGGGGCAACAGTACGTAGGTTGCATCCACATTCTTACTACAAAAAAACAGATAACACAGATAATACCGAAAGTTGCAAGCCCTATTTCCAAAAACATAAAATCCTTTCTCTACCTTGTATATACATTTTTGAAATCTGCAAAGTCAGAATACACACAGGGTTACTAAACGCAAGGATGCCCAGTCAGAGTATTCATTATGACACAGAAACAAGCTAAAGGTTCCAACCGCTCGCATGAATTTGTGTTCATCTAGTGCACATAAATGTCTGTAAAAATCTATAATAAATAGCCAGGAAAATTATTAAATGAAGAAAAAAAAACGATTTAACAAAAGTTTAAAAGAGATATTGTTAAATAAATCATACTTTAGTCTAAAAGAATACTTAAATTATAAAATAACCGTTTAAGGATATATATTAGCATACATAATATACACATACACAATTCAATTGCCTACTTATAATGATGTATTTATATTTTATCTATTAATTTGGTATAAGCATTTCTAATATGCAAAATTATAATAAGACGCCCTCTCCTCCCTCAGTTGCTATACCCTGCTGGGTCCATAATGTTCTTTTTATAAAATGACCACCTTTGTATTCACTTTATGGTATGCAATAAATATTGAATTGAATTGAAAAATCGCCTTGCTAGTAAATCTTCTTTCAGTGTACAATTAAACCACGTTTTCATTAGGCAGACATCTTTATTAAGAGAGAGACTTGACGATGTATTCTATGGACTTACTCCCCAAACCACAGATTACATTAATTGTCCATTACACAGACTAAATAATGTAACAAGTCTTACCCATGACAGTGATTACCACATAGGCACCGTCGAACCTTTGGCATAGTCAAAGTTACATATACGGGTTTTTAGTGGCTATGCCCCCAAACCTTCGCCATTCCATAGAGTTTCGCTGTCCACCCGCGGCGGAGTATGCTTAATAAATTTTCCCATATTTAAAAAAAGGGTAAATTTTGGCAACCTAAATCTAAATTATGCAAAAGTTAGGTTATGTTAGCTGGGTTTTTTATTGTAATCGAATTTAAAAATTGTTTTTAGACATTTTAATTATTAAATGGTATAGAAATAAATGTAATCGGTTTAGTTAAAACAGTGATCGGCAGACATTAATCTTTTTTTATACTTGGAATAAGTTAAGTATAAACTTTCTTTTTTTTTCTTTTTCTTTATTTGTGGCTTGCATGATTTGTGCATTTAGCCAGTGTAAAGTAAGCATAATTGTCAGTTATATATTTATATATTTTTTGCTAGGTTTCAATATATGTGTGGGGTTTTACTGATACCTCCTCGTGGCCTTCTTGAGAGAAAAGACATCTTCCAACCTGTTTTGTTTCACTTGCCAACACTCATGCATATTCACAAACACTTGGTGGTTAATAATCCACCATTATTACGCACTAATATCCACAACAACACAATATTTAACAAGAGAAACAAAACCACCAACGTGACGCTTCCCGTTCCCGCCATAAAGTCCTAAGTATAAACTAAAATTACAATGTTAAAAAAAACCAATTTATTTGCAATGAGAATAATATTAGCTCATGGTTACTAACTTAGACAAACAGGCTACTGTTTTTTTTTTAGTTTTCTTTTTATTCTTTCCGTTACAATTTTTACTTAATTAACTATATTGAAATCTATTTTTTACTTTAAGTTTGGTGTACCATAAAAGCGTCTTTTTTTAAAACGATAATTTATTTTATCGTCTATCTATCTACTATAGAAACGTGTTTTTTTTTTTAATAATTCATGTCATTTATTATAATTTTTCAGTTTGTCGTAATTTGATTTCGTTTTCAATATTTTCCGATGAATTTTTTTATTGTCATCGGTCTGATAAGTGTGCAAAATTTCAAATTTATTTGATCTTTTGAAGTGGGTAAAAATTGTGTTGAAACATTCCGTTATGTAAGTTGATAAAGAGTTTTAAATAGATCCAGATCATTTTAATGCCGAGCTCGATATGATGTTGGATTTATGAAATTGTTGTGCAGGTAAAAAGATATAACTTCAGTTGAGTAACATTTCAAAATCGAGAGACTCCATCTTGATTTGTTTGTTAGAATAACTTATTATCAGTTGATGCAAAGATGAGATACGAAAGAGCCGACCGGAAGAGTATTTAACCTACAACAGTACAGCTTCTCAGAGAATATAAATTTTCAAGAAACTTAGATACATATACTTAATACTTCTATATTGCTAGTCCCTGCAAGTGGCAGCGTTGCGGAGCAATAGAGACAGTCGTTTATAATTGACGAGTTATGCGCATGCGTCGCGACAGTAGTGGGGAAGCCCTCATCTCTCAAACGTGTATAGTCTCCGTGACATGCGCAGTAGTGAATAATGTACCTAAACTTGCTACTGCGCATGTCACGTGGTTTCAAAATCATATTCAACTTATTTGCCGGGGACAATACGTGACATCTCTTGGACATACGCACAACGTTCAAATGTTAAATGAAGGAGACAGACATATGTATCTTTCTAGCCCCTACTAGCAATAAAGGAGTACTAAGTAGACATCACTAAATGGAAATGACAACATATTTTTCTTATTTTTCTAGTGTCTTTAATACTAGTGGTTGTGAAGGTTGCCGATGAATCGTTGCAGTCGCTAGCATGCAAATAACAGCATTCATTTACGTACGACTGCAGTTAATAATGGTAATATTTCTTAATTTCACACCAATTAGCCTAGCCCAAAGTAAGCACTGTAAGGCTTGTGTTATGAATACTAAGATAACGGATAGACGTAGAAGTAGATATATATCATTGATATGTAGTATATATCTATACTAGCGGCCCGTCCCGGCTTCGCACCGGTGGACAAAATTCTTTAATTTTTTTCTAGCATTCAATTTAGCCTATGACACTCAGCAATAATGTGCCTTTCTATTGGTGGAAGAATTTTTTAAATCGGTCCAGTAGATCCCGAGATTACCCCTTACAATTTAACAAATATACAAACACACAAACTTTACTTCTTTATAATATTAGTATAGATATATATAAAGATGGATGGATATTATCGTTTCACTCCAACACCGTTCAACCGATCATCATGAAAATCGGCATGTACCTATATGTATGTTTTCTTGTAGGGTTTTACACTATCCTCTTTGGTGTAACTTCTCACTAGGTGGCGCTGCAGCATATCAACTTTTACGCCGCTCAACTAATTGGTTGAAGGGTAAGGGTTGAGGGTAATTACCCTAATGTATATGTTGGCATGTATATGTTTTTTCTATAGAGAAATTGTACTATAGTAAAAAAGCTTATTTAGCAAATTGAAATAACTGAGCCACAGTAATGAGTGGCCGCGACAGCTAGTATAATATAAAAAAATAAAATTAAAAGCGTCACTAATACGTTAAAAATGGTTTTTATTAAATATAATGATGATAATACCAAAATTCCATGTGTAGTCACAACGCGCCTAAACATTTGAAATGTCCTATCTGTAAGTCGTTGATCTATGTCACCTTGTTAACACACCAGTCGATGAATGCAAGGCTGTATTTAATTGTTTGCGATCATTATAACCTTTTGCAGGCTCATCAGACGCTGGTTAATTATGGTCACAAATTATTAGCACGATTTGACAGAATTACTAGGCGATGCAGTCGCTAAGCATAAAGCTACGCTAGCACCATATGTTGGAGCGGAGCGTAATACCTACAAAAAGAAAAAAAAATTTTGTTTCGATGGGAATATTTGCGAATTTCAAAATTCGCAAATACAATCTGGTCCTAAACCTGTTGATTCGATTCCACACAAAAAATGTTAAAATCGGTTAAGATCTCGGGAAGTTATGGCGTAACAGACATTGCGCCATTTAAGCTTATCGAACTTTATTCAAATGCTAAATTATTTTACTAGAAAAATACCATGTTTGTTTCCATGATCGGTACCGCTAAAGAGTGGTTGCCTGTGTCAGTGTTTCTTGATAAATACTATTTAAAGGTTCTTCAAATCACGAGTAAATATCTTCTAGGCAAGCACATCACATCCTAGATCGCATTGTCAATTGCAAAAATGCAAATATACATAATACTGTTTTTAATTTAATTTTTTTGCATTCACAATGCAATATTTCTATAAAATATAAAATACGTGTGTAAAAAACAACTACGCCTCCGAGCCCTCAGATGGGCCTCAGATCCCATCTGAGGGCTCGGAGGCGTAGTTGTTTTTTACACACGTATTTTATATTTTATACATAATACTGTAAGAACACAAATTTGTTGCTTGTTTGTTTGTCTGTCCGCTCTTGTTCCCGCTCTTTTTCCATTGTATACGCGTTACCATAGCAACGCGTTACCGGGTCAACTAGTAATACATAAAAATCACAAATTTTATTCAAATAAGTTATTTTGATTCATCCGACATTTTTACCTTCCACCTTTGTAAGACATCATTCAACTGACAAAAAGAACGGGCACATGAATATTGTCAGCTTTAACAGAAGTAACAACATAATACAATATTTTTGACGACAGTTTCGTGCAACGGTAGCGATCCTGCCTTTCGCACCGACGGTCCTGGGTTCGAATCCCGGAAGGAGAAGATATTTGTATGATGAATACTAGCATTTGTATCTGAGTCATGGGTGTTTATATATATTTCTATGAATATTACATATCTATGTATCATTATACTGATAATTAAAGCAATTCGTGCGAAATAATTCCCTATTCCAAAATATCAAAAATGCACAACGTTAATGTTCATGTTTTCACTCCTGCCGGCACTCCCGGAGTGCAAACCATTGTTTTTTTTTTATGTGATCCTGTCTGGAACGGTAACGGTTCTAAATTCGAATTCTGGTCTATAATTTCTTGTGGTCTATGTTCGGATAAAAAAGACAAAAAGTTTTTATTAAGATAAGTTTTTTTAAGATTAAAATATTGTGAAGGTAGTAGAAAAAACAGGACAACCATCATCTTAGTCATCCTGTGATCACGGCTCCTGTAAAGGAGTCGAAACGTCAGGATTAAATATAAAATAAAACATGCGCAAAAATCCGTAAAAAGTGTTTTATTCTAAAAAGTTTTTCATCAATATGAGTATCTACTATGTGAATTTTGAACGGACAGAGCTACGCCTTTGCAAGTCCTACTTCCTACCTTATACCGAAAAAGTCTAGATAATCTAAATAGATTAAAAGGCATTGTTTTAAGTGTCTTACTGATAGATAATCTCCTCATTCGTTTAATTTGCGGTATATGTATGGTGACGACGTATTATATTGTAAATGTCGTTACTTCTGTTAAAGCTAACGAGTTTCTTGCGCCCATTCTTCTTGTCAGTTAAAAGACGTCCTGAATGAGTGGTAGGTAAAAATGTTGGACGATTTAAAACAACTTATTTTTAAGTGCATTTGAATAAAGTTATTTTCATTCTCTTATCGGGGCGGGATAGGGGGGCAGGAAGCCAGTGTTTGTCATTCTACAAAAAAACACAGTAGATTTAAATAACTTATCAATTTACTTAGTGTTGATTTTTTTCAAGATAGTAATATCCATCCATATAGAATTAGTCTTAATACAGTTTTATTATGTTAGTTATTTAACAAATCATATAGCAAACATATTAATTAAGAGTCACCAATGTCCTGCCTCTATCTCTTTTATTACTTATGTGCTGAGTCTGAATCTATATTTTACTGAATTCTGTTATTTTCTCTATAAATATACTCAAGCATATAATCTGAGTAATTTATTAATCTATTTATTTAATATTAACCAATTATCAATACTGTATATCCATACTAATATTATAAATGGGAAAGTGTGTCTGTCTGTTTGTCTTTCTTTCACGGCAAAACGGAGCGACGAATTGACGTGATTTTGACGTGACAACGTCTTATAAATTGGTTTGCCGGGTGACACTTCAAGAAACTGCGTTACGCTCCGCTCACGTTATGCGCTCACAATGAGAGCGAGTGAGAGGCACGCGTCCCTTCCACTCGGGCATGGTTAGCCCGCCTAAGAGCGAGAGAGACAGACATAAAAAGTGGAAGGGACGCGTGCCTATAAATTAATGTTTTAAATATAATTCTTTGTATAAATAAATGTTTTAAATTGTTACTATTATTTCATCCTTCTTCCTACTATACGAATGAATATTCACATTTAAATTATTTTACCACTCAAAGTCGTTGTCACGTAAAACTTTCGCCCGTATACCGACTTTACAGGCAACCAATTTTTTTTAAGTGTAGATAGTTGAAGGGATGGAGAGTAACATAGGCTACTTCTTGCCCCTTTCTAACTCCCCACTTTCCAAAAATGGGGGGTGGAAGTTTGTATGGAGCATTCCGCAATTTTCAAGGTAGAAAGCTAAAAATTGGTATGCTGACTATTTATGGCTACCAAAAAAACCCCCAACATTTTTTTTTGAAATCTGCACCCAACCCCTTAAAAGTGAGGGTGAAATTTTATATGAGACCTTTCGCAGTTTTCAAGGCAGGAAGCTAAAATCGGCACACAGACTCTTTGTTACTAACGAAAATACCTGCCATTTTTAGAAATCCTCCTCCAGCCCCTAAAATAGGGGATGGAAATGTGTGTGAGACTCCGCAAAATTAGAACAGGTTCTTTAATACAAACGAATAATAAAATGATTTAATAAAACAATAATAAAAACATTAAATCTTACCATAAATCAATCAGCTTTTGAGAAAATAAACATTATAAACATAAATAAGTGTAACTCATGGATTCCGATAGATGGCGCTGATATGTTTATTGTATATTATGTTCGCGATAGGTTTAATTGTTTAGTTCAAAAATTAATAACAGATGGCAGTGTTGAAATAAAATAAATAACGTGTAAAATTCTGTTCCGAGTTCTCTTCTGTGTTCAGGAAAGGGGAACAGTGCTACCCCGAATTTAACGCGAGCGAAGCCGCGGGCAAAAGCTAGTAAGTATATATGTATGGGCCGATCAAATAATACAATGATATGTTGGATGTGTAGAATCTGTATTCTAATACAGACTTACTATACTATACTTTTGCTTGATTTCTCGCGTGCATTTGATGCAATAAATACAACGCTTTTGTTGTCAAAGCTGTCCTTCTATGGAATCAATGCAAATGCACTCAAATGGTTTGATAGTTACCTCTCTCACAGGCAACAGTATGTTGAGTTAACTACAGAAGGTGGTGACAAAATGAAATCAACCCCACTTCCTGTGACACGCGGCGTGCCCCAGGGGTCTATTTTAGGGCCACTACTCTATGTATTATATAGTGCAGCTATCACAAAAAGTATTACACAATGTCAACATCACTTATATGCTGATGATCTGCAACTGTATCTCTCTTTCCCACCTTTAGAACATACTTTAGCTAAGACGAAAATGAATATTGACTTAACTAGTAATTTACCATAATTCGGAAAGCAAAGTCAATGAAGCCAATACAGCCGATCAGTATTTCTTCTTATTTTTTGCTCACTCTTTCTTTTGTTCAGATGTATTATTATTATTACAACTTTTATTTTATATTTATTAATTTTTATGTATTACTTTTCATGTATTCTGTGTACTTGTATGTTAATTATTTGTTGTTTTTGTGCGTGTACGTCCGTACGTCCTGAGGGTCTGCCAGAATACCAGCGCTTCTGCGTCACTCTGTCCATCTTAGAGTGACGCAGACGCATATGCTGAGGCAGGGTCCAAATTGGCCTCGCTGTATTTTATGTTGTGTTAGTGTTTAAATAAATGTACTTTTTTGTGTTTAATGTCATAGTTATTATTTTTTTCGTAATTGTTTTTTGTATTAATATAATGTGCTATAATGTGTTGTTTGCGAAGCCAATAAAGGTGTTTCTTTCTTTCTTTCTTTTTTTCATTTTCATAATCATCCTCTCGTATTCTAAAGAAATGTCCAAATATTTGGACATTCCATTTAATTAAATTGCCATTGAAAATTTTTAAAAATATATAAAAAAATACATAAATATAAAAATATTAATAAAAAAAAATAATGTAAGTACAATGTAAGTGGACGCGCGTTTGGTTTAGTGGCCGTTGGTCAATGGGAGCGATCCTTTCGCGACAACAATCCTGGGTTCGATTTCCGGAAAGGGCAGATGTTTGTGTTACGAACACGAACATCTGTACTGAGAACAGAGTACACGAGTCATGGGTATATGTATATATATATATATATATATCTCATTATCATATATGATTGCCTATACCTATAAATAAATCCTGAGCAAACTTAGAACTATTTATTTTATTACAAGGAATATCAAATTAAGGTGCGAAAAATAAAGAGTCTAGACATTTTTGGATGACTCCCACGCTGACCTAGACTTACAGGTGACCTTAAAACTCAAGTTTTGAAATAAAATGATTAAGAATTTACCTGATGCTGCACCGAAATGTTGCATATAACTTATGCAGGTATAAATTATAATGAGAAACTGTGCAAAAAATAAGTATTTGGTACATTTAAGAAATAATGTTTATAATATTAAAGGTTTGATGTTTGGCATAACGAAAAGTTTTTATTTCTTTATGACCTCCTGGTCGTGTGGCTTGTATACCTGATTTCATGGTGACGCTATTCTGAGGTCCGAAGTTCGTTCCCGGCCGGGTCAATGTATGTATTGACTCCGGTCTGAGTTTTGTGGTACCTTCGTTGTATATGTTTGCAAAAGTTGTCAGTTTTCTCAAAGTTTTGGAAGTAAGCTACATATTTTTGTTGTGTCGTGTAAATAAGGAATTTGGTACAAAACTCTACAGTCACAACCTCCTCGAGTCCCCTGGTTTATCAACACATGTTAAAATAGGTCATATATTGATACGGCCCTTAGGTTGCTATCTAGTCACATTCCATTAAATAAATTTAAATTTTCACTGAAAATTTCCGAGTCTCCGAATTGTTCAATATGCGGATAACTAGATGATGTTCATCATTTGTTGATGGAATGTGAGCGGAATCGTCACCTGAGAGTTGAAGTTTGTAATTCTTTGAATGTGAATCTGCAAAATGTTGGTTTCTTGACCGACTTCCTAGCTGAGCCATTCTCAGATGCAGCTAAAACTATTGTCAGCTTTGAAATTAATAGCCTTAAGATGATTTAGTTAACAAGATTAGGTTAAGATGGAGCTGACATGTTCGAATATCGATCAAAGCTCCCAAAAAAAAAAGGGAAAAAATATAGCATTGAAAAATGCAAAAATATATAGAAATCATAAAATAGAAGCAGTAATCTTTCGAGTTAGGTTATTTTAATTCGAAGGATATGTCTTCAATATGCATGCTGTTTACTCTGAAAACAACAGATTTTTATACAATACCGAACAAATGATCCAACATCTTATTTCTATTGTTTTTAGTCTATTTATTCACATATTAATTATATATTACGCATTTATTTATTTATGTAATTATCACCCACATGTTGTATTATGTTTCCATTTTAAAATTACCACTATTTGTAACATTCACTTATATATTAAGTATAATTGACTGCGTGCATTTGTATTGGCTTCTGGCTGTTGAATGTCCCCATTAAGGTAAAATAAATAAAATAATTAACCTCCTATTTCACCCCCTTATGGGTAGAATTTGTTTCTTTCTCATCGACAGTTTTCTCCAATACATATAAGTAAACACATCCCTTCAAAATTCAAGTCTCTGGGTTCACCAGTTTAAGCTTTGCATTATCTATCAGCTAGAAACTTAGAACAATGACTTTAAATCTATTCAGATTATCTAGTCTGCTTTTCGTATCAAGGTCTAACGTTCGATACCCCCGTAAATGCTTATATTGATAAAAAAGTTTTTTTGTCTTTTTTATCCGAACAGAGACCACAAGAAATTATGGACCAGAATTCGAATTTAGAACCTTCTCAGTTCCAGACAGGATCAAATAAAAAATACAAATTAAAAAACCATGTCATAAATTCGATGCGTGGGCGCCGGATGAACGCGGTTCCTTTTTTTTGCTGTTAGGTATTTCGGCAGGCTACCTAAACATTCCTTATATGTGACGTCATCATCCTTTAGTTTCCATTTCATTTATTTATTTGTCACACAAAACAGATTTACAGCAATAATATTTTAATATACATCACAAGAACAAAATAACATGGCAGGCTGCCGTTTGGAAGTCAGATGTCAAAAATTAAAAAAATTAAAGGGGCACACTGTGTATAATACTTGATAGGAAAACCTAGCATATTTTTAATCGAACTTTCTGTCGGCATCGATATCAATTTTTTTGTTTTCTAACAGATGGCGATAGTAGTATAATAATTCTATCCCAGCGAATGCAAAATTGTTATTTTTTTTAAATGGTTATAAAGTGATATTTTTGTGACAGATAACACATCCACATATGAAGTTAAATTACTATGTTAAGGCACAAATCTATAGGCGTGATAGTTTATCACTAAAGTGTACCACAAAAATGCTCAGGTTGTGGGATAGTGTTAGGAATAACAAGAATTATAGAAATGTATCAAAATTAAAAAATATTGAGTATAATTGTGTTGATTAAAATAAAATTACATAACATTGAATAAAATATAAATTGGAATAACGAACTAAATTATATAATTAACTAGTAAAGTCTGATTTATTTATTTATACAGACATCTTATCAGTTAGCAGATGAATAATCCAAGGCACTTACAAGAATAATTGAATAACTCAAAATATATTAATTCCTATTTAGAAAAAAAGCGTGCGATGCGTGGCCGTACTAGAAAAAATTTCGACGGGCGTTCACTAGGTACGGTAGCTCAATTGGGAGAGCATTGGACCGGATTTCCAAAGGTTGCGGGTTCGATTCCCTCCTGAGAATTCACTTGTGAGCCGAGTCGATTTTCTCTAGTATTTTTCTAATTTGACAATTTACTAAATGACTGGTTAATTTTTCACAAGACTTAATCTTTTTAAGATTATCTTATGAAACTTAGTGATATGAGTTGAGTTTTTCCGCTTCACCTCTCGAACTTAAGAAAATTCTAATTGAACGAAGCTCTATTTTAGGCAACTCACAAATTTCGCTTGTCTCCCTCCTGCTACTTAACGGTTCAACCGATTCGAACTAATGTTAGCATGAACATACATAATTATAACCTGACGGACATAGGCTATGTAAAAAAAATATAGACTTTACCATAGAGGGATAATCACCGAAAGAAAAATTCAAAAGCTGATCACAGCCAAATCGCTGATACTACACTGATGAAATTTGGCGCCAAAACTCACATTGTGGTCGTGTCTAATGTGTAAAAAAAAGTTTTGAAAACGGACATACCATAGAGGAATAATCACCCTTCAAAAATCAAATTGCTACGCTCAGTATTTGCAAACAGCAGCATGTTTTGTTGACCTAGTTAAGTTAAAACAAAAATCTTATATACCAGTATATAAAAATTCCTTGTTGTGACAAGGACATTTTGACAAACACTGTGGTGTTTGACCGCGATGAACTGATTTTGTTTTTTTTTTATTTTGCTAGATTTGTTTCAACTTAAGACATAGGATAGGTTTCATCTTTAACACAGCAACACGTGGCTGGATCGGTTAGTATACATATATACAAATATCTGTCAGTGTTTGACCGTGATGAACTCCAAAACTGCTCAATCAATTTTGTTTTTTTTTTATTTTGCTAGATTTGTTTCGACTTAGGACATAGGGTTCGTTTCATTTATAACACAGCAAAGCGTGGCCGGGTCAGCTATTGATATAACATAATTTCTCAAACTATTTTCGCTAATTTTAAATATGATCACAGTGTTAAAGATTACATTTTAGATACTAGCCAACAGGAAAATGGTTTCAAATAAATATATTGAGTAACTTAGTAGTTTAGTGAGTATGTTGTAATCTAGTCACATTGGCATCAAACAGCTGATGTTGTGAATATGTATGAGACGCGACCCGGATGCTTGTAGGCCAAGAGCTGAGTTTTTTTTTTATCAGTTTACAATTGTTTGTGTTTAAACAATAAATCCGACGACTTCCGTAGTAGAGTGGCTCAAATACCGGTTTTCATGGTAACCACACTCCGAGCTCCCCAGTTCGACTACCCAAAGTAGTTTCAGCTACTTATGTTGGATTTAGAATTATGTATGTGACGTTTGTTGCTCCCATGGATCAGCTTCAATGATGCAATGTCTGTTACGCCATTACTTCCCGAGTTCTTAACCAGATTTTAATATTTTTTGTGTGGAATCGAATTAACAGGTTTAGAACCAGATTGTGACGGAGCGAATTTTGAAGTTCGCAAAAATTCCCATCGAAACAAAATTTTTTTTTTCTTTTTTAGGTATAACGCTCCTCTTCAATATATGGTGCTAGCGTAGCTTTATGTTTAGCGACTGCATCGCCTAGTAGAATTATAAAGTATCTTCTTACTAATTATACAACCAGCAGCGTTATCCGCAGATTACTATAAGAGAGTAATACGTTTTTATAGTAACAAAAATAAATATTGTGATAAAATAGGCAGACAAAACAAGAAATAACATGAATGGCTCCTCGAGTCTCGCAACTGTTGAAGAATGGTAACAGCAAAATAAATTAAATAATTTTAACGCTAAAACTTAACAGTTCAAGAACTAAATGCGACAATAATTTCTAGATCTAGATGTCTTGAAAGAGGCCGTCGGGGTTGAGAAGACATCAATCTCGTGGGAACTCAAATGTTCATTAAAAGCGTTCATATTTTTTGTTGAGAGTTGTGTATTATTATATTATAAATAATGATATGTGTTTCGCTTTCTACATGTTGCAATATATTATACTAGCGGCCCGTCCCGGCTTCGCACGGGTAAACAAAAATCTTTACATTTTTTCTACATTAAATGTAGCCTATGTTACTCAGCGTGAATGTAGCTTTCCAATGGTAAAAGAATTTTTGAAATCGACTTAGTAGTTTTTGAGTTTATTCATTGCAAACATACAAAAATACAAATCTTTCCTCTTTATAATATTAGTGTAGATGACTATGTCTACTAAGATGTACCTTATCCAAAAAAAAATTTCAACCATAAATATATAAACTTATTTATATATAACAGTAAAAAATATTTTCCCACATTCTTGTATAATTTTTTGCCATATTTTTCTCTTAATATTTTTATTATTTTCAGATCGTTGGGTGGAGTCAGGTTCCCTTTTCCCTTTGTCTCAGATAGAAATATGTCACTTTGACATGATAATTGTTATTGATTCTGGAAGACGTTTCACTTTTTTGACAGAGGCAAAACCAAACGCCGGGATTTCGATCAATTTTATCTGTTTCCCAACACATTTTTTAAATTACACCGCGAAGACAGCTGATGTAAAATGGCCGAAAAATCGAATTGAAAAATATCTTACCACAAACTGAAATGTGTTTCTCAATTTATATTATTTTGAATGGCCAAAACAGAATCCAAGATGGAACGAGCTAACCCAGAAGGTGCCTATTCACCCTGGCTTTGAAAACGGAAGGGTCATAAGTACTCGGAAATACAGACGCAGGGATGTAGTTTCATTCCTTTGTTGTGCGCATTTTTAAAAAATGTAGAAAAGTGCTAGGTAGATAGCAACCAAGAAAGGGTAGTAACCCGCAGTGCAGTCAATTAAAAACAAACGTTTTCGCGGGAAAAACCCAGTGTGCAAAGGCATGTATATTGCGATCCCCTGGTAGGATTTAATATGTCTTGGTACAGAAAATTTATTTTACATCTAATATTTCAGCACACGAATGCAACAAATAATATTGACTTTAACATTTTTGTATAAACTAGCGACCCGTCCCGGCTTCGCACGGGTGGACAAAATTCTTTAAATTTTTTATATTATTAAATATTTTTCCGTTAGCGCCATCTAGCGACCGGTAGACGAACGACTTGCGGTTTACGCATTGCTATGGTTACTCGAATACAATGGAAAAAGAGCGGACAGACAAACACACAAACCACTGTGATCTTAGATTATAGATTATATACTGTTGACTTTAGTTAAACACCACGTTTTGTACACATCCGGTTAAATATTGTAGATCAAAAATATATAGCTTACTTACTAAACAAGCAACATGCATTGCCTGCAAATAAATGCAGATACCGCAGACAACAAGACAGCGACACATCTTGCGCCTTCACCAAATACTCTGCACGTGTTTTGTCCCCACAGGGAGCATCATCAGAAGTTGTTAGCCTTTGAATATGGAGCACTAAACTAGATATATCGTTTTAAATATAGATATGGAACTAGCGGCCCGTCCCGGCTTCGCACGGGTGGACAAAACTCTTAAAATTTTGTCTATTATTAAATATTTTTCCGTTAACGCCATCTAGCGTCCGGTAGACGAACTACTTGCGGTTAACGCGTTGCTATAGTAAGATTATTGATACAATGGGAAAAGAGCGGGAAGAAGAGCGGACAGACAAACATACAAACCACTGTGATCTTAGCTTATAGATTAAATACAGTAACGCCTCTTTCCCGAAAAATAGACAAATATCACAGACATCCACTCACCACAATCCTGACATATATCTTTCACTTCTTCAACTCTCATCAGCCTTTTCATACAAGCTCGTCGGTTAAGGGTACTTTTGACCTGATCTTTTTTCAGGACATCCTCTATTTGGTCCCTAAAGGCTCGTCTTGGTCTACCTTTACCGACTTGTCCGTGCACATTAGCCAAATATATTTGTCTTGTTAATCTTCTTTAGAGATGGGACTTTTGGCTATTTTTTGAAAACCGTTACGCGACGGTTTTGAAGTGTTCATAACGTTATTAAAAACCGTTTTCAGTTTTGGTTATCACTACCGCGGTTGTCGAGATGGTTTGGTAATGCAAAACGAATGAAAACGAAAACGCTGTTAGCTAATGTAAAGTAAGTTTTTGTTTTAGTTTTACGTTATTAAGGTTATGGCGATATTCCTTCGCGCTTGAACTAGGCTTAAGACTAGTTTGTTAAAACTTTAAAATATGAACTTGTAATTTTTAATGTAATATGAATAAATGAGAACTTAAAATTATTCTGGCGCATTTAAAAATTGACATATTTACATAAAAATTTGGTTCCATTTTTTTTTATAATATTTCTGATCATAATATAAATGATCAGAAATATTATTAAAAATAAATTACAAAATTATTTGTTTTATTATTGCTTTTATCACTCTTTCGGCGCATTTACCCGCTCGTGGCAGCGCGGTTTTCAGTTTTGGTTGCATTGCGTTGGTTATGAGAAAAACGGTTTTATGTTTTGCGGTAACGTTACGTTTCGGTATAAAAATCAAAACGGTTTTTGGTATAACGTTCTCATGCTTAATCTTCTTCCGTCCATCTTCTTTACATGTCTAAACCATCCGCTTGATTCTATTAAATATTGTATGTCGAACAAACTAGTCATTTAGCTCTAAGACTATTGCGTGTCGAATCGTCACTAGCAAAAACTCAACTTAGAACTAATAAAGTAATTTGAGCCAGTTAACAGCGAATACCTAACTGTAACCTCAAAATTACGATACAGTTTATAGCAGTATATTAAATACGTACAATCGATCGAAACTAACGCACTCACACAGACGCAAGCCTCAATAATACTTGTAAATGAACATCGCAATGCTGTCAGTCGAGGGTGAAGCGTCGAAACGAGTGGTCGCGTTTGTTTATTTTTGTTGCTATTTATTAAATTGTGATTTTTTAACTTTGATGATAATTTAGTCTAAACATCTGAAGTGGACGAGAATACTTTACTTTTACCAAAACCGGTAAAAGAGCTATCTCGACCACGGAATTTCACAATTTCGTTAATGTTTCTGTAAATACACACTTCTTCGTCAATCGAATATTTCTATATTTTTTTTACCGAATAAAAGACAAAACTCTTGTTAAGTTTTTGTTAATAATCTAAGGCACAAGAAGTGCGTTAAGTGCCTGATTTTTGTAATTGACAATAATAACAAAGATATTCCGTACATTTTTATTTGTTTATTGTTTTTACAATATATATATTTCTTAAAATAACAGCAATAATACCGCCAAGGTTAAACCCTATGCTATCATAAGTAGTTCACGGCATTTGTTATTTTTTTTTTATTATAATTGGATTTTCTCTTGATCTCAATCAGGCCCCGGGGCCAAGACAGGAAGCAAAATGGTACAAGCGAACCCAGAAGATGCCCATTAACCTTGGTTTTGAACACGGACGGGTCCTACTCAGAAATACTTAGGAATTTTAGTCACAAGCTAAGCAAGGCTTGTACTATGGGTACTAAATAACATATAGAATATATAAATACGTATATAAACGATCATGACTCGGGAACAATTGCTTGCGTTCATCACATAAACATATTACCAGCATTCGAACCAAGCAGCCGTCAATATTACGTAGAAATTATGGCCTTAGTACTTACCCATCTGTAAAGAAGACCTAAAACAATCTTCCTTTCTAGTTAGTCTAGCAAGGTAAAAACTTCTTGCATAATATTTAGATTTCAACTTAGCGATTCGCGGAGAAGCTTTAACAATAAGGATGTGTAACTTATGAGTGAATGGATAAAAAGATATAGGTATATCTTTAAAAACGAGCCACTCAATCCCACCGTTTAAATGCTGTTGGTCGAAAACAGTAGTGAAACTTAATAAAACTATTTTTTACTGTTTTCGTGCATAATTTATATTTAATTCTGACATTTCTTGAATGTCCTGATTTTTGTTCCTTCACAATATTGCAAATTAAAATATTGTATTTAATATATTCATGACTTAGAATATGTTTCATATCATTCATAACCAAAAATTTGCAAATTATAATAATTGAGCCACAGCAACACGTGGCCGGGTCAGCTAGTATAATATAAATAAACTGACCATTTATCAAAACCAAAAAACCAGAATAGACATATATCCCACCTGAGGGCTCGGAGGCGTAGTTGTTTTTACACACGTATTTTATACCCTATACAAATATTACATTGTGAATGCAAAAAAAAACAGAATCATAGATTTTTAATTATATTAATATTATGCCGTTTAAACTATTGCTTTTTGTTTGCGAAAATATCAAGTTCTATGCTTTTCTCATATATTAAACTGTCTGTGACCTTTGTCAAAGATGAAAGTCATATAAAAGTGATATATTGTCGTTGAAACTGCAATACAGCGTAACCAACAGTTGCTAATAACACGTTACTACAAAAAAAACACAATTGATATTTCGCGCGTATAGATTCTAAATGGCTAAATAAAATATACACATATTTGTACACACGCATATGCCTAGTATTCCGTTGGGGCGCAGATATTTAAACTAAGTTACTATTGACTTTTTAAATACTTTCTTATTGATGTTTTGGTTTCATTTTTATTTTATGTTTTTTAATTTTGCTAATTTTAATTGTCATATATGTGTTAATTTTAATCTATAACCTAACCTAACAAATTTGTGTTCTCTGATTATAGATTAACGTTACCATAGCAACGCGTTACCGGGTCAGCTAGTTATATTAAAAAATATTTGATTTTAATTTTATAATGAATAAATTCTATGTTTAATGTATTAATATGGATCTTGTCTGCAATAAACATATTTTTTTATAGTTTAATTAGCCAAAGACGTAGTAATAAAGAATAAAATTCGCTTTTCTATAAATTTGGTCAGTACCGAGTTACGCGGTCTTACGATATATCATTTGAATGAAAATATTAATTCGCTGCTCCGTAAAAAGATTGATTTTGCCCATCCCTAATTACGAATATCGAATGTTTCTTCTAAGGCAGTTTTACCTTGTGGCCAAAGTCACATTATCGTAGGCCAATCACACGTATTTGTCCCAAAATACATATGACCGAAATGTGCGTGGTCGGATACAACGATGGATGAAGTTCGGATGCGGCATTTCTTATTTATTACATTTTTTACTAAGCCACGATAAAAACTTATTTTTTTAGTTTTAATTTTAGTTGATAGATTTTTGCATAAGCTAAACTGAGACAGGTTGATTTTTGGTATTGATCTTTTTATATAGAATAGAATAGTCTTTATTTGCATGAAGCATGGTTAATACAATCATGTTTAGATGTTTTAAGGTACAGTAAATTAACCCAAATGTTCTGCCAAATTTTGGCATGCAATAATTATAGAAGTATCTAAAAGCAATGTCAACCTTAAATAATACAACAATCTATGATCGCAAAAATAAGTAAATTAAGTATAAGAATTAGTTAACTTAAAAAGATAAAATGTCGTAATTAATAACAAATATAATAATAATAATAATTGATGTCATTGGTCATTGGATATGTTGGATTCTGCACTAATATTATAAAGAGGAAAGATTTGTATTTTTGTATGTTTGCAATGAATAAACTCAAAAACTACTAAGCCGATTTCCCAAAATTCTTTCACCATTGGGAAGCTACATTCACGCTGAGTAACATAGGCTTTATTTGATGCTAGAAAAAGTTTAAACAATTTTGTCCATCCGTGCGAAGCCGGGACGGACCGCTAGTTATAAATATTCCTGTTAACACTTCGTGGTAAGTTAAATGCTTGGTTCATATCCAGTATAATTGCCATTTACGAATCAGGCCCGCTTGGTTTATAGGTGACATTGACATATTTAATTATGCCATATCCACTTTTTACTGCATCCAAGTTTGTGTCAAGCCTTCTTCGAAGTCCAGGTACAAATGACGTCACCTACCTAGTCTGCTAAGTTTAACCAATTTTAAACTATACACGACCGCTGGCGTTGCTCATCACAAGCTTCATCATCTTAGCAAAGCGTCTACTAATGAACGGGGACCAAAACTAGTGTTGCGAGATTAGTATTTTAAGGTATCGATCTTTTGACGTGACAACGTCTTATAAATTGGTTTGCCGGGTGACACTTCAAGAAACTGCGTTACGCTCCGCTCACGTTATGCGCTTACAATGAGAGCGAGTGAGAGGCACGCGTCCCTTCCACTCGGGCATGGTTAGCCCGCCTAAGAGCGAGAGAGACAGACATAAAAAGTGGAAGGGACGCGTGCCTATAAATAAATGTTTTAAATATAATTCTTTGTATAAATAAATGTTTTAAATGGTTACTATTATTTCATCCTTCTTCCTACTATACGAATGAATATTCACATTAAAATTATTTTACCACTCAAAGTCGTTGTCACGTAAAACTTTCGCCCGTATACCGACTTTACAGGCAACCAATTTTTTTCATCTGAAAAATAATGTACTATCGATAAGCCTATCGATAGCTCAAAACGTGTCAATACTATTGAAAGAGTACAATACTGTCGATACTATTGCTGCTAGTAAATTTCAAACTATCCATAGTATCTGTTGGGGAAGCTTACCTTGGTACAAAACCTAGATTTTGAACTTATGGTTTGAGTTCCCGCCTGTCGATAACTTTAGGTCGCTGGTTTAATTAGTTGATAAATGCCGTGCACCGTTGTTTACATGCGTAGGAAACATAGATAGAAATATAAATAATTTTATATTCTAAACTCACCCCAAACCGCAATAGAGACAAGTTATGAATTTTCTCTCCGCTAATTATAATTCTCGGCAGCCACCATCCAAGTCTCTTCTTTCAAACTTGGCGCCAATTCCATTTTTAAAAACGATACTTTTTCATAGAGTTGCAGTTCCCTTGCCCATAGTTCAAAAGGAGGTGGAGGATGATATATAAAGTAAAATAAATATGTGTAATCTATGAACTGTGTTGAATCTATGAGTGTAGCCATAAAATCGAGAATTTCAATTGTATATCCTAGCGGCCCGCCCGGCTTCGCACGGGTGGACAAAATTCTTAATTTTTTTCTATTATTAAATATTTTTTCCTTTAGCGCCATCTAGCGTCCGGTAGACGAACTACTTGCGGTTAACGCATTGCTATGGTAACGTTATTGATACAATGGAAAAAGAGCGGACAGCCAAACACACAAACGACTGTCTTCTCTTCTTGCCTGCTCCTGACTTCAGGAGCAGGCCGTTATCTTCTATATTCTATTCTTATCTTAATATATATACTTCTTCTGTGAGTGTGTATGTCACTGAACTCCTCCTAAACGGCTGGACCGATTTGAATGATTTTTTTTGTGTGTGTTCAAGGGGATCTGAGAATGGTTTAGATTCACAAATGGTTTAGATCGCCCGGCAGATGGCGCTGCAGTCGGCACAGCAACGCGTGGCCGGGTCAACTAGTATTCTATAATCTTAGATTATATATTAAACAGTATAGATACTGTCTTTGTTAAATTTATGTTTATGTTTTGATACATAAACGATCTGAGTTACCAGTGCATGTTATCGGGCTCAAGTTACCATACACGCACCCACCTGCTCGCACCACCGATACTTGCGTCATATACAACTCAAAACTATGTTCTTAGTAAAAACACTATCGTTAGTATCGATATTAAAAAAATGACTTGATATCGATAGTCTGAAACAATGGATCATCTTAAAATTATCGATAATATTGTTATTAAGAATCTAGATAATTCCGATATTATAGATAGTTTGTTATTTACGAGCAACAATATCATCGATAATATTGCACTTTTTCAATGGTATTGAAACGTTCCAAGCTATCGATAGATTCGATAGTATCGATATTACGATCGACAGTCCTGCCATCTATCGCCTATCGATAAACTATAACACTAGCCAAAACTGTTTTGCCATAATACCAACGCAATATAACGCTTGGAAGACGTGTTAGAGATCAACCGGACTCTCCCCTCTCTTTCTCGCCATAGGCGAGCCTACTGATGCTGAAATCGCCTAAAGCAAACACGAAAATTTTCCATAACTCCTTTCGAGCGGGATTACTGAACAAACTTCCTTTGGCCATTCAAGATCACAGTCTTGATTAGGGCATCGGAATCGGTTTTTCCCGGTTCCAAAAGAACCGGGAATACCCGGTTCTAAGGGTCACAAAAAGAACCGATTCTAAAATATCAGAACCCGGTTCTTTCGGTTTTAAAAAAATATATTATGAAGATAAAACATTATATTGCTAGACCACAAAGATAAGTTGTATCTGCAGGTAGTAGGCAAACCCACAAACCGCCCATGGCCTGACGAACCGTCTTGGTTATGCAGGCCGAAACTGCGGGAGATGCGTGCGGAATGGCCTCCACCGCGCGCACTTTCTTGACTCCCTACAAATTGTTCTTTATCTGTCTCCTTGTCCCTATGGTCCCTCTCCCCTTTCTGGGGCGGACAACACAGAAACACCTTTGGTGCCCTCCAGGTCGTCTCGTGCACACCTCACATAGTGCTACCACTGGCCTCCGTACAGTCGTGTTATTAATGCCTCGGGTAATCACCTAGCCTTACTCTTCACGTCTTTCGATTCCACTCCAAATCTTATGCCATCTACGCTCGAAGTCCCGTAGCCGCCTGAAGTTCGCCGCAGAACCGACGAGATCGCGATAATAGATCGGGCCCACCTCGATCGCCTTTACACTCTTAGGGACTCCTAGGGAATTTTTGGATTCCCTACGCGCTTCCTGTAGAGCTTGCACTCCCACAGGAGGTGGTGTACGTCCTCTACTTTACACTCCCCACAGTAGCAGGACCCCACATCCGCGAGTTTTGATCGGTGCAGCCTACCCTTGAAACAGCCGTGACCCGTCAGCAGCTGCAAAGTCTCATAGTCAGGCTCGACCCAAGTCGCGTTTTTTTTTTTTTTTTATATTAAACTTAGGAAAATGCGTTACGCATACTGCGCCGCCGGGCGAGCGGCGCAGTTATGTGGTCCTCCATTCCTTCATCCGGCTTAGTGCCCGATTGAGGATTGGAGGCCTACCCACTAAAAACCTAAGTATGCACCCCCGCACTGTCTTTGGTCCCATGGGGTCGTTGGTGACTTTCACCACGGGGTGCCTGACAGACTGGCCCGAAGGCCCCACCACTATGGAGGATGCCCGGGTGCATGTGGGCATCCCCCCAGACGGGCAAGACCGTGCAATGCAGGCTCAGGACCACCTATCCTTCGCCAGCTGGTCTTGCTAGGAGGAAGGAAGGCATAGCTACATCCGTCCCCCTTCTCCGCCTGCGGCAGTGAGAGTCCCTAAGGTTCCCCCGCGGGACTCTCGCAACCACAGCTTCCGCCATTTCCCAGCACCTTCCACAGCTAAGGAGGGGTGGAGACGGCCTGCTCATGACTTCAGGAGTTGGGTATCCCAGCTTTTGGTCACCCCCGTCCGCCCTAGGCTCGTTCAAGGAAGGGAAATCCTCCCTCAAACCGGGATGCGCGCCGCAAACTGGCACCGTCTCCTGCCCGTGCGCCTCCTTCGGATGTGTGCAGCGTTTGCATCATCCTCTCTCTCTCTCTCTTTGGCGACCCAAGTCGCCTTGAGTCGAGCCCCCACTTCCGGGAAAAACCGATAAAGTGCCCTCCCCTGGTCCGATGTGTCCCAACGCTCCTGCCATTCGGCAAGAGCGGACTCAGATGTTCAGAGTTTGGCGCCCTGAAGCTCCTCCTTGCCGAGCGCGGACTCGCGTGCCATGCCTAGTCTGCCAGCCCGAATTACCTCTAGGTCGGCCGGAAAAACGCCGGCCAAGACCGGCAATGCGACAGAGCTTGTCGTGCGATACGCCTTGGTCAGAAGGATCGAGGCGGGTGCGGACTAGCGCCGACTGGACTACGTGAAGGGAACAGCGCTCGAACCAGCACGCCGCAGCATACGTTACCGTGGCGATGTAAGTGCCTCGGTCAGTTTGTTGCGAGACACAAGCAAGGAAACATCGTTGACTGGTGGTGTGTTCAGTTAGAGATAAAAAATTTGCGGTGACACTGTTTCTGACACGCAGGCTAAATTACTTAGTATTACATTATATTTTATAAAACTGATTGTTGCCAAAAAGATTATTCAAAGATTATTTTTTAAGTATAACAATTATAAGTGCTTGTGGTTTGCATCTAAATATTTAATTTTATGATCCTTTTCTTTTCTTCTTACGAGTTTTACTACGTTTATTCATAAACATTCATTCATAAAACCGAAAGAACCGGGTATCCGGTTCTTGATAGCGTTTGGAACCGAAAACCCGGTTCTTGAAAATAATGGTCGGTTCTCGATGCCCTAGTCTTGATGGACACATCCATCACTTCCTTTAAGACTGTGCCTACTCTGTGAATTATGCATCTATTGCCCTACTTTAGGAACCTACTCGTGTAATAATAATTGCACAATAATTTCACCATTATTTTTCTTTGTCACTACTTTATGTTACACTGTGTACTAGGTATTTAAGGGTTGTCATCCTATTCACTCTGTCGGGAACAGCTGTACTTTATCTAATTGAAATCTTGCCTAAAGTTATTCTTCACTAATGTAACCGCCACATATATATCTACCTACATATACACAACCCTCAACGAGGAGTCAAAAGACCAAACTTAAAGATCACTTCCTAGCACTATTATCACAGTCAGAACAAAATCCCCATACTTACAACCTTTACCTTAGTTATCTATTTTATTTATTTGCACAATATGTTATGTTATTTATTATTGTATTTATGTGGTATATTCTCATAGTATTATATTTTTTCCATTTTATTTATTTAGCCACTTGTCAGTCGTGTGTGTGAACTTAGCAGATCATTGTCCAGCAGATCAAAATTAAATGAGAGTTCTTTTCGCATGCAGCTGAGTTCTATAGATCCTGATACTTTTTAGAAATAGTTCTGGCGTTTTTACCTCGAAAAATGTCACTTAAAAAAATGATCTGCTAACTTCCCGTAGCAGATCATTTTGCAGCAAATCGAAAACAAATGCGATTTATTTACGCATGTAGCTGAGTTCTATAGTTCCTGATACTTTTTAGAAATAGTTCTGGCGTTTTTACCGAGAAAAATGACAATTTACGAAATGATCTGCTAACTTCCCATTTCTCGTAGCAGATCAATTTGCAGTAGATCAAAAAATAAATGTGAGTTCTTTTCGCATGCAGCTGAGTTCTATAGATCCTGATACTTTTTAGAAATAGTTCTGGCGTTTTTACCTCGAAAAATGTCACTTAAAAAAATGATCTGCTTACTTCCCGTAGCAGATCATTTTGCAGCAGATCGAAAACAAATGCGATTTATTTACGCATGCTGCTAAGTTCTATAGTTCCTGATACTTTTTAGAAATAGTTCTGGCGTTTTTACCTCGAAAAATGTCACTTAAAAAAATGATCTGCTTACTTCCCGTAGCAGATCATTTTGCAGCAAATCGAAAACAAATGCGATTTATTTACGCATGCAGCTGAGTTCTATAGTTCCTGATACTTTTTAGAAATAGTTCTGGCGTTTTTACCGAGAAATATGACAATTTACGAAATGATCTGCTAACTTCCCATTTCTCGTAGCAGATCAATTTGCAGTAGATGAAAAAATAAATGTGACTTCTTTTCGCATGCAGCTGAGTTCTATAGATCCTGATACTTTATAGAAATAGTTCTGGCGTTTTAACCTCGAAAAATGACAATTAAAAAAATGATCTGCTTACTTCCCGTAGCAGATAATTTTGCAGCAGATCAAAAATAAATGCGATTTATTTACGCATGCAGCTGAGTTCTATAGTTCCTGATACTTTTTAGAAATAGTTCTGGCGTTTTTACCTAGAAAAATGACAATTTACGAAATGATCTGCTAACTTCCCATTTCCCGTAGCAGATCAGAAAACAAATGTGAGTTCTTTTCGCATGCAGCTGAGTTCTAAAGATCCTGATACTTGTTAGAAATAGTTCTGGCGTTTTTACCTCGAAAAATGACAATTAAAAAAAAGATCTGCTTACTTCCCGTAGCAGATAATTTTGCAGCAGATCAAAAACAAATGCGATTTATTTACGCATGCAGCTGAGTTCTATAGTTCCTGATTGCACATTGCAATTTTCATAAGAATATGTTAAAAGCGAAATAGTTCTAGCCCTGAGACTTGTTTAGCCTGTTTTAGATCTGCTGCAAATTGATCTGCTACGGGAAATGGGAAGTTAACAAATAATTTCGTAAATTGCCATTTTTCTAGGTTAAAACGCCAGAACTATTTCTAAAAAGTATCAGGATCTATAGAACTCAGCTGCATGCGAAAAGAACTCACATTTGTTTTCTGATCTGCTGCAAATTGACCTGCTACGGGAAATGGGAAATTAGCAGATCATTTCGTAAATTGTCATTTTTCTCGGTAAAAACGCCAGAACTATTTCTAAAAAGTATCAGGAACTATAGAACTCAGCTGCATGCGTAAATAAATCGCATTTGTTTTCGATTTGCTGCAAAATGATCTGCTACGGGAATTTAGCAGATCATTTTTTTAAGTGACATTTTTCGAGGTAAAAACGCCAGAACTATTTCTAAAAAGTATCAGGAACTATAGAACTCAGCTGCATGTGTAAATAAATCGCATTTGTTTTCGATTTGCTGCAAAATGATCTGCTACGGGAAGTTAGCAGATCATTTTTTTAAGTGACATTTTTCGAGGTAAAAACGCCAGAACTATTTCTAAAAAGTATCAGGATCTATAGAACTCAGCTGCATGCGAAAAGAACTCACATTTATTTTTTGATCTACTGCAAATTGATCTGCTACGAGAAATGGGAAGTTAGCAGATCATTTCGTAAATTGTCATTTTTCTCGGTAAAAACGCCAGAACTATTTCTAAAAAGTATCAGGAACTATAGAACTCAGCTGCATGCGTAAATAAATCGCATTTGTTTTCGATTTGCTGCAAAATGATCTGCTACGGGAAGTTAGCAGATCATTTTTTTAAGTGACATATTTCTCGGTAAAAACGCCAGAACTATTTCTAAAAAGTATCAGGAACTATAGAACTCAGCTGCATGCGTAAATAAATCGCATTTGTTTTCGATTTGCTGCAAAATGATCTGCTACGGGAATTTAGCAGATCATTTTTTTAAGTGACATTTTTCGAGGTAAAAACGCCAGAACTATTTCTAAAAAGTATCAGGAACTATAGAACTCAGCTGCATGCGTAAATAAATCGCATTTGTTTTCGATTTGCTGCAAAATGATCTGCTACGGGAAGTTAGCAGATCATTTTTTTAAGTGACATATTTCGAGGTAAAAACGCCAGAACTATTTCTAAAAAGTATCAGGAACTATAGAACTCAGCTGCATGCGTAAATAAATCGCATTTGTTTTCGATTTGCTGCAAAATGATCTGCTACGGGAATTTAGCAGATCATTTTTTTAAGTGACATTTTTCGAGGTAAAAACGCCAGAACTATTTCTAAAAAGTATCAGGAACTATAGAACTCAGCTGCATGCGTAAATAAATCGCATTTGTTTTCGATTTGCTGCAAAATGATCTGCTACGGGAAGTTAGCAGATCATTTTTTTAAGTGACATATTTCGAGGTAAAAACGCCAGAACTATTTCTAAAAAGTATCAGGAACTATAGAACTCAGCTGCATGCGTAAATAAATCGCATTTGTTTTCGATTTGCTGCAAAATGATCTGCTACGGGAAGTTAGCAGATCATTTTTTTAAGTGACATATTTCTCGGTAAAAACGCCAGAACTATTTCTAAAAAGTATCAGGAACTATAGAACTCAGCTGCATGCGTAAATAAATCGCATTTGTTTTCGATTTGCTGCAAAATGATCTGCTACGGGAAGTTAGCAGATCATTTTTTTAAGTGACATATTTCGAGGTAAAAACGCCAGAACTATTTCTAAAAAGTATCAGGAACTATAGAACTCAGCTGCATGCGTAAATAAATCGCATTTGTTTTCGATTTGCTGCAAAATGATCTGCTACGGGAAGTTAGCAGATCATTTTTTTAAGTGACATTTTTCGAGGTAAAAACGCCAGAACTATTTCTAAAAAGTATCAGGAACTATAGAACTCAGCTGCATGCGAAAAGAACTCTCATTTAATTTTGATCTGCTGGACAATGATCTGCTAAGTTCACACACACTTGTCAGTCCACGGTAGCAATTGCTACCGATAGCCAACACCCCTCGTCAGTCCCTGGTTGAACTTGCTATATATTCAAATTTCTGCGTGGCCTGCTGCTTTATATTAAATAACAATAAATTTTTTGAGTTACAGAGATCCAAATATTCCGTGGTAGATCCTTTATTTAATCAGCTTTACGGTAGTATTTTTTTTGGTTCTAGTTTCATTATTTAGCGAGGCATTTTTGTTTAAAAGTCCGACATTTTTTTTCACAAATGGGACTGTTGTGAGGAGTGGGGAGCATGGTAGCGGACTCACAAGTAGATATAATAAGAATATTTCTTACATTCACACCAATTAGCCTAGGCCAAAGTAAGCACTGTAAGGCTTGTGTTATGGATAGATATGTCATAAATATAAATACCCATGACTCAGATACAAATTGCTCGTATTCATCAGACAAACATATGCCTCTTTTGGGACTCGAACCCAGGACCGCCGGTGCGAAAGCCAGGATCACTAACGTTGCACCAAGCGGTCGTATAATTTAACAAAACACTTATAATTTATTGAAATTATATGTGTTTTATGATATGAATATTATTTGACCGTACTCTAATTTGGCCCGCTTACCTCTTAGTCACCCAAATACCTTTGGTTGGCAAGAAGAGATCTCTTTAAGAGATAAGCCCAGCATTACTCTCTTATGAATAAAACAACTTATTTACGGATTTTGCACATATTTTTTTTAAAGTTAATTCTGAAGTTTCGACTCCTTTACAGGAGCCGTGATCACAGGATTACTAAAGCAATTGTCGTCATATATTTTCTACTACCTTCACAATAATTTAATTGCGTTCCTAATTGTTCAAATTTCTAAATAAGTAATGTTTGATTTATTTTGCATTTTATTTAGTTACATTATCACTACGATTACATTGTACACCACTGTGTCTATCACCAGTTCGGAAATAGGGAGGCCCTTCCAAGAAGAACTGGCGAAAGAAGTTCAGGCAGAAACCGACCTCCCCTCAAACTAAACACTGTGAGTGTTTAGAGTTAAATGTTAGTTCTTAGTTCTAAAATCTGAGATGACGTTTAGTTTAGCGAGGAACGTTGCTTGAAAGCAATCAAACGACTTATTTAATAAAGTAGTTTTTTTATCCTAACAAGTAAAAACTATAGTAATAAAATCAATAATAAGGACGGCCTGCGGCGATACATTGGATCTATTTCTTGTATTATAAAGAAATTTACAGTTGAGGCTTATGTATGAGTATAGATGCAGATCTTTCGAGTTACCAATGAAAAACGAAAAAGTAAACAAAATATAAAAAATACCCACTTATAATAATGTAAATCGCTTCTAAACGAGGCAAAGTTCTTTATAAAACTCGTTTAGCAATTTTAATACCTTCATCATTTACCATACCTACAATTGATTTCTATCATATCGTTTTTATACGTAAAAATTTTACAAATTCTTTTGTTTTTTTATTTAATTTCTTTCCTGCCCATATGGCAAAATAAACGTGAAATAGGCAGATGGTATATAAGATGTTACAGACAGTTATACAATTATTATCAACATGTAAATCTAACTTTAAGTCTAGCTTGCAAAATTATGATTATAATAAAAAAAACTTTACAGTTAAGGCCTAAGTAAATTAACTCATTTTTAGGTGCGCTATCTAGTAGGCAGTAGTCACAACAAAATTTGTTTTAAACATGGCTAAACCGCCCTCTATTGACTAGCGGCTCAGGAAAAGCATCTAAAAATCTGTAATACTTAGTTCCACCTCAAGAAAAGATGTCGCTACTGTCACCCGTAATGGTCAAACCGCGCATGTCAAAAATACCTACTGTCATTCGCACAACATTTTATTTTGTGATGTCGTAAAAACGGGTTGATTTTGCGAAAATATACGGACGTGTTGGTTTACGGGCATGTTTATCCTGTGCTCCCGGACTATAGCAGGCCTGAAAACATCGGGTATACTGTATTAGTGGACTCTGAAATTCAGTGGTGGACGGTGGTAGCAAATACATGAAAGAAAAATTTTGTTTTTCTTAAATTTTTCCTTTTCATTTCATCTCCCGCGGTGCATATAACGTGTTATTTGTTACATTCCGAAAAATATGTGAATGTTTTATCGTTTCCAAGTGTTAAGTGTATAGTTTTCTATTTTTGACATTCGTTGCTAATAATAGTTGTTTTAAAACTGTTTTTGATGAATTACATACGACGGAAGGTGTATAAATTGCGTAAGTAATATTATTTTTCCTATTTTATATGTTATAATCATAATTAAAATGAGAATACTGACAAAAACCATTTGATAAAACCAGCGGTAAATTCCAATAAGAATCTTATAACTCACGATTTGTCATAAGATATGAACACCAGTAAACTGCAGTAGTTGAAAAGAAATGAAAACTTATATTATTAATTATCGTTAGTTATTAAGGTGACTTGCATAAATTATACTTTGGTTTAATCACTAACTACCTACCTAATTGTCAAATAAAAGATGTTATCAGTGTTTTGATTCCTGAAAGTTTTTATCTGATGTTTATATAGGTAATAAAAGATGATGAAATTGTAATGTCATTCTATCTTAAATCTTATCACTAACATAAAGTACAGTTGCAATCCAAATCAGGGGTTTGCAGTTGCCGTTGCCTCTTCTGCCCCCCATTCATTAAGAACTTTGTTACTCAAGAGGTTCTGACAACTGGCTTAGTACAGAAGTAGACAATCTATTATATTCCATCAGAAGTTTATTTTTATTTCTGTTTTTATACTTAACAAAAAGTTTATATACGGACTGATAAAAAAGTAAGAAAAAAATATTCAAATAACTTATGACTATTATTTAGACTCAAACCAATTAAAGCTTGTATTTAAATAAGGGTATTTAAATAAAATGTATAAAGTAAATGAGTGAAAAGGTATCCTCTAGGCAGACACATCAAATCCTAGACCATATCGCCGCTTACCATCAGGGGAGATAGCAGTCAAACGCTTATCTATTCACAATTTTAAATAGGTACTACAGATCCTACTGGAGTTTTAGTCGCTGTCTACATATTATGTTCTTAACTATGCATCCTCAGAAAATGGGTATTTAAAAACAATTTGGTAAAAAAACATTGTTTTACAAAATATATCAGATAATTGGATTTGCTATGAGGGGATGATATACTGCATGTGTCCGTTTTTAATAATGTACTTTTTGAACATCTCAGCCATAAGAAGTCTGAAGCTGGCTGGAAAAGTCACCAAAAAAACAGATTGTGTTTCTACCCTAAGTGATCAGTGAAAGACCATAATTCGGATAATGCTGTTGTCCATTTTGTGGCCTATGGGAAGTGTACAGTGATCATCTCCAGTATCATTAACTGAAATACCTGTGTTTCGTGACCGATACAATATATTATTTTTTCTTCAAGTCACTAGTAAATATTGACTTAACCATAGAACAGAGTTCGATGTGATCATGTGATCATGACTAGTTTTTTAGCTAAATGAGACCTTATATCATTAAATTAAATAAAAAAATCGACTTATCCATAGAACAGAGTTCGATATGATCATGACGCAAAAACTAGTTTTTTTAACTAAATGAGATAAGGGTCTCATTTAGCTAAAAAACTAGTCATGATCACATGTTCACATCGAACTCTGTTCTATGGATAGGTCGATATGTGTGTTCTAGGCAAGGGTGTCACATCCTAGATGGCATCATAGCTTTCAGGCAAGATAGTGGTAAGCGCTTGCCTATTTACAAAATTTTTGTTTTTTAAAATCCCCTTTTGTTTTTGAATATAATTTTAAATATTTTTAAAACCATGAAATTTTATTGCAAATAGATGTAGTGGTTCAGAGTATGTATTATCCTCCTCCTACACTGTGACAGGGAATTTTTATATCTATTTAGGAGTTGTATTTTTGAATTGTATAAATAGTTATAATAGTCTTATTTTAGTTACCTAGAGAGTTTTTCGTATTTATCACACAAACATCTGCCCCTTCTGGGATTCGAACACAGGACCGTCGGTGCGAAAGGCAGGATCGCTACTGTTGCACCAAACAGTCGTCAACATTTGACAGGTTTCTACATTGTTCAGTTTGGTTTGCAATTATTGCAATTATTGACATCAATATTGAAATGAATATTGGATTTCATTGATTAATCAATAAATAAATTTTATTGATTTTTTAATAGAATTCAATAGGATTTTATGGTAAATAATAAATTGCCTTGTTTTACTTTAAAAATAAACTTGCTATGTTATAATAAAACTAAAAACTTAAGGGCGTCTGGCCTTTTTACTCAAATTTAAAAAAAAAATACAAATACTCATAACTTACTAAAAAAAAATAGGTAATTAGCTCAAAGACTAGTATTGTGAAAAATTTTAAGTATTTTAAAGTTTTTGAGATTTCGGTCAATTTTTAGAATGAAACTTGCTCTTCCTTATCTTTTGACTTCTATTAATCTAGTTATGAGAAAATCATTATAAAGAAAAAGGTTTTTATATTCCTAGACTTGAAAAATTCTATTCTAAAAGTATACCCTGTCATGGGTGTTTATATATATTTCTATGAATATTACATATCTATGTATCATATATGTATGTCTATCCGTTACACTAGTATCCATAACACAAGCCTTACAGTGCTTACTTTGGGCTAGGCTAATTGGTGCGAATGTAAGAAATATTTATTATTATTATTATTGAGATTTTAAAAAATCTGTGTTTTCCTGTGACACGGTTTCTGTAAAGGAGTCCAAGCGTCAGGATCAAATATAAATAATCCTGAAAACAGTAAATAAGTTACTTTATTTAAAAGTGTTTTTTTCTAAAAAAATATGTGCAACACATTCATATTTGATACAAGACTGATTGGTCGGAACCACTCGTTGCAGACGAGTGCTACAAAAATAGGAAACCTCTTATGTCGAATGAAATTTATTAGAAAACGAATGCTCAGAGCGTGACGAACGATTCAAAAATACGACTCTAGATACCAGATGTCTATTTCAGGTATCGTGCAAGCAATTCTGCTGAATCCTTAGATTGGGAGACCCAACTATTTTTTAAGCTCACGTCAGCATCATATTAACGCATTCTATGCACCTACTACCCTCAAATGTAATTACAATATTTATAACTCGTCCAAAAAAATATTAAAGGTGATTTTGGGGGAATCCTGTAATTAGCTTTACTATGGACTTATTACTAATTATGTTAAATGAAATGCTTACGCTGTTGGCTTTTAAAAAAAAATCAATAGGTATGTGAAACAGTAGTCTTTTTTATTTTATTTTATTTTCAATTAATTAATTACTATGGCAACACATTAACAAATAAAACGATAGTAAAAAAAAACATACAAAAATAAACCGACTGTTTGGTGTAGCGGTAACGATCCCGCCTTTCGCACCAACGGTCCTTGGTTCGAATCCCGGAAGGGGCAGATTTGTATAATACAAAAATTTGTTCATATATATTTATATGAATATAACATATCTATGTATCATATACGTATGTCTATCTGTTACCCTAGTATCCATAACACAAGCCTTACAGTGCTTACTTTGGACTACGCTATTTGGTGTATAAAAAAAGGATTTTTTTTCCGATTTTGATGACATAAGTGTTTCAGAACTCATATACACGTGGATTCTGGTTCACATTCACAATAGAGAAGACGATTTAAAATGAATTATAATTCATTATATAAGGAAATAATCGAAATTTCGATTCACGGTTTTTTTTATAATTTTTCCCCGTAACACTTTCAGTTATAAAAGTACATAAAACGACCTTCTGAGTCATGGGACCTTGAACTTTCCCGCGGGGAAGGGCCTTAGTTACGGACAACCTATGAAAACTTATGGCTATGTTTATTCAGCTGGGTCTTTACATTAATACAAGGTTAGCAAAGAGCAACCATACGAAACAATGTATACAATTTATGTATAAAATTACTTATAAAAATAAATTAAAATTCTTTTAAATAATTACTCCATTTCGTCTATTATTATATCATAATCGCTTTTACCCGCGGCTTCGCCCGCATTTTTTTTCAATAAAAAGTATCCTATGTTACTTCTAATACCTCCAAGAATATATTTACGAAGTTTCATGATGATCGGTTTAGTAGTTTTTGCGTGAAAGCCTAACAAACAAACTTACATTCACATTTATAATATAAGTAGGGATGTATAGAACTAGCTAACCCGGCCACGCATTGCTGTGTCGGAACAAATGCAGCAAAATGAAAAAGGAAATCATCAAAATCGGTTGAGTGATTTCGGAGTTTACCGCGATCAAACACTGACAGGGATTTTTTGTAGTATAGATTATTTTCCCTCAATTCAACTAATTCTATTATCAACCACATTTCACACAGATTATTTTTCTGTTTTTTTTTGCCACCCGCTCCTACCCACCGGTCAAGGTGTGTGCTGAAAAACGGTGTTTTTCACCATCTTTCCTAGATCCTATCTGGCTGCTGCACACAGAAATATTTTTTATATAAGCTCGTGTTCGTATTTTTTAATTTTTACGACAATATCACAAATTGATCATTTTAGCATAACAAATTTGCCTTTTGAATAATTCTTTGTTAATTTCTCTATTTTCTATAAAAATCATCATCGACGTTTAAATGAATTAAAAGTAAAGAGATTTATTGTAAACTAGCGACCCGCCCCGGCTTCGCACGGTAACAATGCTCTACTATATTATGCATGTATTATACATATAAACGTTCCTCTTGAATTACTCTATCTATTAAAAAAAACCGCATCAAAATCCGTTGCGTAGTTTTAAAGATTTATGCATACATAGGGATATAGGGATAGAGAAAACGACTTTGTTTTATACTACCTATGTAGTGTACCTATGTACCTATGTAGTAACGCTTGATCGCTATCTCGCCTGATGGTAAGCGACGATGCGATCTAGAATGTGATACACTTGCCTAGAAGATACCTATTCACTCGTGACTTGAAGACCCCTAAATTGTATATGTCAGGAAATACAGACTTAGGCAGGGAATTACAGTCTAGCGGTAGGGATCACAAAATTGGAACCAAAACGCTTAGTGCGACTCTTTGGTATATCAACCATATATCGGTGGCGCATATTTGTAAGTCTGGTTGTCCGATGAAAAAATGGGGACGGCGGAACAAGGCTGTGCAATTATGCTGCACACTCTCCGAAATGTGTCCTATAAAAACGGATAGGCTAGCTACCTTCTATGTTTACTTGATTTCATGACGTCACCAATTGTAGACAAACTTGTCTGTCTACTAATTACGTTTGGCTACAGATTTAAAATACTTATTTAATAAAATATATCAAATTCTCGTGTCACGGTGTGCGTAACTGAACTACTCCGAAACGGCTCGACCGATCTTCGTGAATCTTAGCGTGATATCGGCTAGGTAAACATCTATTTTTCATCCCCCTAAATGTTTAGGGTGGTCCACCCTTAAATTAATTTTTAGGGACAATTTTTTTTATTTTTTTATGATACATCATACAAAAATACATACAACCCTAAATTTTCACCCCTCTACGATCATCTCCTATTTTTTATTTATAAATTAAAAACTTTTCCTAGAAATAATATACATGGCAAAAGAACGTTTGCCGGGTCAGCTGGTAAAATTATAAAATTACAATTAATTTTATCTAACGCGATAATTGCCCGATGTAGATGAAACAAAAGTGGACGAGTTGCCGCGATCGCTCACGTTCTGCTGACTCGGTGCAGCGTGTCTCCCTCAGCGTCGTTGTTTCAGTGATTCCGATTGAGGTCGTGCATGGTCATCGATTATGTGGCGTTAACTGTACTTAACATACTCGTAATACGTAAAAATAAGACTGACACTTGTAAACAAGCAAGTGACGTCACTCCAGATTCAGTCAATTCCGTATATTTTTAATGACGAGGGTGAACATGAAATATAATTTTTTTTTATTAATGATTTTTGATTTCGTATGAGAATAATATTTATTTTAAAATAATATGTGGGCTTAATAGTTTTAAAGAAATTAAGGTTAAAATAACAAAATTTTTATGTATGTTTTCATTGTAGACAAATAAATAAATAAAATAATAGAAAAATAAAAATCATTTGTTAGTAGTAAATTAAATTAAATCATTTAATTATTTACTAGAGTTACCGGGCCTTGTGAACATTCGACGAAATTTTCTAGTACCTACCTTTCCGATTTTACGCTGTAGGCCAGCGATGTTTCCTAGTGTTTTTCTAATATAATAATTTATCTTATAAGATCGCATATATCGTAACAATTTGATTGATTTTTAAGTATTCTAATATTTTAAATTTCATTTTACTTAGGACTCTAAATAATAATTTGATCATTGTTTGTTATTCATTGGTATGTGCTCAGCTAAATTTGAAGTAGATAGTACCTACCTTCTAGCCTGGCAAACACATAGATCGTACACAAATATTGTTTAGTTGAAAAAAAGTAAGTTGATTATTAAGTCGTAGAAGAATACGCAATTATTTTTTACTTTTTAGTGCATTTTAATTTGTTTAGAAATAGTTTTTTGTTTTGAAGTCGGTTTTTTTTGTTAAAATTTTTGTTTATTTTTTGATTTTCAGTGAATCTGAAGTAGGTAGCAAATTTGCCTAAATATGGGTAGACCTAATAAACGTACTGCTCATATGCTGCTCATTAAGGAGTTTCGTCGATCATCGTATTCGACTACGATAATTACTTGAGCATGATGTTATGGTAGGACTCAAAATTTCAAATATTTGGATAGCGGAGGTTTATGACTGATTTGCTCCCCCATCCAAAATCCCTCTTCATTCCCCCCCCTTAGCCCTTAGCCGATGAAAGATACCTTCGAGTATCGTTAATTTGCTCCTAAGATTTGAAGAGTTCCGTCGCTTTTCATATATCCTATTATCAGAACCTAACCAAACTCATCAAACTGCCATTGAATTACATTCTTTCCAATAAATAAATAAAAAAGAATCATCGATATCGATTGGCGTGATATTGAGCTATTAATTGTCCATTTGTTGAGCATATAGGTAATGTAAATTTCAGACTTTTTCAGTTTTTTAATGGATGCCACTCTCAGATCTGGACCAAATTGCTATGGGACCAAACGGGAAGCACTAGCTTTCAAATAAAAAAAAAACATCCAAATCGGTTCACCCACGCGAAAGTTCTGAGGTAACAAACATAAAAAAAAAATACAGACGAATTGAGAACCTCCTCCTTTTTTTGAAGTCGGTTAATAAAATAAAATAAATATATTATTATTATTCAAGTAATAATGATAATAATCTTTCTTACACGCACACCAATTAACCTAGCCCAAAGTAAGCACTGTAAGGCTTGTGTTATGATTACTAGAGTTACGGATAGATTATATATTATGAATAATATAATATGTAATGTTTAAAGAAAAATATATATGAAAATCCATGACTCAGATAGAGATGCTCGTATTCATCACACAAACATCTGCTTCTTCTGGGACTGGAGCCCAGGACCGTCATGCGAAAGACGGTAACGATCCTCGCTAGCGTTGCACCAAACGTGGGTTTTCTTATAGGTAAATTCATTTGTTTCACAATAGGGCTAAGTTTTCCAGTTTGACCTTTTCAGGGCCGACTGACTCACCGACGTCTGATTCACGCTGTTATAATACTGCCCCGAAATTGATGGCCGACCTAATACCACCTTTCTAGGAGTTGGCAAGGCCGATCGCCTGATAGTTACTTAGGGACTGGGACCGAGGTTACGAATAACAAAATCAGGTAAGGGCATTTTAATAAGATAAAACTTGATAAACGACAAAAGTTGACTAGGTCGATGCAGTCGCTAAGCATAAAGCTACGCTAGCACCACATATTGAAGTGGAGCGTAATACAAAAAAAGCATGTGTGCAATTCACACGTGGTAGAAGTGAAACCTTCAAAAATAATACATACACGTATACAAAATACCATGGTTCTTGTGATGCCTTCTCTCAAGCTTTGTACGACGAATGCGCACACAAACACGTATTAACACACGTAAATAATGCTTCCTATCTCATTTTCTCCTACGTTAAATCTTATGGATTTATGTGTCTGTCACTTTTTACTGTCGCTTTTTCGTTTCATCGACTTTCAAATCAGAAAGATGCTAAAGAAGTTTTCACTTCAAAAAAATTCAATAATGTTTAGTAAATTTTAAAATTCCATAAGAATGAAAACTTTCAAAATGCGCGTTTGTTTCAATGGGAGATCCCACAGAGCTAATGTTTTTTTAGTCATTACATCTTTATTTTTGCGAATTTGAAAATGTCTGTCACAATCTGGTCCTAAATGCATTGATTCGATTCGAATTCGGGAAGTTATGGCGTAACAGACATTGCGTTATTGAAGCTGATCTATGGGAATTTAAATCCAATTAAAATATAACAACTTTTTATATTTAGGTAATCCTGACGTTTCCTCTCCTTAACAGGAGCCATGACCACAGGATGACTAAGGTAATGGATCGGGCGAGGCGAACGGAAGTTGAGAGAAAACACACACACACACACACACACACACACACACACTCTCACACATACCACACACACACACACACACACACACACATATAGATGGAGCTAAAGTAGTTTTACTTGAGTCATGTGGTCTGAAGCACACTTGTTTTTTCGAGTAGAAGGAGGCGAAACGCCAAGACAGTTGTTGCCTCTATCGACAGCTGTAGACGCGGTTTTCGACAGCTGCAGTTTAGTGTTGCCAGACTATCGATAGTGTTTTTATCGATATTTTCATCTGTTAAATAACGTACTATCGATGGAGTCGAAACTATCGATATTATCGATAGTATTGTTACTAAGAACATAGATAGTACCGATACTATCGATAGTTTGTTATTAACGGGAAACAAGTATTGCAATCCTTCAATAGTATTGATACGTTTTGAGCTATCGATACTACGATCGATAGTCCTACTACCTATCCCCTATCGATAGTCCACTATCGATCGGCAACAATGCTGCAGTTAGCTTGTTAACAGCAAAACTGCTGCTCGTGTGTGTGAACAGCGATATTCTTAATGTATTTTATGTATAGATACAACGTAATCCCGCAAAAATTTTCGGGTACCTTCTTAAAGTGGCCAAGTTATAAATTGGGAATGCTGCTTTAATACGATGTTTTATAGTAAGCAACGGCGAACACAACTCTCTTTGTTTATACGAGCAAGAATAGATTAAAGATGTATAAGATGCCAAAATACAAATGTGGTTTATGATGCTACAGTAGCTGTTCTTGGTCGATTTACTGAATTCACATGTCCCAACCGAACATTTGAATCGGTGAATTGAATCTGAGAAACACTGAGCTATGTTTTAAATAAACTATGTCGATGCAGTCGCTAAGCATAAAGCTTCGCTAGCATCATATATTTTAACGGAGCGTAATATAAAAAGGGTAAAAGAAAAATCACTTATGTTTAGTAATTTCTTAAAAAAGAATGAAAACTTTCAAAAAGCGCGCTCTTTTTGTTTCGACGAGAAATCCCATAGAGCCAATGTTTTTTGTTCATAATTTATATAAATTTGTGAATTTTATAATTCGGACTCCGTCACAATCTGGCTCTAAAACTGTTGATTCGACTCCAAACGAAAATGATTAAAATCGGTTAAGAACTCGGGAAGTTATGGCGTAACAGACATTGCGTCATTGAAGCTGATCCATCCTCCTATCAACTTTTTATGGTTTTTTAAATGCGTTATGTGCGCGGACGTGAAAGAACTAAATACTGAGCTGTTTTTGATTTTATATCGTATTGTGAAATACTATTGCTATTATAATTAATTTAACTAGCTGACCGGTAACGCGTTGCTATGGTAACGTTAATTGATACAATGGAAAAAGAGCGGACAGACAAACACACAAACAACAAATTTGTGTTCTTAGAGTATATACTAGCTGACCCAGTAACGCGTTGCTATAGTAGCGTTTATTGATACAATGGAAAAAGAGCGGACAGACAAACACACAAACTACAATTATATTAAATCTTGACTGTGTATACTGTGACATTATTTTGAGTATAACATAAATACTTCAGCTACATTGGCTCCGAACAATTTATGTATGTCTTTTTTTTAAATTTAGGATGGGTTAGCTCTTTGATCCCAATGAAACCCGGGGCCCAAGACAAAATTCACGATGGAACGAGCTAACCCAGAAAGTGCCTATTCACCCTGGCTTTGAAAATGGACGGATTATAAGTTCTCGGAAATACAGACACAAAGGGAGTTCTTCTCCTTTGCTGTGCGCATAATAAAGGCATAATATTGAAAAGCGCTTGGTGCGACAGGTAGGAATAGCAACCAAGAAAGGGTGGTAGCCTGCAGTGCGTCTGGATGTCCGATGGAAAAAAGGAGATGGCGGTATGAGCAAATGTAGCTCTTTAGCACACTCTCCAAAGTAATAAAAAATATTAGTAATATTATTAATATTTATTAGTTACTAGCTGCACGCGACATGTTTTGTGATGCTAATTTTTGCTGACAATACATATTAACCTTCCTGGGCACACTAAAAAGTACTTAACAAAGTTTTGTCACAATCTGATCAATGTTTTCGGATAGTGTACAAATAATAATATAATAATAATATTTCTTACTATACTACTTACTTACTTATAAATAATAATAACACCAATTAGCCTGGGTAACGGATAGACATACATATATCATACATAAATAAATAATATCTATAGAAATATATATAAATAGTCATGACTCAGGTACAAATGCTCGTATTCATTACGTAAACATCTACCCCTTCCGGGATTCGAACCCAGGACCATCGGTGCGAAAGGCAGGATCGCTACCGTTGCACCAAACGGTCATCAAACATATAAACATTGTTTTTCAACTAGCTGTTGCCCGCGACTTCGTTCGCGTCAATTTCTGTTAGTGTGATTTTTCGCCGATGCTTCACTCCTTTTGGTCGCAATGTGATGATATATAACCTAAAGCCTTCCTTGATAAATGGACTATCCAACACAAAAAGATTTTTTTTATTCGAACCAGTAGTTCCTGAGATTAGCGCGTTCAAACAAACAAACTCTTCAGCTTTATAAGTATTGATTATTACTACCTGCACCCGGCGATTTTTTTTGCTGACTTTACATATAAACCTTCCCTGGCATGCATACAATAACTTAACAAAGTTCTATCATGTCAAACATACAAGAATTTTTCATTTATATTTATTATTGATTTGAAGATCCGTAAATCGTTAAAGAGACAATAAAATCAATAAAAAAAACAACGGGTTGCACTCCGGGAGTGCCGGCAGATGTGAAAACATTTACATTAACGTTGTGCATTTTTGATATTTTGGAATGGTTAAGGAATAATTTCGCACGAATTACTTTAATTATCAGTATAAAAGTACTATCATTTATGTGGTAATATACAATATTCATTTATTGCGCTATCGTATACAAACACACCGCACACTCACGCAAACGCCCTGCGCCGCTTAAACGAAACAGCAGGAGCAGGCATACATTTTCGCCGCGCGGTAGAAAGAGAGGGGGATATTACTTCCTCTCCTACGCCGCGCCGGCGGTCTACTCTCCCTCCGTCTTACGAATTTTCGATCAGATCACGTGTCCTGACGCGAGTTTAACATTTTTTACCCATCCCAAAAAGTGCACAACGCCGCTAAAGAAGTTTTCACTTCAAAAACGTCAGTCCCCTGATACAATTCATCTAGACGGGGGAAAGATATTCTCCTTTTCCCTTCCAATAAACTAGTTTTGAGATTCAAGATCATAACGCAAACCGGTTTACGTCCTACATCGGATATATACATTTTAAAAATAACATATGCTCGTAGAATAAGAATGAATCCCATACAAATGTCGGTTGTTTGAAACATTCTATTGGCTCATTTTTGAGAGTTTGCCAAAATATCAATTCATTCATCCGGAACGTTGGAAATATAGATTTGCTTTTGTTTTAAAAAAAAATATCAATGAAATTTAAGATATAAAATACGTGTGTAAAAAACAACCACGCCTCCGAGCCCTCAGATGGGATTCGAACCCACGACCTTTCGCTATCCGGGCGACTGCTCTGACCGCTGAGCTACCGAGACGCTGGCAAACGTGTCGAATTTTACAAACGTATTTCAACTTCTACTATTAAAAACATAATCAATGAAATTTGTTATAAGAAATTATTTGACTATAATATATTGCCCATATAAGTTAACGTAAAATTTATTTAAAAAAATTAAAACATTTGTAAAAACTTAATTGATGTTATTTATTTGTTATACTTTCACGCCTTAACAACTCAACCGATCATCATGATGCATACATTTTGTCAAGGTTACAAAAAAGGACAATGGGTATCTTTCAACCAGAAAATGAAAGTACATACCCTGAGGAATTGAAATATAACTTTTAATCGATAGTCTAAATTGACGCGAGCGAAGCTGCGAGTAAAAGTTTGTAAACTATGTACTATCACATTGAAGTTTAGTCATCAGCGATGTCGCTGGCGTCAGCTTGAGGAACACTTAAAAAATTCAAGTCTCAAGTACTATCCCGGGTAGCGTTGGGATGTAGATTTGTGTCACGCTTGACAACCACAAGTTGATTTTTTTCTAGTAAAATTTCTTTAGATACTTACAAATATCTAGCATTTAAATTATTAAGAAAAAAATTACATCTCTAGTTTACTTTGTTTTTATGGTATCATTTTAATAATTTACTTGGTTAATTTTTTAACATCAATACAACTTAGTAAAACAAACGTTTAGCTTACGACGACAGGTTAACACATTTTTATTTTATTCTTTAATGTTTCATGATTCAAACAGAATGATGGTGTCTCCACTTCATCACATTAAATATATTTAGTAGAAACATATACCAACGGAGCTAACATTGTTCATTCAACGAATAGAAGACTCCCAGTCTCACAAATCACAGCAAACTGGTGGAACTCCATAACGCTAAAGGTGCAGTTTCATCTAAATGTCTATAGGACACTGGGGAAATTGTACCTATAATTAGCCATTAAATATAGCCATAATAATCAGTAAAACTAAAAGCTACACTGCCAAAGACGGGGGCGTCTTTGGCAGTGTAGCTAAGATCTCACGTGCAGAGGATACTGAGAAGAATATACCCAGCATCACAAATAATGGAAATTTAGTAAATCTACAGAGTACAGCTATAACTTAATCTAAACGTCCAAAGACTGATCGAAATGTACCTAGTCATGGAAAATTGGTCCTTGCTGAAGCTACAACTAATTGTGAAAAAGGACAGTGGGCAAATTGTATCCAGTATCACAAATCATAGTAAATCGGTAAACTGCACGAACTTTATAAAGCACCCGTAAAACTAAATTGACATAAAAAAACTTGCTGGAAATTAAAAAAAGATTTGAAGAATATACAGATTTATGCGTCGACCTTAAATTGCCAAACACTTATAATTAAATTGAACTATACCTATTGATTATAAATTAAAATAAATCTAATAAAAAGTAATAAAAAAATACTTTGAAAAATATATAGAATAACAAGATAGATACTAATTTTGAATTAGTGAATTCTATTTTGGAAGGTGTGATATTTTCCAAAAAAGATACCACACAAAACTATCCCGTATTTCTATCGGAATAAGAAATACAGTGTGCTAGTCATTTATTTAAAACAAATCGGTTTTTATTTTTACTAAGCGTTCCTTTGTTGTCTGTTAATTTATAGGATTTGTACTAATCGTCCCATCGTATTGTGAACATAATAAAAAACGCGAATACATGTTGTTGTTAAAATCTGGGAGTTGGACGGCATGAAACACCCACGCACGTGCCGACAGACGTCTTTTTACGCGGTATTTCCGCTCGTTCCGGGAAAAGGATGTTAGTAGTCGATAGATTTTTATCGATAATTGAAGTTGTTATCGTATTTCTATATTTTAATAATATCACGCCTTTTTCCCGTAGGAGTAGGCAGAGACGTCTTTTTACGCGATATTTCCTCTCCTTCCGGGATAAGGATGCTAGTAGACGATAGATCACATTAATCGTTGATGTTTACTATCGTACTAGTTCAATAATATTAAATAATATTCCTTACATACGTACAATAACGCCTTTTTCCCATAGAGATTAAACATTAAAATGGAACCTATCCTATGTTCCGGAACAAATCCAGCAAAATGAAAAAAAATGATCAAAATCGGTTAAGTGATTTCGGAATTCATCGCAGTCAAATACTGTGACAGGGAATTATAGGGAATGTATATAAATACCCAGGACTCAGGTCTAAATGATCGTATTCGTCACATATGCATCTGTCCCTTCTGCGACTCAAACCCTCTACTCGTACTTATTTTTTTTCTGTTGTTAATTATGCAATGTGGTAATGGTAATAGTAAAATGTATAGAATTAAAATCACAAAGTGCTTGTTATTGCACGGTCTAACAGCTCCTGATGATGCTCCGTGTGGGGGCGAAACACGTGTAGAGTAGTTGGGGAAGGTGCCGGTTTCTGCGGTTTCTGCATTGATTTACGGGCGGGCGGTGCACACTGCTTGAAGTAAACTACATATTTTTATTTTACTAATGGATATGGCCTTCCGCCAAGTAACGCCTGATCCTATCAAATACGAATTAAAGTCGTTTGAGGGCGGATTTGAATCTTCAACTTTTTATATGCCAGGGTTCAGGTTCTTGGTGATCAGTCAGCTTAAGGGTCATCTATAAATTACGTCACACGTTAAAGGGGAAGGGGTTTCACCGGAATGTGACATTGTGTCACAAGAGACGTTACATGTTAAAAATTTAAATTATAACGCGAAATTTAAATTGACTAATAACTACAAATTTACGAACTCGATCTACATTTGTTTATAAAAATAAGAAATGCATTAAATTACAAAATTTGTGACGTCACATCAGGGGGAAGGGGTTCTAAAAATATGACTGTTGAATAATAGACCTTTGCAAGATTCATCTATCCGTCTTGTGGTAGTGCGAAAAGAAGTGTGAAAAAAAAATTTTAAAATTTAAAACGTATACAAAGGCCCACCCACGATTGGTGCCCTACAAAATCGCTTCGCGGATGTCGCTTATTGGTTGTTCGGTGTATCGATCGATGACTGTTCACCATGCTTCACGCTAGATGGCGCTACGTTCCCGAACAGTGACAACCTGTGATAAGGACGGGGGAAGGATTAAAAAAGCCCTAAAATTCGCGTGACGTAATATATGGATCGCTCCTTATCAGTACTATCTACTAATTTTGTAGTGTGATATCCGATAGAGGAGAACCGCAAAACTCTTTATACTTTCGTTAACATAAAAATGATGCTACAGGTAAGCACCACTCACTTTCTGTAGTCCACAAAACCAAACCGCTAGCCATACGTTAATTATGCCTCGGTTTTAATAAGCATACTAAAATATTTCTGTGATATACAAAGAATAATATTAAAATTAATTAAAAAAACTACAGTCTTATATATCATTCATTTATTTTTAATTAATATAATTTGTTATTTTTATATTTTTTGCATTTTGCTATCTCAATGCGGGAAATCTTCCTGGGAATTTACTTGTGAGCTGAGTAGATTTTTTTAGTATTTTTCTATTAAAATAATTTTTTAATTTACTGGATTCAGTATTTTTAATTAATATAATTTGCAATTTTAATATTTTTTTTCAATTTTACTATTTCAATTCGGGAAATCTTCCTGAGAATTTACTTGTGAGCTGAGTCGATTCTTCCTAGTATTTTTCTATTAAAATATTTTTTTATTTGATTGGATTCACCTTAAAAATAAACAAAAAATTGCATGCTAGTCGTAGCGAAATGTGTCTGACCCATTTATATTGTATACCATATGTATAAAATTTCAAGCAAATATCTTATTTTCTCGATATGTATGCCCCCTCACTAGTAGCAATACTCGACATTGACCGCTGACGTCCTAGTGATGTAACCAATGTAATATACGTGGATTGACTAATGATCAAGTACTTTAACTGTCACATTTGGGACTAATCCATCAATCTTTTGATGGTGCCCCACAAAATTATTGTGATGGCGTGTCGAAATAATGAAAATAGAAATAAGGAAATATATATATGTCACCGTAAAATTGTAATTACTGTTACATTATAATTTATCTCGCGAGATTGAACACAATCTTTCGAAAGTTTACAATATCACGAGATAGATTATAATCTAAAGGTATTTACGAATTTTCGGTGACATATATAATAGCTCAATTTTCAAAGACAAGTAGAAGACGCATAGAGCAACAGATGAGAGAAAACTAAAGACAAAATAGTTAAAAGTTAAGTATCATAAACAAAACACTGTAAAGAGTATATTATTCTAGTTTGATAGCTTCTTCGTAACAATAAATTATTGACGACCCCCGTGACTTCCATATCGGTTTTCACGGTTTCACGAAGAATTCGATTCCGATTTCGATGTCGAAACTGTTCTATATAAGCCCGGGTCTCGGTGTTGTTGTATGTACTGTCGTTTTAATTCGATTTCAATAACTTTTGCTTTAGCTACTTGTGTTCAGAACAATGTGATTGTATATCGATTGGCGACCGGTTGGTGCAATGGTAGTAGGGAATGCAATCTCGTTCTCGCGAGATCTCGGCCTTTTTTAACGAGATTGATCTCGGACGAAAAAAAGGCGAGATCTCGCGAGTTTAACGAGATTGCATTTGAGTATAAAAACGTCTTATTTGAAGCGCGGACTGACACGGACGGAGTTGCGATCTGTCGTTACGTTTTTCTTTCATTTGATTAGTATATTTTGTTAATTAATCTGTAATATCAAATGGATTTACTGAGTAGATATAGTTTCATTTAATTGATAATAATATCTCAGTTTAATAGTCATAGTCAACTCAACTTAGATGATAAGTTTCATTTTTTTGACTTCTCGTAACAAACATAACAATGTTTGTTATAAAAGAACTGTTTTATTACTAAAAGATTTTTGTTTGATATTAGAAGAGAAGACTGGTCGTTTCTTTCATTTGTTATTTGATAGATACGTATGGCAAAGTTTACAACTTAGAAGTTTATTAAAAATTATAGACAGATACGTCAAACAATGTTTGATTGATGCATAAAAGGCTATTGAAAAAATTCGTGAAAATAAATGTTTATCTTATAATATTTATTATTCTTTCCTGATTTATTTAAATATTGTGATTATTTGCAAAAAACACACCAAACTGCTAATCTCGCGAGATCTCGAAATTGGCGAGATCTCGCAGTATTGTAATTCATAAACTCGCGAGATCTCGCTTGAGCCCCAATCTCGCGAGATTTGCATTCCCTAAATGGTAGCGATCCTTTCGCACCTACTGTCCTGGGTTCGAGTCCCGGAAGGAGCAGATATTTGTGTGTTGAATACTTTGTACTGAGTCACGTGTATTTATATATGTCACCGTAAAATTGTAAATACCGTTAGATTATAATCTATCTCGTGATATTGTAAACTGTCGAAAGATTGTGAACCGTAACATAGTTGTTACAATTTAACGCATTATTTTTCGATAGGTTTATATATTATTAGATAGGTTAGTGAAATTTGGCGGTTTCACTTCGATAGATTCTACCTGGTAATGATGCGTTAATTTTTTAACAACTGTAACGGTTCACAATCTTGCGACAGTTTACAATCTCGCGAGATAGAATATAATCTAACATTAATTACAATTTTACGGTAACATATATATTTCTAAAAATACTAAATATCTCTGTATTATGTATATATTTATGTATACCCTAGCATCTAGCATATCCGTTACCCTAGCATCCATAACACAAGCCTTACAGTGCTTACTTTGGGCTAAGCTAATTGGTGTGAATTTATGAAATATTATTGTATATCGGTTTTATAATGACGCCATTCCGAGGTCGCGGGTTCTATTCCCTCTAAGGCAATGTTGGAAATAAACTTTTCTCTATTATCTTGGGTCTACGTGTTTTATCTACCGTTGTTTTTATTCGGTTTCCATAACACATGTGCTTTAATATCGGTTTTCACGGTGACGCCACTTTCCGGCCGGGTTCGATTAACGACCGAACTATGTTGAATACGAACTTTTGTTTATTGGCTTGGGGCTTGTGATGTTGTTTCAATATATATTGTAGACGACATGCGAATACGTTCATTGAGGCGTCGTCATCTCTGAGCTCATCTGTTCTATTCCTAGCTGAATAAAACCCAACAATTTTGTCTGATAGTAACCATTAAGAGTTTTGGCATTTGGAGCAAGGCAGCGAAATACTTGTATTTCGCTGAGTTCACGGAGATTTCAGTACATCCCTACAGAAACAGGGGAACGGAATATATTTTCATTCAATAACCATTGTTAAAACATAATTGGGCTTGCAACATCATGAAATTATAAAAAGAAACGCTGTAAATGAGGCTGTATGGACTTATTACCCTTTGCTTTTCCTTACGGAAAAATCATGACAAAAAGCTGTATTTTCTGCTAATTCTAACTAATTAGATTGCTTATTTTTAAATAGAGTTTGAAATAGAATAATAAAACCCCTAGGGAATAGGATGTTTTCATTGTTTGTTTATCATTCATTGATCATCTATCATTCAAGGATCGGCTCTCATCATCATCAAGAACCGGCAGTATAGCTTAGACCTTCGCCTATCTCATAAACTACAATACGACTTTTTGGCGGGAGCGCGAAGCGTCACTTTAATGGTTTTAGGTTTCTTGTTAAATTTTACGTTGTGGTTGATATTAGTGTGTAATAATGGTGGGTTGTTAACCACTGAGTGTTTCTGATTATGCATGAGTGTTGCCAAGTGAAACAAAACAGGTTAGAAGGTGTCTTTTCGCGTTCTCTCAAGAAGGCCACGAGGAGGTTTCAGTAAAACCCCACTTCTTTACTGAAACCTAGGAAATTACTCAAGAACATACAAGAAAGATTATACTTACTTGACACTGGCTAAATGCACAAATTGTGCAAGCCAAAAATAAACAAAAAAACTGCAATACAATAACTTTAAAATATCTATGGTTATAGAAAAAGCTAGGGAACGTGACAAAACAATATTATAACCTTCATTTATAAAGAATTATTAATTTTTAAATTCTTTTTTTTACTTATCACAATTAGGATGATGTAGGATCAAGTTTTAACAAACGCGTCATAAAATTACGCTTTTTTTTCTATAGGAGTATGCAGAGATCACAGATTTCCACATTACACGATCCTGACATACATCTCTCGCTTCTTCAACTCTCATCACACCATTCATACAAGTTCGTCGGTTGAGGGTTCTTTTGACCCGGCCTTTATTCATGGTCATTAGTAGATGTTATGGTCATTAGTATGGGATTTATTTAAGAATTTTTTTTATCATTTCGTGACCAGCTACTGTGTGTCGAAGATAGGTTCAAGAAGTAAGTTTGCGGACAATGGTACCGGTATCAAGTGTAATAAAAGACGGAGAGTAGACCGATATATTCGTCTATTGTACTCGATTTATTGGAGGATTGATCAGCTTCAATGACGCAATGTCAGTTACGCCATAACTTCCCGAGTTCTTAACCGATTTTAATAATTTTTGTGTGGAATCGAATCAACACATTTCGGACCAGATTGTGACGGGCCCGAATTTTAAAATTTACACAAAACACACATGAAACATTGACTCTATGGGATTTCCAATTAAAACGAAAAGCGCGCGCTTTTTGAAAGTTTTCATTATTATGGAATTTTAAAATTTACTAAATATTATTGATTGTTTTTCTTAAATTTTTACGATCCGCCCCAATTTATGGTACTAGCGAAGTTTTATGCTTAGCGACTGCATCGCCTAGTTTAATTTGCAATTAATGGAAGCTCTATTGACTAATATTGATATCTAGAATACAACACCGCCAATCAGATGCGTTTCCGTCTTTCGGTTGAGGCATAGACCTTTTCCCCGCCACTTTGGCGATGTTGTCGTCTGTGGTTCAATCTGATTGCATTTGATTGCTGACTTCGATACAAAGCACAAGTATAAATGATTTTTTCTTTTTCCATCGGACATCCAGACGCACTGTGCGCTACCACCCTTTCTTGGTTGCTATTCCTACCTGTCGCACCAAGCGCTTCTCAGCATCTTTCATAATGCGCACAGCAAAGCAGGGGAACCCTTTTCCGAGTACTAATAACCCGTCCGTTTTTAAAGCCAGCGTGAATAGGCACCTTCTGAGTTAGCTCCTTCCATCGTGGATCCTGTCTTGGCCCTCGGGCTTGATAGGGATCAAGAGCGAACCCATTTAAAAATGAATTGCTGTACAATAACTATAAAACTAACCGAATTGTACGCATATTATTGCAATTGTTAAAAAAACCGGCCAGGTGAGAGTCGGAATTGCGCATGAAGGGTTCCGTACAAACTTTTAGATAAGTAAAAAAATCACGTTTGTTGTATGGAAGCCCCCTTAAATATTTTTTGTATTATTTATTATTAAAGTAAAAATACAACTGAGTATTTTGTGAATATTTCAAGTGCCTACCTGTTGCCATTATTGATATCAAGAAAAAAGGGCAAAAAAAGTCGCAATTGTTGTATGGGAGCCCCCTTAAATATTTATTTTATTTTTAGTATTTGTTGTTATAGCGGCAACAGAAATACATAATTTGTGAAAATTTCAACTGTCTAGCTATCGCGGTTCTTGAGATACAGCCTGGTGACTGACAGCGAAGTCTTAGTAATAGAGTCCCGTGTTTACCCTTTGGGTACGGAACCCTAAAAAGAGAAATTGTGTATACTAAGAGTCCATTTCCCGGATTCCTGCTTCACTATAACATCCACCCGCAAAAAATTTTGTCCCATGCAATTACCCCGCAATATCGCAATCGGAGTCTTAACTATAAAAAAACCGTTTACAATAATGCAATTTTTCTTATCGGTCAGTAAGATTTTTATAAGACACAAATTCAACCTTACACACCTAGTAATAAGGGTCATGACGTGAATCGGATCGCACTAAAGTCAATCTGCGTAAACATATTTTGTGTAAATAAAACTCCAATTTAACGTAATTTTTTTTATTTATTGCTTATCACACAACCTTATCACATATGTATAAGTGTATACACTAAGATCTTTGTAACTTAAATTTGTGAAGGATAGGTCTGAAAAGGTTTTTAATAAAAACCACTGGTCGCCAAACTTTTTAAATTAAGCAAAAAAAAAATATAATTTACAACTTTATATGTATGTAAAAAACGTCTGAACAATCGTATGTACCTAATATTCAGTTGTAAACAGTGCTTTATAAAAATACACTCATATTTTTTTAATTTATTATATAAGTTTTGTCTGTTGTCTGTAATTGTGCCCTTTAAATAAAAATAAATTTGCTATAGAGAATTGGGTGGCATTAAAAATAAGTGAGTGTATATTGTTATTTTTCTTAATATAATCATGAGTAAAGTTAGGAAATTCTTATTGATTTAATACAATTAAAATAAACAATTTAAGACAACATCGCATACATTCTGAGCTCTGATAACTATTTTACATCAAAAGCTTGGCAGACGTGAAAGTATTTTATACTAAAAGGTTAGTAGACTCTGCTAACTATTTCACAAAAGGTTAGTGGACTCTGCTAACTATTTTACACCAAAAGTATGGTAGACTCTGCTAACTATTTAACAAAAGGTTGGTAGACTCTGCTTACTATTCAACAAAAGGTTGGTAGACTCTGCTAACTATTTAACAAAAGGTTGGTAGACTCCGCTAACTATTTCACAAAAGGTTGGTAGACTCTGCTTACTATTTAACAAAAGGTTGGTAGACTGCATACTATTTTACACCAAAAGCTTGGCAGACTAGAAAACACAGATCTGAATAGTTATAGGACATGTTTTCGCTTTCGCTTCCTAGAACAGCGGCCATTTTTATATAGGTACCACTATTTATCATTCGCATATTGAAAACATGTATTTTTAATTATTTTTTGGCAATGTTATGAGCAAATAACATGTAATGCCAATCAGCGTATTCCGCGAAATAAAAAAAAAACTCCGAAAGATGTTTGTCTGATGTATACGAGCATTATTACCTGAGTCATGAGTATTTATATATTTATTTCTAGAAATATGATGTATCTATGTAACTTATACGTTGTCCCTACCTTAGTATCCATAACACAAACCTAACAGTGCTTACTTAAGGCTAGGCTAATTGGTGTGATTAAAAAAAATATTATTATTAAGCTATACCCAACTTATAATTTGACTCAACTTGTTTGATGTTGATTAGAAATTACTAATATATACATGTGTGAATCTTATTCACAGGCTTCGTAATAAGTAATTATAAAGTGCGGTGTAATTAAGTATGATCCGTGCTCACAAAATACATGGCTTAGAGAACTGTTTCCGTAATAACAGTTACAAAAAAAAACAAATACTTAATCTATGAACTCACCACGAGACTTTTTGGCGGGAACGGGATGCGTCACTTTGGTGGTTTTGTTTTTTGCGTTAAAATTTGTGTTGTGGTCGATATTAGTGCGTAATAATGGTGGATTATTAACCACTAAGTGTTTGTGGATTGCATAGTATTGGCAAATGAAACAGAACAGCGGAAGTTGTCTTTTTCTGCTGTTTCAAGAAGTCTACGGTGACGTTTCAGTAAAACACCACACCTTATTTGAAATCTAGGGAAAGAGATATTTCAATGTTCATTTATTGATTATCTATCATTCATGAAGAACTAATGAAGTAAAGAAATAACTGAAGACTAGACTGTATGGGCATTGAACCTTTTGCCTTCCTATACGGGAAAGCTTAACAAAAAAAAAACAACGCGAGTCAAAACTATCTCTTATTAAGAACTATGTCATAACAGTAACATTTTTTAAATAAATTTTTGTCATGAATGCGTGTACTTTAAGCTGTATTGATATTAAATAAATTATTTTCTTAATGAGATGATAATGAACGATGATGAGAGCTATTTACGAATGATTATATGTTAAACGGAAGATAAATGAATAATGGAATAATCCATTGCCCTAGGTATCGGACACTTGAGAGCTCTTTTCTCCATTCGATTTTCAACTTAAACATCTACATATATATGTAGTTCAATATCCGTTTAGAAATATAGTAATTTTATGGCGTTAAAGTGTTATTTGACAAAGTTTTGATAACTTTTTTGAAGGCCGCACGATTTCAATTGTTATCGGGTTTGAATAGTTATACGACGGACCTTATTGCTACGTTAATAAGATCTAAATTACTTTACACTAATCCCTCTGCAGTCATTAATACCCAAAATCCGCACTGTACCCGCATTGTGGCAGCACACTCAAAACTACACCACAATTTCTCCTTTTATTTGCTTTTCACAATCCTAACCTGCTACCGCGTTTATCGCAGATTTAAACAACAAAAAATATTTAAATTACCGCCAAAAACTCGGAAAGGGCAATTTATTTCCCCATTTAATGTATTACAGATCTTTTTAAATTAAGAAAACCTTGCTTGTAAAAATGCATTAGAAAAATTAAATTAACCTCCACGCTGTTTTGCCCTTCGAATTATCATCAATTCTGTAATTTAGCCCTTGCTCATAAGGTTTTTTTTAAGTCTTACCAGCAAGAGCTGGTTAGGAGTCCTGGTCTCATATCGGTTTACCGGCGTTAGCTGATAAAACGGGCTTCCCCTGGCTCAAAAAGTTCAAAAGTGTAAAAGTGTAAGTACTCTGGTGGTGGTACTCGACTCGCTTGCCAGAGAAGTCCTAGACTCATTTCGGTTACCGGCGTTGACTGATAAAACCGGCTTCCCCTGGCTAAAAAAGTTAAAAAGCGTAAATGGTGGTACTCGGCTCGTTACCCAGAAAAATATGGGTTTTCTTTTTACCTGTGGTAAATTCTTTCATAACGTTGGAGTTAGTTTCTTCACATTTTTTCAGTAGACACTTTTTATCGATTATCTCGTAAACATGAATTTTACACATAGGAGGTCTTAAAGTCGCAACGACGTTATGAAAATCAATTCTTAAGGAGTAAACTTCAAAAAAAATCTTTCACAATTAGAAAACTTCGTTATGACAGGAAGACAAAGGCTCTATTTTCGTATATGCCGCAGCTAATTGGCTTAATAAAGAGCTCATTATTTTTACTAAACGGCACCGTTAAAACAATGGCCGTAGATACAGCCATTCAATAACAGCTAGGCGAGAACGACTTCTCTAACCTAGAATTATCAATTTAGTTCTGTTTTCTGTCACCTGGCGCTGAAAAATAAACTGTCAATATGGCGTCGACGAGTTTAATCTCTCACAATTTATATTTTTATCCAAGATAATTACATTACAATGTTCTGCTGTTTTTGATTCAGAATTTTAACAAGTCAGGTCTGAGGTAGGTATATTTCATCAGTCTGTGAAATCTTTCAAAACTTCTCTGAAGTCTTACAGCTATTTGGCTTCACATTTTTCTTTTATTTATTTATATATATGTCGGGTTGAACGTCAGGATTTTAGTCCGAACCTTCCGATATCATATGGGCAGAGTTAGAAATCGTACACTGAGAAGATGTTGTAATTTTACGGTAATTTGAAGGCACTTAGCCAAACTTAGGACAGTTCCGTGACGACGTCTACACTTGATGGCGACTCGTTGAACCGGAGCTCTCGCGTTGACAACATCACGACTCTGTCGAAGCGCGAGATATCGTAGTTTCTTATGTTGGCCGGCTAGAGGGCGCCTTGCGTTTCGTTTAGTGTCCGTACTCATGACCGGATACGACATACATATATGTATAATATTATTGAAGTGAAATTTTCTGAAGCATCGTTGTGATTTGAAATTCGATGAAACGAAAAAGCGACAGGTAAAAAGAAACAGACACATAAATTCATAAGCTTTAACGTAGGGGAAAATGAGATAGGAAGCATTATACAGTGTCTCTTATGGTCGTGGTTCTCTTTGCGCTCTTCTTCGTCTCCCTCCACTCGTGTTTACCAAGGCATAGTGGGAGTTTGCTTGGGCGTCAGCGTTGTACGTGTGTTAATACGTGTTTGTGTGGGCATGCTTAGTACAAAGCTTGAGAGAAGGCATCACAACAACCATGGTTTTGTATACGTGTACGTTTTATTTTTGAAGGTTTTACTTCTACCACGTGTGAATTGCACACATGCTTTTTTTTTTAAATTTTATATTGTTTGTTAAATAAATTTTGGGTTTTTTTGGAATACTAGCTTTTCCACAAGGCTTTGCTCGCGTAAATGTAGACTAACGATTGAAAGTTATATTCTATCCCTCGGAAACAGTGTGTTTTCGGGATGAAAGGTATATTTCCTTTTTTGTTCCCCTGACAAAATGTATGCAAAATTTCATGATAATCAGTTAGAAACAAACATACTCATTTTAGTACTCATAATATAGTTAAGATTGTCTGAAATTATTTTCGTTTGCGAACTTACTGGTGCTCTAGTCTAGTTTACTTTTTGGTATAAGTTAATGCTATACTTTGTCAATGGTTGATGCACAAATTGCCTTCGCAATTTGATCGCGTTATGATTTTAACATAGGCTACATTTTAAGCGGTGTATTTAGCTTGTAAACCCCGATTTTAACGGATTTATTTCGTTCTTTTTTATAGCTCGAGTTCTGTTAATATAAAGTAGTGTTAGAAAGTTGTTTTTTGAAAATCCTTAATGGATTCAGCCCGTCAAGTGTTGACGACGGGTATGTTCAGGACTCTTCCACACCTTAGGGCTTGGAGCGTAAGCGGGACATACTTAAAAACTAAAAACCACTGGGACGTACCAAATATCTACTGAGGTTCAGTGGGTTCGCTTGTGGCAATCGACACTACGACCGACACCTTTCTCGCTCTAGATTATAAGGTTCTTATGTAACAGAAAGGGATGGAACGACGGGAAAATTACGAAGGGCTAATTAAGATAGTTGGCTGCGATATAATTCTAAAGTCAGGGCTAGATAGCAGTCGTCATTCATCCGCCATTCATCGGCTATGAAAATATATGAGGCATTTCGTTTCATACGGAATGAGGAAGTAGATATGTTTATAAATAAATTATGGGACGACCTTCGCGACATTAGATTTTACATGATACAAATTTGATTGGTTTTAATCTGTGCACAATGAAATGAGGATGAATTAAAAAAGTTGTAAAGCTTTTTAAAAGATGGCAGGGTTCGCATTTGTGTTTAGGTTTAATTGGTAGAATTTTTAATGATAAGTTTTGTCTGTGATGGACGATGATAAAAAGTTATATGTTCCAATAAGATGAAGGGGGAATACAAATTATGAAAGCTTCTTTTCTTACTAACCTTTTTGACATTTTCTTAACGAGTGCATGATTATTTATTGCGAAATTTCGGTTTTTTTTAATATTACTTAGGGGCCGTCCATTAATCACGTGATGTTTTTTTTTTTTTTTGGCATTTTTAACCCCCCCCCCCCCCCCCCTCCCTTGGTGATACATGGTGAGGTTTAAGACTATCCCCCCCCTCCCCCCTATATCACTTGTATTTTTTAGTATCTACAAAGAATCTTATTTTTTTTTAAATATCATTAAATACAGGTATAAGTTATCATTAAATTTTATTATAAAAAATTAAAGACTACAATAATAACGTTTAGAGGTAGAGAGAAAGGTTGCAGGTTGTTTTTTGACTGTCATAAAAATAATGAAAAAAATTCGAAAAACTTTTTTATACTAATACTTGAACAAAATTTAATGTACATTATCCTCAGACTACGGATTAGCAAGACTTTCTTCAACACCAATAACTGGATAAGCATCTTGCAAGTCAGTTGTTGGCACAGTGCTTTGTTGAAGATCAACATCGGTTTCATCAAACCATTCGGCATCATCATTTTCGCGCATGACGCAGAGAATCTCTCTCGATCTATCATTCGATCTTCGCGTGAGGATGCGGGAACTGCGGGAAGGATGAACATTATGCATCTCTAGACTATTATTGGTCGGATTCAGATGCTTGTGACAAGAATTCATTGTACAGAAGTAGTAAGCCGCTTTCGTTTTGTACGCGTTTGACGAAAAAATAAATACACGTGATATATTACTACACCCCCCCTCCCCCCTTGTGATATTTCGTGATTTTTTTATGGATTTCTCCCCCCCCTTTCGAGCCTCACGTGATTAATGGACAGCCCCTTATTGGATTGAAAACTTCTTTAGCGGCGTTGTGCACTTTTTGGGATGAGTTAAAAATGTTAAACTCGCGTAAGGACACGTGACATGATCCAAAATTTGTGAGACGGTCGGAGAGTAGACCGCGGCGCGGCGCGGCGTAGGAAAGGAAGTAATATCCCCCTCTCTTTCTACCGCGTGGCGAAAATGTATCCCTGCTCCTGCTGTTTCGTTTAAGCTGCGCAGGGCGCTTGCGCGAGTGTGCGTGTGTCTTTGTTGACATGTTTGTGTACGATAACGCAATAAATGAATATTGTATTTTACCACATAAATGATAGTACTTTTATACTGATAATGAGAGCATTTCGTGCGAAATGATTCCCTAACCATTCCAAAATATCAAAAATGCACAACGTTGATATTCATGTTGTCATTTCTGCCGGCACTCCCGGAGTGCAATTTTAAAATAAGAATTGATTTTCATAAAAGTCACCGTGTATGAAAAAAAAATTAAGAGTAATATTAGTGATCGAAAGGCAGCGTAACGTTTTTGTGCTCCTATCGTGCGCACCTTTCATTTTTATTTTGAAGTTTTGTTTTATTATTTTCTGTGCCTGTACAAAGACAATTCTTAAGGAGAAAACTCTAGTCGTGCGTCGGAGCACACGCTTTTTCCAACATTTAGTTTTCATTTTTAAAACAATAGATTCAGAGATTAGTGTCACATAATACCTTTAGCGCAACGTCTATTTTAAGCCAAATTATGCATACAACACTAGCTCACGTACTGTTTTACGTCAATCAATGCCGTCACAGTAATAACAGTCAAAACAGTCATCGTGATTAGAGAGTTTTTTCACGTATATTAAACCAACTTTCACGATCGACATAAAACGAATGACAAATGACTATTTTAAAAATAAAATTATGTAACGTTAAATAAAACAAAACAATTTTATAATTCTTATATATTTTATGCATTTTTCAATGCAATCTTATAAGATAAATTATCATAATAGAAAAATACAAAAATAAATGGACTCGGGTCACAAGTAAATTCTCAGGCGGAAATCGAACCAGCAACCTTTGGAAATCCGGTCCAATGCTCTCCAAATACAAGGCTCGGTAGCTCAATTGGGAGAGCATTGGACCAGATTTTATTTGTATAAACAACAAAGGCCTCCCCCAAGAATCTCCACAGTGACCAGTCCTGCGCTGCCCGCATCCAGATGCTTACCGCGACCTTTACCAGATTGACGGTCCACCGAGTGGGAAGCCTGTCCACATTTTCCGGTCCAGGGTCACCACTCAAGAACTTTTCTTCCCCTAACGGCCATCAGTTCTACGAGCTATGTGCCCCACTGCCACTTCAGATTGGCAATTCTGCTGGCTATGTCGGTTGCTTTGGTTTTTCAACATTTCTGATTCGATCACGTAGTAAAACTCTGAGCATAGACCGCTCCATACCCCTTTGGGTGACTTAGCTTTCGCATTAGGCCCATAGTAAGGGATCACGTCTCCGTTCCGTACGACATCACTGGCAACACACTATGGTCAAAAACTTTAGTGTTGAAACATTGCGGTATTTTGGACGAGAAGTCGCGAATGTTCTCGAACTGTTTGTATAAATTTAGTAGTTAGGAATGTGCCCGATTAAAATATTGGAAGGTTAGTTAGTTACGCGGATTTTTTTTCCGCACTTAGCCTCTTGATTGGGCCATTGTGCGTATCTTGGGTTTTCTTACTCAAAAAAAAAAATATCGTTCCAAAAGTGGTAATTAATGATTATATAATTAATAAAACAAATATTATTCGTAATTTACATATAAAAATTATTTAATATTTCCGTCAACCTCCCTATATGTGCCAAATGCTTGTGTTACGAGTAGGAGTATGTCTATAGTAAACAGGCGATAATCGAACTCGCTCCTCTGCTTGGGTTAAGTAACTATATTTCAATAGGTCACCGGGATATTTAGCTTCTGCCGCTACATACATAGCATGTATTCAAATAGACACATCATGAATACGAAAAGACGTCAAACAGTTTTCTCTGCTTGGGGTCACCCATCCCATGGCTGGCCTCTGCAAAGGTGACTTGACATTATTTATCGCGTACAGTTTGAATTTCTCACAGAACGTGTACTGTGACAACGAACATGGTTTAACTGTATGTTGAATTATGGACGCAGGAACGGCCAAACGAAAGCGAAAAGATCACCGTTTTGGCACGCTCCGCGCTCTCGATGGGAATGGGGGTATTTTGGGCCGGCTGTGACGTCACCGTTTGCGTTTCACACCAGCTCCTATACGTACCGCCGAATGCCGGCTGGATTGTGTCACATTTTTGTTAGGACGACAGACGTGAGAATGAATGACGCTGGTATTGTATGCGATAGGTTGGTGTTGTGGTGAAGACTTTTCTGCGATTATGTATGTTAAGCGACGTTTGTAAAGGTTAGGCTACGGATGGGTGACCGAAAAATCAGGTCGAGTTTTAAACGGATGATTTATTTATAATTTTTATATATTTTATGCATTTTCAATGCGATCTTATAAGATAAATTATTATAATAGAAAAATACTAGAAAAAATCGACTCGGGTCACAAGTGAGTCTCAGGCGGGAAACGAACCCGCAACCTTTGGAAATCCGATCGATTTTTTCTAGTATTTTTCTATTATAATAATTTATCGGATGATTTATTCTGAATCTTATAATTTGATATAAAAATTTAACAGCCAATACTGAAATAACTAAATACCTATATAGTATATGTACGTTATCGATGATCTTAAACAAAGTGCTCCTTTTCTATTAACATTAAATTCTTATATACAAACTAGCGGCCCGTCCCAGCTTCGCACAGGTGGACAAAATTCTTTAATTTTTTTCTATTATTAAATATTTTTCTGTTAGCGCCATCTAGCGTCCGATAGACGAACTACGCGTGGTTTACGCGTTGCTATGGTAACGCATATACAATGCGAAAAGAGCGGGAAAAGGAGCGGACAGACAAACACACAAACAACTGTGATCTTAGATTATAGATTCGTAATCTACCATTGGTGTGAGTTTCGTGTTAATAAACAATTAGGATTACCCCCTTATTTGAGGCCATCAACGTCAAAACTCGTAATAACTAAGAAACCCATACAGTTACACGTCGCCTTGTGATTTATTGCACAGCAAATAGTTTGGAAATCCTAACCGTTGGTGCAACGGTAGCGATCCTGCCTTTCGCATCGACGGTCCTGGGTTCGAATCCCGGAAAGGCAGATGTTGGTGTGATGAATACGGGCATTTGTACTCGAGTCATGGGTATTTATATATATTTCTATTAATGTTTCATTTCTATGTATGATATATGTATGTCTATCCGTTAGCCTAGTATCCATAACACAAGGCTTACAGTGCTTACTTTGGGCTAGGCTAATTGGCGTGAATGTAAGAAATATTATTATTATTACATCAAGGTAGAATAATTAATTACACAGGTCAACAAAAAATTTTCCCAGAGACGTGAGTATACTTTTCCGAAGGATTTTGGTGTGCTGAACCCAAATCCGGTAGCAGAATTGCTCTATCACGTCAGGTTTTTGAGATATTCTAACCTAAAAGTGTAAAAAACGCTGTTTTCGCCCATTTTTGAGGTTATGTGATCCTTTAGTTTTTAGTTTACCTAAGAAACTACAGGGGTAATCTTAAAGAACAAGTCTTGAACTTTCAAAAGGGCGTTGAGTTTGTTTACAAATTCTTTTTTTTTTTGCTGAGATATCGTATTATGAAGTTCATTTTTCTCAATTTTTCTTCATACTACCTATACTGTCATTAGTTTAGTTTAGGTCAGATTCAGATCTCATAAAGCTGACGTGATGCTCTATCACTGCGACTGGATTTGGATTCAGCACACCAAAATCCTTCGGGAAAATATACTCAGGTGTCTGGGTAAGAAACTTTGTAAAATTTAGTTGACTTGTTATTATTACATTATATTAAAATAATTAAAGGCCATAGGACGATAAGAATACCGAATCGGCCCCAGAGAGGTATCTGGCTCATAATTTTAGGAAATGTTGGTACTCATAAGATACGTCGATGCTGAAAGTTTCAGCTTTTTATCTATTACCGTTTCTGAATAAATCTAAAAATACTGAATTTCAGTAAAAAAATTCATTCTCAGCACCATGTGAATCGATTGATCTAAATACAGGATATGTTTTGGGGCATGGTGGTAGCTTCTAAGAAAAAAAATATAAGCAATATCTGTTCATAAGAACCTATAAAAAAACGAGGTTATTTTCTTGATTTTAATTTTTAATCATGTTACGGGAACGCTAAAAATATGAATCTATTTTTTTTTAATTCCTCATTCAATTTTCGATGAAATTGTGATCTTGGGATTTTTTTTAAAACGTTACGCCATATTGAAAAAAAATAAAAACCGATTAGCTGCTCAAAAATTGATTTCTTATTATGATTTAACTCTTGCAATGATAAAATACAGAACATTTGCAATTATTGTACTAGTGAAAACAACAGAATAAATTATGAACACTCATATAAAAATATTTTTTCTCTTTTCAATAACTTTAATATTAATATTTAATTATAAACTATTCAAATGTATCAATTATATTAATGTGTTAATAATAAAATCTTCTTATGAATTTGTGACTAGTCCTCGTCGCTATCTTCATCAATCACAGTGGGGATATTGTCTTAATTGAATAAAGTATTAAGTATTGCTGCTGGTTTGGGGATTTTAGCCAAATATCGTCCATGCGCCAGGTAAAAAATTATTGCAGCTTAGTGTGAACAACAACCAATTGTCCTTAATCCACAACAGTATTTGTGAGTTGCAACAGTTCTTTTAATTTGAACTTCAATACATTCTTCTGTATCATAATCACATACAACCTCTAAATTAAATGGTGAATAATCAGTACTTGATTGAGATTCAACAATTCACTTGTATCTGAAGGTAATTCATTCTCCAACGATGTATCCTGATCCTCGTCGTCAAGTTTCGTTTTCTTATATTTTTTGATCGACAATTATTCCACAAAACATCACCAACTACAATTGGATGATCAAAGATCGTTGAAAAGTCTTCAGCATCTTCATCAGATTATATATATTTTGGAGTACCTCGCGTTTGTTTAATGAATTTTGAACAAATACAGCACTTTGGATTATATGTTTTAGATGACGACATATTTTCACTTATATAATTATATAATTAGATAAAATTAATTATTAAAAACAGAAAAAGTACGACCAATACTTGTTTAGAATATCAACAAATAATTTTAAGGTTATCTACAAATCTGGCGGGTTTTCATGAAAATAGAAAACAGTGTCACCAGTTTTGAATTACAGTGCCATCTTATGGGTGCTGAATTAACTAATAATTGAGCGGGAAAGTTTAAATTCCCTTAAACGTAGTTGAATTATATAAACAATATTGTTTTGTACTGATTTAATAATTATAGTGATAAATAAAGTTTATAATAATGATTAGAGTTCATTATATGAAGAACGATCTGAACGACCTGGTGGTGGATGCTTTCCGTACGGGAGGGTCAAAATACTTCAAAACCCACCGTCCCAAATTGAAGAAACTCTCAGCACATACACTCGAACTCATGGATAAGAGACATGAAATGAGATTGCAAGACTCAGCGGATGCCCTACGTTATAGACAGCTTAATAGACAGATCTCGAAGTCGCTGACGAGCGACCTTCGCCAATTTAATACCGAGCGTATTAAAGAGGCCATAGAGCGGAACAAAGGCTCCAAAGTGTTCGCTAGCGATCTGTCTATTGGGCAAAGTCAACTGACGAGGCTGAAAACTGAGAACGGCAGTATCATATCATCGACTCCTGAAATCCTGAGAGAGATTGAGGTTTCTATAGGCAGCTGTATTCCAGTATTACACCAGGCCAAAGCAAAGCTCGAGATCCTAGAGCCAAGCTTACCCGACACTATACCGAAGATATCCCGGACGTCAGCCTGTACGATATTAGAATGGCCCTCAAACAGCTAAAGAACAACGAGGCGGCGGGAGATGACGGAATTACAACAGAGCTTCTGAGAGCGGGCGGCACGCGGTACTTAAAGTCCTCCAGAAGCTCTTCAATTCTGTTATCGTCCAGGGCAAAACGCAGAAGGCAAGGAGCAGAAGCGAGGTGATTTTGTTCTTCAAAAAGGGCGATAATACCCTACTGAAGAACTACAGACCCATATCGCTTCTGAGCCATGTCTACAAGCTATTTTCGAGGGTCATTACGAATCGTCTTGCTCGCAGGTTTGACGACTTCCAACCTCCCGAACAAGCCGGTTTCCGAAAAGGCTTTAGCACCATAGACCACATTCATACGCTGCGGCAGGTTATACAGAAGACTGAAGAGTATAATCGGCCACTCTGCTTGGCGTTTGTGGACTATGAGAAGGCCTTTGATTCGATCGAGACTTGGGCGGTGCTGCAGTCTCTCCAGAGGTGCCAAGTGGACTGCAGGTTTATCGAAGTGTTAAGGTGCCTATACCAAAACGCCACTATGTCGGTCCGAGTACAGAGCCAGAGCTCTAATCCTATCCAACTACAGCAAGGAGTGAGACAGGGAGACGTTTTCTCTCCGAAACTGTTCACTGCTGCGTTGGAGGATATTTTTAAGCTTCTGGACTGGAATGGACTTGGCATCAACATCAACGGCGAGTACCTGACACATCTTCGGTTTGCCGATGATGTGGTCCTAATGGCTGAGACCTTGGAAGACCTGAGCACCATGCTCGAAGATCTCAGTAACGCATCCCAACGAGTGGGTCTTAAGATGAAGATGGACAAGACGAAAATTATGTTCAACGCCCATGTTACACCCGCTCCAGTAAATGTTGGGAACGTTACACTCGAAGTTGTTGACCACTATGTTTACCTAGGACATACAATACAGTAAGGTAAGTCCAACTTCGAGAAAGAGATCTCTAGTCGAATCCAACTCGGGTGGGCAGCGTTCGGGAAGCTGCGATACATTTTCGCGTCCAAAATACCTCAGTGCCTTAAGACGAAAGTCTTTAACCAGTGTGTGTTGCCAGTGATGACTTATGGCAGTGAAACGTGGTCGTTCACTATGGGTCTTGTAAGAAGGCTCAAGGTCGCCCAGCGGGCAATGGAGAGAGCTATGCTTGGTGTTTCCCTACGCGATCGAATCAGAAATGAGGAGATCCGTAGGAGAACAAAAACAGCCGACATAGCTCAAAGAATTGCGAAGCTGAAATGGCAATGGGCAGGACACATAGGAAGGAGAACTGATGCCGGTTGGGGCGGAAAGGTTCTCGAATGGCGACCGCGTGCCGGACGACGCTCAGTGGGTAGGCCCGCTACGAGGTAGACCGACGATCTGGTTAAGGTCGCGGGAAAACGCTGGATGCGGGCAGCACAGGAGCGATCGTTGTGGAGATCCTTGGGGGAGGCCTATGTCCAGCAGTGGGCGTCGTACGGCTGATATGATGATATGAAGAACAATTATTTTTATATGAGTGTTCATAATTTATTCCGTTGTTTTCACTAGTACAATAATTGCAAACGTTCTGTATTTTATCATTGCAAGAGTTAAATCATAATAAGAAATCAATTTTTGAGCAGCTAATCGGTTTTTATTTTTTTTCAATATGGCGTAACGTTTTAAAAAAAATCCCAGGATCACAATTTCATCGAAAATTGAATGAGGAATTCAAAAAAAATAGATTCATATTTTTAGCGTTCCCGTAACATGATTAAAAATTAAAATCAAGAAAATAACCTCGTTTTTTTATAGGTTCTTATGAACAGATATTGCTTATATTTTTTTTCTTAGAAGCTACCACCATGCCCCAAAACATATCCTGTATTTAGATCAATCGATTCACATGGTGCTGAGAATGAATTTTTTTACTGAAATTCAGTATTTTTAGATTTATTCAGAAACGGTAATAGATAAAAAGCTGAAACTTTCAGCATCGACGTATCTTATGAGTACCAACATTTCCTAAAATTATGAGCCAGATACCTCTCTGGGGCGGATTCGGTATTCTTATCGTCCTATGGCCTTTGCTACTTTTTTGACATTATTTCTTACATATGACGGATGATATCTAGACACTGCATTTTATCCGATAATCTTCTCGTGCGTACTCGGGAAAGGTCGGGATTCGTCGACCCCGGTCACTGGGTCACCCGGAATAACCGGGACGCCAGCTCTAGATCAATTGCAACATGACCTTAATTCCACAGCAATATGGTTCATATTGTTCTCTAAATAATATTATCGACAAAGTGTATTTATTAAGTTTGGAATTTATTACTTTGCAATTTTTTTTTACATTCACACAAATTATTTTATTTCAAAGTAAGCACTGTAAGGCTTAATGGATACTAAGGTAACAGATAGACATACATTATATCATACATAGATATGTTATATTCATAGAAATATAAAAATACCCCATGACTCAATACAAATGCTCGTATTTATCATACAAACATGCGCTTTCCGAGACCCAAACCAGAGACTGTTCGATGCGAAAGACAGGATCGCTACCGTTGCACCAATCGGTCGACGGTTTGCGGATGAGAGCACTAATGACTTTTATGCCATTATTCGTAATGGCATAGCATCTCTGGTGCGTCGGCTGCGAGGGAGTCAGATCAGAGACCTGAGTATGATAGGACATATGATGGACTCGGCTCAGCTTAGCTGGCTTATATACATATATATACCACAGATGCTAGTGACAATTTTACTGAATTTCTATGTTAGTCTTGATTTAATTTAATTCTGTACAATTTCAAATAAATTATATTGTTATATTTTAATTGATTGACGACCGTTTGGTGCAACGGTAGCGATCCTGCCTTTGGCACCGACGGTCCGGGTTCGAATCCCGGTAGGGGCAGATGTTTGTATGATGAAAACGAGCATTTGTACCTGAGTCATGGATATTTATATATATTTATATGAATATTACATATCTATGTATTATATATGTATGTTTATCCGTTACCCTAGCATCCATAACACAAGCCTTACTGTGCTTACTTTGGGCTAGGCTAATTGGTGTGAATGTAAAAAAATATTTATTTATTTTATTTATTTATATATGTATGTCTATCCGTTACCCTAGTATCCATAACACAAGCCTTACAGTGCTTACTTTGGGCTAGGCAAATTGGTAAATGTAAAAAATATTTATTTATTCATCATACGGAACCCTAAAAGGTATGGTCCAATCGCAGTAAAAATAGCCCACCCCTCTGACGTCACACACACGGTCCCAATTAGATCGTAAAAGCGCCCATAACCATCGGCCCGTGATCATGTGACCTTTATAGTTCGTGTATTGTCTATGGTTGCGTTGGCTGCTTTTATGTGCAATCAACATCGCATCAATCTATTCAGAACTGTCAAATTTCTCCATTCCATTTTCAACTTAAAGTCTAACCTATTAAGTTCAATTTCAACTCAGAAAAATTTACAATTTGTGGTTAGTTGACGTGCGGTCGTCTGTACTTTTGACCTATTACAGAAAAAGGGGGTTGGGTTTTGTTGTTGTGTACATACTCTATCATTATTAAACTTTAATAACCGGCATAACACATAAGAACAAAAATTACTAAAGAAACGTTTCCCGCCAAAAATATATGTGTCAAATATTTTGTCAGGTCAGTCAGCTGAATTTGTTTTTTTTTTGTAATATTTTCCCATTAGATAAGGCAAAGAATACGAAACCCATACAGCCTAATCTTTAGTATTTTATTTTTAATAAGATAATGATGAGAGCTGATATTCATAGAGATTAATAAAGCATGAATGAACAATGAAATAACACTTTCCCTTAAACCCCAAAACCTATCTATACTGAAACTACCCCGTGGACTTCTTCGAGAGCTCGTGAAAAGACAATTTTCACTGTTTTGTTCCAGTTGTCAACAATCGTGCATCTTCAAAACACTTAATGATTAATAATCCATAATGTTGCACCATGTTGAATATGTAATATTCGTTTGAATACAAGTTTTGACAAGAAATCCAAAACGATTAGTGACATTTCCCGCTCCCGCCAAAAAGTCTTAGCTAAATTGTCTTTGGATTTTCCACAGAGCAACCTTTTAAAACTGGTTTTGTTGTGTTACTCAAAAACCAATTTTAATTATATCTATATAAGAACAATTATAATAAAAACAAGATTCTAACGATTTCTTGCGGGTATGAAACTAAGACTATTTTAGTGATATGATGCGAAGCCGCAGTGACCTTCGCAAGGCCTCAACCTTGGACAACCTGCATGGTGCGATAGCATCACCGCAAGGTATTATGGACTTTATTTATGTTTATATAGAGACCATTGTCGATTACTACTCGAACCGGTGATGGGATGTCAGGAAGAGTAATGGTACGATATTTTCTGCATAGCTCCAATTTCTTGTTTAATGGTGTAGGTTTTTTTATGTGGTACAGTTAAATACACAAGTAACAAAAATACCAGATATTTTTTCTCATTTAATAATTCCATTTTTAGAAAATATTGCTGTTAGCTATAATAACTTTGATGGAGAAATGAGGAATGATATTATAAGAGAGTGGTGTAGTGTGGAATAAGATATACTGACAAAAGATAGAAAACGGGATGATAAGATTGACCAAACAAGTTTATTTAAGCAAATGAGCAAGGGCAAGTCGGTTAAAGCCGATCAAGGCGGGCTTTCAGTGACCAAATAGTGAATATCCTGAAAAAGACCAGATCAAAAGTACCCATAACCGACCCAGCGTGTATAAAAGGTGTGATATGATAATAATGATTGACGTCACGGACGTGATTGCGCGAAGTCACTGTGTCCAATTTAATAGCAAAAAAAAATCTTTTACGCAAGTTTACCCAACAAATTCTTGATACGCGGCCGAAAGTGATACCAGTGAGGCTGTGAAAGTGTTGGTGTCTTGGTGGAAGAACATTTTATGTGTTTCTTCCCAAAATAAGATTCGAAAAATTGCTTTTACATTTATGTGAAAGGTATTGGTTTTTAAATATTCTTGTTCCTACCCCCAAATTTGTTACCAGAAGAGCGACATCTGGTGCCCGGTTTTAAAAGCACGCGCATATTGTTTCTGCTAATCGACCCATCGCTAACGCCATCTAGCGTGATACTCTGGGACTACCTCGAACTCATCAGTTACACTACGATATGGTGAATTGCGGAGCGTGCGGCAAATTTCTTTCGGCGGCAGGTGGCGCTGCGTGCTCGTCGTGTCCGGTAAGGTATCATAAAGGGTGCCTAGCTTTGCCGGATAAGGCACAGATCAGCAGAGACTGGGTGTGCCCTAGCTGCAAAAAAAATCTTAAGAAGGGCGACAACAGTCAGACGCCAATAAAGGGAATATGTGACATGCCTCAAAGCGAAATTATTTCAGAGCCTTTACAGCGCGAGTCACCTGCTGCAGGTGTCAGTCTGGGTGTCGACCAGCGGGACCATGAGCTCGCCATCTTCATGGCCGAGATGCGAGATTTTAGGAGTGAAATGAACCTGCTACGCGAGTCCCTCATGCATCGGATGGAGGATTATGAGCGCCGTCTGAATGCGTTAGAGAAGCAGGTCTCGGGGGGCGTGTCATGTGCCACCGATGAGCTGGAACGGACCATCGAGGGCCTAAAGCAGGAGCTCAATGACCGCGACCAGGAGGCGCTCCTTTCCGACCTGGACATAGGACAGCTGCCGGAGGAGCCGGGCGTGAGCGTCGTGCAGTCTGTGACTGTGCTGGCCGCGCGCCTCGGCGTCGCGCTGGAGGAGCGCGACGTGGTGTTCGCGGAGCGAGTGGGCGCGCCGCCCTCCGAGGCGGGGGGTCGTCCGCGCCGCGTCATGGTGCGCCTGGCGCGCCGTCACCTGCGCGACGAGCTGCTGCGCGCCGCGCGCGTGCGCCGTGCTGGCGCCTCCGCAGGGAGTGCCCGCGTCTTCCTTAACGAGCGACTAACCCGGCAAAATCGCCAACTCTTTCACCGTGTCCGCGAGGTGTGTCGCCGGCATCAGTGGAGGTACTCGTGGACGAGGCGGGGTCGCGTTTTCGCTCGTCAGGCGGAGGGCTCAGTGGTATTCCAGTTTCGATCGTTCGCGGACATTGATCGTGTATTCGGCGTCCAAAAAGATTGACTCTTATCGGGGCGGGATAGGGGGACAGGAAGCCAGTGTTTGTCACTGTAGAAAAAAAACCACATTAGATTTAAATAAGTTATTAATTTACTTAGGGTTGATTTTTTTCAAGATATCAATATCCATCCATATAGAATTAGTCTTAATACAGTTTTATTATGTTAGTTATTTAACAAATCATAAAGCAAACATATTAATAACATATAATAGTCACCAGTGTCCTGCCTCTATCTCTTTTATTACTTATTTGCTGAGTCTGAATCTATATTTTACTGAATTCTGTTATTTTCTCTATAAATATACTCAAGCATATAATCTGATTAATGTATTAATCTATTTATTTAATATTAACCAATTATCAATACTGTTTATCAATACTGTATATAAGTATATATGTATGGGGCGATCAAATAATACAATGACATGTTGGATGTGTAGAATCTGTATTAGAATAATCAATACAAATGATATGACCCATAGATTCTCACATCACTATTCTATTCTACTTTATAGTTTACTAACTTACAAACTATATTTATATATCTTCAAAGTTTTAAAAGTAACAATATATACCAGAATTTATATAATTTATTTAACATTTTTTTTGATAGAAATTCTCATTAATACACTCAATACCTTGATAGAAATGCATATGAAATATCCTTACAATGTAATAATGGTCAACTGTGTAAGTCATTGCGGTCTGTTTCATGGCTCGCATAAACCGCACATACCAAAATATAAATTAATTCTGTATGATGAGCTCTAAGAATCTTAAAGTTGGTATTTTTAATGCTGGGTCATTGGGCACAAAGCACGAGGAGTTTATAGTGGCCATGCAGAAAATGGCCCCTGATATTATGGCAATAAATGAGACCTGGTTGGAGTCAAGTCAGGAGGTCAAAGCACCTAGGCTACCCGGTTATCGTTTACGGCACGTTCCAAGGAGTGATGGTCGTGGTGGAGGAGTAGGATTTTATATCCGTAGGGGTATAAACGTTCGCACCTGTCATTACCCCATAGCAGCGACTGTGGAGCAGATGTGGTTGTGTGTACACATAAACAATCAGGATATAGCTGTCGGGACCGCCTATAGACCACCCAGGCAGGATGTAAACACTTTTATGGATGCTATCACTTGTTCTGTCATTTCTCTGGCTAAATTTGATAGAGTGATTCTTGTTGGTGACTTTAATATTAATCTTCTTGACCCAAATTGCAGTAAAACAAAGTTGTTTAGACAATTCTTACAAAGTATAAACCTAACCCAATTAGTAAATGAGCCAACCCATTTCACAAGCCACAGCGAAAGCCTCATAGATGTCATTTGCACTGACATACAGGCACTTAATGTTCAAGTCAACTATTGTCCAGACTTGGGAGGACATGCCATGATAGCGGCAGAATTTAAAATTAAGAAGGATAAGCCAAAGCCTCGCTGGGTCACTTACAGGCCAATGAAGGACATCCTGGAGGATCAATTCCAAGCAGATCTTAACTCTATTTAACGGAACGGCTTTAGTCAGTTGAAGGATATGGACACCATGGCCAATGAATTTAGTCGATGTGTGAGCATGCTTTTTGATCTCCATGCCCCTATAAAAAAACCAAATTTAAGCATCCACCTCACCCCTGGATAACTGACACAATAAGAATGATGATGCAAATCAGAGATAAGTATCACAATAAATTTAAAACTCATAATACAGCAGTTTTAAAAGAAGGATATAAAACAATGAAACATATAGTGATTGCTGCAATAGAAAATGAAAAAAAAAGTTTTTTTAATAGTCATATTAATAAACACATAAATAACACAAAAAAACTATGGCAAAATCTGAAGAATAATGTGATACCAAATAAGAAGTGTGCAATGGATCTTCCACCATTCTTTAACAACCCAAATACAATAAATGCACATTTTTTAAATGTACCTGGTGGCAATGAGGTGTCGATATCACAGCTAACATTTTTAGAACACCATAGGCATGGTGCTGCTACTTTCTCCCTGCAACCAGTTACTGAGGACACGGTTCTCAAAATTATTAGAGGTTTCAAATCAAATGCTAAGGGCAGTGATGGCATAACTATGGAAATGTTGCATCTAACTCTGCCCCAATCTTTGTGTGCTATCACTGGCCTCGTGAATGAATCAATAGAAAAATGCAGCTTCCCTAAAAGCTGGAAAGTTGCAGTTGTAAGACCACTTCCTAAAATTAACCATCCAGATACAGTGCAGGACCTGCGACCCATTAGTTTACTACCATGTATGTCCAAGGTTTTAGAGAAAGTGGTCTGTGATCAACTGACCAAATATCTAGAAGAGCACAATATACTTCCCTATTATCAGTCTGGATTTCGCAAGGGTCACAGTACTGCTACCGCTCTAGCAGACGTGGTGGACAACCTTCTTACTGGCCAGGACCAGGGTATGATCTGCGCAATGCTTTTACTTGATTTCTCGCGTGCATTTGATGCAATAAATACAACGCTTTTGTTGTCAAAGCTGTCCTTCTATGGAATCAATGCAAATGCACTCAAATGGTTTGATAGTTACCTCTCTCACAGGCAACAGTATGTAGAGTTAACTACAGAAGATGGTTACAAAATGAAATCAACCCCACTCCCTGTGACACGCGGCGTGCCCCAGGGGTCTATTTTAGGGCCACTGCTCTATGTATTATATAGTGCAGATATCACAAAAAGTATTACACAATGTCAACATCACTTATATGCTGATGATCTGCAACTGTATCTCTCTTTCCCACCTTCAGAACACGCTTTAGCTAAGACGAAAATGAATAATGACTTAACCCAAGTGGTTGACTGGTGTAAGAAAAACTGTTTAACCTTGAATCCTAAAAAGTCTAAACTTATATTATTCGGTGCTAAACATAAACTTAAAAAATTCAATAACGATTGCCCCTCCTTCGATATTACTTTAGATGGAGAAATCATTGAACGCGTAGAAAAAGCCAGAAATCTGGGGCTAGTACTGGATGGCCACCTTAACTTTGAGAGTCATATAATTGAATGTGCACGCAACTGTTTCTTCCGCCTTAAGTTATTATATAAAATCAGATCTTACTTGAGTGAAGAGCTTAGAATCCGGTTATGCGAGTCACTGATTCTATCTAGGTTTAATTATTGTGATACAGTGTATGGACCATGTCTGCTCTCCAGGACTGCAAGACTTATACAGCGCGTTCAGAATGCCTGTGCCAGGTTTTGTTTTCACGTGCCGCCACGAACTCATGTCACACCTTTCTTTAATTCGAAGAATTTGCTCAAGATGGAGGCTCGTAGAAGGCTTCATCTCGCTTCATTAATGTTTGATATAGTTGGTACTGGGATGCCGCAGTATCTCTATAGCAAGCTAGTATGGGCGCAGGAACATAGTAGATATCTGAAAAGAGCCTGTAGTAACATCTTCTCTACTCCCAAGCACCGCACTAAGGCTTTTCGTGGATCGTTTAGATATGCTGCCTCTCGATGTTGGAACGATCTGCCTCCACCTATGCGTGACCTGAAAACAAAACATACATTCAAAACACAGTTTAAAAACTATTTAGTAATGTTGCAAAAAAGTTTGTCGTAATTTACTCAATGTATTTACCTTTGGGGTTTTCACGGCGCGTTTTGCGTGGGTTTGGGATCACATCCGATTGTCAACAAACTGAACAGGCAAGCAGTTCTTACTTTTAATAGATGCATTTACTAATTTCAGGCACACAACTTATAGCAAATTTCAATTTCAACTTGAAATTTTTGAGGTATATGGCTGCGTTGCGTTACGTGACGAACGAACAAGGCAATTTGTTACATTTTCGTGTTATTACAAACAGTTTCAGTGATGTATAAAAAACAGCTTTTTTTTTTTACCAGTGTTAGATAGTTGATAGTAAATTGCTATAGTTCGGAAGGCAAAGGTGATGTACGGTGAAACCTACATTTATAATATGTATTTAAATTTGTTAATTTAGCGTTCTGCTTACCTCGCAATTACTCATTGTTATACCAGTATCAATTGTGCAGTGCAATACACGCATTCATATCAGACGGTCGTTTACCTTATCATCTTATAATATCATTTATCAGTCAATTATATCATTTTCTATCATTTATCATAAGTGAAAACCCATAGATTTGCTATTAGATGCAAGTGTCTATTCTAATATCATTATGAACGGTTTAATTAAGGGTCCAACGCAGTCTCCTATAGCACAGCAAACTAAGTTAGGATGGGTCTTATCTGGCAATGTAAAGACATTCCACTGCCACGTCGTCTTAAACAATATTCAAGACATTGCTAAATACTGGGATGTAGAAGATATCAAGGAGTCATCGGCCCAGCCCCTAACCACGGAAGAACGTTACTGCGAGGATTTTTATAAGGCTACCACAAGACGTTTGGAAGACGGTAGGTACGAGGTTGCCTTACCGATGAAACCAGACTTTGAAAATCAACTCGGCACATCAAAGCCTAAAGCAATAGCGCAGTTTCTCCAACAAGAAAGAAAAATGATGAAAAATCCAACTTTATTAGAAAAATATAGACAGTTTATGCAAGAGTACCGAGATCTAGGTCATATGCGTAAGGCAGAGGTCACACATGATTTCGAAATGACGCCTAGATGTTACATACCCCATCACGTTGTTTTAAAACTAGATTCGACCACCACTGCATTAAGGGTCGTATTCAACGCATCTTCGCAAACATCAACCGGGTACAGCCTTAATGATTTGATGGAATGTGGCCCTAACTTACAAAGAGACCTCCTAACTCTTATCATTCAGTGGAGAAAACATAAATACGTCGTGACTGCGGACATTGAAAAAATGTTTCGTCAGATTCTTATCAGAAGCTCAGATCAACCTCTACAATCGATTATCTGGAGAGACTCACCTACACAACCTTTAGAAGAATATTACTTAACCACCGTCACGTATGGAACAAAGGCCGCACCCTTCTTGGCGATGAGAACATTAAGACAGATAGCAACCGATAATCCCGATTACAGCCTCGCAGCAACCTCATTAACAACCGAAATGTATATGGACGATTTAATGAGTGGGAGCAAGCATCAAGAGCATTTAAAAGAATTAATACGTCAGCTAATTGAAGTCCTGCAAGGAGCGGGAATAAATATCAGAAAATGGTCCAGCAACGAATTTGATCTCATAAGGCATTTACCGTCTCACAAACTTAATACACCACTCGAATTTAAAGATTCAGAATCACGTAAAACGCTCGGCTTACAATGGAACCCGTCATCTGATACCTTTACGTTTCAAAACAAATTAGATTATCAAGAAAATCATAACTACAATTCAAAAAGACAATTGTTATCAGATACTTCAAAAATATACGACCCGCTCGGTTGGTTAGGTCCTATCACAATAAAAACTAAACTTTTATTTCAAAAAACATGGCTGAATGATTTATCCTGGGACGACGAATTACCAAGCGACATCTGGAACGAGTGGCAATCACTAAGAGCAGATTTAAGAAATATAAATAATTTAATCATACCACGGCACATAGGAAATACAGAAGGCCTAGTTCAATTACACGGGTTCTGTGATGCGTCAGAGAAGGCTTACGCATGTTCTATATACGCTGTAACACAAAACGATAAGGGTGAATATACATCGAGATTGGTAGCGGCGAAAACAAAGGTAGCGCCACACAAGAATAAAATATCATTACCTAGAATGGAATTGTTAGGTGCTTTATTATTATCAATGTTAATCAGAAAAACTGTGGACTCATTAGCTATCGAAAATATCAAAATTAATGCGTGGACAGACTCCATGGTGGTCCTAGGATGGCTCCAGGGAGATATATCAAAATGGAAACCATTCGTGGCTAATAGAGTCAAACAAATAATAGATATCATACCATCATTATCATGGCGCCACGTAAAATCGGAAGACAACGCCGCGGACTGTGCCTCTAGAGGAATGACTACAGCACAACTATCAAAGCATACTTTGTGGTGGCAAGGGCCAGAATGGCTACCTATGTTCAACAGTAAAGAAGCCACTCCTATCACTTATCCATCGCCATCAATCGAAGAAAAAAAGCCTAGAGTTTTCTTAACATTACAATCAAGTACGCCGTCTTTAATAATACAATTATTAAATAATATTAGCTCTATCACTAAGGTAATTGAAACAATGGGCTGGGTATCGCGTTTCATAACACGCGCACGCGCCTCTAAGCAACATGATCAGCTGCCGGCGCCATACGATAAAGTCTTATCGCCGCATGAAATTCAATATGCTCTTCATTTAATTATTAAACAGGTGCAACTTATCGACTTTGAAGACGATTTAATTTATTTAAAGAAACATGGACACGTTAGAAAAAGTAGTAAATTATCAAGTTTATCACCAATATTAGACAAAGATGAAATTTTAAGGGTCGGTGGCCGTCTCGAACACGCAAACTTAAATTATTGCGCAAAACATCCCATTATATTATCATCTCATAGCCGATTTACGGAACTTATTATTAATCAGGCACACCAAACAACATTACACGGCGGACCGAAGCTCACTTTATCACAGATTAGAGAAAATTATTGGATTATCAGTGGAATCCGCACTGTGAAAAAGCAAATCAGACGATGTATTAAATGCTGTAAGTTGAATCAAGAAAAGCATCAACAGATCATGGCTGACCTGCCCCAACCAAGAGTTACACCCGCACGTCCATTCGCAAGAACAGGCGTGGACTTCACCGGTTATATAGATATTAAATCAGCCAAGGGCAGAGGGAGCCGAACTAGCAAAGGTTATGTAGCCGTCTTTATTTGTTTAACAACAAAGGCGGTACATTTAGAATTAGTGTCCGACTTGAGCTCAACTTCCTTTCTAGCCGCATTCCGGAGATTAAGCGCTCGGCGCGGGACCCCGAAAGACATGTTTAGCGACAACGGCACTAACTTCGTAGGTGCTTCACGACTGCTAAAAGAAGAATATCAGCAAATCATATCATGTATCAATCCAGACTTTATTAGAAACTTGAGTGAGTTAGGAGTAACCTGGCACTTCAACGCTCCTGCATGGCCCAATGCGTCGGGACTCATGGAGGCTGCCGTCAAAAGCCTCAAGTATCATTTGAAACGCACCCTAGGAGAGCAAAAACTCACATATGAGGAGCTTACCACATTATTACAGCAAATAGAAGCATGTATGAATTCTCGACCCTTGTGTGCTCTCACCGAGAACCCAGATGACCTTTATCTAACACCAGGACATTTTCTAATCGGAGATACCCTTATATCAAGACCGCAAACCGATCCCGATATTGTCAACTTATCAACACGATGGCAAATGGTACAAGGAATAAACAAACAATTTTGGAAAAAATGGTCAAATGAATATTTACAGCAACTTCAGAGCCGTTCAAAATGGAGAAAGGTATGCAAAAATATAAAAATTGACGACGTGGTAGTTATTAAAGAGGACAACTTGCCACCCGGAAAATGGGCAATTGCCCGTGTAATAGACACCCATCCCGGTAGCGACGGTTTAGTCCGAGTTGTATCACTTAAAACCCAAACCAATATCATTAAACGACCGATAAATAAACTATATGTATTGCCTTTACACTATGACGATGACAGCGCATCGCATAAATCCGCTAAAGATGACTCCGGTTCAAAAGAATTACGACGCAAAAAGAAGCCAGTTATGAATACTTTATTCACAAAATTGCTTTTATTTTTATGTATATTATCCCCGAGCATGCAACTGTCGACATCGAATTCATATAACGTAACAAAACTCAACCATCAAAGCTTGTATTTTGACAAAATATCCGATCTACTACATATCCGAGATGAATGGAAGTTAGTTGTTTATTATAATTTATACCCGTCCGCTCAACTGGTGGTTCTTGGTGATTTCAACGCACACCACGAGGACTGGCTGTTCCCTTTCGAGAAAACCGACCACGCTGGTCGAGAAGCGCGAAAGCTAGCCTTGACACTTGATCTCACCCAACTGGTCCAGGAAGCCACTAGAGTGCCAGACTCTGACGGACAAACAGCCAATTGCTTGGACCTTCTGCTGACGACAAATCCCGACAGTTACTCGGTGTCGGTTACACCACCCCTTGGCAGTTCTGACCATTGTGTGGTGGAATCTATGTCGATGTATTCTCCGCCCGACCCAAGCCCAAAAGGCTCCCGGCGGATTTGGCGTTTTAAATCAGCAGATTGGGATGAGATGCGTTGTTTTTTTGCATCTTATCCTTGGCGGCAGGTTTGCTTTTCTTCTAGCGACCCCTCAGTTTGCGCGGATGCTGTGACCAATGTGCTTCGTCAGGGTATGGAGTATTTTATTCCCTTCTCTGACATATCACTGGCCGGCAAAGCTCGCCCGTGGTATAATGCCAAATGTCGTGATGCGGTGGCATCAAAATACAAAGCATATTTGGCCTGGGTTGAAGCTCGATCCCGCAAAGCTAGTAATACGCGCGAAAAGAAGAAAGCCTTTAATAAAGCCGCCAAGTCCTGCAAGAAGGTTGTAAAGACAGCTCGCTTCGATCACATAGGCCGCATTGGGAAGAAGCTTGCCTCTTACCCCTCGGGTAGTAAAGCGTTTTGGTCCCTGGCTAAGTCGATCGAGGGCAACTTCTGCCGTACTTCAGTGCCTCCCTTGCTGAAACCTGACGGATCATTGGCACACACGGCCAAGGAAAAGGCCGATTTATTTGCCGAATTATTTGCCGAAAGTTCGCGTTTGGATCCTGGCAATGCTGTACCTTCCGGTTTGTCAAGTTGTGGGACTTTTATGTCTGAAATTCGTATAAGACAAACCGAAGTCAGAAAGGCATTGCGGGAACTGGACTTGAATAAAGCCAGTGGTCCGGATGGTATACCAGCCATAGTACTAAGGACTTGCGCTCCTGAGTTAGCTCCGGTATTGACACGCCTATATCGTTTATCTTTGGCTAAAGGACAAGTGCCAAAGTCCTGGAAGCTGGCCAACGTGCAACCTGTGCCTAAAAAGGGCAGTCGTGCTGATCCTATCAATTATAGGCCCATCTCGGTCACGTCCATTCTCTGCAAGATAATGGAACGTGTACTGAACCACAGGCTCCTGTCGTATCTAGAAGAAAATGACCTCCTTAGTGACCGGCAATATGGGTTTCGCAGGAACCGGTCTGCCGGAGATCTTCTAGCATACGCCACTTACAAATGGAGCGAAGCCATCGAGAGGCATGGTGAGGCGCTTGCCGTCTCTCTTGATATCTCGAAGGCTTTTGATAGGGTGTGGCATGAGGGCCTTATTAGCAAGCTTCCGTCATATGGTCTTCCCACTGGTTTGTGTGTCTGGATATCGGACTTCCTGAGGGATCGGTCAATACGAGTTGTCATTGACGGTAGCTCGTCTGACCATTTGGCTATCAATGCCGGCGTCCCTCAGGGTTCCGTTCTCTCTGCAACTCTTTTTCTGCTGCATATAAATGACCTGCTTTTGCCCGGTATTTTGGGGTACGCAGATGACAGCACTGTTGTAGAGACCTATATGTCTGATGCACGAGCCAGTGCTGAACAGATCCAGTGTCATAGAGAGGCGATGGTTAGCCGTATGAACCTATCTCTGCAGGCTGTCTCTGAATGGGGCGATGCCAATCTAGTGGGGTTCAATCCGTCAAAGACCCAGGCGTGTCTTTTCTCCGCTAAAAGGAGTCCTTTCAACTTGACTCCTACTTTCCGTGTATCCTTGCCGATCACTGACCATCTTGAGCTTCTCGGTATGTCTTTGTCACCGACGCTCAATTTTGGCTCTTTCATTGAGAGCAAGGCTCAAGTGGCTTCAAAAAAACTTGGCATTCTGGCGAAGGTGAGAAAATACTTCACACCGGAACAGTTGCTCACCCTTTACCAAGCACAAGTTCGATCGTGTATGGAGTATTGTTCTCATCTTTGGGACGGTTCCGCCCGATACCAGCTCCAGACGCTTGAGTCCATCGAGAGGAGGGCCAAGAGGCTCATCGGCAATGAAGATCTTTTCTGTAAAAAGCTCAAAAGCCTTGAGCATAGGCGGAAAGTTGCAAGCCTATCAGTATTTTATAGGATACATTTCGGAGAGTGTGCAGCTGAATTGCACAACCTTGTTCCGCCATCCCCATTTTTTCATCGGACAACCAGACTAACAAATTGGCGACACCGTTATATGGTGGATACACCAAAGAGTCGCACTAAGCGTTTTGGTTTCAATTTTATGATGCGTACCGCTAAGGAGTGGAACTCTTTGCCTGAGTCTGTGTTTCCTGACAAATACAATTTGGGGGTCTTCAAGTCACGAGTAAATAGGTATCTTCTAGGCAGGCGCGTCACATCCTAGATCGCATCGACGCTTACCATCAGGCGAGAGAGTGGTCAAGCGCATGCCTATTTTCTATAAAAAAAAAAAAAAAAAAAAAAAAAAATTTATCAACTTATTGGCAAGGTATATCAAACATTGATCATTACGTAACACACTTAAAAGAAGTGAGTTGTACCATGGACACACAATATAAAAGTATCACATTACAATTGGAACACGAGTTGAGCGAAATTAAACATTATAACGAGCTACTTAAGAGTCAGAATAAGCGAAGAAAAAGAGGACTTATAAATGGAATTGGCTATGCAATGAACTCATTATTTGGGGTGTTGGATGAAAGTTTTGCAAAACAATATGAAATTGATATCAAGAAGATAGCTAGCAACGAGAATCATCTACAGAATCTTATCAAAAATCAGACGCTCATAATTGAATCCCAAAATAATATTCTAAAGCGCAATGAAGATATCATGAATCAGCAATTTGCCTCTATCAACGACCACATGAATAACCTTACCCTTCGAGTTAATGAGGTACGATTAGTTACGAATCAAGAACTCTATTTAACATCATCTGCATTAGCTGCTAGTATCATAATTTCCAACTTGAGACGGATGCAGCAAACCTTACTAGACTCACTCATTGACTTACAAAACGGCCGCATTGATCCTCACTTACTGTCACCAGAGCAATTGGGACAGCAGATAAGCATTATCGTTAATCAGCTACGAAACGATCTCACTTTACCAATCGATAATTCGAATACTAGAGAACTATATAACCTACTACGTATTTTTACACGCATTCACCATGATTATTTTATCATTGAAATCCGCATACCTTTGGTTAGCAATGAAGTATATGAAGTCGACAAAATAATATCAATTCCGCAAAAAAGAGACGAGTCAATTTATAAAGTGAAACTGGCTTTTCCATATATTGCCTTTAACTTGAGAAAAGATATGGCAATTATGCTATCCGATTTCGATTTAAATTCTTGTGTACATATACACACTAACAACAAGCTCCTATGCTCCGTAGATAAACCCGTCTATGATTTAAAGGTACAGAAATCCATTTGCGAAATAAAATTACCTAACGAAGCATTATATTGTTCCGAGACTGTGTCGAAATTAAAAGGTGACCGGTGGATTAAATTACACAGAGATAACACATGGATCTTCTCATGTTATGAACTATGCAGGGTACGTGTGTTCTGTGAATCAGAGATGGAAATAGTTGATTTAATCGGAAACGGCTTACTTAGTCTGCAACAAGGATGCACACTAAAGGGGGATACGTTTACTATTTATGCACATAACCATTATTTCAAAAGTATTAAGGAACAGTTTGAAAACGTGAATATACCTCAGTCTGCTCTGAATAACCTTATCAATACTAGTATGACTAACCTTAGTAACTACAAAATTGAAAATCATGAACAATTATATTCGAATTTAAGAGATCAGATTAATACTATCAAAGAGCAAGAGAAATATCAAGACCTGAGTATCCATGACGTCCATCACTATTCAGCCATTTATGTTTTGTCTATTGTATGGCTGCTAACAGTCTCCGTGCTTATCTTCTTGTGGTGGCGCAGGAGGAACCCTCTTAAGGAGGGCTCCGTGGAAACTGGAGTACAGATGCCACCGGAGCGCCAAACAGATCAAGCTAGTGTTAGTGTTAATAGTGCTAGAACTGTAGATCAAGGGACCTCGCCAATAGGGTCACGGGTACGATCGGTAAAATTTGAAGTCCCTAGTGCAGTGACAATAGAGTGAACTGGATATTAAGTGAAAGTGAAAGAGACATGACATTTTTTATTCCTTTAATATTATATTTTTTAAGTTTTCAAAGTCTTTATATTTAAGTATCATAATATGTTATTTGGTAATTTAAGTGCTTTGCTATTAAGACTTATCCATCTTTTATTGTCCTTTTCTTGAGAGGCGCAAGATGTACGGTGAAACCTACATTTATAATATGTATTTAAATTTGTTAATTTAGCGTTCTGCTTACCTCGCAATTACTCATTGTTATACCAGTATCAATTGTGCAGTGCAATACACGCATTCATATCAGACGGTCGTTTACCTTATCATCTTATAATATCATTTATCAGTCATTTATATCATTTTCTATCATTTATCATAAGTGAGGGAAATCACCCCACAGGTGACGTAGCAAATACAGCCTAGTTCTAACGTTTTATAGTAATTTACCATAATTCGGAAAGCAAAGACAATGAAGCCAATACAGCCGATCTTTATTTCTTTTAATTTTTGCTTTTGTTTATTTTATTTAGATGTATTATTATTATAACTACTTTTATTTTAATATTTATTAATTTTTTATGTATTATTTTTCATGTACTGTGTACTTGTATGTTTATTATTTGTTGTTTTTGTGCGTGTACGTCCGTACGTCCTCAGGGCCTGCCAGAATACCAGCGCTTCTGCGTCACTCTGTCCATCTTAGAGTGACGCAGACGCATATGCTGAGGCAGAGTCCGAATTGGCCTCGCTGTATTTTATGTTATGTTAGTTATTATATTTTTTTTTTGTTTGTAATTGTTTTTGTATTAATGTAAGGTACTATAATATGTTGTTGAGGCCAATAAAGGTGTTTCTTTCTTTCTTTCTTTCTTTCTTTGATAAAAGTTGAAGAAGCGATAGATATATGACAGGATCAAGGTGGAAAGTGGAAATCTCTGCCTACCCTACGGGAAGGCGTGATTGTATACCGTATAACATGTATACATGCCACTACTTGGGGTTTATTTTTTCTTTTTTATTCTAAATAGGCAGAAACCATGGAGGTTAGAGAGAAGGAGAACGATCGCTGTAGAAAATAGTGTCCCAGAAATATGGACAAAATAAGCGAGGCGCTTCGATCGCTAAGCTGTCTCAATAAAAGCGGGCTGTTGTTAAATTTGTACATTAATCAACTAACTTCATCTACTTGTACTCATAAACAGCTAACTTCGCAGACACTACTTACCGACGGCAGCGCGGCTTGTGGCTGAAATAAACTATAAATTCTACAAATTTTCAGGGACAGGCGGGCTAATGCTTTAGCACGTAGCGATCGTTCTCCTTCTCTCTAACCTCCATGCTGTAAACTTACCTGATTGAAAGCAATAAATTTGCTATTCCAAAGAAAATCATGCGAAAATCCTTCTTAAAATATCCAATGGTTACAAATTTTATAATTTTCAAAATGTCCTACTCCATAGTATGTTATGGTCCAGGCGTTCTCATATATTTGAATAATTTTCTAGTGTGTTATATAATTTGTTTTATTTAAGCTATTATATGTTAGGTTTTTGCATGGAAGGAAATTATTAGTAGCATAAAACTTTAGATATTTTTTTAAATTTCTTTAGTGTCAGTATTATCACGATATCACTATATTAAAACATTAACATTACGCTCGTTGTCAAAAGCACAGATTAAATAGTTTGATACTGATTTTGTTCTAATTTAAAGACATTGGTATGGCAAAAGTCCCACTGTCTATACAGCCATGTTTATGTTACTTTATTTTTTATTAATATTTCTCTAGCGTTTACTTGTGTTTATTTTTTATAGCATTTACATACCAGCTCTGCTGTGACTAATAGCAACCTTTTTTATCAAGTCAATCGATTGAAACATTTTAGTATTCTTTTTTTTAAATTGTAAATAGGAAAGCGCATGTCCGCTTTCTCGCGTGATAGTAAGCGTCGATGCGATCTAGGACGCGCCTGCCTAGAAGACATCACTCGTGACTTGAAGACCTCTAAATTATATTTATTAGGAAATATTGGTTCAGGCAAAGAGTTCCATTCCAGCGGTATGTATAACAAAATTGGAACTTAACCGCTTACATTTAAAGACCATTGTTCTAAAACGCTGTTGACCATTATATGGTCTATGGTTGGTAGTTACGTCCAGGATTCATTTTCGACACCGTTAAATGTGAAGGCTCGGTGCTATTATGCATTTTTTCAATCATACCTTATCCACATACGCTCGAAGAGCTGGAATTAGTTCAGTAGGTCATTCAGGAACATCGGGTGACCTGTCAGGACACCCGATGCGCGCGGAGATGCGCACGAAACGGCCCTTTGTCTTCACTGATAGGAACTCTATGGTTTTTTTTATTATTGTTATATAGTTTATGCATTTTGCAATATAATCGTATATGATAATTTATTTTAATAGAAAAATACTGGTGATATCGACTCGGCTCACAAGTAAATGCTCCCGGCATTTAAAGTGCAATTTCAATTTAGAAAAAAATAGTTTATGGTTAGTTCACGTGCGATCGTCTGTATTTTTCACTTACTACAGAAAAAGGGGTTTGGGTTTTGTTGTTGAGTACACTCGAGCATGAACATGTACGTTACTAGTAAACAATATCATTATTACACATTAATATACATTAGTGTTCAATGTATATTAATGTGTAATAATTATATTGTTTACTAGTAACCAAAAAGAAACGTTTCACGTTCCCGCCAAAAATCTAACGTTAATAACCGACAAAACGTATAAGATTACTAATACTAAAGTGACGTTTTTATATATTTTCTGCATTTCTCAATTCTATCTTATATGATAAATTATTTTAATACTAGATAAAATCGACTCGGCTCACAAGTAAATTCTCAGGCGGGAAACGAACCCGCAACTTTTGTATAGGTATTCGGTCCAATGCTCTCCCAATTAAGTTACTCAGTAAGCTAGCAGTGTTCTAATTTTTCGCGAATCTATGAGAGCATTGAATTTATGTTTTTGGCACTAAATTAGCACTAATTTTTGCACTTTCTTTTAAGCGATTCTGTTCACTTTGCCATGCTAGCTTTATAGACGTAGTTACTGAGCCTTGTGAACACCCGTCAAAATTTTGTAGTACCTTTCAACTTTTACGCTATAGGCCAGCGTTGTCTCATCAATGAGAGAAACATCCTCTCGTATTCGAAAGAATTTTTTTTACAAATGTTTGGACAATTGATTAAGATGAAACAGCCGTTTAGTTTTTTTGTTATGTTTATATATTTTTGTATTTTGAAATACTATCTTTAATTTAAAAAATAATTTAATTTATTTTCTATGGTTCTCGTCATCTCTACTCTATGGTTTCTGAGTAACAAAGCTACTTTTGCAAAGATTTGTCGACGGATAGGTAAACAATGTTTTTTGTACTCCTTGCCTTAACCCTCTGCGACTGACGTGGTCCAACGACGGTCCAACACATCGCGAAATATAAAATTCGATTTATTACAAATTCATATAACATTAGAAATGGCCGATAATCTAAAAAATATAAACAAAATGGCTGCCTAATCTAATTCTACAACAATATTTGCTGTCGAAATGGGGTCTCGCGGACTACCACGTCAGTGCGATTGTAAAAATTTAGCCACGTCAGTTGCAGAAGGTTAAATAGAATATTGTGTATGAGGTTGGTATCTTACGAACCAGTTCTTACGAGAGGGTAAATCTTCGTTACTGTAAGGCTTGTCTTATGGATACTAGGGTTACGGATAGGTATATAAGTATTATTCATAGAAATATATATTAATACCCATAACATAGGAACAAATGCTCGTATTCATCACAAAAACATTTGCACCTTCAAGGACTCGAATCCAGAACCAGTCGTAAAATAATAATATTGGACTACTTAAATGTTATTTTGAAAAAAAGAATAAACGGAACATATTTTTTTCAAACAATCAGTTATATTGACAGTTATATTGTTTATTTATGGTATAATATCTATCGTACTATTTAAAAAGAATATAATTATATATCAAAAACAACAATTTTGTGATATTTTTCTTCTCGCTTTAGGGTTTTATAATTTGTCTAAATACAATTTCTTAAGATAATACAGGTCTTGTCCTATAAATACGGTATTTAAGTGCTTTTCTCGTTACCTCTTCTCAATATTTACTTCCCCAAGTTCACGTAATCCCGGGATACGGGTCATTGACCGCTAAAATTAGGACATCTCACCCGAGCGCACCGATGACGTCACTTATCAAATGTACAATGGGTGACAAGTGAAATGTAGCACTTATTGTTGATTACTTATTAAAAGTGATGTTTAATGTTGAAATATTTAGTAGCCATTATACTTTTTGCGCTTGTGTTCGAATTCTGGTTGGAGCATGTTTGTGTGATGAGCTTATGTGATTTATACCTATTCATGTATTCTATACACCATTAATGACGCATAGACATAAATATACTAAATCTATAATCTAAGATCACAGTGGTTTGTGTGTTTGTCTGTCCGCTCTTTTTCCATTGTATCAATAACATTACCATGGCAACGCGTTAACCGCAAGTAGTTCGTCTACCGGATGCTAGATGGCACTAACGAAAAAATATTTAATAATAGAAAAAAATTAAAGAATTTTGTCCACCCGTGCGAAGCCGGGACGGGCCGCTAGTATATAATATTTTCTCTGACGCAGTGTTTGACCGCGATGAACTCCGGAACTACTCAAACAATTTTCATAATTTTGTTTTCAATTTTGTTGGATTTGTTTTGATTTTGGACATAGGATATGTTTCATTTCAATTTATAACACAAAGCGTGGCCGGATCAGCTAGTATTTATATAAATATGTTTAAATACTCATGACTCTGGTATAAATACTTGTATTCATCACATAAACATCTGCCCCTTCAGGGTCTGAAAACCAGGAAAGTCGATGTAAAAGATAAGTTAAGGCCCTGGACGATCGTCAATAAAAAAAAAAATTGGTTGCCTGTAAAGTCGGTATACGGGCGAAAGTTTTACGTGACAACGACTGAGTAGTAAAATAATTTTAATGTGAATATTCATTCGTATAGTAGGAAGAAGGATGAAATAATAGTAACAATTTAAAACATTTATTTATACAAAGAATTATATTTAAAACATTAATTTATAGGCACGCGTCCCTTCCACTTTTTATGTCTGTCTCTCTCGCTCTTAGGCGGGCTAACCATGCCCGAGTGGAAGGGACGCGTGCCTCTCACTCGCTCTCATTGTGAGCGCATAACGTGAGCGGAGCGTAACGCAGTTTCTTGAAGTGTCACCCGGCAAACCAATTTATAAGACGTTGTCACGTCAAAACAACGTGTTGCACTCCGGGAGTGCCGGCAGAAGTGAAAACATGAACATTAACATTGTGCCGTGCACGAATTACTTTAATTATATCAGTATAAGAGTAAGTACTATCATTTTTGTGGTAAAATACAATATTCATTTATTACGCTATTGTACACAAACATGACAACAAACAGACACGCACACTCGCGCAAGCGTCCTACGCCGCTTAAACGAGACAGCAGGAGCAGGCATACATTTTCGTCGCGCGTTAGAATGAGAGGGGATATAAACGCCGCGCTGGCAGTCTACTTTCCCTCCGTCTTAGGAATTTTCAAATTTCACGTGTCCTGAAGCGAGTTTAACATTTTTTAACCATCCCAAAAAGTGCACAACGCCGCTTGAGAAGTTTTCACCTCAAAAAAATAGTTCAAATAATCAAAAAAACCGAATCAAATTAAAATATGAATTAGCATCGAATATGGGTACAAACAATGCTGATGACTTTAATAATAAATAAAATTAACACCATATCTACCCTCACGGGCGTGCAAATTTAAAACATAAAAAAGATAAAACATATAATATAAAAGAACATAGTAGCAATCCTGCCTTTCGTACCGACAGTCCTAGGTTCGAATCCCTGAATCATCTGCCCCGGATGTTTGTTTGATGAATACGAGCATTTGTACCCGAGTCATGGGTGTTTATATATATTTCTACTAATATAACATTATCTATGTATCAAAAATGTATGTTTATCCGTTACCCTAGTATCTATAATACAAGCCTTACAGTGCTTCCTTTGAGCACAAAGTAGATAATATACAGAGACAACACTTAGTACAAGAAAATGGTATCACCCTAAAACTGGCTATTAAACTGGCTATATTGCTTTCCTTCTATTTTACGATAGATGACACTAGTGAGAACACAAATAACACGATACGTATTGCCATTAAGTGAGACACTAAGAATTCGGTTGTCGCTTGTTGTTGTTAGATGGCGCTTCGTTATATGTATAGCCTACTAACGGACGTTGGTCGATGCGTAATCAATCGAGGTTTCGTATGTCAGTAAAAGTACAGTAAAATCTCTTTATTCACGGTCGCGGGGTGAATATGGAATGGTAATTAGTTTATTAGGTATTAGAATATATACAGGGTGGGCCATGAATTAGTTAACAATTTAAAAAATCATATAAAAAAAACCATTTGACATATTTTTTAAATTGTTTATTGATAAGAAAGTTAATGATTTGGAATTTATTTTTTAAAAATAACATTATCTAAATGACCACCGTTTCGATTTTTGCACTCTTCTAAGCGAGCACCGAAGTTTTCGAATACTCGCCGACAAAGAGACCGCGTGATTGCCGACATTTCCTCGCTAATTTTTTCCTTTAATTCACCTAGTGTTTTTGGTTTATGGATGTAAACACGACTCTTCAAATAACCCCATAAAAAGAAGTCTGCTGGGGTTAAATCCGGACTCCTGGGTGGCCATGGGATGTCGCCTCGTCTGGAAATCAGCTTTTCCGGAAACATTTCTTTGACCACCGGCAGGGACTCGTTAGATGTGTGACAAGTGGCTCCATCTTGCTGAAACCATGTGTTACTATTGTAGCCAGCAAATTCCAGTAGCTTCGGTGCCAAGAACTCCCGTAACATTTTCACATACTCAGCAGAATTCACAGTAACCGAACGGCCGCGAGAGTCTTCGAAAAAGTAGGGCCCAATGATTCCTTTTGCTGAAATTGCAGCCCATACCGTAACCTTGGGAGAATGAAGTGGCCTCTCGTGTTTAGATTTGGGATTTTCGCTGCTCCAATATCTGCAATTCTGTTTATTTACGTGTCCGTTTAGATGGAAATGCGCTTCGTCGGAAAATAAGAGGTTGTCAAAATTATTGAATCGATCTAACATTGTTTCGGCATACGACTTGCGCAAATTTAAATCATTAGGTTTTAATTCCTGCACTAACTGGATCTTATATGGATGTAAATTCAAATCTAATTTCAAAATTCGGCGCAGTGATGTACGGGATAATCCTAATTCAGCCGAACGTTTGCGCGTCGATAAATGTGGATCACGTCGAACTGATGCGGAAACTCGCTGCACGTTCTCTTCGCTCCGAGAAGTCCGTGGGCCGCCGGTTTGCTTCACGTTTAGTGTAGATCCCGTCTCTTCGAACTTCTTAACCCATTTCTTTATTAATGGAGCACTCGGACACTGATTTAAATCGTGTAAATCGTATTCAACGCGAAATAAGCGTCTCACAGTAATGAGCGAACTGTTGTTTAGATAAAATTGTTTCACACAATAAGCGCGCTGCGGCCCCGTGAAGTGATCCATTGCGACTAAATTTCCGAGAAGCGAGCTAGTGGTCAGTTCCCTCCCCGCTCCCCGCGCGGCTTGTATTAGCGCGGGATGTTAGGTTTAAATGTTAACGAATTCTTGGCCCACCCTGTATCAAAATAAGATCGATTTGAGCTGTAGCATTATAAATTTGCCTTTTAAGAGTAAGGCTCCTTTCCATAGATCGAACAGCTTTCATGATCACAAAGTTCATTTGCGTATAAACCTTCACTCAGACTTTTTAAATTTAATGTATGATTTAGGTAATTTAAATAGTAACTGGTGCAGTTGTTACTGAAAACACCCGTGGCCGTAATAGGTTAGGTATGGTTGCATTTTATTGATGGACAAAACATTTGTCACTATCACATATACGTACCTACACAGTTATTTTATTCGTCGATAAAATGTCAACCATCTTAAAGAGTTTCAGGATTTCATGATTGGGCCTACTAATTAATATGCGATTGCTCTAACCATCTAACATAGCACAGTGTTTTATGGAACTAAAAAAATTTACACCTTCCGATTTTTACGTAAATAGATTATTTATACCCTAAAAAGGTATGAGTTCAATTCCCAAAAGTCTAACTCAAATACCTTTTGAGAAAAAAATCATGAACTTATCGTGACCTTTGACCTATGAAATCTAAAATATTTTTTTATAACATGAATAGAAAGTGAATAGAATAGTAGTTTATGAAACTGGTACCTAATGAGGGGTATTATACACGAGTGTGAGTTTTTTAAAAGCAACACACGAGTGTGTAATACCTAGTTATGTGCAGTTTCATACACTACTTTATCTAATCTCATACATTAAATATATCAAATAAAAGATAGAAATGAAATAGTGCTATACGAATTGGCGCAGTATTGTATCAATGGTCTGTAATCGAAACGTAATGAAAAAAAAAATATTATAACATTATTTTGTTAGAGAAATAGTGTTATAATGAATATAATATAATTATATTGTTAGTGTTATATAATATAATTTCATTTCGATATACTATTTGTTAAGTTCGTCAATATAAACTCGTTTTGAGTTTTATATTTTTAATTTAACGATGTGAGAGTAGATAAAAGACAACAAATAAATATGGGTCAATCGGACATAATCACACGCATAAAACCCGTTTCTTAGCTTAAAAATGCTTTGGTTTGGGAGCAGCATTTTTTTTTGTATTTCGTATTTATTATTTTTCTGCCTAAAAACGAAAAAGTGGAACCTACAACTTAGATAGAAATACTAATAAAAAAAATATATACATAAATGAGCCACGTCACACTATGGCGGCGATTAGAAGATATTCATTTTTAAATTTTTATGCTAGGGTTGTCACCGAACTTGATCTCGAACGAAAATTTTTAAAATATTTATTTGTGTATTATTTTTAAACGAGAACATCGATTTTCGTTTCCGGGTCTGGGTGTCAACTATTAATTGTTTGTTTTGTGTGTGTTTCGGAGGCCCAATAAGAAACAAGTTCATGCCTGCTTACTTCTAAGTTTTTTTTGTTACAAAAATAGGTACATACGTGTTAACTGATTTATGCCCACGACTTTGTACTTTGCTTTTATTTTCTGATCGAATGCATTTTTTTTTAAAGATGTGATCAACTGATTAGATTTTTTTGTATGAGAAATTACTTTTTCACGGGGTCACAGACCCATGGCTCCGTATTGCCATGGGTCTGTGTCCTGTCTGTGAGGGGCTTACCCAACCTACTGAGAGCCATAGCCAAAAACTATACCTCACCGGGCCCATTTCAGCCACTGGTAAAATTGTTAAAGCTTTCGCCACTAGTATTTTTTCGAGCGATGTAGAAAGGCACATTACGCCTACTCCTAAAGCGGCAAAGCCACAACCTTATACGTCTAAAGAAGCTCTTATTATGATAACAGATTGACAGTTAAGTAACGAAACATGTAAACAAATAAGGAAATATCTTAATAGGAGAGGATACCCAGCCTATCCACCTCATTACAAGGCGACTGAGTCCTGAAATAAATTCTGGCGTCCAAACAGAGAGCATCATTGCCGAAAAATGAATAGAAGAACCACAATGACGGACCTCTTTCACCATGCCCTAGAATCGTCAGACCCGTTTATTTCTATGGCAAATATCAGCCAACGTCGAAAACATTCTAAGCGATTTCCCTTGTCTTCAGATGTTTGCGAGATCCAACAACCAATTGATGCAGATCGATTGCTGTTTTCGAAGCAGAGGAAGATCCTGAAGATGGAGATTTTTTTAAACGTCTCAAATGAAAGCAACCTGGATTTATGAAACGAAAATTATTTATTTGTATAAAAATTAAAGTAGACGTGCTGCACACAGAAGGTGCCGGCAGGTGATGAGATTTACCTAGATCGATTTTAAATGTTAATGAATTTCTAAATCTAAAATTTCATCACAATCGTTAGACCCGTTTCCGAGAAACCAATTACATACCAATATATTTATATAGGTACATGCAAGAATTGCTCGTTTAAAGTTTAGGATGTGTGTATGTGTGTTAAATTATTTCAATCAACATAGTTTATTTTTTCGACCGTTTGGCGTGTAAGGTACAAAATTAAAGATGTGGTCGAACATACATAAAGTATTCCTACATTATCACATCTACATTAAGTAGGTAGTATATGTAAGTATATTGTATTCGTCTATAAGTGTTGTTAATTTATTCAATTGATTGACGGTATCAATTAACAAACAAAAAATGAAACATTTTCATTTAACACATAGTTGATCTTTGTGACAACCCTAGATCATGAAAGTTGACCTTTATGTAAATTCTATCATAACTTCTTAAAACCGCAAAAGTCGGACTTGATTTTTTATGGGTGATAGAATTTGGCTTGTAGAACCTTTCTATACTAAATCCAGGTTCCACTTTTGCCGATTTTCGGAGAAAAAATATAAAATCAAATTTAAAAAAATATATATTACCTACTCAGAAAGTAGAACACTTATAAATAAAATAAAATTGCGAAATTATGCCTTCAATAATTCCTTATCCATTGCCATTATAAGTGTCAAATATCTCATGGACAGAGACGGAACCGTCTTTTGAAGAAATTAAATAGTTAATTTTTTTTATGCGCAAATTTTAAAAACTTTACTACTTCATATAGTTTTTTACTGAAAAAAGTGATCCGGAAATTGAACTCTTGCCTTTATTAGGGTATAAATAATCGATTTATGCAAAAACCTTAAGGTGTAAATTTTTTTGTTTCCATAAAACACTGTGCATAGATAACTCCTATTGGAGATTTCTTCCAACTTCAAAAGATAAGGAAAACTTCAATAAAAAACTGATTGTAAAAGCTGAATTAATTTGAAACATTCAACTTTTAAGCAAGCTCACCAACTGAGCCTACATGATGTATTTGTGTTATTTACGTCGTTAGAAGAGAATGGGATGCTTCTCTCAAATAGTTTCGACGAATGTGTGCAAGCCGCGCGCCAATCGCATTTCGGTTAATCGCCATCTAGCGTCACAATTGCAAAACACTTTGTAAGCCTCATAGCTGAAATGTAGTCACATGTAGCCTATACTTTCGTATTCTCAATTAATTATTTATGGTGTTTCTTATCTTCAAATTTAGGAGTCGAATTAAGGTTGATTGGAAGTTGTATATATAAAATATGCTAGTCTTAATTTTAATCTTAATATTTCTATTTAATTCGTCTTATTTCTAAACATGTGAAATGTTATAATTTACAAATGTTAATGGTAGTGACATCTATTGCGGCTTTTTAGAATTAAAAATCTCTTGTATGAAATGGTACCCCATGCTTTGAGCTAGGCTAATTGATGTGAGTGTAAGGGATATTTATATTATAAAATTATTGGCAAACTTGAATTTCGGAGAATTTCGCAATTATACTACCAAGGACATGACTCAGAGCAAATAGGTTATATTTCTTTTACCCTCCCAGTGCTGGTTTCTTAAGGTTTTCCAACTGTCACCTCGGTTTGCGGTTTTATGTGGTGTCATCAAAAGTTCTGGGTATGCAGGAAAACACAGTGTGAATAATTGGTGTTACTTTGTGTTTACGTAAGTGGGTGAGACATTTTCCTATATTAAAGTTTCGGAATGCTGATTCTTTGAGGTTATACCTCAAAATAAATCCCCCTCCCATTGCTGGGGCACATCAATCAAGTGTTCAGTTGCACGGTACAAAGCTTCAGCCAATATCATGTATTATCAAAGTATTATCACGATAAAAAGGGGGCAGAACTAGGAATATGTTTAGCGTGATACCGCCAAATCGGAACCATAGACAAATTACGTTCAGGAGGTGTAATAAGAATTGAATTAAATTGTCGCTATGGAAAATTATCGCTACATCCCTCTCACTCGCATTGGCTATAAAGAGAATTTGCGATAGGTGCCGAGACCAAAAATAGTATAACTAACTCTAAACACAATAAGCTCCCAAAAGGCTGAACCGACTTAATGTTACAGTGACATTATGACTTTTGGAAGGAACGCGAAGTGTCACTTCAGTTGTTTTGGATTTCTTGGCTCTCTGATTTTTGGGTGAGTTTATATACTAGCAGATTCTTGTAGGAAACTCCTTTTTTAATCGTATTGACACATTTTAGTGACTGTTTGAATTTTTTTTGTGGTGCTTATGCTGTTTTGATGGTTTATGGTATCAGATACGTTTTCTTGCCATTTTAATGAGCTAGTATACAAATCCATATTTGGCTTTTTAAGTAATTATGGTGATGTATATTGCACAAATCTCTTTTACGTACATTTATGACTGTCGATAGCAAGACAAGCATATTCGAGAACATGTGTGAGTGTGTGAACGTTCAGTGTAAGAACATACACAAGTGAATCAAGACACCTTGTCTTGTGGCGTTTCAGTAAATCCTTACACTTTTATTAAAAGCTATGAGAACAGAAATTATAATTTATTGTAAATGCAGCATTTATAAATCAGCTCTTACCATCATTAATCAATATTAAATAAAAATTGAAATAAATGAAGGCGAGGCTGTATGGCTTTTGTACCGTTTGCGTTCCCCAATACAAAATTCGTATTTAAAAAAAAACTTTTCTTTTTAGTCTGTGTATATGCAATAACGTCTGTTATTGTTATTAGATTTATCATGTACTGCATTTTTCTATACATACGAGTATCCGCTGTATAATAATGTCATTAAGTAAATTCAAATAGGTAGATAATTGCAGTGTACGTGATTGAAAACCGGTATGATTTGTAGCAATTATTTATTATATAATATACGTAATTATAATACTGAATTGTTCAAATCAGTTATGGCGAGTATACTACTGAGTTGCTATGTAATTATAAGGTACTGTTAGGTATAACTTATATAAATTCCCAACAGTAATTTACTTTTAATCGTCCTTTTTTCCAACAACCTAAAAGCGCGCGAATACCAACTCACTCCCAACCATATATTTAGTACTCCCATATTGCTAGTTGGAGTCTAGATAAATATATGTCTGTCTCCCTCATTTAAACTTTATTATCAAATTAAATGTGAGCATGACCGAGAGATGTCATGTACATGTTTGAGGGCTTTCCCCACTACTGTCGCAACGCATGCGCATAACTCGTCAAGTATAAACGACTGTCTCTCTTGCTCGGCAACGCTGCCACTTACAGGGACTAGCAAATATTAAGTATTAGCTATATGCTCTCAACATCAACATGACAGCTAGTGCTGCCGAAATATAGCGCGTCACTCTAGGGATGTTACTTATGCAAAACAAAATATGTTCGGCCCAAATAGTCGAAATAACTTAGTACCAATTTTTTATACCATATTTTGTGCAATATAATTTACTCTTTCATCATCTCAAAACTCATAGAGAGCAGTAGACCGGACATTCAATACGGTAATCCATAGAGCGTTGTCCAATTCGCGGTCGCCATTTGAGAATCCTTGCGCCTTATAAGCCATTGGTTCTTCTTGCTGTATGTCCCCCTCAATGCCACTTGGGCTGAGCGATCCTTCAAGCAATGTCGATTACTTTAGTTTTCCTATGGAACTATCATTTCTAATTCTATCGCACAAGGTAACAATAAACATCGCTCTCTTCATTGTCCCCTGAAACCTCAAATTTTATTATGAGACCCATAGTGACCACGACTCACTCTCTTATGTCACCACTGGTCAAAGGATTTCGTCTTGAGACGACACGATAATTAAGACAAAAAGAAGGAGTTAATCGAAAAAATTTTTTTTCTATAAATTAACATTAAGTTGTTGATATAAACAATGGAAACCTCATTAACTTTTCACATCATGAAGTGGAAGAGAGATAGATGCACCACAACTCAGGCAGAACGTTACACTTTTTCGTGCGTGCAGCCGGCGTTCATCGATTTATAAGACATTATCACGTCAAAAAGGTTCTTGTAGCTTACCGAATACTGCCCATTTTTGAAATGAAATGAAATAACTATTTCATATCTTGTTTCAGATTGATGGCGTCCAACATAGTAAAGAAGCATCGCATAAAATCTGATCGTCACACTCTCATCCTGTCTTCCGCCATACAGAACTAAAGATAAAAAAATGTTCTCCGTCAAACGCCGTCCACATAGTCAAAAATCATCAATAAACAATAATAGAAACGTCAAAAATACCCTCAAGAATAAAAAGAAAAACATCGAGCTTACCAACTTACCGAGCATGTGTTCCAAATTCGAAATTTGAATCGAGGACTGTTTTAAACGCACGACGACGCGGTTAATCTTTATTTTCAATAAAACAAAAAAGCTTTAATCCCGAAAGTTTTTCGAAGAATCCTCTTTTTTAAATCGTAGTTAAATAAAAAAAAATAGTTGCCTTCTATTCGTAGTTAGTAGTGTATACCGTGATTGGTCCAATTTCCTGTAAAGTGTTAAGACTTATCTTTCCCTTTGTTTTAATTGATGTTAAGAAACTACACGATCTATTCAGGAGAGCCCTTTGAAGTTCCAAAAAGAAAAGGTGGGTACTACTTTAAAGTGAGTTTTACTTTCCATTTATTCCCAAATGCCTCACCAAATTCCCTTTCATTTGTCATCATCTTTACCACGTCCACTAGTGGGCCCAAGCCTCCCACAAGGATCTCCACAACGATCAACTCTGCGCTGCACGTATTTAACAGCTTTCTGCTACCTTGACCAGATAGTCGGCCAACCTTGTGGGGAGCCTACCCATAAAGCGTCGACCGATTCGCGGTCGCCATTCGAGCCTCTTTCCTTCCCAAAGGCTATCGGTTCTTCTTGCACTGTGTCCCGACCACTAACATATAGCAATCTCGAGTTGTTTTTCCTTTTCCTGCGGATCTCCTTTTTCATTCTATCACGTAGAGAAACTCCAAACATCGCTCTCTCCATTACCCGCTGGGCGACCTCAAGCCTACTTATGAGGCCCATATTTAGAACACGTCTCAATCCCGAATGTTACCACTGGCAACACAAACTGGTCAACTTTCATCTTGAGACGCCAAGAAAATTAGCACGAGAAGATTGTAGCATCGAGACTGCCGCCCATCCGAGTTGGATTCGACAAGAAATCTCTTGTATTGTTTGATATTTAAGAATTTAACTACTATATTTTTATAACTAAAGAAATTATTACATGAAAAAATTCAACTCACGTCTGGTTTCTGGTGATCCCAGCAAGCACTTAAATGCTTAAATATCAAAAAATACAATCATTGTTATTAAAAAAAACTTGTAAAAGTATCACATTCAATTGTAAAGGTAGCTAGAACCTAGGACATAATGATATGGCGTTGGTGTCAGCTTAAGACATACTTGGAAAAAATTGGACCAGACGGTCCAATTAGTTCTGGGATAGACATCCTAGGTTAACATAATTGGCATCAACTTCAAGTGTAATGTTCCCAACATTTACTTAAGCAAGTACATCATGGGCACTTGACATGATTTTTGTCTTAACCATGTTCATTTCAAGACCTCTTTATTTGGAAAGCACTAATAGGTTCTTCGAGCATTGCGTCTAAATCTTCCAAGATCTCAGCCACAGCTCATGTCTTAGCACTTGACATGATTTTTATCTTATTTCGGTTCATTTCAAATCCCGCTATTTGAACAGCACTAGTAAGTTCTTCAAGTATTGTGTCTAGGTCTGCCAAGATCTCAGCCATAGCTCATTTCTTCTATTCTTCTATTCTATTTCGTTTTTATAATGTTATGTAGTTAATAGGTCATTAAAAGTTTCTCCCTCCCATCTCCCTTTCATCACCGATACATACAGAATAAAGTCCCATCTACCTCATTGGATATTAATAATGATGTTTTAAAGAGAGTCCCCATATTTTCATTCGTTCTTCGTTTACCGTCGTCCCATCCCTTTCTGTTACCTTTAAACCTAAACCACTAGAGTGAGAAAGACTGTAAAATCCGTACGAAGCCCCCTATAGCATCGTCTGCTTTTTAATCACTAATAATTGCAAAGCGATTTGTTTTTTCGGCTGTTTCAGTTGGGCTTAGCCCATAGAATTTAGCTATATAATTACCTTAATTCAAAAGAGATCCTTACATCACCTCTTATTAAATTCAGCTGTCGAAAAGAGACGCCACTATAGACTGCGTACAGCGGTGTCTCACTTTCACAATCGAACTTGCTTTGCGCTAAGAGAACATGGTAGGCCCTCTGGTCTGTTTAGGTCTCTATGGGTAGAGCGGTCCCTCAGAATAGCGAAAGGTACATTTTCATCTGACGCTTTTAATTATTTCTTTAACTACATATCGCCGGTTTATTTATTTCAACGACCTTTTTATGACGAACGTTTGATGCAACGTTAGCGATCCTGCCTTTCGCACGGACGATCCTGGGTTCGAATCCCGGAAGGGATGTTTGTGTGATGAATACGAGCATTTGTAACTGAGTTATATCTGTATGTGTATCCGTTACCCTAGTATCCAGAACAGAAACCTTATGGTACTTATTTTGGACTAGGCCTATAGGTGTGATTGTAACAAATATTATTAATTTGTTATTATGAATTATTGTCTATATCTTATACAACTATTCTTAATAAACTACCGTCAGTAATATAGAGGTTTGGTTGCCAGGCAACGTTTGTTATTTCCGGCTATTTAACAGAAATATCTATGCAACAAAACTACTAACCACTGACGTCTTTAATAGGGGGTAGTTGACAGGTTTACGAAAATATCTCAAATTGTTCCTTATAGCATAACAAAATTGCAATTTGATTTCTCTATTTTCTATAAAATCACATCAAAGTTTAAATGAATACAATACCCGCCAAAAAGCTAACGACACCTCTAAGCAGATTACTTGGTCATGACGTCACGTTATTGTAAACAAACGGTACAAAAACTTGACTGACATTTACTGGAAACGAGCACGTGACGTCACTAGAATGAGGCAATCCCATGCAATTTAAAGTACATGGTCGAACATTTAATAGTAATTTTTTATTAATTATTTCTTATAAATATATAAATATCTATATCTTCGCTGTAGTCCATTACGCTGCACTGTATTATAGAGATCAGTGATAGTAGTACTAAATATTTTATTTTTGAGTTATTGAAATCACCTGTTAATCGATGAAGGCGATATAGCTTTGAGCCGCAACCTTATTGCATTTTATGTATTTTTACTCTGTGAAACAAAAATCTATTTTACACGTTTACTTTTTGGCGCGAAACTTTTTTTCACTTTTATTTTAAAGTAAATTATTATTTCTGCGTAATCATACGATTTACGAGGCATATTCAGAAAGTAAGTACTGAATTTTTGTAGTTTACAAAATTACATGGTTACCGTATTACATATGTAAGCTATTTTTCGACATTTCTCTCAATGCGGGGTGGTGAATCGGGGTCTCAACTTTTTGATGCCTTCCTCGAAGTATTTTCCCGCCAACCCCTTCGTCCACTTCTCCACCGCCTCCTTTACCTCCTTGTCGCTTGAAAACCTTTTTCCACCCATGTGCAGCTTCTGGAAGGTAAAGGGATAATAATCTGAAGGTGCTAGGTCAGGGGAATGGGCGGGGTGGTTTAGGACATCCCATTTAAACGAGGCAAGCAGTTCCTTGCTCTTGTTCCAGGCCTGTCGCAATAGATAAAAACACATGTGCAGGCTTTGATACATTCTCACAACCACGCCTTTTCCCGAAGGGTAGGCAGAGATTACAGATTTCCACTTACCACGATCCTGACATACATCTCTCGCTCTTTCTACTCTCATCAGCCTTTTTATACAAGCTCGTCGGATAAGGGTACTTTTGACCTGGCCTCTTTTCAGGATATCCTCTATTTGGTCCGTGAAAGTTTGCCTCGGTCTGCCTTTACCGGCTTGTTTTGTCTTGTCAATCTTCTTTCGTCCATTACCTCCTTATGTCCAAACCATCTAAGCATCCTTTTTTCTATCTTTGTCACTATATCTTCTTCCACATCACACCATTCCTTATTTTATCCTTCGAATTGTGAGTAAAACTTGATTTAAGTCTTTATAAAATAGGTTAATTCAAATTATCTACGTCTTTAAACTTTCTATAAAGCTGTCCGATTGCAGCCACCTCTGAGATAGCTCAGCAAGTTACCAACTTGTACAGGACGATTCAGCGCAGAGCTAAGAGGATTAGTGACAGCAAATTGGTGAAGAGCAAGGTTCACACCTTAGCTCATTGCCGCAAAGTTTGTCTCTCGGTCTTTTACAGATCATACTTTTTAGTGTGCTCAGGAGCTGCGTTATTTCTCTCCATCCAAAGAATGTAGAGAGGTTGAGATCGGTCTAAGCAATAAGACCGCCTATTGTAGCGTCTCAAGCCCGGGAGCCAAGACAGGATCCACGTTGGTGCAAGTTAACCCAGCAAATGCCTATTCAACCTGGCTTAAAAAAAGACGGGTTATATGTACTCGGAATTACAGGCGAAGGGAGGGAGTTCCACTCCTTTGCTGTGCGCATTATAAAAGATGTTGAGAAGCGCTAGGTGCGACAGGTAGGAATAGCAACCAAGAAAAGGTGGTAGCCCGCAATGCGACTAAATGTCCGATGGAAAAAAGGAGATGGCGGTATGAGCATATGCAGCTCCTGAGCTCACTCTCCAAAATATAATCTCTAGAAGACCGACAGACAGGCAATTTTGCGGCGGTGAGCTAAGCTCCTTCATTTGATATAAGCTTTTTTCACAATTCTTAGTCTTGGTGTAAAAGCAAAGCAAGAAATTTAGTGTGCGCGACTTCTCGATATAGGCACACACAAAAACGTGTAAATACGTAGCACAACTATAAGAGAAAAAATAAGCTTTCATCCTTTAATAATAAATGTGGTTTTAGGGTGCCAACACGCGATGGAGAGGACTGAGCCTGAAAAGACACCCCCAGAAGACGGGAACCAACTCAATAGGAATAGGGTAAGAATAATTGTTAAATGTTTTTGTTTTTAAATTTTTTGAAGCTGTTCTTGCGTAAGACGTTCTTACCTTAGCATTATACAGTGTGTCTGGTCATGGACTAGCGATATTCTAAAATCTGTTAGAACAACTATTCTTATACACAAATACACTACATAGTTAAGTCCAAACTACTTATCAGCTATGTGGCAGCCATTTTGTTTTTTTTTCTTCAAATAATCTCTACTTGGACACAAAAAAAATCATATCTCCCAAAGTGTAAGCGTTAATGGTATAAAAATGTGCTCATTCGAAGCGCAAAACTCTAGTCTATCGTATAAAAATTCGAAACAGGGAGCTGTTACGTTCATAATTTGAAAAAATAATAGAATTTCATGTAAAATATTAAAAAAAAATATGATTATAAATTAAGTATTGTAAATTACTGCAACAGTAACCCCGATAACTCATTTATTTTTTCTACTAGATTGATAGGGTTTGATCTAAGCTACAATACAACATTAAATTTACAAATGTATGTCTACTACTTTAAAAGTTATTGTTGATTGAACATAGCCTATGCGCAAGCACAAAAGGCGTTGGTCCGAACCCTAACCGAAAATTATTAAAACACAACATTCTTATTAACTTTTATTTATTCAATGCTTTTACATTACACTAACAGTTTAATCAAAATCAATAAAAGTCTCACAATAATTGTTCAAAGTGGCCACCTTCAGTTTGTAGGCAAGCTAAAGCTCTCTGTAGCAACTGGCGTGATGAGCGCCTAATGATGTCAAAATCGGCTCATTTCTTCGCCGACTGACATTATTTTTGCGACGAGTTCTTTTCTGTTGTTGGGAACATTAGCGTACACCTTTTGCTTCATGTGACCCCACAAAAAATCATCTAAAGTGGTTAAATCGGGTGAGCGAGGTGACCAAGCTACCACACCGCTGCGACCGATCCATGGGGAATGATGGATTTTTAAATATTCTCTCACTTCTCGAGAATAGTGGGCGGGTGTACCATCAAGCTGGACCAACATATGTTGCCGGTATGACAGAGGTAGCTCCATGAGACTATCTGCAAATTATGTTTGCAGGAACTCCAGGAATCTAGCCCCATTTAATGTTGGAGGCAATTCCAAGGGCCCTATCAAACGATCGTTGATTATGCCTGCCCATACATTAACTGAAAATTCATGTTGAAATGAACTTTGGCGCACCGCGTTTGGGTTCTCGGAGCACCAGAGATGATCATTTCGGTGATTTGTAATGCCAGCTCTTGTGAATTTAGCCTCATCAGTCCACAGTATCTTCTGTAGAAAACGACGGTTGTGTCTTGCACTTCGATTAAGCCACGAACAGAATACAGATCTAGCTGCATAATCTACTTCGATTATGTCTTGGACCCGTCGAAAATGAAAGGGATGTAATCCTTCTCGTTTTAAAAATTTCCATACACTGTACCTAGATAGCTGCAGTTGCACAGCAATGCACCTGACACTTAGTCTGGGATCATATATAGGCTAATGCCTAAGTACTTCTTCTTCATCTTCATGTGATATCAAACGAGCGCGTTCATTAAAGGATCTGTATCTTCCATCTCGCTTACTCACGGTAGTAGCGAGCAGTATTTCTGGAATGCTCTCGCATGGAATGCAGTGAGCGCCAGATGTTACTTTATAAGGGCCTTTTGTGCTTGCGCATAGGCTATGTTCAATCAACAATAACTTTTAGTTGTAGACATACAGCTGTAAATTAAATGTTGTATTGTAGCTTAGATCAAACCCTATACGATATTTTTATACGATAGACTAGAGTGTTGCGCTTCGAATAAGCCTATTTTTATACCATTAACGCCTACACTTTGGGAGATATGATTTTTTTTGTGTCCAAGTAGAGAATATTTCAAGAAAAAAAACAAAATGGCTGCCACATAGCTGATAAGTAGTTTGGACTTAACTATGTAGTGTATTTGTGTATTATAATAGTTTTTTTTTCTCTTATATTTTATCTCTTATAGTTTCGTACATTATTTTATCTGTTATAAATTTTCAAATCTTGGCCTTAACATTATCGTCCACAGAGCTTCAAATCGAAACAGCTGGTACGCAGCCAAGCGATACGCGAATCGCAATCCCCCCCGCGCACAATTTCCCCCTCTCAAATTGCACCAGTGGTGGATGAAACTAGCGTTAACAATAACGTTGCGAGTGAGAAGAGCGACTGCCATAGCGATGAGTGCGAAAAGGACAGCTGCGAAGAGAAGAAACAGCCGGTCGAGATACAGGTAAACATTTAGATAGATAGTAAAATTTATTGAAAAATTCGACAAAGAATTTTTTTCGGAGTACTGTTTGCCGAAAGCTCGTTTCTCCGAATAATGTAATTTTGTTTTTTGATATTTTTTAACCTACAAATACAGATACAAATACTTTATTTGCTATTAAATAGGGTAAGTACACATGAATGTTGGTGTTAAGTTTAGAAATAAATAGAAGCTTTGTAACTATTTAGCCATATAGAATAGCATGCAATAGAACCATAACAGGTATCATAGAACTAGTCGTAATAAATTTTACAAGCTAAAGAAAATGTACTATAAATACCAATTTAAATTACGATTAAATTATTATTATTATTATTATTACAATGTTAAATGATTATAATACAAAAATACTAGAAGAAATTGACAAGTGAATTCTCAGGTGGGAATCGAACCCGCAACCTTTGGAAATCCGGTCCAATGCTCTCCCCATTGAGCTACCGAGCCTTGTGAACGCTCGTCGAAATTTTTTCGAGTATTTTTCTACTATTAATAATTTATCTTATAACACAGCATTTAAAAATGCATAAAATATATAGAAATTATAAAACTATTATAACAATGTTATATAATTTAGCTTAAAAACGGATTAAATCTAAGGTCTATTTAATATGATTAGTTTAGTTAAAACATTATTTTAAACATTAAGGATCTTAAGATATAAATATTATTTTTCGGTGAAACGATCTTCGGTAAACAATTTTATGCTCATAAAAATTCACGCAAAAAAACAAAAAGCTATGATATAAAAAATAGTTTATTCATTTTTTACCGTATTTATGTTAAAAGCATAGTTTCGAAGGTTTACATATAGGCAACAAAGCGGCCTATTTTTTGTGTATTATGTATGTTGACGACGAATAATATTGTAAATGTCGTAACTTCTGTAAAAGCTGACGAGTTTCGCCCGTTTTTCTTGTCAGTTAAAAGACGTCCTGAATGAGTGGTACGTACAAAATATTGGACGATTCAAAAAAAACTTATTTTAAGTGCATTTGAATAATGATATTTTTATAAATTAATATCAGCTTTCTTAAGATAAATTATTATAATAGAAAAATACTAGAAAAAATCGACTCAGGTCACAAGTGAATATTCAGGCGGGAATCGAACCCGCAACCTTTGGAAATCCGGTCCAATGCTCTCCCAATTGAGCTGCCGAGCCTTATGAACACTCGTCCAAATTTATTATAATAATTTATCTTAAAAGATCGCATTAAAAAATGCATACAAATATATAAAAGATCAGCTTTTTAACCATATTTTACCGCAATAAATGAATTATGCATTCGTCAGATAACCAGCGGTTCTTGGGAAAGTGATGTGAGTTCCCAAAAACTACGAGCCCGAAGGTGGCTCGGCCACAAGCAGCAATCCAGTCTCCTGTCCAACAACCCTCGTGTCTCATGTGTCTGTGGGGCCTGTCCCCATTGCCCCCATTGCAGGTCAGCAGTTATCTATACCAGATAAGAAATAAAAAATAACAGCGCCGAAATCTGACGCTTAGCACGGAGTGGCCACGTGGCGAGCGCCTAAATATGAGCGGCCCGAACGTCCCTAACCTAACATGCAATGCAATGTATCTCAGTTTGTGCTTTTTGATTTGTAAGTGACTTTGTGACAGTTGAAAAGTTCAAAAACATTTTTACGAATGAATGAATTTAATTATGGAATTATTGTTTGTAAACAATATAGTTTTAGAAACAATTTTTTATGAACAAATAATATTTTTATTGAACTTTAAAATTGAATATTTTCACACCACAATTACAGTGGACCCCCGGTAATCCGGCAAACATTATGCAGGGCAGTGTCGGACTATCGAATTTGTCGGATTATAGAGCACCTGCCTAAGACCCCTATAGTCCGGATTTTTTTACGAAAGAGTACCTTGTAATCCGACAAATTACATATCTAATGACGAGAGTCTATATATTATACGTGGCGCGTACGAGTTGTGACCTGTTCAAACTTGCGTGATCTATATTAGCAAAGATTGTCAAACATAATTCTGTCATGTCGGATTACAGGGGGCGCCGGATTAGACAGGGGCCGGATTATCGGGGGTCCACTGTACTTTAAAGAAAGATATGTAACCATATTCAATTCAAACAAATAAAGGGGGAGGGTAGCTAAGGCTGGTGTTTGTCCCATTTTATTTTTTGCCAGTTAGTATAAATCATAAGCAGTCGATTTGACCATAAACGGAACCTCACTACAATTCCCTTTTCCCCCTTATTCACCCTATAGTCACCCAAATCGACTGTTTATGATCTATACTTACAAGCAAAAAAAAAAAAATTTTTTGTGAAAAGTAAAATAGGCCAAAAACCAGTCTTAGCTACCCTCCTCCTTTATATTACCTTATTAACTTTAAAGTATTTATTTCGATATTAATTATTTTCAGAGGTCGACGACGGAGACATATTTGCACAATCAAACAAGATTCGGGCATCGCTTGCTCAGAAGATTGTCCAGATTGCTCTGATACAGAAAACGCAGGTAATTATTAAAAAAAAATACTAGAAAATATACAAATCAGCCCACAAGTCGGGTCTAGAACTCACACACTTTGGATGTGCGGTCCACTGCTCTCCCGATTGAGCTACCGAGCCTTGTGAGCCCCCGTCGAAATTTTCTATTACTTTTTACTTTTTTATGCTGTAGGCCGGCGTTGTCTCTTATGAAAGGAATATCCTCGCATTCGAAAGAAATGTTTTTACAAATGTTAAACAATCGATTAAGATGTAACAGGCATTTAATCTTATATGATTAATGTTTAATAGAAAAATATCAACTCGGCTTACAGGTTATTCTCTCAGGATCGTTAGCTCAATTAGGAGAGCAGTGGACCGGGCGTCTGCAGGTTGCGGGTTTGAGTCCTACCTAAAAATAACTTGTAAGTGGAGTCGATTTTTAGGATTCCGTTCCTCGAAAGGAAAAAACGGAACTCTTATAGGACCACTTTGTTATCCGTGTGTCTGTCGGTCAAGACCCTTTTTCTCAGGAACGCGTAGAGGTATCAAGCTGGAATTTATATCAAATACTCAGGTCTACTGTCCCTTGGAACTGTGAAAAAATCAAACTTCTAAGCCAACGCAATAAAAAGATACAGCCGTTTATGCCGCAAAATTCCGCAAATTTTCTACACTCGCAAGGGAATCAAAACCTACAGGGTACTTCCCGTGAACTCAGAATTTTGAAATTTGGTACGAAGCAACGTTTTATAGCACAGATAAAGGAAAAATTGCGAATACCGTAAATTTTTAGTTACGTCATATAATAAAAATATTTTGAGGAACCCTCGGTGCGCGAGTCCGACTCGCACTTGGCCGGTTTTTTTCTAGTATTTTCTATCAAAAGTTTGTCGTATAAGATGACATTGAATAACCCATAATATAAAATCTATAACACAAGCCTTACAGTGCTAACCTTAGTCGAACCTAATTGGTGTGAATATAAGAAATATTATTATTGTTTTTTTCAGGTCAAGATTATCGTAAATCTGAAAGCGTCGAAGTTGATGAGCTCATATATTACTGCAGGTTGGTACAGATATTTTAAATTATATATTATATCAGATGTGATTGATGATTACTATAAAAAATCAACCTGTCTCAATCAACCCTTCGCTATCCGGGCGACTGCTCATCCAATTGAGCTACTGAAACAAGATGATATTTTTCTTGTTATAATTTCTCTTGATAAAAACCAAGCAGTTATATGTTTAAAAACAAAAATGATATTGTAACTCGAAATTAATTTAATTTGAAGTACCTATATTGATGGCGAAGTGTAATTTTCTCGTAAAAAATTGGTTGTCTGTAAAGTCGGTTTACGGACGATAATTTTACGTGATAACGTCATAAGAAAACATTGAAGAAATTTTGCATAGTTTTACGAATTTAATTAAATTATTATCACTGAATTATCATTATTTAGTATAATACAAAGTAGGAGTTAATTCAATTCACTTTATAAACAGTTGACAAAACAGTTTACGTGTAGGTTGTGTGCTCGCTGTCTCTCTTCTACTCAAAAGCATCGGCCGATGTAGTGGAAGAGAGATAGATGCGTCACAAGCCGAACGCTTGCACGCTCGGCTCAGGCGGAACGTGACACTTTTTCAGCAGCATTTATTGATTTATAAGACGTTATCACGTCTCTACATATTTTCTGACAAAGTCACTTTTTTTAAAAAGAGCTAAGTTTGGTATTTACTGTAAAAACCTCTCGATAATTATTGAGATGTAGAGTAGAGAGACAGCTGCAGCACACAACCTACACCTGTTTTGTCAACTGTTTATAAAATGAAGTGATTAAAATCCTTTGTATTATACAAAATAATGATAATTCAGTGATAATAATTCAATGCAATTCATAAAAATATGCATCATTTGATCAATGTTTTCTTATTTTATATATTTTATGCATTTTCAATGCGATCTTATAAGATAAATTATTTTAATAGAATAATACTAGAAAAAAACGACTCGGGTCACAAGTGAATTCTCCCGCCTAAGTATTCACTTGTGACCCGAGTCGATTTTTTCTAATATTTTTTATTATAATAATGTTTTCTTGTTTTTCGTAAAATTATCGCCCTTAAACCGACTATACCGACAACCAATTTTTTTAATGTCCTTGTTTATTTAAGAACTCCTTGATTTTTGAGTTTTTTTTTTAATTATTAATATTGTGTTTAAGACTATTTCTAGCCGGAGTATAATATTTTGACCTGGTGTTTACCTTTTCAGATGTCCAGAGCGGAAAGAGAAACCAAAGAACATATCTTTAAGTCGAACAGATTCAGGTATGTTATCAACTCATTTCTAGCTTTTGTTTTAACCCGTTTTAAGGGAACAACAAAGATGTTACGCCGTGTTACATTATATACAAACTTCTTGATAAGGACATTGATTCTTATGTTATTTTAAACACTTAAAAAAATTCATAAAAAATAAAGTGCCTATTTAAGTATTTCATAAAATAACAGAATGAATACAAGATATAAAATACGTGTGTAAAAAACAACCACGCCTCCGAGCCCTCAGATGGGATTCGAACCCACGACCTTTCGCAATCCGGGCGACTGCTCTGACCGCTGAGCTACCGAGACGCTGGCAAACGTGTCGAATGTTACAAACGTATTCCAACTTCTACTATGAGCTAGTATCGTTCCACCAATGTTGAACGCTAACTACCTTCAACATTGAAAGTAATATTTTTACAAATATTAAACAATCAATTAAGATGGAACCAGCTATAATTATGTTTTTATTTAATTTTTTACTATATTTTTACTATATTTTTTACGATACTAGCTCATAGTAGAAGTTGGAATACGTTTGTAAAATTCGACACGTTTGCCAGCGTCTCGGTAGCTCAGCGGTCAGAGCAGTCGCCCGGATTGCGAAAGGTCGTGGGTTCGAATCCCATCTGAGGGCTCGGAGGCGTGGTTGTTTTTTACACACGTATTTTATATCTTATAGAAATATTGCATTGTGAATGCAAAAAAAAAAATTAAATAAAAACATAATTATAGCTGGTTCCATCTTAATTGATTGTTTAATATTTGTAAAAATATTACTTTCAATGTTGAAGGTAGTTAGCGTTCAACATTGGTGGAACGATACTAGCTCATAGTAGAAGTTGGAATACGTTTGTAAAATTCGACACGTTTGCCAGCGTCTCGGTAGCTCAGCGGTCAGAGCAGTCGCCCGGATTGCGAAAGGTCGTGGGTTCGAATCCCATCTGAGGGCTCGGAGGCGTGGTTGTTTTTTACACACGTATTTTATATCTTATAGAAATATTGCATTGTGAATGCAAAAAAAAAATTAAATAAAAACATAATTATAGCTGGTTCCATCTTAATTGATTGTTTAATATTTGTAAAAATATTACTTTCAATGTTGAAGGTAGTTAGCGTTCAACATTGGTGGAACGATACTAGCTCATAGTAGAAGTTGGAATACGTTTGTAAAATTCGACACGTTTGCCAGCGTCTCGGTAGCTCAGCGGTCAGAGCAGTCGCCCGGATTGCGAAAGGTCGTGGGTTCGAATCCCATCTGAGGGCTCGGAGGCGTGGTTGTTTTTTACACACGTATTTTATATCTTATAGAAATATTGCATTGTGAATGCAAAAAAAAAATTAAATAAAAACATAATTATAGCTGGTTCCATCTTAATTGATTGTTTAATATTTGTAAAAATATTACTTTCAATGTTGAAGGTAGTTAGCGTTCAACATTGGTGGAACGATACTAGCTCATAGTAGAAGTTGGAATACGTTTGTAAAATTCGACACGTTTGCCAGCGTCTCGGTAGCTCAGCGGTCAGAGCAGTCGCCCGGATTGCGAAAGGTCGTGGGTTCGAATCCCATCTGAGGGCTCGGAGGCGTGGTTGTTTTTTACACACGTATTTTATATCTTATAGAAATATTGCATTGTGAATGCAAAAAAAAAATTAAATAAAAAAATAATTATAGCTGGTTCCATCTTAATTGATTGTTTAATATTTGTAAAAATATTACTTTCAATGTTGAAGGTAGTTAGCGTTCAACATTGGTGGAACGATACTAGCTCATAGTAGAAGTTGGAATACGTTTGTAAAATTCGACACGTTTGCCAGCGTCTCGGTAGCTCAGCGGTCAGAGCAGTCGCCCGGATTGCGAAAGGTCGTGGGTTCGAATCCCATCTGAGGGCTCGGAGGCGTGGTTGTTTTTTACACACGTATTTTATATCTTATAGAAATATTGCATTGTGAATGCAAAAAAAAAAAAATTAAATAAAAACATAATTATAGCTGGTTCCATCTTAATTGATTGTTTAATATTTGTAAAAATATTACTTTCAATGTTGAAGGTAGTTAGCGTTCAACATTGGTGGAACGATACTAGCTCATAGTAGAAGTTGGAATACGTTTGTAAAATTCGACACGTTTGCCAGCGTCTCGGTAGCTCAGCGGTCAGAGCAGTCGCCCGGATTGCGAAAGGTCGTGGGTTCGAATCCCATCTGAGGGCTCGGAGGCGTGGTTGTTTTTTACACACGTATTTTATATCTTATAGAAATATTGCATTGTGAATGCAAAAAAAAAATTAAATAAAAACATAATTATAGCTGGTTCCATCTTAATTGATTGTTTAATATTTGTAAAAATATTACTTTCAATGTTGAAGGTAGTTAGCGTTCAACATTGGTGGAACGATACTAGCTCATAGTAGAAGTTGGAATACGTTTGTAAAATTCGACACGTTTGCCAGCGTCTCGGTAGCTCAGCGGTCAGAGCAGTCGCCCGGATTGCGAAAGGTCGTGGGTTCGAATCCCATCTGAGGGCTCGGAGGCGTGGTTGTTTTTTACACACGTATTTTATATCTTATAGAAATATTGCATTGTGAATGCAAAAAAAAAATTAAATAAAAACATAATTATAGCTGGTTCCATCTTAATTGATTGTTTAATATTTGTAAAAATATTACTTTCAATGTTGAAGGTAGTTAGCGTTCAACATTGGTGGAACGATACTAGCTCATAGTAGAAGTTGGAATACGTTTGTAAAATTCGACACGTTTGCCAGCGTCTCGGTAGCTCAGCGGTCAGAGCAGTCGCCCGGATTGCGAAAGGTCGTGGGTTCGAATCCCATCTGAGGGCTCGGAGGCGTGGTTGTTTTTTACACACGTATTTTATATCTTATAGAAATATTGCATTGTGAATGCAAAAAAAAAATTAAATAAAAACATAATTATAGCTGGTTCCATCTTAATTGATTGTTTAATATTTGTAAAAATATTACTTTCAATGTTGAAGGTAGTTAGCGTTCAACATTGGTGGAACGATACTAGCTCATAGTAGAAGTTGGAATACGTTTGTAAAATTCGACACGTTTGCCAGCGTCTCGGTAGCTCAGCGGTCAGAGCAGTCGCCCGGATTGCGAAAGGTCGTGGGTTCGAATCCCATCTGAGGGCTCGGAGGCGTGGTTGTTTTTTACACACGTATTTTATATCTTATAGAAATATTGCATTGTGAATGCAAAAAAAAAAAAATTAAATAAAAACATAATTATAGCTGGTTCCATCTTAATTGATTGTTTAATATTTGTAAAAATATTACTTTCAATGTTGAAGGTAGTTAGCGTTCAACATTGGTGGAACGATACTAGCTCATAGTAGAAGTTGGAATACGTTTGTAAAATTCGACACGTTTGCCAGCGTCTCGGTAGCTCAGCGGTCAGAGCAGTCGCCCGGATTGCGAAAGGTCGTGGGTTCGAATCCCATCTGAGGGCTCGGAGGCGTGGTTGTTTTTTACACACGTATTTTATATCTTATAGAAATATTGCATTGTGAATGCAAAAAAAAAATTAAATAAAAACAGAATGAATACAAATCCAATTAATTTTCTGTGTTTATAAACGTATGTGTTTGTTGTATCAATAACGTTACCATAGCAACGCGTTAACCGCAAGTAGTTCGTCTACCGGACGCTAGATGGCGCTAACGGAAAAACCCGCGCGAAGCCGGGATGGGCCGCTAGTTTATTATAATTATTTATCAGCTATGATCACGTTTTAATTAATACTATTAAAAAAACGTGGTTAACATTCCGTTTTCAATATTTTCATATTGATATGACATAATTTAGACCTTATTACTTATTATTATTATTTAATAATTATAAATAATATTTCTCACTTTCACACTAATTAGCCGAGCCCAAAGTAAGCACTGTAAGGCTTGTGTTATGGATACTAGGGTAACGGATAGACATACATATAAGGTACATATATCTGTAATATTTAAAGAAATAAATACATGAATATCCATGTCTAGGGGAACAAATGCTTGTGTTATTCGCACAAGTATCTGCTCCTTCCTGGACTTGAATCTAGGACCTATGGTGCGTAAAGCAGGATCGCTACAGTTGCACCAAACGATCGTCAATATATGTTACATAAATCTATAATCTAAGAACACAAATTTGTTGTTTGTGTGTTTGTCTGTCCGCTCTTTTTCCATTGTATCAACTAGCTGACCCGGTAACGCGTTGCTATGGTAACGTTAATTTATACAATGGAAAAAGAGCGGACAGACAAACACACAAACAACAAATTTGTGTTTTTAGAGTATATACTAGCTGACCCGGTAACGCGTTGCTATAGTTACGCATATACAATGGAAAAAGAGCGGACAGACATACACACAAACAACAAATTTGTGTTTTTAGAGTATATACTAGCTGACCCGGTAACGCGTTGCTATAGTAACGCGTATACAATGGAAAAGAGCGGACAGACAAACACACAAACAACAAAGAACAATGGCGAACTCCCATACATCATTTTCTTTCACCTAAAATTGATGCGTCTTTAGATTAAAAAATACTAAAATGATCAACCATTAATTCCTGAAACTGCGTGTCTTAGAATTTTTTATTTAAGAGGCCAGAAAAAAAAAAATTAAACTTCGAAGTTTTTAAGATTAAGTTACGGTAGTGTTGTCACAAAATCGATTATATCAATCGATAACATTCACTCTAATTAATAAACAAATAGATATTATCAAGACTAACGTGTTTGAAAATGTATCTATTGTAATCTGTTATATATGTAGGTAATTAGGTATGCAATGTTGTTGAAATTAAGGTACCTATCGTTTAAGTCGCTGCTGAAGTGTTACCTACTATCGATCAAATTCGATTTTATCGCCGTACTCAATATATCCAGACAATTATGGTAACCTTTTTCTTTTAAATTCAATCAGTCTGTTAGAATATCAACATATTTAACCACATTATTAGCAATGCTATCGTTACTAATAGGTCGCTTAAAATCGAGTGTATGCCATCTTATTTCTGCCTGTTGGTAGCTACTTAAATAATAAGTAGAATAATAATATACTCATTAAGTAGGTGAGTATGTTGCACCTGTTTCACGGGAGAAAAAAAAATAGCAGTGTTGCTATAACAATGTTGCAATAAAAGAAGAAAACACTACATATTTCTTAATACGTACGTACTTGATTTATTTTTAAATAACACAAAGTATAGTATAGATATATTATATAAGTAAACAATTAAATGAACTTATCAGGATATCTTGAAACCGATTTTTACATAACTTGAACAATTATAATAAAATGGCAACACGAAAGATAATGGTACCTAGCGGAATTTCGATGTTTCATTTAACAATCAATGATATGTCCCAAAAAGCAGTGTTTTTTTTTTCTGGCTCTTAATAGTTATAAGCTTTTGATGTAAAAATGTAGAAAATTATTTCATTTCGTTCTGTAGAAAGAATATTTCAAGACGCTCAAAAATATCTCAAAGAATATTTCGCCATTGTTCTTTGTGTTCTTAGATTATAGATTAACGTTACCATAGCAACGCGTTACCGGGTCAGCTAGTATGTAATATTAATAGAAATATATATAGAGATATCCATGATTCAGGTACTAATGCACGTATTCATCACACAAACATCTGCTGCATCCGGGATTCGAACTCAGAATCGTTAGTGCGAAATGCAGAATCGCTACTTTTGCATCAAATGGTCGAATGGAACTCTTTGCCTGAGTCTGTATTTCCAGATAAATACAATTTTGGGGCATTCAAGTCACAAGTGAATAGTTATCTTCTAGGTAACCGCGTCACATCCTAGATCGCTTCATCGCTTACCATCATTCGAGATAAAAAAAGATAATACAATTAAAATATTGTTTCAGACGACAGATCAGAACCAACAGGTCCAGAGCTGGTTAACTTCATAAAGGAAACTCTTAATAAAAACGCCCGAGACAGAATGACCCTACTCAAGATAGAGAAGGAACTACACGCTCTCGTCAACGACACTGGGTGAGTGTCCATCATTTCAATATACCCATGTTAGCTTTATTTACTACTGAAATAAATGATGGTATAATAGTAGTTTATGAAACTGGTACGTAATGAGGGGTATTAAACACGAGTGTGAGTTAAAAGCATGAAACGAAAAAGCGACAGTAAAAAGAGACAGAAACAAAAATTATAAGATTTAACGTAGGAAAAAATGAGATAGAAATCATTATACAGTGTCTCTTATGTTCGTGGTATGTACTTTAGTTACCATAAGCCTCTTGTATCATTTATCGTAAATGTAAGCTCTGAGTCTGAATAAGTCTATGTAATATACGAATAAAATGTAAAATAATTATCTAACTTTGTATCACTATGATCATTACTGAAACCTACAATTATCCTCCTCCCGAAATTTTACATTCGTCTCATTATCTTTACAGCAAATTATTGAAGGTTCCACTTTTACCTCGTGTGAATTGCACACATGCTATTTTTTATTAAGTTATTTATCACTGATAGTTGGAGTATGATATGCTCTTCTAAGACAACACTACTATTATTTGTGTATAGTGACGACGTATAATATTGTAAATGTCGTTACTTCTGTTAAAACTGACGAGTTTCTTGCGCCCATTCTTCTTGTCAGTCAAGACGAATGGATAGGTAAAAATGTTGGGCGATTCAAAACAACTTATTTTAACTGCATTTCAATAAAGTTGATTTGATTATATTTTTGTTTGTCAGGCGATGCATCGTTAGGTTCCCAGTGATGACGTCATACGGAAGAATGCTGGTGCATCGGTGTGCAGCGTTATTCCAACTGTCTCATCATCTCGATCAGGCTAGCAAGACTGCAGTACTCGTCTCCAAGAGTGGTGAGAGACATACAGAAATTAAATGTAGAAGTGAATCTTGGGTTCGGCAGAAGCACAAATGTATGATTAATGCAGTGGAAATGAGAGCTTTAGGAAATATAGCTGGAGTTAATTTTATGGATAAAATAAGGAATGATGAAAAAGTAGTTTTAATATTATACTGAGTTATTTTATCGACCCATTATAATAAATTTTATCCTTATTGTCTTAAACTCCTTAGTAATAATTAAATGCTAAAACGTACTAGATATTTTTATGTTACAAAACATTTCTCTTGTATGAAATTTGTTTTCTGAAGTAGATAATGATTTTCCTTATATTCCACCCCAATAAGCCTGGTGTGGTCTGAAAGAAGATATCCTAATTATATTATGAAAATATTTTGTGTGTGTGTTTGTTACCATATTGTCTCGCTATCCAAAAAGTAAACTTGCCCTTTCGTACTTCCGCATAAACAATACGATAGCGTGTTTCTACGCGCTACAACGCCATCTAGTAGTAATAAAGATAGGAAAAAGCATGCTTAGATGGTTTGGACATGTAGAGAGGATGGACGAAAGATTTAAAAGACAGATATATGAGGCAAATGTGCATGGGCAAGTCGGTAACGGCAGATCAAGCCGAACTTTCAGGAACCAAATAGAGGATGTCCTGAAAAAAGGCCAGGTCAGAAGTACCCTTAACCGACGAGCTTGTGTGAAAAGGCTGATGAGAGTTGAAGAAGCGAGAGGTGTATATCAGGATCGTGGAACACTTTCCACTGTTCTGTAATATCACCCTTGCGGATAAAGACGTGATTGTAAATATGTACTATCGAAGCCTCTGGCGCCTTATCAGTCTTAAGTCGAAAGTCGCTTGCACTCTGCACGATGCCTATCGCTTCAGGCCACGCGGCTCCATTCATTCAACAATGGCGCGCGTGCGCAAACAAGCAATTCACGAACGCGTAAAGCAGATTGACAGTTGACAGTACTGACATCAAGGGTGATTTTAAAACTAGTTGTTTATGATTGTAGTAAAATACGAAGCCAATTAGGGTCGTGTGGGCGTAGCCGGAAGCGCTAGAGTGCGGCGAGTCGTATGGCCACGTGATGAAGAGGGCCAAGGCAGCGGTTTCCCTCCCTGACATTGGCATCATGGCCGGACTAAGGACGAGGGAGACACAGACGGGCGCACGCCTCATAGAGGTACCGGAGGGAAATGGGCTGGCGGACAAGCTGGCGGAAAAACTCCGAGAGGTCGTCGGTGACGTAGTCTTGGTATCCAGACCGGAGAAGACCGTAGAGTTGCGGATCTCTGGACTGGATGATTCGATTGAGGAGGAGGATGTGGTGGACGCCATGATGGCCAAGGCGGGTTGTCCGAGGACGGCCATTCAGTTGAGGGGCTTGAAACCTGGAGCCGTTGGTCTCAGTTGGACGCTGGTGAGATTGCCTGTAGCCGCCGCCAAGGCAATAAGCCAAGACGGGAAGCTGCGGGTCGGTTGGAGCACCGCAGAGGTGAAGGTGCTAACCACCCTCCCTCTGCGATGCTTCAAGTGTCTATCCCTCGGGCACACGAAACCCAAGTGCCCCGAGGCGACGGACAGGAGTGGCCTATGTTTCAGGTGCGGGGCGCCTGGGCACATGGCCGCCTCCTGTAAGCGGGAGCCGGCATGCTCGGTGTGCGCCGCCTTCGGGCGGCCGGCCGACCATGTCATGGGCAGTTGCAGGTGGTGAAGGGGAGGCCCCCTTCACCACCGATGGACCCCATGGAGGTAGGGGCACCCAGCCCGTCGGGTGCCCAACCCCCCCCGTAAAAACGCTCGGGGGGGAGAGAGCCTCTTCCACCCCTCCCTCGCGGGAGGGGCGTGAAGATGCCGGAAGCGCGGGCGCGAGCGGGGGTGGCACGCGGAGCGCTTGAGGAGGACCCTCGGTACCATCTTCCGAGGGTAGAGCCCCCTCTCGCCGCCCCCAGGTGGCATCGGAGCTTTTCTCTGAGGCCGCGTGGGGGGGTCGAGAGGGGTGCTCGGCGGGACGGCGGCCGCGGGAGCCCCCAGGGAACTATTGTTTCCGGAGGGCTTCCGAGGACGCACGTCCCGATTGAGGTGGAGAAGGGAATTGACTGCACACCTCGGCCGCCACTAGGTTCGGTCGAGTGGTGCGGCAGTTCTTCTCCCCACCAAAAGAGGACCAGCGGTTGTCGGAGCGGGAGACCGGCAGCTGCATTGCACTTGGCCCTCAGGCGTGCGGGGTGTTCAGGGCGTCACGGCTCACCCCGTTGCTCCGTCCCTCACGGAGCATAGGCGAGGTCCGCCCACGAGCGCGGACCCACACTGTTTCGGGTTGCGGGAAGAAGCCGTAAGGGGCCACGCGACCCCCACCACTGTGTTGCGGGACGCCGCAGGGTTTTAGTGGGTAGGCCTCCAAGCCTTTACCGGGCACTCGGCCGAGTAGGGGCATGGAGGAGAGTCCCACATATCGTCTCGTGCTCTCCCGGTACGAGCGAATGCGTAACGCATTTACTGCGAAAACAATGGGCGTGTCCGATACGATCAGTTCAAACGAATATTTCTACAAAGTGGTAAGGCACGAGAGACCTCGATAGAACATGTATGTTGTATGTATATTATATATACTAGCTAACCCGGCCACGCGTTGCTGGTATGGCAACAAACGCAAAATTATTGTCATAATATAATGTATGATAAATATTCCCTGTCACAGTGTTTGACCGCGATGAACTTCGAAACTGACTTAGAACATAGAATAGGTTTCATTTTAATTTATAACACAACACGTGGCCGGATCAGCTAGTATATCTATAAATAAAAATATTTCGTGTTTGACCGCGACGTACTCCGAAGCTACTCAACCAATTTTGATGATTCTTTTTTTATTTTACGGCATTTGTTCCGACTTAGAACATAGGATAGGTTTCATTTTAATATATAATTAAAAAAATGCAAATTATAATTACTGAGCCACAGTAACGCATGACTGGGTCACCTAGTAATTATTAAAACTAGCTGACCCGGCCACGCGTGGCTATGGTAACGTTAATTGATTAGTAAAACTGTTATTCTTAGGCTTATGGTAACTATATATGGTAACAAACACACAAAGTATTATCATAATATAATGTACTAATACATAATGACTAGCTGACCCGGTGCGTTGTTATGGTAACGTTATTGATACAATGGAAAAAGAGCGGGAAAAAGAGCGGACAGACAAACACAAGACAAATTTGTGTTCTTAGATTATAGATTTGAAATGAATACTATAATAATGTTTTGTTACGGTTTTCATGTTTTTGTTGTTTTTCAGGTACTAGCGGTGGGCGAATCCCGTGTACTAGTTTCAAGCAATGGTGCACAGCCACCTTCCCGCCTAGTCCCCATAGGTACTGTATATACAGGGTGTTTAATAACATCTGACATCGAAGTGACTATTAATTATTTTAAAGTAAATAAATTATTTTGGTCACCCATCCATTAATTTAGTATTTGTATTTAATTTTATTTTTACATTATTTTGATAAAAAAAAATTAAGGATGCTTATTAATAATAATATTTCTTTTTTCAATGAGCCAAAATCAAAGTAAGCACTGTAAAGCTTATTGATACTATGGTAACGCATAGATATATATAAAGGCACCTGGCCCCTATCATGTACATCGGTAGACTCCATAAGTTTTATTAATCAGTCTAATGTCGAAATGCGTGGGTAGTCGGGCGAGGAAATACAAAGATGTCTGCCTTAAATTAACTCTCTTTAATTATTATAAGTATCTTTGATTTTAATTGCGAAATAAGAACAGTCGCACACTGCACACATTTGAGTTTACAAGAAAACACTGACACTCCGCCGAACACGTAATATGCGCGCGCGATGCAAACGGATTACTAATGGCCTCCGTCCGCCGTCCGTTTGGTTTTTATGCCCGCTGCACACTAGCGCTCGGAGTTGCGTCAGAGCGGTTGTGACGTCAGATCCGCTTGTCACGACCGCTCTATAATCGATGCGCCGTCACGGCCGGACTGACCATCGCACGCCCTCGTGCGCTCCTTAAGGTCAGCATTCCCTCTTCAGCTAATCTGTGAAAGCAATGTTTTACCTGGTAAACTAATTTTTGTCGCTCGCCCATATCTGACACTTTCAAACACGGTTCTCTCAGTACTTATTCCAAACATAGCATATAGAACTCCCACACACACACTGAACCGGACAACTGAGTAGGCGTCCCTTCGACCGGACACCATCTCAAATGGTGACGCGGACCGGACAACCCACCAGCGTCCTTTCGAACAGTTACACCTCAACGACGCCCTCTCATGGGCCATGTCACCAGCGAATTCATCTAGGACATCGACCCTTATAAGCCAGTCCCAGACTATTCACTTGGTACATACATCTCAAGTTGTAGATCTATGGGTATAGTATTCTGATAGTGGACATCGACCTGCATAAGCCAGTCCCCTGATCAGAAGCACCCTCAACCCTCACATGACAGCATAAACTCCAGTTATTACGGTTGTAGCCAAGTTATTGAATTCTGACTACTTACATCAGGATACTCTTCGTCATACTCAGAAGAGGAGAGGGTTCCAGAGCTGGCAGTCAACGTACGTGAACTACCAAGTGATACCGTATCACTTTCATCATCAGATGGGCCCCCCTCCGCTTCCTGGCAGTGGCCCGCCGTCTCGGCCTCCTCCTCATTATCAACTAAAGAAGTGGCTATCTCAACTAGACCATTATAGCCCCCGGGTACCGCGCGCAGATTTTCGTGAGCGTATTTATAAACCCTGTTAGATCCGTTAATATTTTGAAGTTCGTACCTATCATTATCTAGTACGCGTGTAATAATGTAAGGACCTTTGAACTTTCTTTGCAATTTGGTTTGATTTCGTTCGCTTGATTTGATGAAAACATAGTCGCCTTTTGAGAATGGTTTTATAGTGGCTTTGCCACGATTAAAACGTGCAACGTCCGAATCAGCTGCTTTTTTAATGTTTCTGGATGCGATATCTCTAGCCTGTTCTAAATCTAAACGTGACTCTGATTCAGAAGGCAAAGATATTTTGGACATACCTAGAGACTGAGCTTGTATTCCAAACATTAGTTCTGTTGGAGTGAAGCCTGTCACCCTAGAACGCGTACTATTAAGTGCTAACTGGACCTCGGGAAGATCGTCTCGCCAAGTTTTATGAGGGTCGTTTTCTATTATTGTAAGTAGACATTTTAGGGTGCGCATAACACGCTCAACTTGGCCGTTAGCTCTGCTTGAACCGGTAGCAATAAGGTGTAGTTCTATACTATGATCACTGCAGAATTCTTTGAACTCTGCACTTATGTAACACCTACCCTGATCAGCAACAATTCGTTTTGGTGACCCAAATAGGCAAACGGCTTTCTTGAGCGCTTTAACTGCGCTTGCTGCATCGAGGGACTGAGTATACTCTAGGAGGACGTACTTGGTGAACGAGTCTATTATAACAGATGTGTATTCTTTTTTGTCGCTTTTTCCGCTAAGTTTTCCTGAGACGTCGATATGTATAGTGTGCCAAGGCACGAGAGACTTAGGTATAGGATGCAATTGAACCTGTTGAGGTCCAGAAGATCCTTTGGACGCCTTACACACAATGCAAGAGTCAACAAATTTTTTTACTTGTTTGGCCATTAACGGAAACCAGTACTGTTCGTATAGTTTATCTAAAGTTTTCTCAGCGCCGAGGTGCTTAATTTCTGTATGCACATGACTAATCAAAGTCCATGTAAGTGATCTCGGCACAACAGGAAGCCAATAACTGTTTTTATTTCGTTCGATTTTCCTGTATAGTATACCTTTACGAACATCGTATGTACGTGCGACTGCTTCAGGTAACTCATTATTGTTGTACTTACTAACAAGATCTTGTATTTCACTATCGCGTTTCTGTTCTACTGCGAGCCACCCTTGATGCAATTCAACAAAATGGACGAGTTTACTCTTTGAGGTCATATCTCGATCTGCCGATGCTTTGGATGGACCAGGTAAACATTCTGCGAGGGGGTTTCTGGACAAGAAATCAGCATGCTCCATGCTGTTGCCTTGCTTATGTATTATATCGAAATCATAGGCCTGTAAGAAGGCCCACCAGCGATGAACGCGTGGTGTTAAATCTGTTTTAGACTTGGATGCCTTCAAAGAATTGCAGTCTGTGAAGACTACAAAATGTCGTCCATAAAGATAATGCCGGAAATTTTCTACTGCTCGAACGACTGCCAAGGTCTCCAATTCATAAGAATGGTATCGAGACTCTGCGTCAGTCGTTCGACGGCTAAAATAGGATACAACGTGGGGAGCACTGTTTTTCCTCTGAATCAGTATTGCCCCATATCCGTCCGAACTAGCGTCCGTGTGGAGTTCCACAGGTGAGTTATGGTCGAATATAGTCAAGACCGGTTCCGAAGTCAAAATTTTTATAATCTTTTTATGGATTTCATCGTGAGCTTCCGTCCATTTTATTGCCCCTTTCAATTTGGTCAAAGGGTAAAGTGGGCCTACAATACGAGTATAATTTGGTATAAAGCGTCTGAAATATGAGGCAAGTCCTAAAAACTGCCTGACTTGGGTTGCGGTTTTAGGAGTGGGAGCGTCTACCAGGGCTTGCACCTTCCGAGGGTTAGGAGTAACCTCGCCTGCGCTTATGACATATCCAAGATAATTTATTTCACGTTTCATAAATTTACATTTCCTGATGTTGAATGAGAAACCAGCCTCTGATAATGATTTTAATGTTACGTCTAGACGTTCTAAACCTTGGCTAATACTATCTGAATAGCAAAGCACATCATCCATATATGCTAGTGCTACCTTATCCTTGAGTGACCCAAGTGCCTTGTTAATGCACCGTTGATAGACAGATGCTGCGTTTCGTAATCCAAAAGGCATGGCGAGATATTCGTATTGCCCGTCGGGAGTTACAAAAGCCGTCCGGGCAATGCTATCACCGCTCGGGTCTACTAAAATTTGGTGGTATCCAGAAGCCATGTCCAGAGAGGAAAAGAGATGCGCACCATGAAGATGGTCTATTTGTTCGTCAATTCTAGGTAATGGAAAGTGTTCAGGGCGTGTATTCGAATTTAGCTCCCTATAATCTACGCACATTCTATCAGAATTATCCTTTTTTTTTACTAAGAGGATCGGGCTAGCGAATGGTGAAGTACTTTCGCGAATGACACCTGCATCCAAGAGGGACTGTATTTTTTCTTTGACTATTTCTTTTTCAGCCGGAGATAACCTATAGGGACGCCTTTGTACGGTTTTGTTAGGATCAATAGGGTCTATGCGGAGAACACCTGTGGTTACGCGACGTTTAGGTATGCCATCAATAAAAAAGTCACTGTATTTCTGTAATATCTCGATAAGCGCAACCTTATCACTACCTTCTAAGTCCGTATCTATATTGGAGAGATCAGCATGATATGATTTTTCAGTTAAATTAACTTGTTTGCGCAAAGAAAACGTGATTGTACCACTGTCAATTTGAACGTGGATATTATTCTCTAAGAGATCTCTACCTATTATTACTGGTTCTGATATCATTTTGTCTGGTACTATATGGAAAAGAATTGGCACTGAAATACCCTGTATGATAACTTCACTAATGACTTGCGAATCACATTTAACTCCCTCTTTCCCTAAACCCTCGAGATGTACTATGCCACTGCGCAAAGTACCCGGAAACTTTTCAACCAAGCTATTTACAATCAAAGAGCAAGCAGATCCACTATCAAAAAGAAAAGAGACGGGCTCACCAGATGATGTAGTCAACGTACTCTTCGTTGCCTGACGCTCGCATATGTTGACTTGTTTGACCGCCGCCGGTCCCCTCCTATCAGGACACGATGATGCGATATGTCCCAGCTGTCCACACACATAGCAGGTAGGTGGTGTTCGTGTCTTGTCCGGAATCCTCGGCAGCAAATCCAGATTCTTGACCCCGGAAGGTATCTCCTCTCGTCGCTTGCGGCAGTCGACGGCTCTGTGTCCTGGAGTACCGCAACGATGACACGATCCCGTAAAGCGCGGTTCGCTAAAGCGAGTTCGCTTTGCTTCCGTATCTTGTCCTTCACTGCAGTCGTGTCTGCGCTTTAATGATATGCCATTCAGAATTCTTAAGAGCTGCGCTCTTGTCGCTACGTTATGCGAGTGTAATTCTCTGCGAATGATGCCCTCCTTTTGACACAGTACTGAAACTACAAATCCGGCAGTTACATCTTCAGACATTTCCATGCGAGGTATGCGTTCTATAAGGCTCCACAAGCGCATAGCTGCTTCGCTTGCGGTTTCTTTAGAAGTTATTTGAAAGCGTAACACTTCGTCGAAATAATCTTGTGGCAGCATAGGTTTTGCAAACTTAGCCATAAGCAGGTCTTTTATAATAGGCCATGTTAGCTGCGAGCCTTGCAATTTAGTTAAGCAGGAAGCTGCACGCCCTTTTAATGCGTGTGTGAGCACTAACAAGAGTTCTGCGCCCTCTAACTTTCTGCTATTAACAATTATTTCTGTAACCGTACACCAACCTTCTATGTCCGATTCGACGTCGTCGGGGTCAAATCGAATTAACTGCGTAGTAGTATTGGTTGATGGTTGTGGTACCGTGAGTAATCGAGACAATAGTGACTCCATATGATGTAATAAAATAACGTCGGTGTAGACACTGGCGTTTCCTCAGGATTTGGCCCTTCGTATCCCACTTCTGATAAAGGCACCTGGCCCCTATCATGTACATCGGTAGACTCCATAAGTTTTATTAATCAGTCTAATGTCGAAATGCGTGGGTAGTCGGGCGAGGAAATACAAAGATGTCTGCCTTAAATTAACTCTCTTTAATTATTATAAGTATCTTTGATTTTAATTGCGAAATAAGAACAGTCGCACACTGCACACATTTGAGTTTACAAGAAAACACTGACACTCCGCCGAACACGTAATATGCGCGCGCGATGCAAACGGATTACTAATGGCCTCCGTCCGCCGTCCGTTTGGTTTTTATGCCCGCTGCACACTAGCGCTCGGAGTTGCGTCAGAGCGGTTGTGACGTCAGATCCGCTTGTCACGACCGCTCTATAATCGATGCGCCGTCATATATAAAAAATCCCTGTCACAGTGTTGACCACGATGAACTCCGAAACTACTTATCCGATTTTGGTGATTCTTTTTTGATTATGCTGGTTATGTTCCAACTTAAGACTTAAGATAGGTTTCATTTTTATTTATAATAAATGAAAAAGAATTTATATTATAATAACTGCGCCATAACAACGCGTGGCTGGGCCAACTACTATATAATATATAAATACCCATGATTCTAGTAAAAAATCTTATATTCATCACACATCATCACATCACACAGCACCTTCGATGCCAAAGGTAGGATTGCTACCGTTGCACCAAACTGTCGTCATATAAATATAGTATACATGTTTTTTCAGATCAATATTGAAAAGAGACACAAACTCACTGGACGAGCCTGGTTCGGGCGCATCATCCAATTCGAGAAGCAAATCTCTCGAGCAGAGGGAGAGAGACTACGAGCGAATGAAACGTAGAATATTCACAGAGGTGCGTTGTAAAAGCAAACTTATTGCTTAAAGAATAAGATTGACAATACAATGTTTTTATTTTATTTATTTTTATTTATTTGTACAAACATCTTATAAGTTTACAGATGAATCAAGGCACTTACAAGATTAATTAAATAAGTCAAAATACAGTATCTCTTATAAAAAAAAATCAGAATAGATAGTCTCGGTCACAAAATTTAACCGTCTCGGTCCTTATAATAAATAAATTATATATTACTAGCGGCCCGTCCCAACTTCGCACGGGTGGACTAAAATTCTTTAAAATTTTTCTAGCATTAAATATAGCCTATGTTACTCAGCGTAAATGTAGTTTCCAATGGTGAAAGAATTTTTGAAATCGGCTTAGTAGTTTTTGAGTTTAATCATTGCAAACATACAAAAATACAAATCTTTCCTCTTTATAATATTAATGTAGATTAAATCACATATATATTTGTTGATTAGTTTTTCCTCACATTCCTTTAATTATTATGATTATACATCATAGTATTGATATCAATAACGGTACGGTTAGCTCGAAGGATGTGGATTCAAAATGCCATGAAAATCAATTTTTTTTCAACATGTTTTCTGTCATCCTTAGTAGGTGATAATGTGAAATGACGTATGATGTATTTTTACGGTTTGTTTACGAGCATGTGACGTCATGACATCAAATGGACCCTGTTATGCATAAAAGATCCAAGCGACAATTTTTTTTCATCCATGTTTTAACTCTATTAAAAGGTTTTCTCGTATTGAAATTGATTGAAACTGCTGTTATAATACAGTTAAATATTATCTTCATAACTTTCCTGGTGATTAAGTCATCCAGAAAAAAATACATTTAAACTTTTAACTTGAAAGTGACAAAATGTTAGTTGAATCTTTTATGCATAACAATGTCAAAGTAACCTGCATAAAGGTGTCTAGTGTTTTGGCGGGGATTTTCATTCATTTCAAATTTATAGTGAATTTTATATAAAAGGACAAAGATTTAATAAAATACAAACCAAAGAGTCGCAATAAGCGATTTGGTTCAAATTTTGTGAGCCGTACCTCTAACGAGTGGAACTCTTTGCCTTAGTATGTTTTCTGACATATGATTTAGGGGTCTTCAAGTCACGAGTGAATAGATATCTTCTAGGCAGGCGCGTCACATCCTAGATCGCATCTACGTTTACCATCAGGCGAGATTGTGGTCAAGCGTTTATCTATTTACAATAAAAAATATAGGTTTTTATAGCACAGTAAATCTATAATCTAAGATCACAGTGGTTTGTGTGTTTGTCTGTCCGCTCTTTTTCCCCGCTCTTTTTCCATTGTATATGCGTTACCATAGCAACGCGTTAACCGCAAGTAGTTCGTCTACCGGACGCTAGATGGCGCTAACGGAAAATATTTAATAATAGAAAAACAATAAAGAATTTTGTCCTCCCGTGCGAAGCTGGGACGGGCCGCTAGTGTAAGAAAAAAATATAATTATTAGTTTCTTATGTTTATATATAGGTATATAAATTCCGTGTCACAGTGTTTGACCGCAATGAACTCCGAATTCACTCGACTGATTTTGTTTCAACTTAGGACATAGGATAGATTTTATTTAAGTTTATTATTACAGCAACGCGTCGCCAGGTCAGCTAGTAATAAATAAATATCCTATTCCAGGACAACTGTTCACAAGACGAGACACAATGGCCGTGGTTGAATACGGGACCAGTGAAATTGCTGACCCCGGAAACTGGTAGAAACAAACTGATTAAAGTGAGTTCACTCAGGCTTATAAGACCGCCGGCGTTCTCTATGTTCTTTACCGAATTTCTCGCTTTATACAGGCGGTTTGGCTTACCATAGACATAATATAGACATAGGCAATTATATAAGTTTGGAAGTAGAAACTACTAAGACACTACTAATTGTATTTGACACAAAGTCAATATTCCTAAAAAAATATATGTTAATAATTTAATAACATATGTTTTTATATATTTTATATTAATTAAAAAATGTTTGTTGTTTTATGATAAGGGCATTTTAATATAACTATTATGGCTCTGAAATTCGTCTAAAATATTATAAGAATTTATAGTAAAATTGTTTTTTGCTGAGCACTTTGTCCTCGTCAAGACAGTTTTGGACAATGTTCATCAAGGCTCAATAGAACGCCGGTGTTCTAATGCGCCCAGACGACTTTAAACTCTTATTCCTACAGCTACGTTATACTTTTGTATGAACATGTTTAGTACAAATGCAATTATATTATTTTTTAAGTATAATAAATAATTACAACATAAAGGTATAAACGTTATTCTGGACTCACTGTTTTTGTTATCGGTAGCCATTAATGAGGCACTTAACAATTGACATGTTACTTCCTGCCCAATTTTCGAGGGTTTTATAGAATTATTCATAATATTAATATTAAAGGTTGTATGGCAATAACGTCCATGGTCGAGTGACTCGTCCACCGGTTTGGTAACGCCAGTCCGAGGTCCCGGTTTCGATTCACGGCCGGTTCAATGTAAAAAAAAAAATAGAAATTTTTTGTTCTTGCTTAGGTCTAGGTGTCGCTATTCCAAAAGAAAAACGGGAATCATTTAATCTTTATAAAAATATATACTTGTCGGGGCGAACGTCAGGATTTTATTCCGAACCTTCCGATATCATATAGGCAGAGTTAGAAATCGTGCACTGAGAAGAAGTTGTAATTTGGACACAGTATTAAGAACCACGTGACACGTAACGAACTTGTTATAATAAGGCACTTAGCGAAACGTAGGACAGTTCCGTGACGACGTCTACACTTGATGGCGACTCGATCGAAAGTGAATCGGAGCTTGCACGTTGACAATATCACGACTCTGTCGAAGCGCGGGAAATCGTAGTTTCTTATGTTCGCCGGCTAGAGGGCGCGCTTGCGGTTCGTTTAGTGTCCGTACTCATGACCGGATACGACATACTAATTATTATTAATAACTTTATTTACAGGTACATTCATTAGAAACGAACGCGGCTCCAGGTAACAGTCGTGGTGCGGTATCCAAGAGTCACAGTTTTGGGGGATATGGGGGGAGGGACACTCTCCCTCCCCACCATCATCCTCGCTTACTGAGTCGGCAAGGTTGGTATCATTTACAACCCAATTGAGGCGACATAAAGCTCATATTCCTAGATCATTTATCCATTAAGTCAGATATTATTTTGTTTCTTCTACGTTTAATTGGTATATTTTTTGTTTCTTCCACTTTTAATTAGTATATTTATCATAGGCTGGTATCATTTACAACCCAATTGAGGCGACATAAAGCTCATATTACTAAATCATCCACGCTAGCGGATAAAACGCAATATTTCACCCAGAAATTGGCAAACCAAACTTTTCCGAGCGTGTGTGGTAAAAAGTATATTGTCATTATTATAAACATTCCTAGCCGTAGCAAAATATCGTAGCCGCATAAAACAGTCGTAGTTATTATCCTTACACGCGTGTCTGTACTGCTACGGCTATGAATTTTTTTACTTAAGAGTAGATGATTTATCGAATATAGAAACAAATAATATCTTAAACTTTTGGATCGATAAAATATTTCAAGTTCATAAAATCAAATAAATATCCTATACAAAACAAATTTTAATAAGACAACCAAAAATATTAGAGTAATATTTCCCAGTCCAAATATACAACTATGTATCTCGTTCGCTGCAGGTGACTTAGCGTCGAGTAGTTGGAGACTATCGCCTTCGAGCTCTGGGTACAAGACTCTGAGCTTGAGAAGCACAGACTCCGTGACTCCTTCACCTACTGGTATGTCTATTTGTTAATTTTATACTGTTACATGAATAGTTACGACCGTTTGGTGCAACGGTAGCGATCCTGCCTTTCCCATAAACGGTTCGAATCCCGGAAGGGGCAATTGTTTGTATGATGAATACGTGCAATTTGTATCTGAGTCATGGGTGAGTATATATTTCTATGAATATACCATATCTATGTATCATATGTGTATGTCTATCCGTTACTCTAGTATCCATAACACAAGTCTTACAGTGCTTACTTTGGGCTAGGCTAATTGGTGTGAATGTGAGAAATATTTATTTACTTTTTTATAAATTTAGTCAATTTTAACCCTTTTTGTTAACCGCTAGAGTCAGTTTGGTATGCACTATTAGTGATTGCAATTCACGTTAACTGTGAAAATCATCAGAAAATATTCATTTAAAAAAATACTTATTTTTCTTACATAACTATAAATATGTGGGGATTTTGATAATTGAGATAATAAGTTATTTTTTCGTGTATAAGTCTTAAGCCTTAAATTATGTTTTTTGTAATAATTTTAAATGTAATTTGTATTTAATAATTGAAATTTCGACGATTAACATTAATGCACACTCTTAACAGAGTAGGATATTATTGTTCTATTCAATCCTAACAAACAGATTTTAAATTACTTTGTTTTCATCAGATAAAAAAAGCATGTGTGCAATTTACACCATGAAACCTTCAAAAATAATACGTACACGTATACAAAATACCACGGTTGTTGTGATGCCTTCTCTCAAGCTTTGTACTACGCATGCGCACACAAACACGTATTAAAACCTACATAATGCTTCCTATCTCATTTTCTCCTACGTTAAATCTTATGAATATATGTGTTTGCTGTTTTTACTGTCGCTTTTTCGTTTCATCGACTTTCAAACCACAACGATGCTAAAGAGTTTTCGACACCACACGACTTTTATTATATAGGTAGGAAATAAATGCATTTTAGCATTTGCTGTTTATATGAAGCGTTCTATATATGATTCATTCACACAAATTAGCCTAGATCAAAATAAGCACTGTAATGCTACACAAACCTCACTATGCTTAGCTTGGGCTATGCTAATTGGTGTGATTGTAAGAAATATTATTATATATAATCCCACTTGTCAGTCCGCTACCGTGCGCCCCATCCCTCTCAACAGTCCCAATGCTACGCGAATTGTAAAAAAAATACGGACTCATAGATAAAAATGCCATTTTCTCGCTAAATAATGAAGATAGGACCAAACAAAAAATACTACTGTAAAGCTGATTAAATAAAGAATCTAACGCAGAATTTTAGTATCTCTGTAATTCAAAAATAATCGTAATTAAAAAAGAAAACTGGCCACGCGGAAATTTGACTATGGGAGCAATTGCTACCGGGACTGACGAGAGGTGTTAGCTATCGTTAACTATCGCTACCGGGGACTGACAAGTGGATCATGAATGTTACTTTTTTCTTAATGAAGGTGGTGCCTCCCCGGAGCCTTGTGGTCTGGGGGGAGTGGGGGGTGCCGTGGCGGGAGGGGTGGTGTGCGCAGTTACCGATATGGCTGCCGTTCCACCTGGTGCGCTGGTCATCAATCCACAGGTAACAGTGGAATTATCCTTTTTTATATCGAATTCCTGTTGGTCGCTAATGACCATGTGGCGTACTCAACTTTAATATAAGAATATTAATTTGCTAATACCATGTCTTACAATGACATGACACAGGTGTTAGGATTTTGTGAATCAACAGTATTCACCATTAGGGAATGCAAATCTCGCGAGATTGGGGCTCAAGCGAGATCTCGCGAGTTTATGAATAACAATACTGCGAGATCTCGCCGATTTCGAGATTAGCAGTTTGGTGTGTTTTTTTTGCAAATAATCACAATATTTGAATAAATTAGGAAAGAATAATAAATATTATAAGTATTATAAGATAAACATTAATTTTCACGATTTTTTTCAATAGCCTTTTATGCATCAATCAAACATTGTTTGACGTATCTGTCTATAATTTTTAATAAACTTCTAAGTTGTAAACTTTGCCATACGTATCTATCAAATAACAAATGAAAGAAACGACCAGTCTTCTCTTCTAATATCAAACAAAAATCTTTTAGTAATAAAACAGTTCTTTTATTACTAACATTGTTATGTTTGTTACGAGAAGTCAAAAAAATGAAACTTATCATCTAAGTTGAGTTGACTATGACTATTAAACTGAGATATTATTATCAATTAAATGAAACTATATCTACTCAGTAAATCCATTTGATATTACAGATTAATTAACAAAATATACTAATCAAATGAAAGAAAAACGTAACGACAGATCGCAACTCCGTCCGTGTCAGTCCGCGCTTCAAATAAGACGTTTTTATACTCAAGTGCAATCTCGTTAAACTCGCGAGATCTCGCCTTTTTTTCGTCCGAGATCAATCTCGTTAAAAAAGGCCGAGATCTCGCGAGAACGAGATTGCATTCCCTATTCACTATATTTTTGTAAACATGCAAATACGCTACATAAACTTAACTTAAAATTATTTATACATTTTTTAGTTACAATGTCACGAGATTAAAGAGAAAAGCAAGTCAATAATTAAATCACATGCACACAAATAAATCAATCACATAGGTGTTTCAATTATTAAATATAATTCGATGTCAATATTTATCAATTAATTAAAGTCAAATAGAAAATCAAGCACTTAGATATTTTAGTAACAAAAATTACACAATGTCACTAAATTATATTATAAAAACAAAATTGATAGTTACAATAATTAATTTTGTTTACATTTAAAACTAATTAAAACATTACAAATATAAAATAATACAAAACTATACACTCTATGGAATTAAAAGACATTAATTAAACTATTATAATTACTAATTTTAAATCTTTTGTAGACGGGGCGACCTCTAACGAATCCAGATGGCAGTTTATACCACTTCGATCCAGCTAACCCGCCTATAATGTATGACCCGACCGTCTACCATGAGGATAAGGTAATTATGTTTATATGTATATAATATAACAAGATAAATGCAGTCACTAAGCATAAAGCTTCGCTAGCACCTTATATTGGAGCGGAGCGTATTACTATTATCAATTGGTTTTATGATTAATTAAAAGCGTAATAAAATTCAAAAATGTTAAGTAAATTTTAAAATTCCATAAGAATGAAAACAAAAAGTGCGCGCTTTTTGCTTCAATGGAAAATTCCATAGAGCCAATGTATTTTGGTCATAAACTTTTTTATTTTTACGAATTTCAAAATTCGGGCTCCATCACTACCTAGTCCTAAACCGGTTGGTTGGATTCATTACAAAAAAAAAACGGAAAAAAAAATAAAAAAATATAGATTATCAATGTTTGCTGTTGGTCTTCCGAAAATTAATAATAATAATAATAAAACATTTATTTCAGACTGAGGTCCATAGTTTGTTAGTAATAATTAGTAACAAAAATAACTTATTCTATGTTAATGTTGTAAGTAAATACAATTTATCAATATTATTACAATTTATTTATATTCATTATTTAATTAAGCCTATGGCTAGCTCCACCCAGTGCCTTTGTAAATAAATAAAAAATATTCTACAGATCGACCAAAACAGCGAGAAGAAACGGGGCAAGTTGGAGAAACAGCATTCCTTTATAGACAGCGGTGAGTAATATCTCAAAAAGTTATATTAAAAGCTTTGAAATGGTTTTTAAAGATTCGGAATTGGGTTTTTAATTTGGATTTTATATTACTATTATTTTTTTTTATAAAAAGATATAATTTCTTGTTACAGTTGTGCCCAAAATATCCCATTTTAGTTAATTACAATTTGTAATTTTATTACAATTGTCATTTTTAATTACGATTTGTAATTTTCAATTACAATTTGTAATTTTCAATTACAATTTGTAATTTTTTATTACGATTTGTAATTTTATTACAACTTGTAAATTTCATTATCGTGTATATAAATTGTTTGTTATTGTTTAAGAGTGTGATTGCCCGCCTTCTGAAGAAACGCGCAACAAATGTTGCTGTACTTGTCGCAGACATGACGCGTGCCACAGAAATACTGATAAGGTATTTTTCTTTTCTAAATAACTCGTTAATTAAAAAAGGGACAAGAAATATGATAAAGCGGAAGTGCTGAAGTATGGCATCACTTATCACAAGAATCATCCCCATGTATGCGTATTTTTCGTAGTTTTCCCGGTAAATTTTTTGGCAAAATTTATAATTTTCCCATGAATTATTATGATTATATCAGTTATTAAGACAAGTACTATCGAGGTATCTCGTGCCTTACCACTTTGTAGAAATATTCGTTTGAACTGATCACATCGGGCACGCCCACACGACCCATACTTATCCCTAATTGGCTTCGTATTTTACTACGATTTAAACAACTAGTTTTAAAATCGCCCATTATGTCAGTACTGTCAATCTGCTTTACGCGTTCGTGAATTGCTTGTTTGTGCACGCGCGCCATTGTTGCATGAATAGAGCGGGGCGCGGCCTGAAGCGATAGGCATCGTGCAGTGTGCTAGCGACTTTCGACTTAGGACTGATAAGGCGCCAGAGGCTTCGATAGTACGTTAATTTTTTTCTAAATTAGATGAATAATATATTTTGCATAAACAAAAACAATTATGCTTAACATAGATATAATTATGCCACGAAAAAATGATGTTCCTCATATTGTATTTTTTTTCTTTTTAAGATTTCAATGCTATTTTATAAGATAAATTGCATATACTAGAGGCATTCTTCTCATTTGATGAGACAACGCTGGCGTACAACGTAAAAATTAAAAAGGTACTTAAACATTTCAGAGGGTGTTCAAAAGGTTCGGTAGCTCAATTAGGAGAGCAATGGACCGGAATTCCAAAGGTTCGATTCACGCCTGAGAATTCACTTGTGAGCCGAATCGATTTTTTCTATTAAAACAATTTTTCTGATGTGCCTCATGCTTGAAATATTTGTAAAATAATTCATAACTCAAAAACTACAGAAAATCACGGAAAATCTTGGGAATGAATTGGCTAGCCCTAGTGATGCTCTACCTCTGGACTTCCGCTTCACTGTATTTTTTGGGACATCCGGTATTTAAAACTAGAAATGTATCAGTTACTTTAGTCATGTCATATTAAAAGTTGATAATGATAACCAATAATTATACTATTGAAATGATCTTTATTTATATAAATTAGATCTTATTTCGTTTTTAATAAAACATAATCTTCTTCAGAACACATCAGACCAGAATCAAACCCTGTCAAGCCCTTCTAAAAATCGCTACGAACAAACAGAAATACCAACCGAAACAATATATAACGATAAAAACAAACAAAAACAATTACCGGATAAAACTCAATACGAAACAGCTAACACGCAAACATATAATCAAAATGAAAGTTACGAAAATAAATATGAGAGGTTCGAAGCCAATCAGACGCAGCCTTTTGAACAGACGACCAATCAGAGATCGCCTTTTGAACAGGCGGCTAATCAGAGATCACCATTTGAACAGCCGACCAATCAGAGGCAAGACAATCAGAGAGTCGCTAAATTGACCAATCAGGACAGTCAAGAAAGTTATCCGCAGGCGTACGTACTCAGGAAAAATGAGGAGGTAACTCTTTATATTTGATAGATTATTATTTTTAGAGAAAGATTGTAAATTAATTTTTATAATGTTTTTATTGTTATTTGAGCAAATCAATGCATAAAACATGGGTACAAACAATACAGATGATTTATATAAATAAAATGAACGCCCTATCTAACATTTATGGGTGTGCAAATTTAAAACAAAAAGATTAAACAATTTTTGGTCTCGATTCGAAACAATAAAAAAACATAATAAGAATTTAATGATTATTGTTTCCAGTTTTGCTCTCAGGATGATAAGTATTGAATTTTTATTTTTATCTCAATTTCAGGTGACTTCACCGCCAATCCAGCTTTCCAATCACAACTACCCGCAGCCTGAGATGAGTCTTCAAGCGATGCAGCAAACCAAAACCACGCCCCTACCGATAGCGGATCCACATATACGTGAGTAATGCCATCTCTTTCACTCTTAAGCCTTGACATATAATACATTCTCTATGGTTCTTGTAGCCGAGGAAACGCACATATACTCACACGCGCGTTAAAGTTGCTAACCCCATGTCATCCATTAGGGGCCATTCATTTTATTTTTCTTTATGGCTTGCACAATTTGTGCATTTAGCCATTGTCAAGTAAGTATTAATGCAAGTTATTGAGTAATTTCTTTTCTTAATAAGGTGATGATAAATGAACAGTAAAATATATTTTCCCAAGGTTTCAGTAAATGTCTGGGGTTTTACTGAAACCTCCCCTCGGACTTCTTGAGAGAGCAAGTAAAGACAACTTCCGATGCTTTGTTACATTTACCAACACTTGTAAGCTCACAAACACGTAGCAGTTAAGAACTCACAATTAGTACGCATTAATATCCACCACAACACAAATTTTAACGAAAGAAACCGCCTTGAACGAATACGGCAGAATAACAAAATCGAGCAACTGTTTCGGCCCCCTTCTCGCCGCTCGCATTAAATCGCGATATAGCGGTTGTCGTCAGACTATAGCTAGCCTATCCGTTTTTTATAGGGTAGATTTCCGAAAGTGTGCGGCAGATTCGCACAGCCTTGTTCTGCCGTCCCCATTTTTACATCGGACAACCAGATTAACTAATTGGCCCTACGTTATTTGGTTGATATTCCAAAGAGTTTCTCAAAGCGTTTTGGTTCTAATTTCCTGATCCGCACCGCTAAAGAGTGGATCTCTTTACCTGAGTCTGTGTTTCCTGATAAATACTATTTAGGGGTCTTCTAGGCAAACGCGTCTCATCCAAGATCGCATCGTCGCTTACCATCAGGCGAGATAGTGGTCAAGCGCCTATACTTTGTCCAATGTAGGATGATACTTTTGACAGTTGACACCTATATAGAGGGTATAAAGTTGCTATTACAATGTCAAGCCAAACATAAGGAAACAAACGCAACCTTAGTGCGTAGCAATAAGGAAGTGACACCTGTCAAAAGTATCATCCTACATTGGACAAAGTATACCTATTTTCTATTAAAAAACCCAATAACGCTACAGGAACCGGTAAATAACAGTTGACAGCTATGATGAGAAACCGGAATATATTACCAGACTTTACATGTAAAATGCACTCTATTTATTACGCAATAAAGGCACACTGTTTTGCCCCTATAGGTCCCGTGTCGTTGACTAATATGGCGTATCCTGCTGTTCAGCAAGGATTCCCGTTCGTCAACCAGTTTAGGATGGTGAGTATTAAATATCCAATTATTTATTTAATATTTATTTGTTTATACTTTATGCACATATTATATGAAAAAGGACTTAATGAGGCATTATCTATAATTCAACCTGTTTAATTTGTTAATTATAGTAATGTATTTAAGCGCCATCTGACCGCGTTATTCAATGTCTTTCTGTTAGCATTTTAGTTCCACAATGTGACAATAGATGGCGCTGTGCCCAATTACATCTAACATTTGTTTGTACTGAGTACGCTTAACCGATACATATTTTGTAACATGGAAAGTATTTAAGTTTAAAACAGTGTTATAAAATACAGTGGAGTGAATATTACAGTGTGAAGTGCAAAATAAATTGTGTTTATCTACAACCTAAAGGTTATGTGAAGACAAGTAAAAATGAGGGTGCTCAACCAGTTAAAATAAAAATAACAAAGGATTTGAATGTTGTGAAACTAACACAACTCATAAAAAACTCATTCAAATGATCATTTCGCATATTTAAAACTTAAATCTGAGTCCTATTAAAATCATGACTTAATTATATTCATCCTGAGTTTATATAAAGGTGTCTATTGTATTAAACTGCTTAAGTGACTTTTCTTTTGAAACAACAGAATTTCAATTCATGGTATTATCATCGTTTGTATCAGTCGTTATAATTTGAAATGTACTAATTCATATGTACCTTATATTAGTATAGACAGTTATAAATGCGTTTTTTTTTATAATTATATACTTCATTGGTTATTATTTTATATTTTAATAGGAGCAGCCGTTGTTACCGATGTATCACCACAACGCCATGGTCCAACATTCAGATGACCACAAACTGAACACATCACCACCACAAGAACCCACATTCAGAATCGGTAAGCAATACACATCACTCCTTTTTCATGGGTTGAATAAAAAATATATAACCCGCATTTTTTGCCTTTAATAACTTTTAATTAAGTTCTCTCTTTCTCTCCTCATCTCTCTCCCTCCCTCCCTCTCTCTCTCTTTCTTTCCCTTCAATTCAAGACCAAATAATTTATACATAAATTATGTTAAATCAACAAGCGAATACAATTATTACGTAAATATATTTAAAAATTATAAAAATTTCATGGGTTGCTAAGGTAACTATTGATAATCTCTTAGAAAAATCTGATACATATCAAAATTAAAAAAATCACTTATTCCTTTTAATAAAATCGATCTCTTAAAACATTGAAACAAATTTGATTTGTATAAATTAACAAGTTAGGAATTTGCCCGATTATAATATTGAGAAGGTGCTACACATGTACCTAGGACGATAATTGCTTTAGTCATCCTTTGATCACTGTTCTTGTAAAGGAGTTGAAACGTCAGGATCAAATATAAGGTATGGTAGTATAAGAGCCCTAGCACACAGCGTATTTTGAACGCGTTTTATGCGCTGCCGATGGCCCTATTTGCGTTTGTATTAATAAAATGCGCTTAAAACGCGCGTGTGAAGCACGTTCGAAACTCTTTTGAAGTGCGTACGAAGGGGCGGAGGAGGGGCGCGCGCTCACGCCACCTCACCGCCCGCGTCGCAGTTGCAATAATAAAACGCGGAAGGTACGAGCGGCTACAGCGCGTCTGTATCGCTGTATCTGCGCGTATACGCGCATTAGACGCGCGGTTCACGGTAGCTTTATTTTAATTAAACTTTTTTGTGCACCTTCTATAGACTTAAACAAAAACGAAAGGATATGATATTTGTTTGATAGTTTAATTAATTTCACAGATCCAAGCTACCCATACGCGGCTGTGGACTTCGCCGCCCAATGCGGCGCTTGCGTCGATCCCAACACTATGAGAAGGTATTTACACTTTGTCTTTTGGCTAATAATGCTGATAAACACACAATAGCTCATACATACAATACTTGCCACTTGTCAGTCCACGGTAGCAATTGCTACCGATAGCCAACACCCCTCGTCAGACCCGGTAGCAATTGCTACCATATTCAAATTTTCGCGTAGCCAGTTTTTTTTAAATTACGATTAATATTTGAGTAACAGAGATTCAAATATTCTGTGTTAGATTCTTTATTTAATCAGCTTTACGGTAGTATTTTTTGTTTGGTCCTAACTTAATTATTTACCGAGTTAATGGCATTTTTATCTAAGAGTCCGACAAATAACCTGTGACTTCTGAACTTATTACTAAGTCAAAAATCTACATAAAAATTTATTAAACTATTTTTGAGTATTGTGATATTAGCGAGAAATTGTCTTAGTATATTGCAAACTCGTTCGACGTGATAATCCTAGTTAAACTTACTTTCTATAGTCAATCCGAGGTCTTATGATTCTTGTATAATTTTTGCATTTTTTAATGGCACTTATTTAAACTATCGTCAAAATATTACAATTGGTAACCTAACCTTTAGCTTACCAATTGTATTTTTTAAGGTGACATTTATTATTTTTTTGAGGATCATTTATATATTTGCCTTTTTATTACTATCTTATATGATAAAATATTTTAATAAATACTAGAATAAAATCGAATCAGCTAACAAGTTATTCTCAGGCGGGAAACGAACCCCCAATCTTTTGATGTCCGGTCCAATGCCCTCAAAATTTTTCTAGTATTTTTCTTTTTAAATAATTTATCAATCCGAGGAATGTTACCGAGGAAAAGAGACCATTTATTCTTCTGTTTACCAATTTTTTACCCGACTCCGCCAAAGGAGGGTTATGTTTTTCGAGTGTATGTATGTATAATTGTTTGGCACGCTCTGCGGCCTGAACGGCGCGATGGATTTTAACTTGAGAGGTGTCGTTAGATTCATTATATTAATTTTGAAAGTGACACCGGGTATAAATTTTGAATCAGAACAGAACAGAACATAAGCGGTGAAGGTTCATTGGCTCAGGTTTCAATAAGGTAATTCGCGCCCAAAACTCAACTTTGCAGCCTTGCATAACAAATAACTATTGTCCACAGCTACACGTTACCTTACGGCCAAGTTGAAGTACCACAAACTGTTCTGCCATCGTATCCAGTGAGCAACGTGATGTTGCCACAACCGCATCTACAGCACTATGCAGTAAGTCGACTTTATGTTTTAGACAATAAGGTTCATATTGTAGATCAATTGTGTTTACTGCTGCAAACTTACTGCGAAAATCGAGAAGATGATTACGACGAAACTTTGATTGAAGACTTTGAGAGAAGTGTCTCAAAAGAAATATTAATGAATATTAAACACGATAGTAATAGTTAAAAATATATCTATATAATATGCTAAGTCAATACATTCGTCCCTCTTTTTTTTCAAAATCCAGAAATCCCTTAGAAAAACAATGTGTGTGCTTGTGCGTGCGGCTGTGTCTATGTGCATGTGAGTTTGTATGTGAGAATGTATAGAAATAAATACAAATTTATGTCATAGTTAAAATTTAAGAAATTTCAGCATTCCTTCCGTCCTTTTATAATATGTATTTGTTGATGTGTCGTGGATAATTTTTTTTTCTTGTATTATAGTACCAAGACGCGGTGCAATGGCAGACACCACAGTTGATGCCTATGCCGCCGAAACTCGTTGTACCAGATTTGTACCCTGTCTACCCCAACATGTACCAGTACAATTTGTTATACCCTCAGGTATGTACAGACACAATTGTTGAATTTTGTCAACAGTTTTGTACTCTTGTGTGTTGAACTTAAAATTGGAAATTGATCGGTTAGCAAATCACTGTAATTAACGTTAAGATTTTTAAGTTTTGACTTGGGAGCACTATCGATTTTTCTAATATTTTTATATAAAAATTTAACGTATAAGATAGCATTGACAATGCAGAAATTAAAAAAAAAATTGCTGTTTTATCTTATCGACTGTCAAAAAACATTTGTAAAAATGTTTCTTGTGCTCGCATGGCTCGGTAGCCCAATTGGCAGAGCAGTGGACCGGACATTCAAAGGTTTCGGGTTCGAGTCCCACCTGAGAATAACTTGTGAGCCGGGTTGACTTTTTCTTGTTCTTTTTTTCTATTATTTTTAACATATTGTTATTAATTTAAATATAAAAAATACTTTATATTATAATTATAAATCATAAGTATATTATAATGCAAAAAATTAACTGCTGTTAAGTGCAACGCTAGGAATTCTGCCTTTCGCACCGCCATGGTTCTACGGAGTTCTACCCAATACTATGATTTTTAATTAGATGGACTAAAGTGACATTAGTAATGATAACACATAACGGAAAATAAAAAATAGTGTTGTTTCCTTATCTAATTGAAATTCAATTTCCCACATTGTTAAATGCAAAACACTCTAACTGTGTTATTTTGATAAAAAACTATTTAATTAGAACATATAAATAAAACCCAGTTATCTTTCAACTATTCATTTTAGAAAAATCATTTACAGAAACTGAATTGGTTTAAAATTTTAAATAAAGTATATATTATTTTTATTGGTTTTGTCTGTTACAATATTACCAAAATACTTGTAATTGAAAATAAATCGAATGATGCAGTGACCCCATCCCAGCTTAAATATTCTTTATGGTAAAGTGGTTTTGCTGTAAAATCTAAAACCATCATGTGATTTAAAATATTTTCGGACTATAAGTTTTTGTTGTTTTTCTTTGTTACGTTGTGTTTGAGCGTTGTTGCTCCTGTTTGTTGTTTTTGTGTTTTTTTATGTCATACGACGTTTTATAACATATAATAAATAAAAATTAATAAATTCCTCACTACTTAACGACATTTTCAAATAAAAAAATACATTGAAAAGCTACTAAATGTGTATTAAAAATAAGAGCACAAGGAAAAATACAACATAAACATTTTATTATACCTATTAACAATCATGTCGATGACACGATAATTCATCGACATGATTGTCACAACACTATGCTCTTCAGTTGGCAACATAAAAAAAAATAATACGCCGGCTGCTGTCACTTTAGTCCATCTAATTAAAAATCAGAGTATAGTGTCCATAACACAAGCCTCACAGTACTTACTTTGGACCACGCTATTAAAAAATAAATGTTAAACTTATATTAAAAAAATATTTGTAGGTTATACCCCAACCGTACCCGTTATGCCAACCTTTATACGGCGTTGTTGAGAAACCACCTTCAAGAAGCAATAGTGTTGTGAGCACGCCGGCGAATATGGCTGCGAACGTGCACGCGAACGCGCACGCGAACACGCTCGTGAACACGCACACGGAACATAACGAGGCGGACAATAGGGCTGCGTCTACACACAGCAGTGATAATGTGAGCATTTTATTTTAATCCTTACTAATATAATAATTGTTTTTAATTTTATTTTTTTGCATTTACAATGCATGCAATTTGTTTTTTACATGCGTATTTTATAGAAATATGACATTGTGAATGCAAAAAAAATAAAATTCGAAACATTATAACTGGTTCTATTTTAAACCAATGTTTAATATTTATAAAAATATTACTTTCAATGCTGAAAGTAGTAAATAACAATAATGCTTATTGACAGAAACGTGATACAATTTGTGCTTGATTCTACTGTATTCCAAAATAGGCAAATGCCTGTAGTATGGAACACATTGTCCTCTCCCATTTGATACTTAAATTTGTATTTTTACAATAGTACATATATTGTTTTCACTTAAAATTTACAAAAATCGAAAGTTGAAAAAAGAAGTGTGTGTATGTGTGGGCGCGTGTGTTTGTGTATTCGTGTTCATGTGTTTGTGTGTGCGTTTGTGTGTTGTGTGTATGCAAAAATAAATTATAAATTATATTCGCATGTAATTAACCATTAAGTCCTCAGTAGCATCAAAGTCAAGGTCACCTAACCAGTTAACGTTCAACATTGGTGGAACAATACTAGCTCGTAGTATAAATAAAAAGACGTTGAATTTCGACTCGTCTGCCTCCGTCTGGGTAGCTCAGCGGTCAGAGCACTCGCCCGGATAGCGAAAGGTCGTGGGTTCGATTCTTACCTGAGGGCTCGAAGGCGTGGTCGTTTTTTACATGGGTATTTTATATCTTCACCATTACTACTAATATGTTAGTGTAGTAAGTGAAAAATGTAAGAATATACTTCTATCACTTTTACTCCGCATTATTTTTAAACTAGCATCCGTAACAAATGGTAATCACCTATCGCGGAGCTGCCATCAGTTTAGGGTTGCCACCTGCATGATTTAAGGGTTACCAACATCAAAAATACGGGTTTCAGTATTTTAAAAAACAATTAAAATAGCATTGTTTTATGACAAAATTTAGTTACCCCATATTCAATTTAGCTAAATAAGGATTAATATAAAGTTGTAGCCGAGAAAACGAATTGTAAGAGTAGTTATGATTGTATTTATTATTTTTGCATTCCAATGCCATACTTATATAATAGAAATGCGGTTGTTTTTACAGCTGTATTTAAGTTATTAAGTTTATAAAATAACGTTTTTTTTACATTTATTCACCGGCTGTATTATGCAAGTTAAATTTGACCCACTTCCCTGTTTCCGATTAAGCTGATATTTTGCATGCATATGTATATCGCGTGACAATGCAATGCGTGACATGGAGCTGATCTGATGCTGAAGCTGGGAGGTGGATATGTACTCCGCAATAAAAGGACACAACCCCATCGAATTTGGCCTTTTTAACTTTTTCTTCGTTTTATTACATACAATACTATTACACCTTTTTCTCGAAGATCACATATTTTCACTTAGCACGAACCTGACATAAATACATCGTTTCATTAGCAAGTTATATAAAAGCTTGTTTTTACAACGTTATATCCTATATTGACAACCTTGAGCTACACAACCAGTTGTGTAGACTATATGTTCCTGAACGGTACACACGACGTCGCGCTGGGCGGCCCCGGCACTTGTTCGTGACGCCGCGCACCCGCACAGCGGCGCGTGCGCAGTCTTCTCTTTGGCACATACTGACAGAAATTTATTCTTTCCTTGCTAACCAACCCGAGTGTGATTTGTTTGTGGATGATTGGCAGGTTATATTAAAACGTTGTCTTTCTTATTGTGAAAACTTTGAACCAGAGTCAAGCTGTTTATGACTGCTTTTATATCTTTGCTTTATTTTATTTTTCACTAATACCTTTTGTTTTTTACTATTGTTAATTACTGTAAGTGGTGTTGCCGTTGTAATTAATAAAATAAATAAATCTTGATTATTATTAAAAATCTTTGTTACCTAGGTAACAACCCGAAGGAACTCTAACGAAATTGCAGCAAAAATACAACAAATCAAAGATCAGATGGCGCAATTAAATGTGAGAGACAGAGATAGAAGCAAACGCAATGATGAGTGGAAGAGACGGAACAACGGGAACGGGATATTGGGGAGTTATCCCACGAATAATGTGAACGGGAGAGTGGATAGGGTAACGCAGGGGTAAGTGTTTTTTTTTTATAAAAGGTTGAGAGAGAATTAATAGCCAATCTTAATTCGAGCCAAAGATTAAATACTCTTTATTCATTATAAGCATGTACTATCGAGGTCTCTCGTGCCTTACCACTTTGTAGAAATATTCGTTTGAACTGATCGCATCGGACACGCCCACACGACCCATACCTATCCCTAATTGGCTTCGTATTTTACTACGATTTATACTACGGCCAATCATAAACAACTAGTTTTAAAATCGCCCTTGATGTCAGTACTGTCAACTGTCAATCTGCTATTTCTGCTTGTTTGCGCACGCGCGCCATTGTTGAATGAATGGAGCGGGGCGTGGCCTGAAGCGATAGGCATCGTGCAGTGTGCAAGCGACTTTCGACTTAGGACTGATAAGGCGCCAGAGGCTTCGATAGTATAGCATTTATTGAAAGTCAACCTTATGCCATAGCATCGTAATTCCTACGACGGGAGTCCTTGTACCGAGGCTGTGTTTTCTTCCTTTTTAATGTGTTACAGATTTTTTTTAAATTAAAAAAAAATCTAGCACTGGTAAAATGTATTATTAAAATTATCTTTACAAAATATTAATAAGAAATATAGTGTTTTAAAGCAAAAGGGCAAAAATTCCACGCCTTTTTGTCCTTTAAATTCCATCAATTCTGTAATAGCCTTTGCTTCGTGGAAGCAGGACCTGAATTGTGGAGAATTCAAAATAAATCATATTATCAAGCAGAATAAACAATAAATTATGTGATTTTAAAAAATTTGGGGAATAAATACAAGTGCTCGTTTCCCGCTGAAAACAAGGAACAAAACACAGATAAAAAAATAAATAAGTTGATGCAAAGAGGTCGCGGCTCGAAACTATACGGCCTTTTTTTGAAATTTCAGCTTGGCTCCCGTCTGTATGCTAGCAAGCTCCTGTGTGTTTTCTCTCGGAGTTAGTGCTACCCCGCTTCTATCACCAAAATGTTACGTGCTGTAGATATTGGATAGTCAAATTAAATAATTTATTTGCTTAAGAACTTATTCTGAACACCATAACACAAGTGCTTTAGCAACTTCACCTCAACAAAAACTTTGTTCAAAATTATCAGCATTTTAAAATTAAATACGATCATAGACTACAATCTATGTTTTTTCAGAAGATCTTCAAATGATGAGACGCAATTGAGCTCAGCTGCGCGGGCGATAGTCAATTCTATAAGGAGTATGCAAGCTAAGACAAACTGTGAGTTTTCATTAAAGTTTAGTTTATATAAAAAAACTAGCTGACCCGATCACGCTTTACTGTGTTATAAATAAGATATGTTATAAGCTAAGTAGGAATAAATCCAGCAAAATAAAAATTAAATCATTAAAATCGGTTGAGTAGAGTAGTAGTAAGAACACAATTTTGTTGTTTGTGTGTTTGTCTGTCCGCTCTTTTTCCATTGTATACGCGTTACCATAGCAACGCGTTACCGGGTCAGCTATTCTATAATCTAAGATCACAAATTTGTTGTTTGTCTGTCTGCTCTTTTTCCATTGTATATGCGTTACCATAGAGAGATAGAAGAATTTTGTCCACAAGCCGGGACGGGCCGCTAGTTTTATATAAAGATAATATTTCTTACATTCACACCACTTAGCTTGGCCCATAGTAAGCACTCTAAGGCTTGTGTTATGGATACTAGAGTAACTGATATTTACATAGATATGTAATATTCATAGGAATGAATATTACATATCATTTCTTTTACGTATTACGATTTGACAGCTTAAATCTTGTAAAAAACGACCACGCCTCCGAGCCCTCAGGATACGAACCCACGACCTTTCGCTGTCCGGGCGAGTGCTCTGACCGCTGAGCCACCGAGACGCTGGTAAACGCGTATATCATATCTTATAGGAATGGCATTGTGAATGCAAAAAATAAAATTGAATACAGCTAAAGCATATTTACAAGTAGGTGACGTCATAATATCGAGTAACCTGCTTAAAGGTGTCTAGCGTTTTGGCGGGTTTTTTATACTTTTCAATTTCGATGATTTTTGTAGACACCTAGCTGACCCGACCACGCGTTGCTGTGTTATAAATTAAAATGAAACATATCCTACGGCAAAGTCTGAACAAATACAGCAACATGAAAAGATCATCAAACTCGGATGAATAGTTCATCGCGGTCAAACACTGTTACGTATTAAGATAGAGGCAAATAGAATGGCAGATGTGTTATGCTGTAAAGAACAAATTGAGATATTTTCATCTTATATTTTTATCTTTATTTATTTATTTTTATCTTATAAGATAGCATTGAAAAATGCATAAAATATATAAAAATTATAAAACGAAATGGCTGTTTCATTTTAATCGATTGCTCAAACATTTGTAAAAATGTTTCTTTCGAATACAAGAGGATGTTCCTTTCATTGATGAAACAACGCTGGCCTACAGCGTAAAATCAGAAAGATACTAGAAAATTTCGACGAGTGTTCACAAGGTTTTGTAGCTCAATTGTGAGAGCATTGGACCGGATTTCCAAAGGTTGCGGGTTCGATGAGAATGAGCCCGCCTGAGAATTCACTTGTGACCCGAGTCGATATTTCCTAGTATTTTTCTATTATAATAATTTATCATGAGATATCGTAAAATCTATGGAATAACTATTAGTCAACTAAATTATTATTTACAAATTACACTATGAAAATATACATAATTTCTAGATCAAGACCGACGCGAATACCAGTACCGTCCGGAGCGACCCGATTATCGGCGGAGAGAGAGGGACGGCGATAGATTAGAGCGGGACGGGAAACCGCCCGATAGAAACCGGAACTTCCAACTGCAGTACCGGCCGCCGTACTTACTAAGACAGGTAATGAGAGCCTTAATTCGTTGGGAATAAATATCTAAATGTCACAAACTTCACGGCGCGCTACAGTGATAGTTAATACAACTACTACAGTAAAAAATGAAATGAAATTATTTATTCACACAAAACAGAGTATTTGTAAATTTGTCCGTCTGTGTTGCCATCATCAGATATGTGAATGTTAATATTTGTCAATTATTACATCATTTTATATCGTTATTACAAAACATAATTAAAATAATATCATAATTATATTGAATTGAAAAAAAAACTTGTCTTTATTAAAATTAGAAAAAAAAATTGCATAACATTGGTTTTAACATCATGTAAAATTATCATGTAAATATATTGTTTTATACTTTCATGGTCACTAACATTATAATAATATAAGTTATTTACGGGATTGTTACCATGTACCTTGTTATTGAGTTTCCGATATTTCGGCACTGTTGCAAGTGCCATGAGTCGCTCCGTGATCATGTAAAATTAAATAGATATTTAATTTTTATGTCCAGACAGAGTAAAAACATTTTCTCAATAGAAAATATGTTCAGTCTTTAATATAATATATATTTATCTTTTGAAGTTATACAATATCGCTGTACATTAATCGTTGCTTAGCTATGTAATCGTCCAAAATATGTTTTGTACTTTTATCCACTGTAATATACAAAAGCTTCCGAAAGAAATTGTCTCAATGTAAGTGAAAACCGTATCAAAAACCGAAAACAGCGACTTTATTACGTTTTATAGATAAAAAAAAATTTATGTCCAGATGTCGCCAGGAACCTGGTGCAGACGATCCCCTGGGCCTGTCCATCCAGGTGAACTTAAATTTTTATCATTGTATTTTATTATCTCCAGTTCCTTAACAATTTTGCGGATTAAGCTGGCCAAAAACTAAGCCACATATCGACAGCGAAGTGCCAAGACCTCCTAAACTGTGATTCGTCGAGAAATTCACTTTTTTGTCATTACGAATTTTTGTTATTTGCATGTTTTAAAGAAATTTCCTAAGCGTATTTTCAGTTGCAAGCGCATCATGTTAAAAAATAAATAAACAATTTTTTAACTAATTATTAACTCGTCGAGAAATATAACGTTTTTTTCAGCTTGTGTATTACTTTGAAATTAGCAGTTACATAGATGTTATTAGCACTTCGTCGTCGATATCAAAAAATACATTATTTTTATAATGTTATTTATTTTTTGCATTTTTTCAATGTTAGCTTATGTGATAAATTATTTTAAAAGAAAAATACTAGAAAAAAATTACTTGGCTCACAAGTGAGTTTTAAGGCGGGAATCTAACCCCGAGCTATTGGAAGTCCGGTCCAATGCTCTCCCAATTGAGCTACCGACCCTTGTGAACACTCCTCGAAATTTTCTAGTACCTTTCTAATTTACGCTGTAGGCCAGCATTGTCAATACATTATTATCAATTATTTTGGATTTAATCCATTTTTTCTATTTTTTTAATACCCCAATTCTATATCATTCCTATCTCTATGGTTTTAAACATTCAAAATAAAATCTAAACTTTTTTTTTATAATGTTTTAGATGTTTCCATGATTTTCATTAATTTAGAACTAATTTGTATTTTTTTACAGTGTTGAACCATCCTCGACGATCAAACCCGGACACAAGACACTTTAGACGCTAAACGCACACACACAGACAAATAAATAGCAATAACATAGATTGTAACTCTGTAGTTGTGTGTACCACGTATTATGACCCAACTTTTTAAATTTTTAATCTGTTTTATCTTGAATTTTTGGCCAAACTTTCTTAGGTGTTGTCAGATTTGTAATTTCTTTTTAGTTAGTGCAAAGTAATTTTATTGATTCTAATAATTAGTTGAAATATTGGTATTTATTTCAAGTTTAACTCGTGAGAAAAACTGTGTGTTTGTATTTTTATCATGAAGTGCAAATGAACAGCTTTTTCGAAATCAAAACGATGTCGGAAAAGTTTTCTACCACAGAGAAGGAATCGACGCATTTTATAGTTCTTTGCTTGAATTTTCGTTGATGAAAAAGTTCGATTTTACTATCTGGCAACACTAGTAATCAAAGAAATGTTGCCATGTTTAACGACATTGAAAGACAGCATCCTGGTAACCATAATAATTAGACCATTTCCTCATGTAGAATCAAGGGTATATAAACACATGCGAAGTTCCCAAAACGTGTTTGATAAAAGTTAACCTTAAGTCAATAGCCATTAGATACATTTTTAATAAGAAAAAGTGCACCTTAAAATTAAAGCCATAGTGTTGACTTTTATTAAATGCACATCTTTTTGAGACTTTTTTGTATATATTTTTACTCTTGGTTGTACTATGTTTTTAAGGATAACATTGAAATAAATCTGTAAAAATGTTTACTATTGATGACGTCAAAGTCCACGAATACCTTCAATTTTGCCAGCTGTCAAAAAATAATACGTTGTGCATATAACTATAATATATCAAAGCGACATTATATATAAATATATATGTATAATTAAAAATAAGCAATATGATGTGAAATAAAACGGATATGTAACATATATGGATTTGACGGATGGTTTTGGCATTTTGTTGTATCGAGCCTTATTATGTGAACGTTTTAAAATACCTTGTATAATCAACGATAGCTAAATTCTAAAAACACAAGTGAAATTCAACTTTATGGGATACGCTTAAATCTTATTTTCGATTCTATTAGACATTATTTGGTAAGCTATGAACGGTTGACTGTCCATAAGGTTTCATTTACTGAAATTTAAAATGCAATCTTAACAAAGACAATACTTGTATCCTAGAATCATAAGTGGTATTTTGTTTTTTTCATAATGTAAACATCTTTAACTTTCAAAGTTCCCATAGCCAGTGTTTCAGCTTCTCATCACGAGATGGCGCTACAAAAATGTCATTGTTCTGCATCGCAGTTACAAAGACTGTTAATGGTAAATTGAAACAATTTTATTTATATTCAATATAAGTAAATTAAATATTAATTTGAATTAAAATAATAGTTATTCGCGGTAATTTTGTATAATGTAAAGATAGATTTTTTACATCTAAAGATATCATTTCATACAGATATAATTTCAGAATGCGATTCTACGTTTCTTTTCATACATTACATTTGAAAACTTTATCATTGTTGATTTGATACTTTGTCAGCTATTTATTGAGTTTCCGACTAATTTCCCAACAATTTGGAGTCAATATATGGCTGTAGATCTTATGAAGTAATAATCAAAAGACTACTCTATACGAAAACAGAAGAGGCTCAAAAAAAAAAAACCACAATATTACCAATATATGTGTGGTTGAAACCTCGCTAGTGTAGAGTTGACCGAACTGTTGGAAAACGTCCACAGTTTTGTACGAAGAAAAAGAAAAATTCGAATCAACGCCGTGTTCCGTTATGTTTTTGTTTTTCTTGTTAACATTGGTAGACTCAATCTGTTTCCTGCCTCATTATAAATGAAGATAACGAGAAACTGTATGCGCCATCTATCGTTGAGTAGCAGAACTAAATGATACAGCGACATCTATTGGCAAGCCTTTAAAATTAAAATAATCCCTTACTGATGTATAAAAAGTCGCCGGGAGCTTCACCGCGCCGAGATCTCACTTTGAACTCGAAACTAGTCATTTTTTTTTTATAAATAAAGTAAAACCTATAAGGTGTAGCGATATCTACTTTCTTACTATAAATAAATAATTTAGATTATGCGCGTGTCGCTACCCTTAGACGAATACCGGATGTGACATTTTTTTTTTTATAGTTAGCATTTTAGTTTTTTTTTTCGTTTTAATTTAGCCTTTATTGCGAAGTGAGGTGTTTATATGAGAAATTATGTTGTCCTTAAATTAATTTATTATTTTAATTCTCGATTCACATTTCACTTCGCCAACGATTTGTCTCTTATTATCTTAAGTAGTACATTATTATTAAGTTTATATACTTTTTTTTAATATTCAACCTTACTCCCATATAAATAAGACAATTTTTATTTTTTAAAAGGTGCGAACATATTGTACAGGTAGAACTTCTGTTCCAAGTCAACCCAATATAAACTTGAAATTATTCCTAAATGATATTGAACTCATATATGCTGGATTTAAAGCTGAAAATTGAATGGAAAGTTTTGACAGATTTGTATCGGTTTACAGCACCTATTTATTTGAACATCTGTATCTGTATAATCTGTACAATCAATGTACAGTATTTGAGGTACAAAAATAATAACAACAAAAAAATCAAAGTATTAATATTTTCCAGTCCCCTGCTTTCATTGAAAAAATTAAATATAAAAATATCAAATTATTAAAACAGGCATACCATGATTTGCTTTTCTGTTTTAGTGTTTTAAATATATTTTTTGCATAAGGCAGAATCATTTTTCACCCTTCGTCTCAGACTCTTTTCATAGAGAGGCAAAGGTATAAAATCATTCTGCCTAAAGTAATTTTATTAATGATCTTTCAAAAATCCTAAAACAGAAATAATACAGGGCGCTTTGTTCTTATTTCTAAATTCATAATTACAAAATTAAACTCTGTCAAAAATAAATAAAGTTTAAAAAAATGTGATAATTTAAGAGTTACCATATATGTTAGCACCTTTGATTCCATGTTTGTCCTATGAGCAATTATTCGGTGATTGTGGTAGAGTCGGCAAATATTTGGTGACTGGCGAAACGTTCACACACTAACATTCAAAACACATTTAATGAGTGTATTTACAATTTATGACGCAGACACTCTGTATGACAAAATATAATATATATAACGTTACAAATAACTAGCGGCCCGTCCTGGCTTCGCACGGGAGGACAAAATTCTTTATTTTTTCTATTATAAAATATTATTCTGTTAACGCCATCTAGCGTCCGGTAGACGAACTACTTGCGGTTAACGCGTTGCTTATGGTAACGCATATATAATGGAAAAAGCGCGGACAGACAAACAACAAATTTGTGATCTTAGATTATAGATTAAAAAAAATAGCATTTTTCTAATATTTCAAGCTTTCAGTTATATTCCATCGGTTATGTCAGCTTAAACCCAAACGGATCGTGTTCGATTCTCGCCGATATACTGCAATCCTGCCATTCGCACTGGCGGTCCTGGGTCCTCCCGGAAGGGGCAGATGTTTGTGTGATGAATACGAGCATCTGTACCTGAGTCATGGGTATATATATTTCTATAAATATTACATATGCAAGTATCATATATGTATGTCTATCCGTTACCCTAGTATCCGTAACAAGCTTTACAGTGCTTACTTTGAGCTAGGCTAATTGGTGTGAATGTAAAAAATATGATAATTAAGTTACATATCGTATTGGTGTACTGAAGTAATTTCTTTGTTTATAATATTTTCTCAATAATTTTCCTCTCTATATTCATTTCCATTAATATTACATATTTATCTATCGTATATATATGTATGCCTTATCATTACACAATCGTGTCTAGTAATAGTGTCCACTTTATTTTGGGTTTGGCTAATTTGTATGATTGTAAGAAAAACTCTCATAAAATAGACGCTGTCATGACGACGTTACTTACTATGATCTTTATTTCCAGCTACCGTGAGTCGCTTTTGCAATAAAATGTTCAGAATTTCTTGAGCCGAATGATTCACCTTCCTTACCACAATCACTATTAAAAAATCCCAAAATATGTATCAAACCCCGTGATTTAACGTTAGTTTATAATTTTAGCTTTAAGTTCCTCTTCGAGACGTGTTTATTTGTCGTTTATAACAAAAAAAATGACAAAAAAAAACATAAGTATCGACTAACATTTCTTTAGATTTTTGCCAAAAATTCAATCACATCACAGTTAAAGTTTTGGTTGAAAATTACTAATTTATCCAAATAAATTTGTAACTATTGTAAATATTTTTGCGTGTTTTTTGCAAAAATCACGATGTGACAAAACCTTTATAAAAAATTACAAAAAAATAGTGTTATTAAAATCTTTGACGTTTAAATTATTCATACAGACATATCTTGAAGTTTAGCATATGAATAGATAAATAAAAATAACAGTAGATATAAAAAAAACCGATTTAAAATAAGTGCAGTTATTTTGAAAAGTTTAAAAATTATTCGTGTTATAGTCAAAGAACTTGGTCAGTCATTTCATGATTTGACTAAACAATTCTGGGAATGGTGATAGAGTTAAGATTCATTCGGTATTATTAATACAAAATATGTAAAAAAAAAATATCAATACTAATATTTGGTTCCTGATTTGTATCCTAAAATATTAGACATTAATTTTGATGCCTATTCAACGATTTTGAAAATTGACTAAAATAATACTGAAAAAAAAATTAAAAGAAATTACTGAATATCAAGACATGGCTTAAAAGACAAGCATCCAAGCCTTCTTATTAAAAAAAATAGTAATTTAATTGCGTTTACACATTGATTTCTAAAACTACCCTAAAGTTTTACTATATATTATTAAAATATGACCGACTATTTTATTAATCAAATTAAAAAAAAAGTTTTTTTTGTTGTAAAGAAAATATTATAAGGCCGCATGAATCCGGCAGGATTTTTTAAAGATAATATTCTGATTGTGATTAAACACAGGTCACCAAAAGCAATAATTAAGGCTTGAACAACTGACATTTTTCCTAAATTAGTTAATTGTGAACGCACCCTTAGAAGCTTCGTTCTTTGACAATAACACATCGATGTTAGTCACCTGCCATAGTACATAAAAGAAGTAGATATGTGTTTTTAAAATAAATTCGTAGATAGATATTGTTCATAGAGTAAGACATTTCCGCTATGTCCTTCGCCTCTAAAAGATTTTTTTTATTTATAACTATTTTTTGTCTTTTAAAAATTATTTGTCTATGGTTGAACTCTGACTAAGTGGTTATTAAAGTTATATGTTTTAACCCCTTCTGCTTATTGAACATAGAATCAGCTTTAGCCGAATTCTCTCTTGGACGAGTTTCACGTTATACATAAAAAATTAAAAAACAGTGAAAATATTGAAATAAACCGATAGCTTTGTTTTGTATTTAAATCAGGAATAGTCACCTTCGATTAAAAATCATTTATTTCAAACTATTAATCCCCATAAACATACAAAAAAAATCATGTTTATCAATAGAAAAAATAGACATGTTATTTCTATTAAAATTACATATCTATGTATCATTTATATGTATGTCTATCCGTTACCCTAGTATCCATAACACAAACCTTACAGTGCTTACTTTGGGCTAGGCTAATTGGTGTGAATATCAGCAAATATACTTCTTTCCATCCAATGTGAAACTGATCCAAAATGGAATTGATCCAATGTGTAATTCATCCAAAATAGGCACAAGGTTTTTGAAGTAAAACTTCTTTATAGGAAATAAATAAGCCGGTGAATGCGAGACGGGAGCGTTACGAAAAGTGTGATTGGGCGAGGCGAACGGAAGTTGAGAGGCAGATACAAGTTAGTGAAGATAGAAAGAGAAAGAGTTACGTTTCGTATATTACTGTAGGGGCAAGAGAGGGTGGTGCGAGCGATTTTCTTTCTCTCTTTCTCTTATAGCCAGTTACGTTTCGTATTTCTAAGTTATATCTATATAGGTATATGGATGGAGCTAAAGAAGTTTTACTTCACTCGTGTGATCTAAAGGACACTTTTTTTATTTTGTCGTTATCTGTTCTCTATCTTCTTAAATAGTAAAGGTTTTGTCACAATGTTAGTTGTCACTTGTGTTTATAAACCAAAACGAACGGCAGCCATTTTGCCAATTGGGACGTGACCCTTAGGAAGTTATAATTTTTATGAACGTTTATTTTAACATGTAGAGTATATTGTTGTTAATATTAAAGATTTTAGCCTATAAATGTGTGTTTTATTTTGTCGTGATCATTTCCAACTGCTGGGATATAGATTTGTCTTTGTCTAAAAAGCACCATTGGAAGAACGTATAATGTATTTAAGTACAATAAATCTGATCAGACTGGTGTTAACAGTAAATAAATTCTAAAACAATTTAGGCTTCATATATTTTTTTTTATTTATCATTTTTATAAGAAATCATTAATAAAAGAATTTAAATTTCATTTTCTATCAGGTGATTGAAAAAGCCGCAGGTGCAGGGGGGAGGCGGTAGCGATGCCTTCCGTCTTCCTGGCAAGACCAGCTCACGAAGAATGGGCGGTCCTGAGCCGGCATTGCACGGTCTAGCCCATCTGGGGGGATCCCCACATGCACCCGGGCATCGTCCATTGTGATGGGGCCTGCGGGCCAGTTTGCCAGGCACCCCGCGGTGAAAGCCACCAACGACCTCTAGGCACTAGACCGGATGAAGGAATGGAAGAGAGTCCCACACAACTGCGCCGCAGTATGCGTTGCGCATTTTCCTAAATTTAATAACTAGGCGATGCAGAGCGGAGCGTAATACCAAAAAAAAAGAAAAAATTGATTCGATGGGAGTTTTTGCGAATTTCAAAATTCGGGCTCCGTCACAACAGGTTTACTGTTGATACGATTCCACACATAAAATATTAAAATCGGTTAAAAACTCGGGAAGTTATGGAGTAACAGACATTGCGCCATTGAAGCTGATCCCTGGGAGCTTCGTTCGCTCCGCTCCAATAAAAAAAGGTGATTGAAAACGCACGGGGCTGAGTCTGGAGTGATGTCACCGGCTTACAGTAAATGCCAGTCGAAGTATTACAATTTGACAGCTAAAAGTTTGTTAACAAGCAAATGACGTCATCACATTAAGTCCACATGAAGGCGTCTTTAGCATTTTGGCGGGATTTTTATAAATTTAAACTCTGATGGTGATTTATATAGAAAATAGAGGAATTAACAAAGAATTAATTAAATAACATATGAATTACGTTGTAACGAACAATTTGAGATATTTTTATGACCTGTCAAATACCCTATTTAATACGTGAGCACTGGTGGATTATAATGACTGCATTTACTGAAGCCAATGACATTCTCTATTACATACCAGATTTTTTAAAATACCATATGACCAACATACCTGATTCCTACTAGCAGAAGTATTAATTAAAACTAAAACCGATCTGTATCCCACCTGAGTATTCGGAGGCAGTTGTTTTTACAGGCTTATTTTATATCTTATAGAAATGTGACATTGTAAATGGATAAAAAATAAAATTGAATACAATTAAACAGGATTATCGGAGCGAAGCGAGCGTAGCTCCCATGGATCAGCTTCAATGACGCAATGTCTGTTACGCCATAACTTCCCGAGTTCTTAACCGATTTTAATAATTTTTATGTGGAATCGAATCAACACATTTAGGACCAAATTGTAACGGAGGAAATTCACAAAAATAAAAAAGTTATGAACAATAAACATTGGCTCTATGGGATTTCCCATTGAAACAAGAAGCGCGCTTTTTGAAAGTATTCATTCTTATGGAATTTTAAAATTTACTCAACAATATATTTTATTTAGCATTACGCTCCGCTCCAATATATGGTGCTAGCGAAACTTTATGCTTAGCGACTTCATCGCCTAGTAAAAATGTTTGTTTTTTCCGGTTTCAACACTTCGGCGCCATTGTGACACCAACATACGACATTTGAGGGCATGTGTCTCGAAATGCCGCCAGTACTATTTTTGTTGAGCTTATGACGGATAAGTAAAATTTACCAAACGATCTCTCTAGACGTCGGCAATACACATTTTATAATCCAAAAAAATAAGCGTGAGTAATCGCTCCGCTTGCTGCAACTGGCTGTATGTTTGTACAAGATAATTATAATAATTTTATTTCCAAAACCTTTGAATTGAACTTTGAACAAATAAAGTCTATGCGAGAAGACTCTGCTCTTTTATTAAAGATCCTTAAAGTAGTAAAGTAAAACCAATTGGCTAGACGGATTTTGGCGGGATTTTCACTAATAAACAGCTGATATTACTTACCCTAATTTTATTGTATAGTAAACAAAAAACAAATTAAACAAAACCATAAATCCTTTGCCTTCTAAGCGGCTAACGCCATCTATGGTACGAGGTGGCAATCTTGCTCCGTGTCGCGATGTTTATTCCGACGGTATGTAGATGTCGCTGCCTTGTGGTTTCGAGGCTCGTCCTTGTTAACGAGAAGAGCTGACTTTCCCTGTAAGTATTGTATGGAATCTGTATGTGGTAGTGTTGCAAAAAAAATCTACTGAAATCAATGATTCCCATCTGAAATCACTCATAAAATCGCCAGCCATATAGATAATATCGACCTTGTTAGCAGTGGCATAAATGTGGCATTTGCACCCTCTCCCCCCTATGCCTACGGTAACGTCTACGGTCTACGGTTAAAAATACAAGCGTGGTACCACCACCGGAAGAACGTTCCAAGGGGCGGCGCAGCCCTCTGACAGGGGCGGCAAAATTGGTAAACTGCCCCGGGCGGCAATTGATCTATTTACGCCACTGCTTGTTAGCATCGATAGTATAAATACTATTTTATTTTATTGTCCCCTTGTCAGTCCCGCGCGATCCACCTCTCTCAACAGTCCCGATGCTGCGCAAATTGTGAAAAAAATTGCGGACTCTTAGATAAAAATACCATTTTCTCGCTAAATAATGAAGCTAGGACCAAACAAAAAAATACTAACGTAAAGCTGATTAAATAAAGAATCCACAACAGATTATTTGGATGTCTGTAACTGAAAAATTAATCGTATTTAAAAAAAACAGCAGGCCCCGTGGAAATAAGAATATGGTAGCAATTGCTACTGGGACTGACGAGGGATGTTGGCTATCGGTAGCAATTGCTACCGTGGACTGACAAGTGAATAATAAACCATACAGTGACAATGTTATATTTTAGGTTATAAGAATAAAAGACTATGCACCATTTATAAGTTTTCACAAATAAAGAATAGTAATAAAATTGACCTTTTTTATTATCAATAGTATTTTAAGGTAACTCGCTATCGATATCGATAGTATCGTGACGAGAAGTCGATTATCGAGTGAGTGATTTTTTACAACACTATTACGTGCGCGAATTATAGTAGCGGTAGTTGATGAGGGATCATCTCAAAATTCTAATCAAATCAAAATCTTGTCACATAAATTCAAATATTTTATTTCGGTAACTTAGTCTATTACAAATATTAGATGTGAAAACTCCCCTTTAGGCAAAACATCGCCTGTGCTAGGAAGAACCGGTCACATAAACGTTAATAATATTTATACTTTTTATAACAATTTATGTAACAAATATTTGCTATGTTATGTAGGGTAAACACTATAGTGATTGCCCAGTATATAGTTATTGCCCGCAGTAAGAATACGATACATATAAACCTATTTATAAAGAAGTTATTTTGAATAGAATCGGCAATCGGGACCCTGTAGTAGAACTTTTACTAATGAACTGGCAACATTTATAAAGAAAAAAATAGTATAATGGCGGATTGTTGACAGCAGGTGTGCGTCTTATCGAAAAAAGTAAGTTTTTTAAAGAATTTCTTAGGGATACGCTTTTTGTTTTCATGTCTTGTGTAATTTAGTTCGGTTTTAATTAAGTAGCTTTACAATGATAAGTTAGTTAATGCTTTGTAGTGTAATTTTACGCAGTTGTTTTGGCGTTATATTGACGAGCTACGAAGTTAGATGGGGTGGGCAATCACTGAATCTTATTTAGACAAATTTTAGTGATTGCCCTATCAATGTTTAGTTATTGCCATTGCATTTGGTATAGCTATTGCCCGGGCAAGGTCTCTTAGAAACTTTATTTTTTTACAGAATGCCGATAGTTTCCAAGTTGAAATATACACGAGAAGACCTAGACAGGGCAATTACAGAAAACCAAAGAAACGAAAACGGGTTATCAGATCGTCAAATAGCACAAAAATATGGAGTCCCTGGGACAACCCTGAGATTTTACAAACATAATCCAGGACACAAATCAGCTTGGGTCCAGTACCTTCTAATTCCTAAAAAAGAAGCTATTCTTGAAGACTGGATAATAACTTCAGCACGAAAAGGTTTTCCCAGGAATAAGGAAAATATTTTGGACAGTGTTCAAAAGTTTTTAGAAGAAAATACAAGACCCAATCCTTGCGTAAATAATAGGCCTGGTATTGGATGGTGGAAAGCGTTCTTAAGAAGGTACTTTTGGAAAATTCAGAAAGATAGTTGGGTCTACTCTCTGTGAGAGATTTCAAAATGAATGCTTTTGACGTAACTGAAGCACACCTTGGCACTTTATTTAATCTCTGGAAAGAATTTGCACCAAAAATACAGGACCAGACAAAAAAAATCACAGAGCAAAACTTTGTATTCTTCCCAAAACGAATCTACCAGCAAATTTATTACATTGACCGAATCACATTCACCTCTAATTAAATTAGACTCTAAAGTAGGCGAAGAAAATATCACATCTGAAAGAAATATTTCTGGATCAAGCCAAAAAAATCTTGAAAACTTGCTGAGTCTCCCTGGAACATCGAAAAACCAGCTAGATTTTCAGCAACGCGTCCCACCTGAAACTGTTTCTCCATCTGAGAGTTAGTCAAATGTTCAACACATGCCAATTTTCCCTCACATGTCTGTCATGCCTCATAATATCCAGACTGACACCACTACCGCATTCCCGGAAAAAAAAATCTGTTATCAGTGTAATGAGTCCGAAATTACGAAAAGTTAAGTCATCATTTGGAGACTATTTAGCATACCCTATAACTCCAATGAGAAAAGGAAAAAGACAGACAGAAAGACAACCATTTGCTATTACATCAGATGCTTTCAAGTTAGCTTTACAAAAAAAGCAATCATGTAAGGAGAATCAATTGAAGAAAAAAGAAAAAAAACTAGGGAAAGAACAAACGAAGACTGAAAAACTAAGAAAAATTTAAATAAAGCCAAAAAACAAATATGCTACAACCAAGAACGTCCACCAGAGAAGAAAGTCGCCGTTTTAAATCAAGTGGTTTTACCGTCTGCAGATGTATGTGCAGTGTGCAAGCTGGCAATTTATAATAATAAAATTGTTTGCAGCAGCTGCCACAAATCTTTTCATTTAAAATGCGTCCCTGAAAATCATAAAAACCACATGCCAGATGAATCGGATATGCTTTTGTTTTTATGCCATTTTTGCTTTAAAATGGATGACTCTGACTCTTATTCCGCTCAAGACCCTGATTCCCCGAAATGTATGCTATGGTACAAAAAGCCAAAAGAAATATCGAATTTTAAATAACTTTCACAGATTCAGTAAATTTTATCAGTTATGATACGTGGGCAATAACTATGTCACGCGTGAGGCAATAATTGTATGATTTTAGAAGCTTTTTTTGTGTTTAGTCTTATAATCGTTAATATTCTTAAGATATTTAAACTGTTACTATCGGATCTCTTAGCTAAGCTGTTAATGTTGCCAAAGAAACGATAATAAATTACTTAATATTAAAATTAACGCTTACATCAAAATAAAACGTGCATTATTTCCTTAAATGGGCAATCACTATAGTGTTTACCCTATATAAAAATACATTTAAAAGAAATTAGCGCCAACTAACTTGGAAACGTGAGACTTTTTGAGATTTTAACAATCTAAACATTAATACAATCTTTTTGTATTGATGTGCCGATATTACACATTCATGAAAGTTACAAATGTAGCCGCCATTTTGAAAAAAAAATTGCATTTGGAACAAATTTTTAAACCCCTTGGAGAGGCGTGTAAATAGCCTACACCAGGCGGGATCGTAACCGTAAATATTTGTACACGATAAAATTAAAAACCGGTAAAAGTCTCCAACAGCGTATGACCATAATACCTAAGAGCGCCACAAAACACCCACTAACCTGGATAATCTGCAAGAGGCGCCTTCCTCAATCGTATAGGCGCTGCAACAGATCCAAGGTGGAAGTCCAGCACGTGCTCCAATTCAGTCCTTATCGTGCAGAGTTATGTTCACCAAAGAAAACGTCCGAGAGCTCATAAATAACAGCTAGACACAACTCGGAACGTTGCCGTAGATCAAGGTACTCAGAGAAAAAGTCGCGTGCGAGCGCCCTCTTATATGCGTCGCTCAAAAACAGATACACAGCTAAGCAAGTGCATTCGCAACGCTCCATAGATAAAATAATTACGCCAATTGGAGACGAATTATAGATTAAATTAATATCGAAATCTCATCAAATTTAGTAAACGAGAATATTCTATAGTTATTAAGGTTTATTTTAGATTAATAATTTTTATTCATGAAATATATTAGATGGCTCAACCATGCTCCCCGCCTTGGAAGCTCGGAAGAGCTTGCAAAATTACTGAATTAAGTTTAACTTTATAACGATACAACTATCTTAAACAATACTAAATTATTAATAAAGATATATAATATGATAACTCGGACTGAAACGCAGTCTATTGAGTTGGTAAAGGGTACAACTTTACAACTGGTCGTTTGCAAATACCACCACTGGTCTTTACAGTTGCAACGCGAACCATCCCATCACTACCCGGGTGTACAGCGGTTATAACACCAAGTGGCCAACACAAAGGTGGAACATCATCCTGTCCAACTAATACGACAGTCCCTAATTTTATGAGGTGTTCAGCCTTTGTCCATTTCTGACGAACTTGCAGCGTATGCAAGTACTCTAAACGCCACTTTTTCCAGAAAGACTGGACCATCTGATCCAACAATTGCTTCCGTTGAATTAAATTAGTATTGGTATCGAAAGACGACGGCGGTAAGTATTGTAAAGGAGTCGACATCAGAAAATGCGCAGGAGTGATCACTTCCGGGTGAGGATCAGAAGAAACTACGTTCAGCGGGCGTGAGTTCATAATGCACTCAATTTGCACAAGAACAGTTTGGAGCTCTTCGTAAGTAAGGAGTTGATTACCGATCACCCTGTACATATGAGTTTTAAGACTCTTAATATTGGTTTCCCACATAGAACCAAAATGTGGTGCACGAGGTGGAATAGTTTTCCACTCTATGCGGCGTTTCATTAACTCCTGCCTTAAATTCGGCTGAAACTCGGAAGAGATTAAAAAACGGTACAAATCGTTTAACTTGGCCTTTGCGCCAATAAAATTAGTCCCATTGTCTGAGTACAGACAAGAGACGGGGCCGCGACGCGAGACAAAACGTTTGAACGCAGCTAAAAAGGCGTCGGACGTCAAGTCGGTGACAACTTCAATGTGTACTGCCTTAACCACAAGGCACACGAAAAGGCAAATATAAGCCTTTTGGGACCTCTGCCCACGACGTCGACACAAAGTTATGCGTATTGGACCAGCATAGTCCACACCTGTATGCACAAATGCCTTCGCCTCTGTGATACGTACAGCGGGTAAGTCCGCCATCATAGGTGTTGGATGAGAAGGACGCACACGGAAACACGCATTACATTTACGCACATTAGCCCTGACAACAGTTCTGGCATCGAGAATCCAATAACGTTGCCTCAAAATAGAAATCAAAAGTCCAGGCCCAGTATGACAATTTAGCCTATGATAATGTGAAATTACAAGATCAACAACATGATCATGCTTTGGAAGGAGAACTGGATACTTTACCTCAAATGGCAAATCCGACTTAGATAGTCTACCTCCAATACGTAAAATGTTATCCCCATCGAGAAACACTAACAGACTACGTAATTTTTTAGACGGCTGCTTCTTTTTCCTAATTAAAGAAAGATCTTCCGCGAAGTGCTTAGCTTGCACAGCCCGTATTACAGTATTCTCGGCGATAACTATACTATCTATGCTGTCTACACGTGACAACTTCTTTATGAATTTCAAAATATATACTACCGTGCGAAGTAACTTATCCCACGTAGAGAATCTAAGAGCCAAATTATCAATAATAGAAGGCTCACTAAGAATCCGAGCTGTAAGCACAGTAGCCTTATGCTCAGGCACATCATGCGAGACTGAAGGCGTAAAAGGGGTAACAGGCCACTCAGAGGGCACACAATGCATCCATGATGGACCGTTCCACCAGAGATCAAGCGAGATGAGCTGCGATGGTAGTAGCCCACGAGATAGACAGTCGCTAGGGTTGTCACTCCCAGAAACGTGATAAAAATGTTTTGGTGATAAATTCTCCTGACACTGAGCAATCCTATTGCTTACAAACACCGACCAACGATGCGGTGAGGAATGAATCCACGAAAGAGCAATATTAGAATCTGAAAACGCATATATGTCTGTGATGGACACACGTGATATGTAAGCATCATAAACAATTTTAATAAGTTTGGACATAAGAACTGCAGCACATAACTCCAAACGCGCTAGTGTCGTTACCTTCGTGGGTGCAACCTTAGATTTCGCACATAGCAGACGCACAACTACATTACCGTCTGTGCTAGTAGAGTGCAGATAAACAACACAACCATAACCGTTCATACTAGCATCACAGAATGCGACTATGTTCACGATACAGTCACGAAAAACACCGATATGTCGTGGAACTTTCAATGTCGCGAGCAAAGGAAACTCTTGCGTTAAAGCAGAAAAACGTTCAATAATATTCTCTGGGGGGGACTCATCCCAACCTATGTTACACAACCAAAGCTCCTTTATTAACAACTTGGCATATAAAATAACAGGTGCTACCAATCCCAGAACGTCATATATTCGAGCCACCACAGAAAGAATATTTCTCTTGGTGCATTTCTCATTTACGAGAGAAGTTGTCAAAAAGAAGAAGTCGTCGATTGGGTTCCATGACAACCCTAAAACCTTGGAAGCAAAATTACCTTCACTAAAGTCAATTGAACAACGATGAGTATCAGGGACACTGGAAAGCAAGCAGGGACTATTACTACTCCACTTCACTAGATCAAAAGACCCCGACCTTAATAAATTTATTAACTGACGAGACAAAACCACAGCTGATTCCTCGTCTATCACTGAATGGACCAAATCGTCCATATACAGCTTAGACTCTAATATACTGGCAGCATCTGGGTATGCTTGTCGCGCGTCAGAAGCTAACTGACGGATAACACGCATGGCGAGAAAAGGACTCGACTTTATACCGAACGGAACACGGTTGAAATTAAAAGTTTTAATAGGTTCATTATCGTTAAAACGATATAATATTCGAACATATTTACGGTGATTAGGTATAAGACCGACTCGCATATACATCTGTTTAATATCAGCTGTCATAGCGACAGAAAACAAACGAAAATCTAATAATAATAGAAAAAGATCGGCCTGTAAGTTGGGCCCGACGTGTAATACGTCGTTAAGCGACAGCCCTGTATGTGTCTTCGCACTCGCATCTAAAACAATTCGAGGCAACGGCTTATCAGGCCTCACGACTGCATGATGAGGGATATAGTAGCCCTCATCGCACAATTCCTGATCTGGGACCTCAGACAGATAACCATTTTCTAAATACTCAGTGATCACCTTATTATAATTTTTGTGCAACGAAACATCATATTTAAATTTTCGCTCTAAGGCCATAAATCGGCGATAGGCATTTACGCGGGAATTTCCTAAATCACCTGGACTCTTACAAAAGGGCAACGCGACAACATAACAACCATCATCACCACGCGACACTGACGACGTGAATAAATTCTCACATTCAGTCTCTTCTGGGCTTAAATATCTCACGTAAGATAACTCCTCAAGCTCCCAGAATTTCTGCACTAAGTCGTTTAACGCGAGGCAAGAGTAAGAGTTATGTGTAACCTTTATATCGGGCATATCTCCCATCAAAACATAACCGAAAGCAGTCGATAAAGCGGGAGGCGCACGAGACCCAGACTCAATCTTATCCCCTAAATAAATATGTGGAAACAGTTGCGCACCCAGAATAAGGTCAATATTCCCGGGAATATTCCACGTCAGATCGGCGAGCGGTATGTTCTCTAAGTATGTCATATCCTCCATTTTTTCAATAAAATGTGAAGGTAGGTTATCCGTCAAACAATCTAAAACTAATGCATAAATGCTATATCTATAATTTGAATTAACGCGGGACTCAATGTCCAAATAAACATAACCATAAATCGGTTTAGACGTCAAGCCAACCCCTTTGACAACCGAATTACTCATCGGGATTATTGGCAAGTTGAGTAATTTACAACATTCCAATGTAATTAAATTATTCTGCGAACCATTGTCGATCAAACAACGAACAAGTAACTTATGTTCGCTATTATGTTTAGCCCTAGCCAATACTTGCGCAGTAGCTAATAAAATCGAAGAAGAGTTTGTGTTAACTCCGAACGCACACATATTGCCGTCCCTCTCAATCCTATCTACGCGCGACGACGCGCACGGCGACCGCGAGTCTGCCACCGATGCAGTGAACACTGGCACAGTGACAATGTCTTCAGCAGGAGGCGCAGCGGGAACGGCTGAAGGACGAGCACGCGGAGATGTCGAACGACTAACACTAACACGAACTTTCGATATGTGTCCATGTGTACTTGCATCAGTAACATTATTTTTGTTAAAATGCAACAAAGTATGATGTCGTTTATTGCATATCTCGCAACACGACGAAGAGTCACAAGAAGAAAGAGAATGTGACAAACATAAACAATTGACACACCCATGTTTCGATTTTATAAAATCAAACCTTAATTGCGGCGTATTTAAATTTCTAAATGGTTTGCACTCATAAAGAAAATGATTATTTCTCTTACAAAAAACGCAAGTTGTTATTTTAGAATTATTGTAATTCGAAACAAATGAATTAAAATTACGGCGAGTTTGTGGCGAGGTCAACGAACTAGGTTTACTCGCTTGCCGCGGGGAGTTGAGATTATTATTATTATTATTATAACTTTGAGAACGCGTTAATATTTTAACATGGTTTCTAACAAATGTAATTAAATCCTTGTAGGAAGGTATTCTGTCATCCTCAATTGACATCTCAAATAAACGAACTACTTGCGGATCAACTAAACGCAGTGCTAAATTTAATAAAATAAAATCCGATAAATCAGGTATTTCTAACTGTTTTAACGCAGCAATGGATGAAGAATATTTTTCAATAAATGTGTCGAGCCTAACGGCACTATCATTACATGACTTTAAATCAAATATATTTTGTAAATAAAGTGTACCCAATGCACGCTTATCCTGATACTTTTCCACTAAGTTATCCCACAAAATTCGGTACGTTTCACCTGTAGGTATCAAGCCGGCCGTGACCTTTAATGCACCGTGCGTTAGTTTACCTATAAGATACTGCACACGCTGCGAGTCCGTCAGCTGATCATTATTGTGAATGTTGGACTTGAAGGACTCATAAAAAATTGGCCAATTCTCAGGCTTACCATCGAAGGAAGGGATTTCTATAGATGGCAATTTAATGAAATGCTTAGTTGTCTCCGATGATTTAGATTGCAACGGTAAAGACTGTGGCGGCATAATTAAATTATTACGAGCGCGCTTTACATGCACATATAAATCCTCAAAAGTCGAAAACGCCTGATAATCGGGAATGGTAGTAGGGTTCAAACACAATTTTAGATCATTAATAACATCTATTAAATTGTCATATTTACTACGTAAATCGTCAATAGACTCTGATTCAGCCATAAAGTTTTCATTCGATTTTGAATCAAATGTCGATATCTTTTTAGACATATTAAATAGGCGACTCATACGTGCAAAAATTGCTTCCTTTTTAGACTCGAGCAAAATTATTTTGCGTTCTATTTTTAATTTTTCGTCCGCCATTTTATAACAAAATATCTACTTTGGGAAAAAATATTAATGTTACACAATAGAATGCGCACTATAAGTAATGTAAAGAAAACTGTTTATATTTATTAAAAAATGCTATTGCACATTCTAAATTAAGCACAATTAGTCTATATTCGAATTTTAAATTATATGCGCTTCCGTCACAAAACTAACACTTAGATCGGAATATGGCGGCGCTTGGCGTTCTTAAATTGAATGCAAAAATATGAATATACTTTAAATTCCTTGGACTGATATTATCCCGGATCGTAAGGACTAATAAAATATGGAGAGGCGTGTAAATAGCCTACACCAGGCGGGATCGTAACCGTAAATATTTGTACACGATAAAATTAAAAACCGGTAAAAGTCTCCAACAGCGTATGACCATAATACCTAAGAGCGCCACAAAACACCCACTAACCTGGATAATCTGCAAGAGGCGCCTTCCTCAATCGTATAGGCGCTGCAACAGATCCAAGGTGGAAGTCCAGCACGTGCTCCAATTCAGTCCTTATCGTGCAGAGTTATGTTCACCAAAGAAAACGTCCGAGAGCTCATAAATAACAGCTAGACACAACTCGGAACGTTGCCGTAGATCAAGGTACTCAGAGAAAAAGTCGCGTGCGAGCGCCCTCTTATATGCGTCGCTCAAAAACAGATACACAGCTAAGCAAGTGCATTCGCAACGCTCCATAGATAAAATAATTACGCCAATTGGAGACGAATTATAGATTAAATTAATATCGAAATCTCATCAAATTTAGTAAACGAGAATATTCTATAGTTATTAAGGTTTATTTTAGATTAATAATTTTTATTCATGAAATATATTAGATGGCTCAACCACCCCTTAATGTTTGTATGTCTATCTTTTTTCTAGTATCCGTAACATAAGTTTTACAGTGCTAACTTTGGGCTATGCAAATTGGAGTGAATGTAATTTAAATGTAAATATTATATCAAAATTATTATTATATTACGTTATATATTTCTGATTCCTAAGTTAAGATATATTCTAAAGTCAGTTAAAGTTTTTTTTGGCCCAAAATTAAGAAAGAAACAGAAATGCAATTGGTTTTTTAATTACAATAAAAATCAGAATAATACATAAAACCGTCCCACCCCTTAATTCGTTCCTGTGCCCTCATTGGGAACAACAGTGAGTTGATTAACGTTACCACTGCACCCGTCCTCCTCACTCTTACCGTTAACATCCTCCGTCTCGCTCACACACCACTCCCATGTACCTATTACTTGAATAAAAATTTTCACTCAGTCTGCGTTTGTGTCACCATCTTAAGATTAAGTTTCTTATATGAAATTACGGTCATTATTTAAACCTGATGCTCACAATGGATGGATGACAAATAAGTAGATAGAGAGAAATATCATAGAAAGACAAGTTACAAAGAAACGAGAAAACAAACGCGGTTGAATAACAGGTTTCAAAGGAACAATATTACAATTTTCGACGACCGTTTGGTGCAACGGTAGCGGTCCTGCCTTTCGCACCGATGGTCCTGGGTTCGAATCCCGGAAGGGGCAGATGTTTTTATGATGAATTCGAGCATTTGTACCTGAGTCATGGATGTTTATATATATTTCTATGAGTATTACACATCTATGTATCATTTATGTATGTCTATCCGTTACCCTAGCATCCATAACACAAGCCTTACAGAGCTTACTTTGGGCTAGGCTAATTGGTGTGAATGTTAGAAATATTTATTAATTTATATGTATGTATATTATATATGATAGTACATATAGTTTCAATTGATTATGTATTTATATATTTTTACGCTTATACTTATATATTTATTTTATACTTAATTTAAAATTTTACGTTTATTATTGTTTTATAATTAGTATATATCCCTGCTTATATCTCTTTCTGTTGGTTACCCAGCCGTGGTTTTTGCTTACTGATAATTCTCCACATCCAAAGGTCATCTGGTAAAGATCGCTTTTAACAATAAGACCGCCCATTGTTACAAATTAGTTGTAAGCAATTTTTTTTGTACATCCTTTAGTAAAATTAATTTTTGATATACTCGTATATCAATGATACATAATCAGGACCTATATCACGAAACCATGTAATTATGTATATTTACTAAAATATAAAGAAATACTCATAAGTCAGGTACTTGATGCTCGCATTCATCACACAAAGCGCTGCTCTTTCAATTCCGGGCAAGCAATCTAATGATAATTGGGCCAATAAATGAAGACTCTAGTGTGACTTACTTTATGTGATTAATATTCAAAATAACTATGCTATACTTCAAATTTATTGAGCTGGATATTAATGGAAAAATGTAAAATCACCCCCGCCCTGAGTACTGCCCTGTGGCCCATCCAATTAGCGATCAGATTAAAGATATGCCCGGGGAGCCATTACCCGGCAAATGAGCCGCCCGGCCCGCACCCCGCGCCCGCTACGCCCATGGTATAAGCGACAGCGATTTTAAATTAATAAATATAATATTCAGTTATGGTCACACTAATTAACCTAGAATGTACCACATAACAACACATATTATGACCAAATAATAATAATTATAATTCAGTGTTTGACCGCGATGAACTCCGAAACTACTCAACCGATTTTGACGATTTTCTTTCATTTTGCTGCGACTTAGGACAGAGGATAGATTTCATCTATAACACAGGAACGCGTGGCCGAGTTAGCTAGTAAGGAATAAATGTTGAATAATAATTCTATATTGATAATTATTCATATATAAATTAAATCTTACTGCATACGAGGATTGCCTTTTATATTTCGTGATTGGACAACCCTGGTGTTGCAAACTGGCAACTGACAGCTCTATGGTAGTTTGACATTTTTGAGGTTATGCATACTCAGAACTTTTTGACATACGAGCGCTATTTGTGTTGTTTACAGTAACTTAAAAGATTCATCATGGCCGAAAAATGGAATTAAATCGTGAACATTTTCGTGCGATTATTTTTTACAACTTTCGACGTTGATTAACTCAGCAACAGTGCATTGATGAACTTAATTCAATTTTTAACGATGAAGCTCCATCTAGGACCAGTGTTTATCGATGATATGGTGAATTCAATTGAGGTCGTAGTTCGCTCCAAGACGATTTTCGTGAAGGTCGTCCAAAATCAGTTGTTGTTCCGGAAACCATTGATGCTGTGCGCGAACTGATATTGAAAAATCGTCATGTGACCTGTCGTGAGATTGAGACAACCTTAGGCATTAGTGAAACCAGCATACATTCAATATCGCGTGAACATTGGAATGTCAAAAAATTTGTTCGCGTTGGATCCCACACAATTTGTCAATCGTTCAAAAAAAGGCTCGTATCGATTGATCCAAATAAATGCTCATAAAATACGATCGCGGTGCTTCGAAACACGTCTATGACATCGTGACAGGTGACGAATCGTGAATTTACGCATATGAGCCCGAAATTAAACAGTAGTCGACTGTATGGGTGTTTCAAGATGAACCAAATCCAACAAAAGTTGTTCGCGCACGAAGCACTTCCAAGCAAAGAACAACGTAGAACAGTCAATTCTGAGTGGTATACAACCATTTTTTTGCCAGTTGTCTTCCAAGAAATGAGGAAAATCAACCGCCGAAGACGGATCACTCTTCACCACGACAATGCGAGCTCTCACACATCGGCTCAAAGCAACTGCATTGAGTGCATCGATGTTGTCACTCAAAACGTCTATGTGAGGAGTCATCGAAATAAAAAAAAATCAAAATCAAAATTACTTTATTTCGTAGGCCCTTGCGGGCACTTAAAATCGTCAATTTTACAAAATTAAGAAAATATTCAACTATAATATAGTAGACCGTATAGTTCTGACTTGGCACCGAATAACTCTTTTTATTCCCGTACGTATAAAATAAACTGAGAGGTCAACGCTTTTCGACACCTGAAAAAGAGGTTGATGCGTTCAGAATGCATGTTTTGGAGATACCTCAATCAGAGTAGCAAACGTGCTTCGACAATTGGTTTAAACGCATGCAGAAGTGTATAGATCTTAATAGGTAATATTTTTAAAAACAATATAGCTATTTTCGATGATTAATATTTGTTTTTGTTTTCTAATCCCGAAATATAAAAGGCAACCCTCGTATTTATTTTATATTTCTTATTGCACATAAATAATTAATAATATAAAATTATAGGCAAAATTGTTCGCAAGGGTGGACTTATCTCTAAAAGAAATCTCTCCCGGTCAATCCAGAATAAGTATCGTATTAATAATTATTAATATATAGTACTAAGTCTTGTTACTAGATGGAGCCGTACCTCTGTGAATAGCGTTTTTTGAAATTATTTTCAGATGGACGATTCTTTTGATACTTTTTTTTCTCATTGTTTGTATAATTTAATATAAAACATTTCTATATTGTATCGCTAAACGTTAATATTATTTGGCGCTCGCGCTCATCCCTTGTACCATAGACAATCGCTCTCCGTTTCATTCCCGCCTAATTGTTTTAATCGCGCCTCCTTACACCGTTCTATGTATTGTTGCTCGATTCCCTTATATAATCTATGTAACGGTTTCACTGTGGTTGCTGTGGAACTCTCGCTTAATGTGATGCCATTCCAAATTTAAAAGCTGACAAAATTAGAAACCGTGGTTTGGCGCTGCGAATATTTTTTTTTGTTGAGATGAGACTCCGTCAAAGGACATGATATCATTCATCTTACTTACGCAGCGACATAAGTCCGGAGGCAAAGACATTTAAGCAACTTCGTCCAGTTATATTACACAATCCTATTTATCAAATCGAAAAGTTCGTTCGCCTTATTGGATGTGTATTTACAATATACTATATAATTTCTATTGTATTACAATAAGATAATAACTACTTTTCCTTCAACAAAAAAAGGTTTTTAGCATTACTAGCTGACCCGGTAACGCGTTGCTATGGTAACGTTAATTGATAGAATGGAAAAACAGCGGACAGACAAACACAGAAACAACAAATTTGTGTTCTTAGATTATAGACTAGCTGACCCGGTAACGCGTTGCTATGGTAACGTTAATTGATACAATGGAAAAAAGAGCGGACAGACAAACACACTAACAACAAATTTGTGTTCTTAGATTATAGGTTTACCCACGATTCTATTAATATAAATATTTAGTTATTAAATAGATATATTGTATTTTATTTAAGTTGACGAGAAATCAAAGTGATTTAATTAAGATAAATAAATATTTAATTATAATGTTTATTATTGCCATATCATATCAATAATATTTCTTACATTCACACCAATAAGCTTAGACCAAAGTAAGCACTGGAAATCTTGTGTTATGGATACTAAGATAACGGATAGACATACATAATACGAGACATAGATGAGTAATATTCATAGATATATATATAAATACCTATGACTCAGGTATATACAAATACTCATAATTATCACACACACATCTGCCTGTTCCGAGTCTCGAACCCAGTACCATCGGTGCGAAAGTTAGAATCGCTACCGTTGTACCAAATTTAAATTTTACATTTCTCACGCGTAATATGTACAGTACGCAGTTTTTTCAGTATTTTTTAACACCCGACGCCAAAGAGGGATGTCATTAATATACCACTATGTGAGAGTGTCTGTCTGTGGCACCGCAGTTCTAAAATGGTGAATCGAATCGGATGCGGTTTTTTTTATTTGCAAGCAGGTTTTCTAGTGGTGGTTCTTAGCCTGTTTTTTTTTTAAATCGGTTCTAGGGTTTAATTTCATATATATATATATATATATATATATATATATATATATATATATATATATATATATATATATAAACGCTGGTTTGCGAGAATAGCGACAGAACTTAAAACTTTTGATTTTATAGAATAAGTTTTTCTAATTTCTTATTAAATATTTATCGCATACAAAAAATGTAATTGTATCTTTTTCGAGCGAACGGTGGCGCGATATCTACGTTGCGTCTCTGTTCACGATAAAATATCAAAGATTTAAGATCGTTTGGCATATTTAGTTGAATTTGACAGATTTTTCAATTGCGTCGATATTCTCGCAAACCAGCGATATTTATATATATATGAAATTTATCCTATATCCTAAGCCGCAACAAACCCAGCAAAATAAAAACAAATCATGAAAATCAAACTACATATTTTATTACATTGTATTATAACAATCATTGGGTAGCTTGTGTTAATTTGTAAATTAAAAGTACTTGACCGTAATTCGAAGCTTACATATGAGATAGGCACTTCCGTTTCCCGTAGTCTTTTACTCTTTTGTATACCGATGACGTACTTCCGTTAACTCAGCACAGTGGCGCCATCTAAGTTTTCTTGTAAATGGAATGGCGCCTAGCTACTCATTGGCTTTTTCTTCCCCGTAGCAGAAACACGTGTAAAGAATATTGGAGAATTTATTTAACAAAATAAATTTTTAGTGTTTTTACAGTGAAATAATCCTTCTAGGAAAAACGTGAGTAATATTCTTACATTTACTTATGATTTAAAGTGTTTAGTTCACGCGATATGTAGTCATTGCGTAATAGTAGATATCTGCCTCAATATTTTGTGTCTATATCAAATTTTCTTTTCTTTTAGTGAAAGTAATCTGTAAATAAAGCTGAGGGTAAATGATTTCATGAAAGAATATATAATAGAATGTGATTTTATGGTATAAGCATATGGATAATTTAACGAATTAGACCGCAGTTTTGGTTATGTTTTTAACGGTTTTTCCGTTCGTTTTTATAATCAGTACAGGATGTTAAGCGAGTTAACAAAATTGTTTTGTGTTAGTAATGATGATGTATTTCTAAGGATCATAAGTTATGCTGTGGTTGGGGAAAACATAATTCTAACCTCACCTCATCTCGTTACTAAAGTAGGAATTTTAAATACGATTTTCAGAATGAGTACTATGAAAAAACCGCCTGTTGAAGAGGTCGCTGAGGCTTGTCCAAGTACTGAGCACCGCAAAAGGTCTCGTAGCAGTAGCACCAGCAGCAGCTCGTCTAGTAGTTCCAGTTCAAGTTTATCTTCCAACTCTAAGCGGAACCGGTCTTGTCGCCGCCGTCATAAGAGGAGAAAAAGGAGCCGGCATGCTAAGATGCGGCAGCTGACTAAGGAAATCTGTGAGTTACGCAATTATATTACCCGGCCTCTGAATTATGATTATACGGGTCCCCCTATTTATCAATATGTGGAGCCTTCTAATTATAATAATACTGATATGGATCGCGTATCGGTTTGTTCAGCAGTTAGTGGAGAACTTTATAATGATGTAGCTACTGAGGGTTACCTGCCAGATGGTCCCACTACCGCAAATAACCTTCAATTTTCTTTTGATATTGAGACTAGGATAAAAGAACCATCGGTGTCTAAGGCACCTGAACACTTTATTAAAATGTTAAATGAAGCCCAACACTTAACTAAGGCATCCTGGTCTGAAATTAGGTATGCGGATACTCAAAAACTTTATAACCACGCCCCGGGCTTTGTAGATCTTGAGACAAATCCTGAAATAAAACCTTATGACGTTACAACGCAATCTGCTAAGGCTGACAAAGCATACGCAGCGATAACTTTTTGCATTCTTAAACAGAAAGAAGTCTTACAAGAAAGGATACGCAAATTACTTACGTGGGCTAATTCTGATACTGGTAACTTAAAAAATTTAGGTGATAAAATTGAAGAGTTACTTGTTAAGGGTGAGTTTCAGAAAATTTCAAATGATTTATTGCAACTAGTATGTGGTCACAGAGCCGAAGCTATAGAAGTAAGGAGGGACGCTATTATCAAAAACGTAAAAGACTCTGTTATCAAAATTGCATTAAAAAAATACCCCCATCAATGACACATATTTTTTACATCACTGTTGGAAAGGCAGGCAGGTGGCGTTCGGAAAATGTTTTGGCCCCTCAAATCTGAAACAACTCAAAAAAGCTCTCGCAGATCTCTGCAGCAGCCGGCAAATGTGGGTCATAAGAAATTTAATGCTACATCGAGTGGTTCTCGATATCAATATAATGCATCTGGCTCTTCCAGACCAATGCACAATAGTGCACCACCCTCGAGGGGTGGATGCCATCATGTGAACTTTGATTATCACAATGACAGTATGGGTCACAATAATACATTTAAATATCGAGGATCGAGGCCTCGTGGCTCACAAAGAGGGGGAAGAGGACGAGGATCCTTATCTCACACTGGTAGAGGTCAATACAAAAATTCCGGACAATGACTCAAGGTCATTCCGAGCGGGCCAATTAGCTCATCATTACACAACATGGGAAAAATTAGGAGCTTCGAAGATAATTTTAGAACTAGTAAAAAGCTATCGTATACCATTTGTCCACAAACCTCCTTTGTACATGCCAAAGATGAACAGTCGCTTTTGCACTCCCACGTCGGAAGAAATGACTGCCATAATTCGAAAAATGAAAAGTCAAGGCATCTTGAAACCGGCAGAGCTTTCTCCGAGTTTCGTTTCACCTCTTTTCCTCGTTCCAAAGAGCGACGGGTCTCTCCGTCCAATATTCAATCTGAAAGCCTTGAACGAATTCGTAAAAGCAGGAGACTTTCATCTGGTAAATATGCATCGTGTTCCCGATTTTCTACAACTAAAAGACTGGATGTCCAAAATAGATTTGAGCCAAGCTTATTTTCATGTCAAAATTGCGAAATCACACAGATGCTTCCTCCGCTTAATTTACGACAAAGAACTGCTAGAAATGACCTGCCTACCGTTTGGCTTGAGTACGGCTCCCAAAACCTTCTCCATTCTGACCAATTGGGTGGCTCAAACCTTGCGACAAAGGAATGTACGCATACTCGTGTATTTGGATGACTTGCTAATTGTCCACCAAAACCCTGCCACATTACAAAATCATGTTCAGATGACCTTAGAAGTCCTGCATGCTCTGGGATGGTGCGTGAACAAAGAAAAGTCAATAACGTCCCCCCAAAAGAACCTTACATACTTAGGGGTAGTATGGAGTCCATGGGACAATTTAAAATCTCTGCTAAAAGAAAAAATTGCCAACATCGTCCGAAAGGTCGGACAGATACTGAGTCAAAACCAGGTACAGCTCAAGAAAATTCAGAGTCTCGTAGGTCTATTAAACTTTGCCAGTTTTGTGGTACCTCGATGGAGATTACATCATCGCCACCTCTTAAGATTCATGAACAGGCTCCTAGTTTGCCCGAGGAAGAAAGTTGTACTCCCACAAATAGTTCAGGAAGAAATGAAATGGTGGCTCAAAAATAGTTCCGCTTCAACAATGTTGCATCTACCTCCCCCGTCACACTTTCTGACGACCGATGCTTCAGACCTGGCGTGGGGTGCCCAGCTAGACAACATACCAATGAGCGGATTATGGTCACCAGAGGAACAAAATCTGCACTGCAACCAAAAGGAAATGTTAGCCATTCTACATGTCATCCAGGGCCACGCCAGTATGATAAGTCACAGTTCCATATTGATACAATGCGACAACAGAACTGTTGTAGCCCATCTTCGAAAGGAGGGCGGAACGAAATCGCAAGCTTTATTGTAGATAACCCACCAATTATTGACACTGTTAGACAGACATCAAATATTATTTTCCATCCACTACATTCCGGGCAAATACAACAATCATGCCGACCATCTATCGCGCCGCCGACTACCATCGGAATGGCATCTGTTACGCCAGAGCATGGAAATGATATTCAAAAAATGGGGGATCCCAGTGATAGACCTTTTTGCCTCGGAGAGAGCACACATAGTCTCCAATTATGTGTCCCTGGACCAGAAGGATCCCGAGGCTCTCTTTTACGACGCTTTCAGTGTGCCATGGAATTACCCCCTAGCTTGGGTGTTTCCTCCACCATTTCTGGTCCCCAGGGTTCTGTCCCACCTAAACCAGTCAACAGGAGTATTCCTAATAGTCGTACCTCGATGGCAGAAAGTATTCTGGAGAGCAGACTTGAGAGCGAGAGCCCTCGAAGCTCCGTTTATTTTAAGGAACCTGAATGTGAAACTAATAGACACGTCGACGGACCTTCCTCCGCCTCAACAAACTCACTCTCGAGATTTGGAGATGTGGGGGTGGACCGAGGAAGTAAAGAACTGGAATGAGAACCAAATATCTTTATTGAAAAGTTCGTGGCGTCATTCAACCTTGAAGACATACTCTGTAGCGTGGAAACGTTGACTGTCCTGGGCAAATGGCAATAATGTGAACTTGTATAGGCCTTCAGGGGCTGATCTAGCTAGTTTTTTGGCGGATTTATATATAGATCACGGATTATCCTATAATACTATTCTTTTACATAAATCAGTTGTATCCTCGTTGTGTAATGCAGAAATGTCAAGTCATTTAAGTTCACATGTAATGGTTAAGCATATTTTAAAGTCTATATCACTAAAGAACCCTAAAAATGTAAAAGCACCTATTTGGGATATTGATGACCTTGCTAAATATTTATGTACATATTCAATAGACAAAAATAACCTCTATCAGACATCTCGACATACTGCTATTCTTTTGCTTCTTTGTTCAGGACGCCGTATACATGATTTAACATTACTTAGAGTAGATCCTGAACATTGCATAAAATCAGATGACTTTGTAATTTTTTGGCCAGCTTTTGGTTCAAAATCAGATAACAGTGAGCATATACAGTCTGGGTGGAAATTAATGGCAAATAACAACAATGTTAATTTAAACCCTGTTTATTGGATTGATAATACAATGGTTTTATTAAAAAACCGACGAGACACTGCAAAGTCCTCTTCTCTATTTATTACAGTTAAAGGCCTTCCCAAGCCTGCCTCACGGGCGGTTATAGCTGGTTGGATAAAGCATTTATTTAAAGATGCTAATATCCAGTCCAGTCCTGGAAGTATTAGATCAGCGGTAGCTTCAAAGAATTGGCAAAATTATCCCCTAGATGAAATTCTGGCTCGAGGTAATTGGCGTTCTGTTAACACATTTCAGAAGTTCTATAGACGCGAAGTTAGATCTGTAGGCCATCCCAATAACGTAACAAATTTATTTGCCCCTATAAATTAACTACCTTAATTAATAACCTTACGTCATTATTTTGGTACATACCTAGCTTACTAGAGGATACCTATTGTTTATAATTTAATGGTAAGGTGAATGATGTATTGATATAAGTTGAATGTTAGAGCAAATAAAGGTAATTATTTATGATCACATTGGCTTTTTCTTTTCAACAGCATCCTTCCATTGCCTCACCAGGCGATAACAAACAGATCTCATATGTAAGCTTCGAATTACGGTCAAGTACTTTTAATAGCAGCGTTTTACCTGAAATAAAACGCATATTAAAATACTTACCTTATTCGAAGCTTACCTTTTAACTCTGCCTGGTGAATTTAAAGCCAATGAGTAGCTAGGCGCCATTCCATTTACAAGAAAACTTAGATGGCGCCACTGTGCTGAGTCAACGGAAGTACGTCATCGGTATACAAAAGAGTAAAAGACTACGGGAAACGGAAGTGCCTATCTCATATGTAAGCTTCGAATAAGGTAAGTATTTTAATATGCGTTTTATTTCAGGTAAAACGCTGCTATTATTTATTTACTAAATTGCCTTAGGCGTATTATAATTTTTTTACTGTTGGCAACTTTTTGACCGAAAATATCATTGTATCATGGAGGTTAGAAAGAAGGAGAACGATTGCTGTAGAAAATAGTGTCCCAGAAATATCGACATAATAAGTGAGGCGCTGCGATCGCTAAGTTGTCTCAATAAAAGCGGGCTGTTGTTAAATTTGTACATTATTCAACTAACTTCATCTACTTGTACTCATAAACAGCTAACTTCGCAGATACTACTTACCGCGACGGTAGCGCGGCGGGTGGCTGAAAAATGAACTATAAATTCTACAAATTTTCAGGGACAGGCGGGCTAATGCTAGAACGTAGCGATCGTTCTTCTCTCTAACCTCCATGGATTATATATTTATTTACAAATAAATAAAATAAAACATCGGTTCATTTGCAAACACATTTTCGCGCGAACTGTGAATATTCTTATCATTATCGTTTGTTTAGTGCGTCAACAATTTAATCGGCCATGTAAATTATTTATCGAGTAATGGACAGTAAGTGCTACCATATTGCACCGCTGATAGCAACGAGCTATCCAAATAATCGATACTATTCAGATATTTAGGGTTCCCGAAACCTGATTGCCCCTTGTATTCGTATAAAGTTATTTGGCATAATTTTGAAAAGTATAATTTGGATAAAAATATATAAATAGAAGGGAGAGTAGTTGAAAATTATGGCAACTGGATCGAATTATATCCAGATACCCTAATCTTCAACTACTGGAGTGATTGAATAGGCGGATGGTGATTAATTATGCGGAAAACGTGGTAAATTAGAATCTTAAAATATATAAAGGTACTTCCCCTATACATATAGTGGGGTTGAATTTAGCTAGTGCGGGATGTAGGTACTTAAATAGATTTTTGAAAAATCTTGTAGCTGTGCAAAAACTTATTTTACGATTTGTTCTAATTGCGAAATGTTAAGTTTTAAAGTCCTTGTTTTTGTTAGAGTCAATTAAAATGGCTTGACAGTTGTTCTTGGATCTATGAAAACGGTAGTAGTATATACAGGGTGGTCAAAAAGGTAACAATTTTTCTTTGGAATTCTCACCTCTGGGGTTACTCGGTAATACCCAAAAAAGATGTTCGACCAGATTGAAAGTTGGTCCACTAAGAAATCGCGCGACAGCTTTACACAAGTGAGATGAAAGTGCTAGCAAACTAGAAACGTCACAAAGGAGTGGTAAACTAGTGGTGTAATGTGCAGAAAAGGATGAGGAATTAAAAATTATTACTAGAGAAAAACGTCACCTTAAGTGACAGACGGAATTTGAATCCACATCCAATCCAATCCCAAGACAAGTCGTTCAAGACACTCAAACATAAATTATTTATTTTCTTTTAAAATTTGATAAGTTACATTTATGGTAGGAAGCTAAATAATGCCATGTGTGATAAAACAACTTGTGTCGACTACGCTACAGAAAAATCTCAAAAATTTGCCAAAATTTCGAAATTGACCGAACTTCGTCAAAAATACTAAAAATATATTGACAAAATCATCACTCTAAGACTTAAAAAAATTATGGAACTTACATGGGCTATCACATGACATGATTCACCACGTTACTATGGATGAATCTACATAAATTGTAATGATATATGTTGCCGGCAAACGCTTGGCTTCATGTCATGTGACGTCACAACCAATGGGAAGGCGCTCAGTTTGTTTTGAAATTCACTTTCGTTTATGCTTAATTTTAAACCGAAAAAATGATTTATTTCTTATAAAATACTAGAAATTATCGATTTTAACGAATACCGTCAGTGTATTACATATATGAAGAATATTTAAAAAATATTAGATTTTTTTTAAATTACATGCAAGAAATCTATTATGAAACTCGTTACAAAAACAAGACGCGAAATTCGCGAGTACAAATTAAATAAGTTACAACAAATCTAAATCTGTTTTTATTTAATTTTTTGCATTCACAATGCAATATTTCTATAAGATATAAAATACGTTTATATTTCTTAAAGTAGTGTAACAAGATCTATATCAGTGATTTTTTTATTGTACATGTTAGTGGAACTAAATATTTTTAAAAGAAAAAAACGCGTCGTTTATTTGGTAAAAAAAACAACGGGTTGCACTCCGGGAGTGCCAATAGAAGTGAAAACATGAACATTAACGTTGTGCATTTTTGATATTTTGGAATGGTTAGGGAATAATTTCGCACGAATTGCTTAAATCATCAGTATAAAAGTACTATCATTTATATTCATTTATTGCGCTATCGTACACAAACATGACAACAAACATACGCACACTTGCGCAAACGCCCTGCGCCTCTTAAACGAAACGGCAGGAGCAGGCATACATTTTCGCCGCGCGGTAGAAAGAGAGGGGGATATCACTTTCTCTCCTAGGCCGCGCCGGCAGTCTACTCTCTGTCTTACGAATTTCCGATCAGGCCACGTGTCCTGACGCGAGTTTAACATTTTTTACGTCAAAAAGTGTGCAACGCCGCTAAAGCAGTTTTCACTTCAAAAAAATATTTTTTAAATATAAGGATGTAAAAAATATCCCTTCCTCATATGAAAAGTAGAAAGGCCGACTCGAAAGGTGGACAAACAGGATTATTTGCTATCACTTAAAGTCACTTAACGTCAATTAATGATAACACAGATACGCTGAAAGCAATCGCGAATTATTTACTTTGTAACAGCTACTGAAAATGTAATACTAGTAGATACTGATATAAATATTTTTATTACGAAAGCCATTGGCGTACTCAGCATTTTTTTGGGTGAGACAGAAGTTATTTATTCTTTATTTGTGGCTTGCGCGATTTGTGCATTAAGCCAGTGTCAAGTAAGTATAATTGCCAGTTCTTGAGTAAATTCCTAGGTTTCAGTAAAGAAGTGGGGTTTTATTGAAACCCCCTAGTTGCCTTCTTGAGAGAGTGCGAAAAGACACCTCCCACTGTTTTGTTTCACTTAGCCAACACTCATGCATATTCAGGAACATTCAGTGGTTAATAACCCATTATTACACACTAATATGAACCACAACACAAAATTTAACAAGAAAACTAAAACCATTAAAGTAGTGGGTATTCACCGATTCTGGACCACCGGAGGCCACGGTCTGCCTCGGTCCAGAATTTTGTACAATGGGGATGTCGAAACCTAAAAAAAAAAAAAAAAAAAAAAAAAAAAAAAAAAAAAAAGGTAACCACCCCCATTTGGAGCGATTGCGCTGGGTCCCAGCTTCGTATCTCTTACCGTTTCCGAGATACGTTTTTGCTGAACTCATTCCTACTTGATTAACTAATGAACCCCTGTTAATGACACCTCGACGCTAATGACACACTCGACTTAAGGCCTTAATGACATGATTCTAATCACCTTCCCCCCGATGCTTCTCATTAACATATCGATCATGGCTAATTGTTTTTTAGCAATGCTATGTACTCTGTACCTATCTAACATTACCTAAACCCTCAACCTAAACTCATCCTAAACTTATCAACTACGTATGAAAAATATGTTTAAAATTATTACAAGTAAAAACACCATATTTCTTTGTCTTAAACGTATACTCATTCAATATTGAAATGCTTTATCAACTACCTGTTACCGCAGTCCATGGTCGAGGACAATGAATTTGTACCATTTTTCACTCCATGCAGTCAACATCAAAGCAGTACAGATAATGAATTCGAGATCGATGGGTTGAGAATGATGGTTAATTGCACCTTATGCGTGGAGGAAAGAAATAGTGGACGTTTGGTTGCTGGTTACTCACGCCCATCATCACCGATTCCGATGGAAGCCGCACCAGTCAACCCCCTCTTGCGGGATTGAACCGCAGAGGAAGATGAAGAAATCAACGAAATTCTCGCCAATACCGATACCGACATGTGGAATAGGGAATATCTTATTCTCCAACAACCACTTCTCCAACTTTGTTTTAATAAATACGATGTTTGTAACATATATTAAGGAATTGTAAATTAATTAAAGCATTTTTTCTCTTTTACTCATCTTATCTACAGGCTACATATTTGGTCATCACTTTGAAAATACGGGACCTTGTCTACACAATTGCAACAATAAAATCTTGGCGATGCATACTATTATTTCATGCACCTAAACTTATCAACTACGTATGACATTTCTCTTTGCTGTATTTCAACCAAGTTAAACCACATGAAACTTTTTAACTTATGTTTTATTATTACAAGTAGATACTCATTACCATGCGAACACCATATTTCTTTGTCTTAAACGTTTACTCATTCAATATCGAAACGCTTTATCAACAATTTGAAAGTAATTTTTACTAACAACGTTGACTTGTTATTGTTGCACCATTTAAACAAGTTTGATTGTTTGAATCGTCAAATAAAGATTTCTTAGTAATTAAAACAAATCACTCTTGATCAACGAGTACTAGATCATTAACAATAATTGTGTAGAAATCAGTAAATTTGGAGTATATATTGACTACAATACCCAAATAATCAGTTACAAAGACTCTATTGTCGAAGTGCAACAACACCCTCTTATATTTTTATCATCGATCTGCTGTGTTGGGAAAATGGCGGTAAGCATAAGTGATCTACTATACTTAAATTTGTTTCCATCTTAATGTTTAATTTTGATGTATTAGTACTGAGTGATAATATTAGTTATTTTTGCTTACAGAATTTAAATAGTTTTGACGAACCAAATACTTTCAAACATTATTATTTTCCACTCTCTGAGAGTGAAGGATCTTGTGAGACATCTATTTTGGAAAATAAAACTCTGAAACGCACTGCAAGCAATGCGTCTATAAATGAATTTTTCGATGAAGCTAAGCCCAAGAAAACACAGAAAAAGACATCGTCAACTGTGGGGCGAGCGCAAAAATGCGGTGGTACAGCATACATATCAACCAACATGGACGATGCTGCAGGATCGACTCATCTCATAAAAATAGAAGTGTATGACTTAAGGAAGTTAGCGAAGATTCCCAACAGTGAACATTGGAAACATGCAGATGTACGAATAAAATATTATTCAAAGGATTCCGATAAAAATTACAATCAAAACAAGGAGCTCATTTACTCTATTACTAAGGATATTGCAAACACCAAAGATTGTAAAAAGTATTTTTTCAAAAACTCATCATTTCCGTGAATTCAAAGTTTGTGGTTCACTTATAGTTATAATTATTTTAATGTGTAGTCGTTAGTCTTAATTTGTCATAATTTACCTGTGTCTGAATGGCATTTGATATTCCTTACTAATAATTAATGGTACTTAAGTAATAGATCTCATTTTTCTATTGTACGCTAAATGTTTATGTTTCTTTGAAATGTATATACGAGTCAACATGTTTGTTGAATCGTATTAAAAGTTTAAACGTAAAATGGAATCTAGCAAGCAACAACGTGTCGTGAGCTTTTATTTCGGAGACTCGACTTCCGCAGAAAGTAATGAGAGCAACAGTTTTTTTAACTCAGAAGTTATACAGCAATGTGAAGAATTGGAGGGTTTGCATAATATACAAGTGCAGGTCGAAGATTATGTGAGTGACAGTTTTTTTAACACAGAAACTACAGATCAATGTGAAGTTTTAGAGTGTTTGGATGATATACATGTGCAGGATGAGTTCTTTAATAATTCGTTTGAAGGTGATGAAAAAATCATGTCCGTTAAGGAGAATGTGGTTGAGAACCCAAACCTGTGAGTATATTAACGAATCTTTTCTCTTTTACTAAGTAAACTAGACTAATACTGTTATAAAAAAAAATCTTTTTTCGTTTGTTTTAGCATTTCAATTCAAACTGGTAGCGGTAGAGGTATAAAGAGAAACTTTTTAGGTGAACCATCAACTTCATCCTCGAAAAACCAATTTCCAATAAACACAGAGAAGAGAGAGAGAGAAGAGATTAAGTGTGATGTGTGTGATGTTATGGTGAGTAGAAGATACTTTTCAAATCATTTGCGAAGTACTATACATAGAAATAAAAGTTTACTTTCTCAACATGAATGTAAAAATGTTATAATACTTGATACTGCTTTCGGATCACGAATTTTATCCTATCGAATTTTATCTCCTCAAGAGGATGCTTCAATTCTTGAAACACCTGATCTATTCTTTGATTCTGTGAAAGTTACAATTTCAAAACTTATTGATGATTGTCTTAAGGAACTCACATTTATAAAAGTCAATTTTATTGTATATGCAGATTTTGTGCAGGAAACTAAAGCTCTTGAAAATTCCTTTGATTTTCAAACCTCTAACTACACCATTTCAATTGGAGATAATTTAGATCCATATTTAGTTTATTTAAGAGAAACTATTTTAACTAAAATCTCTGAATTTGAAAAAAAAGACAGTGGTTGGTCATTTAAAAAAATAAAGTTCTTGGAAATGAATGTTAACAAATTCAATCCTTTACGTGGTTCAAGTTATATAGATTTACCATTAGATATTAAAACCAAGAAAGCTATAATTAATGTAAAAAATAACGATCATGAATGTCTTAAATGGGCGTTACTTTCAGCTTTATATCCTGTTGAAAGTCATGTTGATCGTACATCTTCTTATATAAGAAATCAAAATAAACTCAATTTTAAAAATATAAGATTCCCAGTTAAACTTAAAGATATTGTCAAAGTTGAGAGTAATAACAACATTAGTATTAACGTTTTGGGTTTAGAGTATTCAGAAGAATTTAAACGTAACAATATAGTAGGTCCACTCTATTTTACCAAAAACAGGAAGGAAAAACATATTAACCTTTTGTATATTACAAACGGTACGAACGGACACTATTGTTATATAAAAAATATGTCACGGTTGATTAGTCGACAATTATCTAGCGATCATCACCAAATATTTTTATGTGATGGTTGTCTTGTATATTTCACTTCAAATGAAAGATTAAAACAACACCAACAAAATGATTGTAATCACATCCGCACTACTATTCCCAGTTCAACAAAAACTAAAACAAGCTGGTTTGGTCATAAAGAGTCATCTGATAAAATTCGTTTTGATAAATATCTAAGACAGTTAAGAATACCGTTTGTAATTTATGCTGATACTGAAGCATTTTTAAAACCAATTTCTTCATGTCATCCAAATCCAACTCTATCCTCTACCACTAATATACAAGAACATGAGATTTACAGCTACGGTTATTATATAAAATGTTCATATGATGACAACTTATCATCATACAAATCTTATAGTGGCTTTAATTGTTCGAACCATTTTATGGATAGTATATACGAAGATGTTCGCAAAATTCAAAATAGATTAAGTTTTCGAAAACAACCCAAACCGATAAGTGATTTACAAAAGTCTCAGATTGAGCAAACGAAAAATTGTTATATTTGTTCGTTAAATATAGATTCTGAATTTAATCTAGATTATGATTGGAATACTGGTATTTTCAAGGGTGTCGCTCATGTTGTGTGCAGTTCTAAATTTAAACCTCCATTTTTTATACCAATATTCTTACACAACTTGAGCAATTATGACGCCCATTTTATAATTCATGCTTTGAATATTAAAGATGGAGATATTGAGATTATTCCACAGAATAAAGAAAAATATATATCATTCACTAAAAAGTTGAATATAAATGGACAAGTCATCCATTTAAGATTTTTAGATTCTTTTAAATTTATGTCCAGTAGTCTAGAACAACTTGCAAAAAATCTCGAAGAAAATCAGTTTCGCGAACTATCAAAACAAAACCTGCACCCAGAGGGATTCAAATATCTGTTACGGAAAGGAGTCTTTCCTTATGAGTTTATCACATCATTTGACTCTTTAAATTCAACATCTTTACCAGAAAAAAAATATTTTTACAGTTGTTTGACTGAAACTGATGTGTCAGATGAAGATTACAACCATGCACAAAACGTTTGGAAATATTTTAAATGTAAAAACATGTTAGATTACTCCAATTTATATCTCAAAACAGATGTTTTACTTTTAACAGACATTTTTGAAAACTTCCGTGATGTTTGTATAAGTACATATGGTTTAGATCCTGCTCATTATTATACTTCACCCGGGCTTAGTTGGGATGCTATGTTAAAACATACACAAATAGAATTAGAACTTTTGGCTGATATTGAGATGATAGCTTTCATAAAGTCTGGTATAAGAGGTGGAATTTCTCAGTGTAGTAACAGATATGCCAAAGCCAATAATAAATATTTAGAAGACTTTCATGATAATCAACCTGTATCATATTTAACTTATTTAGATGCAAACAATCTGTATGGTTGGGCGATGTCTCAATACCTTCCATATGGTGGTTTTGAATGGATTGACACAAATGTAAATTATGATATTTCACCAACATCAGATGTAGGCTACATATTAGAAGTGGATTTAGACTATCCTGATAATTTACACGACCTTCATTCCGATTTTCCTCTTTGTCCAGAAAATATTTGTACACCGGGAGCTAGTCAAAGTAAACTAGTAGTCAATTTAAATAATAAAAAAAAATATGTAATACATTATCAAAATCTTTTGCTTTGTTTAAAGTTGGGTATGAAAATTATAAAAATTCATAGAGTTTTAAAATTTAATCAAGGACCATGGCTAGAAAAATATATAGATTTAAATACACAACTAAGAAAAAGAGCAAAATCAGAATTCGAAAAAGACTTTTACAAATTGATGAATAACTCTGTTTTCGGTAAAACAATGGAAAATGTTGAAAAACGTGTAAATGTGAAATTAATAACTCATTGGAAAAATATAGGTAAAAGCCAAGGGGCGGAAAGCCTTATTTCTCGCCCTGATTTTCATAGTTTAGCTATATTTTCCGAGAACCTTGTAGCTATACAGTTAAAAAAAACCAGCATAACTTATGATAAACCAATATACTTAGGTTTTAGTATTCTAGATTTATCAAAAATTTTAATGTATAAATTTCACTATAATTATATGAAAACTAAATTTAAGGAGAATATAAAATTATTGTATACAGATACCGACAGTCTTGTGTATCAAGTTTTTACAGATGATTTTTATGCTGATATAAAACAAGATTTGCATTCATACTTTGATACTTCCGATTATCCAATGGATAACCCATACGACTTCCCTCAGATTAATAAAAAAGTTATCGGTTATTTTAAAGATGAATATAATGGAAAAATACTTAGGGAATTTGTTGGTTTGAGATCAAAAATGTATGCAATTAATGTAGAAAACAAAGTTATGGCGAAGGCTAAAGGAGTCAATAAATGTACAACCAAAAAATATACTATGGATGATTATAAAAATTGCTTGTTTAAAAAAAATGTTTTAATTTCCAAAATGCATCGTTTTAGATCCATCAAACATGTGATATTCACACAAAAAATATCCAAAGTTGGTTTGTCTTATAATGATACAAAGCGATACATTTTACCCAACTCAACCAACACTTTGGCTTGGGGTCATTATAGTTTAAGAAATAGTTAAATTTATTATTAGGTTAGTATTTAAGGTGATAGTAAAATTTAATTAATAATTTTTATTTATAGTATTTTCCTTGTTGTAAGTAGTTTTTACATTTAGCAAAAATATGTAAGATTTGTGTATTATACCGTGTTTTCAGTGTTATTTTATTTATTTTTTATGGTGTTTTAAATATAATTGTTAATAATCTTTTTGAGTTCTGTAATATATAGGATAATTTTTCATTTATTTTGTAATTGCTTCATTCTTTTATTATGATTACAATAGTTAATAATCATCTTGACTTTCATTTCTTATGCATTACCCGATCAACCGTTCTTATAGTAAGACGTAATAATGATTCATTTTTACCATCCATTCACTTGTATAGTAGCTGGACCTAGTGGTAGTGGAAAATCAGTATTTGTGTCAAATTTTTTGAAAAATGTTCATATAATTTGCAATCAAAATTTCAAAAAAATTACTTGGTGTTATGATGAAATGCAACCACTTTACAATTTGAATAATGTCAATTATCATCATGGTATTCCTGATCTAACTATGTTTAATGGTATTGATTCAGAATTAGTAATAATAGACGATTTAATGAGAGAAGCAGATGGACGTGTAGTTGATATTTTTACGAAAGGTAGTCATCACAGAAACCTTAGCGTATTTTATATAACACAAAACTTATTCCATCAAGGTAAAGGACAACGTGATATATCTTTGAACTCTAGTTATATAGTTTGTTTCAAAAATCCAAGAGACAGAACTCAAATTCGTTACCTGTCTCGACAGCTTGTTCCTGAAAATTCCAAATTTGTTGAAGATGCATTTAAAGATGCCACACGAGAAGCACACGGATATATTTTTGTCGATTTGAAACAAAACACTGATGACTGTTGTCGATTTAAAACTAAAATCTTTCCTTCTGATGAATATTGTTTTGTGTATGTTCCTAAGAAAGGGTATTAATATAACACTCATCGAGAAGTGACTATTAGTTGAAAAATTATGGCTGAGAGAGTAAGAGCACACCAGGAATTAATTAAGTCTTTAATTAGATTAAACCTAAGTATCAAAAAGCATTGTTAAAATCGTGTGATGAAGAAGAGATTAACTGTATTTGTGAATGTATATACAACGTCTTAAAAGGAAAAATAACAATTCCTAATAAAGAGGTAAATAAATTAAAAAAACACAAGAATATACTTCGTACATTAGTGTCCAAAGGCAAACGTACGCTCCGGAGAAAAATTATTATTCAAAAAGGTGGTGCATTTCTTCCCATTATCCTAGGGTCTGTTCTTAGTACCCTTCTTGGTTCAATCTTTCAATAAGAGTTCTTATTTAAAATGGAACATGCAAAGAAGTTATTGCTGCTTGAACCACATGTAATCGAAAAATTAAAACAAAAAGAAAGTACCAGTCAAACCATTCTATCACGCTTAGATCAAGATATGAAAAATATTTTGGAATCAAATATTGACGACCGTGAAAAATCTATGTTATATTTACAAGTGTTAAAAAGATACTTACATTTCATTGGTGAAGAACAACGCCCCCTACAAATTCCTCTTATCCGCGAAAATAAATACTTTTCAGAAGAGAAGTCTTTAATAGATGATACAGAGAATTTAAAAGAACCTAACGTATCACATATAGTAAAAACAACTGAAGACCAATATACAAAAAAACAACTCTTAAAAAATATTCCCAAGTCTTATTTACCAAAAGCCGAGTTATTGATAGACTACATTAACCAAAATAATGATAAAATTAATTGGAAAAATGATGGTACAGTTGTAATCAATGGTGAACACATCATTGGAAGTAATATTGTGGACCTTATAAACAATGTTACAAGACCATTGCGAAAATTTGAGCCCATTGGTTGGCAAAAATTTGCATCTTTTTTGAAAGAAGCAAAGGTGCCTTTAACATATGTAGGTAATCCCAAAATATTCAAATATATTACTGATCTACAATTACAAAGTGTTGGTGAAACAGAACTGCAAACTAAAACAAAATCTACACATCAAAAAATTAAACGTAAAATAGATTGGGAGAAATGGACCCCCTACTAGAAATTAACGAAATATACTATGATACTCGTCACCCAGCCGGATATAGTAGTGTTAAAAAACTTACCGAAGCTATGAAAGGAAAACTTGAAAAAGGTGAGGTGAAACGATGGCTCGAGGGTCAAGAAACTTATACTCTACATCGTCCTGTACAAAGAAACTTTTCACGAAATAAATATATATTATCAAATTTCAACGAGTTATGGCAAGCTGACTTAAGTGATATGAGAACCTACGCACAGCATAATGGTGGTTATAAGTACATATTATGTGTTATAGATGTATTTAGTAAATATGCTTTTGTAAGAGCAATACAAAAGAAAGATTCAAAATCGATTAAAATTGCCTTTCAAAGTATTTTTGATGAAGCTAGGGCAACACCAAAACATATACAATCAGATAAAGGTACAGAGTTTGTGTCAAAAGATGTAAGATCATTTTTTGAAAGCAAATCAATCAATTATTATACAACAAATAATCCTGACATTAAAGCTAGTATTGTTGAACGGTTTCAAAGGACTCTAAAACAAAGGATGTGGCGTTATTTTACTCATAAAAATACTTATAAATATATAGATATTTTAGAAGATCTTATTTACTCATATAACCACACCAAACATTCAAGCATCAAAATGTGTCCTTCTGAAGTTAATTCTACTAACATCATGAGTGTTTGGAGAAATCTTTATGATAGAAATTCATTTTTGAATAAAATTAAAAGACCTTTATTTAAAATAGGAGATCATGTTAGAATTACAAAGCATAAACATATTTTTCAAAAAGGGTATGAAACCAATTGGAGTGATGAAATATTTATAATATCATCTATCATTCTGAGATCACCTTGGGTTGTCTATACATTAAAAGATCTCGAAAATGAAGATATAAAAGGTACATTTTATGAAAAAGAATTGCAAAAAGTCTATTTCAAACCTAATATGATTTATAAAATAGATAAAATCATAAGTACACGCGGTTCTGGTATCAGAAAGGAAGTATTTGTCAAGTGGAAAGGTTATCCAAATAAATTTAATAGTTGGATTCCGTATTCAAGTGTTGAATTACTAAAATGAGTCAAGAAAGTTTTTATTTAACATTACCTAGTAATAGCTCCATTTCATATTTCCCTGAAAATAAGACTACAAACTTTTCAACCAAATTACCGAAATCTATAAAATTAGAAGGAGAATGGTCAGTTGGTGTTGTAGAGTTTCAGTATCCATGTACTATGTTTACTGTGCAAGAAAACGATAACATCATGTACATAACCAAGATGATGAATGTTCCCAATGAAGTTGATACATACACAGTCACTTATAAAAGTCATATACCAGCATCAAGCTATGAAGATATAAATGAAGTTTTAACTACGTTGAATTCAAGAGAATCTTTTAAATTACGTTATGATAAAATTTCAAAGTATGTCACTTTGTCAGGTGATATCAATAATCTAATTTCACTTCAGTTTTCTTCAAAATTAAGTCTTCAACTAGGGTTTGATCCAAATACTAACGTTGTTGTAAAAACTACTGGAAAATTTCCAGCTAATCTATACTTAGGATTACCATCACAACTTTATCTTTACTGTGATATTGTGCAACCACAAATGGTGGGAGATGTTATGTGTCCGCTTTTAAGGATTGTATCCCTAGATCCTGTCAAATATGTTTATGGTTCTAACAAAATGCATATTTTCTCTCCACCGCATTATGTTCCAGTTTTGCGTAGAGAGTTTGATGTTATTGAAATAGATATAAGAACAAATACTGGAGAAAACATACCATTTCAATTTGGAACGAGTTGCGTTAAACTACATTTTAAACGCAACTTATAAAATCATGTATTTAAATAATAAAAATAATATTTGCCCATATCATCATTACTATACCAATCAAGCTGGAACTGGAGTTGGTGTTATTTACAAGGGCATATCACATCAACGTGGACATGGTATCGGAAGTTTCTTGGGAGGACTGTTTCGATCAGTTTTACCACTTTTGTCTAGTGGAGCTAAGGCAGTTGGTAAAGAAGCATTAAATGCCGGAGTAGGCATATTATCTGATGTGGTAAATGTGCGGCCTATAGATGAATCATTATCAAATCGTTTCAAACAAGTTACATCAAATTTAAAAAGAAAAGCTGATGACAAAATCGATAGAGTGATGAGAGGTTCTGGGTATAAAAGTAAAAAACAAAGAGCTAGTATTTCCATTCAATCACTTAAATCAAAGGAGAGAGCAAGTAAAGCTAAGATCATTAAAAACAAATACAGCGATATTTTTTCTTAAATTAAAAATGTCGTTCTTACATAATCATTCTAGTGAATGTGCTAAGTCAGAGTTGGATTTATTTGCATTACCATCAACTCAAACAAGTATAGAAAGTGGACAATGGATACATTACAAACCCATATCATCTCTTAGTGATGATGGACCATTAGAATTTCAAGTTCCTGGTTCTGGTGATGATTACATTGACTTATCTCATACATTGCTTCATATCAAAGTAAAAATAATGAATCAAGACTTAACTGTTCTTTCTGATACAGCAAGTGTAGCACCAATAAATAATTGGTTACATTCTCTTTTTAGTCAACTAGATGTTTATTTAAATCAGAAACTTGTATCTCCACCTAATAATACTTACGGTTATCGTGCATATATTGAAACATTATTAAATTATGCTCCACCTGCAAAACAATCACATCTTACATGTAGTTTATGGTATGAAGATACTGCTGGAAAAATGAATGTTGCAGACGAAACAAATAAAGGGTTTTTTGAAAGACAAAAATATGTTAAAAATAGTAAAGAAGTAGAAATGATTGGACATTTACATGGGGATATTTTTAACCAAGATAAGTTTTTAATCAATGGAGTTGAAATGTGTGTTAAACTGGTTCGTTCAAGAGAAACATTTAATCTTATGGCTTCAACAACGGATACAAAAGTAAAAATTATAATCACAGATGCTACTCTTATGATCCGCAAAGTTAAAATCAACCCAAGTGTGCTTCTAGCTCACCAAAAAGTTCTAGCAACTACAACAGCCAAATATCCTATAACTAGAGCAGAAGTGAAAGTAATAACAATACCATCTGGTATTCAGGGTAAAACACTTGATAACGTTTTCCTTGGACAAATACCTAAAAGGTGTATAATAGGATTTGTTGATAACACAGCTTTCAATGGTAGTTTAACAAAAAATCCCTTTGACTTTGATAATTTTGGTATTAACTTATTCAGTTTATATATTGACGGCATGCAGATTCCTTCAAAAGCGTTACAACCATCATTTAGTAATAATGTTCATACTGTTATGTATCATACTCTGTTCTCGGGAACAGGGATTCATTTTATGAACGATGGTAATGGGATAAATAAAGAAAGTTATTCAAAGGGTTATTGTTTGATGGCTTTTGATTTAACTCCTGACTTATCAGCAAATTCCTCTTCACATTGGAATTTAGTGAAACATGGTAGTGTAAGAATAGAAGTAAGATTTGAAAATGCTTTAAACCAAACTGTCAATTGTATTGTATACGCAGAATTTGATAATTTAATTGAAATTGATAAAAACCGAAATGTTAATGTGGACTTCGGTAGTTAGAAATGTAAGAAATATATAATTCGATGTTGTTTATAATTTAGTTATATTTTTTGTACTTTATCATAATACAGACATGCATAATGAATACAATAGAAATAAGTAATTGTTTAAAAAAAATTGATGATTCATTAATAGCAAATGTATTTGCTGCTAATCGATTACCGATTTATATGTCTGCACCTGTTTTTTTAATCAGTAATTTAGATTCTGATACTCAACCCGGATCACATTGGATCGCAATTTACATAGATAATTATGGTGTTGGAGAATATTTTGATACTTTTGGACGTAAACCTAATGGGTTCCACTTAAACTTTTTGAGGAGAAATGCAATAAGGTGGTCTTACAACAATAAAGTCATTCAAAATGTTATGTCTTCACTTTGCGGTGAATACTGTGTAATGTATTTATATTTCAAGTTTAATGGTTTGAAAAATTTTATTGAAATATTTAACAGTAATACCACTTGCAATGATATAATATTACAAAAAATGTTTAAAGATACAATGTAATTTAATTTTAAGATATATACAATGTAATTTAATTTTAAGTTTTATACAATGTAATTTAATTTTAAGTTTTGTCAATAAATGTTTTTCGATAAACAAAACATGTTTTATTCATATCTTAAGGAAAACCAAATAAAAACTCAAATTTTTATTCAAAAATATTTATTTTTTGAAATAAGTCATATACATTTTTATGGTACGTACTCGTTGATCAAGAGTGATTTGTTTTAATTACTAAGAAATCTTTATTTGACGATTCAAACAATCAAACTTGTTTAAATGGTGCAACAATAACAAGTCAACGTTGTTAGTAAAAATTACTTTCAAATTGTTGATAAAGCGTTTCGATATTGAATGAGTAAACGTTTAAGACAAAGAAATATGGTGTTCGCATGGTAATGAGTATCTACTTGTAATAATAAAACATAAGTTAAAAAGTTTCATGTGGTTTAACTTGGTTGAAATACAGCAAAGAGAAATGTCATACGTAGTTGATAAGTTTAGGTGCATGAAATAATAGTATGCATCGCCAAGATTTTATTGTTGCAATTGTGTAGACAAGGTCCCGTATTTTCAAAGTGATGACCAAATATGTAGCCTGTAGATAAGATGAGTAAAAGAGAAAAAATGCTTTAATTAATTTACAATTCCTTAATATATGTTACAAACATCGTATTTATTAAAACAAAGTTGGAGAAGTGGTTGTTGGAGAATAAGATATTCCCTATTCCACATGTCGGTATCGGTATTGGCGAGAATTTCGTTGATTTCTTCATCTTCCTCTGCGGTTCAATCCCGCAAGAGGGGGTTGACTGGTGCGGCTTCCATCGGAATCGGTGATGATGGGCGTGAGTAACCAGCAACCAAACGTCCACTATTTCTTTCCTCCACGCATAAGGTGCAATTAACCATCATTCTCAACCCATCGATCTCGAATTCATTATCTGTACTGCTTTGATGTTGACTGCATGGAGTGAAAAATGGTACAAATTCATTGTCCTCGACCATGGACTGCGGTAACAGGTAGTTGATAAAGCATTTCAATATTGAATGAGTATACGTTTAAGACAAAGAAATATGGTGTTTTTACTTGTAATAATTTTAAACATATTTTTCATACGTAGTTGATAAGTTTAGGAGCATGAAATAATAGTGAATGTACCACGAGAATGACCGATGAAGAGCAGATTCCAAATTTGGAAATAATCCATGATAAATTATTGTTATTATTTAGGTAATGTTAGATAGGTACAGAGTACATAGCATTGCTAAAAAACAATTAGCCATGATCGATATGTTAATGAGAAGCATCGGGGGGAAGGTGATTAGAATCATGTCATTAAGGCCTTAAGTCGAGTGTGTCATTAGCGTCGAGGTGTCATTAACAGGGGTTCATTAGTTAATCAAGTAGGAATGAGTTCAGCAAAAACGTATCTCGGAAACGGTAAGAGATACGAAGCTGGGACCCAGCGCAATCGCTCCAAATGGGGGTGCTTACCTTTTTTTTTTTTTTTTTTTTTTTTTTTTTTTTTTTTTTTTTTTTTTTTAGGTTTCGACATCCCCATTGTACAAAATTCTGGACCGAGGCAGACCGTGGCCTCCGGTGGTCCAGAATCGGTGAATACCCACTACTCATTAAAGTGACGCTTCGCGTTCCCGCCAAAGGCAGAAGTTAATAAACTAAGTAGAAAGATGTTTACGAGATATAAGTTAAAAAAGGTTTTATAATTTTTTATATATTTTATGCATTTTATGCTATCTTATAAGATAAATTATTATAATAGAAAAATACTAGGAAAAATCGACTTGGGTCACAAGTAAATTCTTAGGAGGGAATCGAACCCGCAACCTTTGGAAATCCGGTCCAATGCTCTCCCAATTGAGCTACCGAGCCATGTGAACACTCGTCGAAATTTTCTAGTACCTTTCTGATTTTACGCTGTAGGCCAGCGTTGTTTCATCAATGAGAGGAACATCGTCTCGTATTCGAAAGAATTTTTTTTACAATTGTTTAGGCAATCGATTAAGATGGACCCGAGTCGTTTTTTTTTTAGTATTTTTCTATTATAATAATTTATATAATAATTTATCTTAAAAAGGTTTTTAAAAGCAAACTTTTATTATTACATCATAATAAAACGAACTAAAATAAACCGTTGTGTGTACTTATGTACGCACGTAAGAACTTCTTTATCGTTACTAAACAAAGATACGAGTAACTAAAAATTTCCTCCCGTTTGCTCGTATTCTTTGTATATGAAAAGAAAGATACTTTTTTTAATTATATAGTGATCAGTAAGAAGCATCAAAAGATTAACAGACATTCTATATATCTGTATACAGAATCAAGTAATACATGAAAAACCATAAAAATAAACTGTTTAGCCAAAAGTAATGTAAAAATTAAAATACCCAAACTCCATGGTGTTGTGTCGTTTCTTTGCGGGGTTCCTATGGCCATCTTTCAGCTTAAGCATCAGGTCCTGGTTTCCATATAGGCTTAACTCGTCGACACAAATCAAAAGAGCCTAAACTCGATGGAATTGTGTTATTTTATTGCGGAGTTCTTATGGCCACCTTCCAGCTCCAGCATCAAATCATCTCCTTCTCATCATAATATTGCACCGACACTGGATATACATACTCATGCAAAATTTCAGCTCAATCAGAAACTGGATAATGGGTCAAATTTAACTTGTAAGATTTCATTACAGACATGGAGACAGGGAGGAAATAAAAGTTTGTAAAAAATGCGTTTTATTTAATAACTGATATATTTTATTTACCCACTAGACCTTATTCCAATAATAACCTGCAAGCAGGACCGTCTTTAACCTATTGGAGGCCCTGGGCATATAAGAATAACGGGGCCCCTATGACATTGACAGAACACTTTTTTGGAGCGGAGCGAGCGAAGCGAGCAAAGCTCCAATGAATCAGCTTCAATGGCACTACGCACTAATGGCACTACACTGTCTGTTACGCCATATCTTCCCGAGTTCTTCACCAATTTTTTGTGTGGAATCGAATCAACAGGTTTAGGACCAGATTGTGACGGAGCCCGAATTTTGAAATTCACATTTTTTTTTCTTTTTTTGGGTATTACGCTCCGCTCCAAAATATGGTGCCAGCGTAGCTTTATGCTTTGCGCCTACATCGCCTCGTTATTACTAGAATAGACAATGAAATTAGATAAACAAGGTTTCAGATTTTTTATTGACAATCAATAGATGAATAGGTAATCTTTAATTTAAATGGGGGATTCACACATATATAAAATTATCTAAGTATGCTGAAATTCGATAGCCTTATTTTGGACGAGAGTAGAGTAGCATCGCGCATACAAAAGCTAATAACCAAGACGATAATGTAGTCCCTGATTGAGTTTCGATTTACTCTAACGAAATAAGGTTTTCAGTAATAAATTTCGGTATTGGTTTACTGATCTGGAAGGAACTAGGGGGGTCATATCGATCGCGGGGCCCTGGGCATTTGCCCAGAGTGCCCAGTAGGAAAGAGGGGTCTGCCAGCAAGGACTAAATCTAGCTAAATGTTTTCAATTTTTATTGTCATTTTTACCTTAATCCTTTTCTACCTTAATGAAGTTTTTCATTCATCGTAAAGTACCAAATGACCTTTAAATAGTACTTGTTGTGCAGGGCTATGCAAGTGATAAAGTAAGCGCTTATCTTGTGGCTGAACATAGACGTGGCAAAAATGTATCAGTAAACAGAATGGAACATTTGGATCCGGAACAGTACGAAGTATAAAAACTCTTTATAAAGCACAAGTCTGATCTTGCATGGAATATTGTAGCCACCACTGGGACGGCTCAGCAAAATACCATCTTTCTGCACTGGACTGCTGTTATTATTTTCTGCCTGAACAATTTATATTGGTGTATAAATCAGGGAGAAGCTGATTTTCTCCCTGCAATCTCAAATTCAGTTCGTTCATATGATTTGTCAAATCATATGAACGAACTGAATTATTGCTAAAAATAATGCTAATTTCCACAGCCATTTACTATTTCCTCAATTGACACAAGGGCGATGTTTCTCATTCAAAAAAAAAATATCTCTGCTCGAAATTCAAAAAAGCACTTAATGACTTTTCCGCAACTAAGCCAGCGTCATTTTCTACAATCTCTTCAATAAACTCTCGGAATTGTCGGTGATTCAGCCCTGTGGATCTGATGAAGTTAACAACAGATATGACTGGTTTTAGAACTTCAGACAAATCCAAACATTTTCCACAAAAGGGCTGTTGATGAATAATACAATGTAAGACCAATGGTTTTGAAGCACCATCATTTTCTACAGCCTTTGACACAAATGCGACCACTCCTTTATTTTTACCACACATATTTTTGCCTCCATCGGTGGTGATAGATTTCAAGTTTTTCCATCGAAGATTCTTTTTATTACCGGCATTTTCAACTCCCTTAAAAATATCTGCCCCAATTGTCGTGCCGTGAATACTATCAATATCAAGAAGTTCTTCATACAATTCATAGTTTTTATCTACTCCACGAATAAAAATCAACACCTGAGCAGTATCTGACACATCCGTTGACTCATCCAAGGCTAGAGAAAACCACTGAAGATGTCCATTTTTGTCAGACGGTTGAGATGATATATTTTCTGCGATCTCTTGCACCCTCCGAGCCACGGTGTTTGCTGACACCTTACAATAAATTTACCTTTTCGGGGCATATTACTTAAGCTACTGCAATCAAGCATTCTTTTATCATTTCTCCATCGGTGAATGGTTTTCCACGTTTTGCGAATTATAATACTCTACTGGAAAAAATTAAGGAAATTAAGAGTGCCTTTTAAAGTTCTAATCCAAAAACTAGACACTTGGAGCTACAATTTCCTTTTTTTTATTTCTTGTGTGACCATTTCTCCCGAAGTTACGGCCTGTTGAAAATTGCCCAAAAGTTTGGAATTTTTTTTTGATCCCTTAATTTTTCCAGTAGTGTATATATATAATAATATATAATCACAAAATAATAAAAGCTTCATTAATTTTAAAACGTTTTGCATTCACTGTCTATTTTTCGCTTCTATTCCATACTAATAAATCACACATAAAAACAAGTCTGAACAAAATACTCTTATTCACGGTTGTCACTTTATTTCACAACTAGATGGCTCGGCCACGCGTTTCTGGTTTATTATAAATTAAAATGAAACCTATCCTGTCCTAAGTCGGGGCAAATCCAGCGAATTAATTGTTGGTATAACCCGGCCACGCGTTGCTATGGTAACGTTAATTGCTGGTATAACCCGGCCACGCGTAGCTGGTATGGTTACAAACACAAAGTCCTTCTTTTATATAGTAAGAGATAGGCAGTTTTGCTTCCTTCGCATATCCCACGCAAACTAACTCGCAATGGCGCGTTAAATAAAAAAAAGTTTATAATTTCTAAATGATAGAACATAAACTTATCTAAAATTACAACGCGTTTATTATTAGCAACGATAAAAAACATGTAAGCCATTAAAAAGCTTCTTTTTAGACCTACGTGTAATTTAAAATATTAAGTACTGAAAAATGTTTTCATAATAAAATCAAGTTTACGAAATCCTGAGTAAATTTATAGACAACACGGCAAATTATAAAATACATAATCGGTGACGCACGGTATTCAATGACCGGGTAACACTGAAAATCCGGAATATAAGCCTCCATATTTTCATACGACTAATTGTCGACGGGCAATTACCAATTAGGCAGCTACACGGAATCATAGCACAAATCAGATGAAAGTAAGAAATATATTTCAGTTTTTTTAAAACCCCAGTCTCACAGACATATAAAGTCACTATTCACGGGTTAAAGAGCGACACACGACTAGTGGGAAAGCACAGCAGAGCTGGGCAAATGTCCCACTTTGCCCTATCGTGGGTACACCCACGACGAAAGCGATTTACTCTGCCGTTTGCAGTTATATGTGTCTGACGCTAAGAAGTTCTTCATGGGCCATGTCAGACATATATGTCTGACGTACGCGATTTGGTAGAAGGCCACGTCAATCACAGATGTCCGACGCAAACGATACATTTGCATTATGTTTCGAAGCTTGCCCTATCAGGAACAAAACCTGAAAATTTCTTGGCTTACTACAAACAATAAAATGGAATAAACATATGTAGTTAAAAAAGTTTTAATATAGGGCCATGTCAGTCATATATGTGTGACATAAAAAATTGTTTTTCCGGGAATTTTGTCAAAAAAAAAATTATGATACATTAAATTTCCTTGATACATTTTTAAATATATTATCTATTAAAGTTACCTTGGCCCATGTGAAAATTATTCCCACGTTTTTCTCAGGTCGCTTTCTTGTTTGTCTGTCTGTCTGGGTTCAAGAAAATAAAACTACTGAAAGTGCAATGCAATAACCTTTATATTATATGAAAATATGAAATATGTAAAAAAAAAAAGAAACAAGGTTCATTTGACTACATATGTCCTACAGAATTAATCTTCTGTTTTTCTTTTTAAATATATCCACTACTTCATTCGAATCAATTTCTATCCCATAGTGAATATTCATGAGAGCCAAGCCGTTCAGTCTGTTTTCACTCGTTGTGTTCCGCAAGTAGTTTTTCAGTCTTCGTAGGTTTGAAAAAGTCCTTTCTGGAGTAGCAGTGGAAACAGGTATGGTAGCCAATATTCGTAACAACGTGTTAATATTTGGACATAATTTTTGATCGCACCCAAAGCAGATTTTGGAGTAGAGGAGGTGATAGTCATAGCTGCTTTCCACACTTCAAGTTCTGCGTTGACGACAGATGTACTACTATGTCAAGATAGTACCGGGAAAAGATCAATAATATACAAAATAATCGTTATTCATCCAAATTTATTTTATCACCTTCAAAGTATGCTCCTTCACTAACGATACACTTACGCCAACGAATAATCCAATCATCAAAACATTTTTTAAACGCTGTTTCCGGAATCGAGTTCAGTTCTCGCCGCGAATTCTCCTTTATGTCTTCTACCGATTAAAAACGGGTGCCACGAAGTGGTAATTTGAGTTTAGGAAAAGAAAGAAGTCAGCTGGAGCCATATCTGTTGAATATGGTGGTTGCTCGATGGTATTTCTTGAGTGTTTGGTCAAAAATTCGTTCACAATGATGGCCTTGCGCGAAGGCGCATTATCGTGGTGCAAAATCCAAGAATTTTCTTTTCACAAATCTGGCCTTTTTCGTGGTATATCTATATCGCCTATATAGGTTATCTATGGCTAAAGGACAAGTGCCAAAGTCCTGGAAGCTGGCCAACGTGCAACCTGTGCCTAAAAAGGGCAGTCGTGCTGACCCTATCAATTACAGGCCCACCTCGGTCACGTCCATTCTCTGTAAGATAATGGAACGTGTACTAAACCACAGGCTCCTGTCGTATCTAGAAGAAAATGACCTCCTTAGTGACCGGCAATATGGCTTTCGCCGGAACCGGTCTACTGGAGATCTTCTAGCATACGCCACTTACATATGGAGCGAAGCCATCGAGAGGCACGGTGAGGCGCTTGCCGTCTCTCTTGATGTCTCGAAGGCTTTTGATAGGTTGTGGCATGAGGGCCTTATTGGCAAGCTTCCATCATATGGTCTTCCCACTGGTTTGTGTGTCTGGATATCGGACTTCCTGAGAGATCGGTCAATACGAGTTGTCATTGACGGTAGCTCGTCTGATCATTTGGCTATCAATGCCGGCGTTCCTCAGGGTTCCATTCTCTCTGCAACACTTTTTGTGCTGCATATAAATGACCTGCTATTTTGACCCGGTATTTTGGGGTACGCAGATGACAGCACTGTTGTAGAGACCTACATGTCTGATGCACGAGCCAGTGCTGAACAGATCCAGCGTCATAGAGAGGCGATGGTTAGCATGAACCTATCTCTGCAGGCTGTCTCCGAATGGGGCGATGCCAATCTAGTACGGTTCAATCCGGCAAAGACCCAGGAGTGTCTTTTCTCCGCTTAAAGGAGTCCTTTCAACTTGACTCCTACTTCCCGAGGTGTATCCGTGCCGCTCACTGACCATCTTGAGCTTTTAGGTATGTCTTTGTCACCAACTCTCAATTTTGGCTCTTTCATTGAGAGCAAGGCTCAATGGCTTTAAAAAAACTTGGCATTCTGGCGAAGGTCAGAAAATACTTCACACCGGAACAGTTGCTTATCCTTTACCAAGCACAAGTTCGATCGTATATGGAGTATTGTTCTCATCTTTGGGACGATTCCGCCCGATACCAGCTCCAGACGCTTGAGTCCATTGAGAGGAGGGCCAAGAGGCTCATCGGCAATGAAGATCTTTTCTATAAAAAGCTCAAAAGCCTTGAGCATAGACGGAAGGTAGCAAGCCTATCCGTATTTTATAGGATACATTTCGGAGAGTGTGCAGCTGAATTGTACAATCTTCTTCCGCCGTCCCCATTTTATCATAGGACAACCAGACTTACAAATTGGCGACACCGTTATATGCTGGCTATACCAAAGAGAAAGAGTTCACACTAAGCGTTTTGGTTCCAATTTTGTGATACGTACCGCTAAGTGTGGAACTCTTTGCCTGAGTCTGTGTTTCCTGACAAATACAATTTAGGGGTCTTCAAGTCACGAGTAAATAGGTACCTTCTAGGCAAGCGCGTCACATCCTAGATCACATCGACGCTTACCATCAGGCGAGATGGTGGTCAAGCGCATGCCTATTTTCAATATAAAAAAAAAGGTTTAGCGTACGCCCTAAATGACGACGGGCAGCAGCGGGTGGTAAAGGGCTAATCCAAAATACATTACTAGTGTAAAAATTAGTAATAAAATAAGTTATGCCGCTGGCCTCTCCTTATTTTGATATTATTGATGTTGATATCTTAACATTTCGGGGGGGGTTTGAACCCCCAAAACCCTCCCCCTGGCTACGCCCGTGGAAAGAGCCATATATTAAAGCAATCTGACGACCATTTGGTGTAACGGTAGCGATATTGTCTTACGCACCGATGGTCCTGGCTTCGAATCCCGGTGGGGGCAGATGTTTGTGTGATGCATACGAACATTACCACCAACCATTCCTGAGAAAAAGGGTCTTGACAGACAGACAGACCGACCGACGAACAACAAAGTGATCCTATAAGGGTTCCGTTTTTTCCTTTCGAGGAACGGAACCCTAAAAACAGCGGGAGTTGTCTTTTCCTGGTCTGTCAAGAAGTTCACGGGGAGGTTTCAGTGAAAGTGTGTACTGAAACCTGGGGAAAGGGCTATTTCATTGTTTCATCTTTCATTGATCATTTTTCGTCATTCATCATCATCTAATTAAGAAAAGAAATAACTGAATATGTAGACTTGTCTTAAAGGGCACACAATAATGGCAAAAAATCTTATTAAAAAAAATTAATCACTTTTGCAACGATGACGTCACGTTTACGGAATGACGCTTTAAAAAAACACGTTGAACATATGATAGCTATTTACTTAAAATAAAGTTTTAACGGATTTACGATGGGTTTTTTTATATTTAATCCTAACCTTTTATTATTATGTATTATCTATATATTATATACATATATTTGACATGTATAAAATAGTTAACACAGATTACCTGAATTGGACTGAAACTATCCTGCAAAACTTTGTAAACATAGATTGAATCGTGAATCTTAGTAGCGCAGGGTTAACTAGCTTGACTTATCTACACATATATATTAGCTTATAAGCCATTATAATAAACAAAAAAATTATTTCAGTAAACCAATAAGATATGTAACTTAATAATAATATTTCTTACATTCACACCAATTAGCCTAGCCCAAAGTAAGCACTGTAAAGTTTTTGTTATGGATACTAGGGTAACGGATAGACATATGTATATGATACATATATATGTAATATTTATAGAAGTATTACACATACATCTTGTTGCTTTCTTAAATTTGTGGTTTATTCCCTTTATGTTATTGCAATGTTCGGGGATACTTACTTTAAGTAAGTACAGATAATTGTTGACTTTGTTGTAATCAACGAAATAATGATATCATAACACTATTAGTATTGTCATAACAAAATAATTTTGTTTTTTTTTGTGGATTGTGTATGGTGACGACGTATTATATTGTAAATGTCATTACTTCTGTTAAAGCTGACGAGTTTCTTGCGTCCATTCTTCCTGTCAGTTAAAAGACGTACTGAATGGGCGGTAGGTAAAATTGTGGGATTCAAAACAACTTATTTTAAGTGCATTTGAATAAATTTATCTTAATTTACCCATAACTCAGATACAAATGCTCCAATTCATCATACAAACATCTGCCCCCTCCGGGATACGAACCCAGGACCGTTGGTGCGAAGGGCAGGAATGCTGTAGTTACACCAAACGGTCGGAAAAACCAGCCTATAAAATGCTGTTAGGAAAAACTCAATAACTCCTATCTTCCAAGTCCTTTTGAAAAGACTAGACGCATTCTGACTTAGACTCAAAAATAAAAGCTGGAGCTCTCTTCGTCATTGGTAAGACTTGAGAGTCACCACAATACAATTCAACTCAAAATTAAATTCAAAATAACGAAAGATAAAATTAATTTGAAGTCTTTTGGGAGTTTGATTGATGGGGTCCAAATATGTAAAAAAATCATCCAAATAAATACTGCTTTCTCATTTTCATTGTAAACTCAATCCGTTCGCCACCAAACGGAGCGTATCCCAATAGTTTTTGTACAGATACATGATTTTCTATGATGAATAAGCAAATAATATCTATATGAACGAAAAAAATATTACACCAAATTACGCAATCGTCAAAGAATCGACAGTTAATCGATAAAAATCGATGCATTATCGATGGTGGGAAATTGGTAATTATCTACGTTCGTTTACACATGTCACACAGATTATAAAAAGCGGGAGATTATAAAATGTAACATGTTTGTTGAAGTTATCTTATCTGTGGAACTAATGTATGCAGAGAGCAAATAAAATGACAGTAATATTTCGATTTAAGTATTAAAATTAATATTAAATATTTATCGTGTGTTTCACAGAGTTGAATAGCATCAAACCTCACATTTAAGGGTGTCTTAAATACTCCTGGATGTAATCACCGTACAAGTCCCGTGGGCAAAATGCCAATAACACCTAACTGCTAATTTCAAAATAATACACAAGCTGAAAGAAAGTTTTAATTTCTTGACAAGTTAAATAATTAGTTAAAAATTTGTTTATTAAACATGATGTGCTTGCAACTGAAAATATGCTTAGGAAATTTCGTGAAAAAATGCTAGTAACGAATTTTAATTCGAAATGACAAAAAAGTGAATTTCTCGACGAGTTTCAGCTAGAAGGTCTTAGCACTTCGCCGTCGATAGGGATTTTGACTTGATAACGTCTTACAAATCAATGAACGCCGACTGCACGCAAAAGTATGACTCATTATCACGTTCCGCCTGAGCCGAGTGTGCAAGAGACAGCGCAGAACAAGCTATAGAGAGGCACGATCGGCGTTCAGCTTGTGACGCATCTATCTCTCTTCCACTCCATCGGGCGATGCGTCCAAGTAGAAGTGAGACAGCGGCAACACACAACCTACACGTAAACTGTTTTGTCAACTGTTTATAAAGTGAAATAAAAAGTTTATGTGGCTTCCTTTGTTTATTACAACAACAATTGCGGCAAAAAGGATAATTAATTCTTGCATTTTATGAATTTGATTAACAATATAAACTCATATGCTACTTTTTTTAATAAACAGAGAACATTTTTTTTATTATTAAAAAAAGCATGTGTGCAATTCACACGTGGTAGAAGTGAAACCTTCAAAAATAATACGTACACGTATACAAAATACCACGGTTGTTGTGATGCCTTCTCTCAATCTTTGTACTACGCATGCGCACACAAACACGTACATAATGCTTCCTATCTCATATTCTCCTACGTTAAATCTTACGAATTTATGTGTCTGTCTCTTTTTCTTGTCGCTTTTTCGTTTCATCGACTTTCAAATCACAACGATGCTATAGAAGTTTTCGCTTCAAAAAGTAGCATCGGTCGGCGAGTGCAGTAATAATAGGTTATGTTACAAAGACTAAAAATTAATATGACTCATATGAACGATCTTATAAAAAGTCAGCTGCTTTTATTTAGTATTCAATGAAATATTCATCAATATTTTCTTATGACGTTATCACGTAAAATTATCGTCCGTAAACCGACTTTACAGACAACCAACTTTATTTAATTTCATCAGTAAAACTAGGGGTAATAACAAAAGACTGACAACCTATAAATTAAATCTATAATCTAAGATCACAGTGGTTTGTGTTTGTCTGTCCGCTCTTTTTCCATTGTATCAATACCGTTACCATAGCAACGCGTTAACCGCAAGTAGTTTGTCTACCGGACGCTAGATGTAGTGTTGCCCAAATGCAAGAACAAGACGAGACTTAGCCAGTCTTGGTCTTGGTCTTGCGCCAATACACCTGGTCTTGGTCTTGGTCTTGGTCTTGCGCTTGCAGTCTTGGTCTTGGTCTTGGTCTTGCAGCAAGAGTCTTGCAAGTCTTGCAATTACCTATTAGTCTATTGCTATTTATTAAAGTTTACTTTAAATCTTAGAAAAACGTATTAGAATTGGAACATTGTGAGCTTGAATTAACATAGCCATAGTAAAGATCAATCAGATTAATAAATAACTGAAGATTTGATAAGAAAGTCGAAAAATCAACTGACCTATATGTCGTTTTCCATGGAAGTAACTGTTTCTTAATAAACATTTATGATTTATAAGCTTACATTTGCTAAAACATGTAAAAAAACAAATTAATTACAATAACTTGACTGTATTTTAAATAACAATGTCTGTCTAGAAAGAGATTGAACCCTCAACTTGCATGAAATTTAATAAAAGAGTTTTATGATTTATCATTTATTTCAATCAAAAATAAAATACAACACAAATCAAACATAACAGTACACAACAGCTTTATCATTAGGTTATGTTACTTTATATCAATTCTTTTGACCAAGAATTAATACAAAGTAACCATCTGGCTGACTCATCACTTAACCTATTTCTATGTTTTCTAATTACTAATGATGCTTTAGAAAATAATCTCTCAGCAGGTACTGAAGTTGCAGGTATTGAGAGAAAATCACGGGCCATCTTCGATAAAGTCGGATACTCTGTCTCATGCGTCCTCCACCAATCTAAAATGTCTTCCGAGCTGGCAGTTCTTGGTTTTCTCAGGTACTCCTCCAACTCGTCTATCACTAAGCCTTGAAGACAAGATCCAGATGACGTCGAGGGACATTCATAGAGTTTATCAAAGTCTATAATGTCTTCATCTTCATCACATACTTTATTTTCTTTTCTTGGCAATTCCAGAGATTTGTTCAGTGAGTGTAGACTTTTATATTCTTCATAAAGTTCATTGAACTTGCGCAGACTTTCTGTTTTAAGTTGCTTCCCCCACATTGTCAGGTCAAAAGTCTGAGCCTTATGCCTTGGGTCTAAAATTAAAGAAGTACAATAAATCCAGTTGCTCTTCTTATAATGTTTAAGCATTTTGTCTCGAGCTGCTTGGAAAGCTAGAATGAGCCTTTCATCCACTTCAGATCGATTAGGTTTCTCATCTAACTGTTTTACCATGGATTCAATTTTATCTAGCAAGAGATTGAATGATACAATGACTAGCGGTAATGTAACATATTTGTCTCCACCAAGTTTTGTACTTAAAAGTTTAAAGTTTATTAGAAATTTATGTAATTTTTCGAGTACCTGCCATTCACTAGCTGTGATTTGAAAATCATTCAATTCGGTGACAGAACTGCACAATATGTTAATGCCCGCTCTCACTTTTAAACCAAATCCAATCATATCATGTGTGGAATTCCATCTTGTTGGACAGTCAAGAATGGCATTTAGATTTGATGGCACGCCAGCTGCTTCACAAGCAGACTGAAACTTCTTCTTCACTATCTCACTTCTTTTTATTTTACTGGAAATACTGCGTAACTTTGTTACAGATGTACGCGAGTCAGCAATATTTGGTGCATATTCTTCATCTTCCTCAGTTTCGTCTGCATAGTCTTCATACTGCTGATCTTGCGCGTTAGTGTCAGACTCACAGTGTAATGCTAAGGTCTCTAATAAATCTTGTACACCAAGGTTTAAAATGTGAGCAAAGCACCGGAAATGTTGATTGTCTGAATCAAAGTGTGGCAACTGTTTGCCCAGTTCATACATAAATTTGGTATTTGCAGTTGCGTTGTCGACCGTGATACCTTGTATTTTATCAATTATGCCATATTCCAATAAACATTCATGGAAAATCGTTGCAATATCTTCCCCAGTATGTCGACCGCGTGATGGTATAAAATCAAGAACTACAGATCGATACTTCCATTCGTTGTCTATATAATGCATAGTAACCCCGTAGTAACTCCTACCAGCAATTGACGTCCACCCATCAATGGTAAATGACATTTTAGATGATAATTGTTGAAGTCGTTCCTTGAGATTAAATTGGAGCTCTTCAAATCGCTCTTTGACTTTCCTTCTAAGTGTAGACCTTTTAGGAAACTCCATATTAGGGCAAATACGTCGAAAATATACTTGTGTAGCTTCGTCATCGAAAAATGAGAAGGGAAGATATTTTTTCACTACCCAATCAACTGTAGCTGTCGTGATGTTGTCACTGCTGTTTTCCGACTGAAATAAAACAATAAATCTTGTGTTATTATTTAAAACATACTAGGTTTGAGCGTTTAGGAGGAGGAGGTTTGTTGTTGTTAAATCGAGAAAATCGTTAAATTGACATTTGTTATATTAAGGTTGCACTGTACTGTAATTTACCAAAATAAAGTACTTAGTTTTTACTGGCCGATTATGAAAAAAAATGAAAATATAGGTGTTTATAAAAATATTTAAGACGATAATTACATACTTAATATGTCGCACCCCTAGATGAAAACACCACTAACTCAAAAATACTTACGTAAGTTAATGGCGTTTTTGAAAGTATCGCATGAACAGCTACGCGGAGTTAAAATTCCCGTAGCGACAATTTCGACCATTGTTAAAAATGACGCGAAATATGTACCTATGTATTACTATTTTATCAATATCTATAAAATATTCCGAAGTCAGTTTAAAGTCATTTGTTCAAAAAAGACTTTTTTGAGTTCCTGGAGTTTTCATATAAAAAAAATATATTCTTACCTGTCCACTTCTTCCAGCGGTTACTAAAAAGCTTGTGATATCTCCACTTAATTTTGGTTTAACAGGAAGAAATATTTGTGATTCCTTTTTGTGGAAAGATATTAGATGTTTCCTTAAGCCTGAAGTGTTTCTGTTTTTCATTTTTATTTCAGTCTTTTTATGTTGGCACAATTTACACAAGGCAGTTTGGGATGCATGAATTATTTCGAAAAACTCCTCAAATTTGCTTTTGGGTCTTTTAGATCTGTGACTCAAACTCTCGTTACTCGGACTAGAATAATTTGAATCTTCGTCACTCATATTAAATTGTACACGTGATACGTTTTTAGAAAACAACAAGAATTAGTAAAAACAATTATTAAGTTAGACTCGAAGCACAGCTCAATTGGAAATGACTGGAATTAAAATAATTCCTTTGTTTATAGTACGTTTCCTTGCTTTCTACCGCGCCGCCTCGCCACGTGCCGGCTCTATTAAAAGGATGCCGCCGCAAATCAAACGATGCCGCGTGCGGCGTACAAACACAGATTATTACCTACTTGTACAGACGCGACGCGTGAATAAAATATATGTAAAGAATTAGTGCCAATCACTATTCTTTACATATAAGTGAATGTTTTGGCGTACATCTATACTAATCTATACTAATATTATAAAGCTGAAGAGTTTGTTTGTATGTTTGATGACAGAAGTTTTAAAATAAATAAATAAATCCTGAACGTCACTATACCTCCAAAGTTACTATTCTTCGTGGGCGAAGTCGCGGGCACTGCTTGTAAATACTTTTTTTTTTTTTTTATTTATTTTTTTTTATTTATTTATTTCATATACAAGAAAAAAAAATACAAAGATACAATTTAGTCCCACAAAACCGACTTGTCGGTTTGACTGAGGGATCTTTAGTCTCTTAGCTTATAATTATAATTATGTAGGTATATAATACAACTATAACTGTATCAGGTAAAGTTAAGTGCACAATAATTGGATTTAGACTGAATTACAACAAACTGAAGGAAAATTTAGCGGTGATAATAATAAGATACAATTGTTGTAAGATATAAAATACGTGTGTAAAAAACAACCACGCCTCCGAGCCCTCAGATGGGCTCGGAGGCGTGGTTGTTTTTTACACACGTATTTTATATCTTATAGAAATATTGCATTGTGAATGCAAAAAAATAAATAAAAACATACAATTGTTGTGTTAAATAGTAGTCATCAGATAATCTTTTAATATTTTTTTAAATTTATTTTTATCCGTTTCACATCTAATAGTTTCGGGCAACGAATTAAGAAGATATGGTATACGCTTCTGTAAAGTTCTGTCACCAAAATAATTTTGAACCCTAGGAATTACAAATTTCTTTTTTGAAGTGGCTCTAGTGATCTGGTTATGATTTATGTATTCAAAAGTGGAGACACACTCTCGGCTGCCGTGATTATTTACTAATAATAAATCGCAGGCTTTTTATTTTATTAGTAGGTAAGTACCTACGCTTTTTATATTATTTTATTAATTATGTAGAATTTTTTTACACGTTTCAAGTATATTTAAAAGTGGCTACAATATTTATCAAACGGGTGATATTTGAACACTTTTTTGCTATTTTTTCTTGTAAAAACTTAAGAAATATAATGACTAAATGTACAATAATAGTACCTAAGTAATTAGTTTAAAACCATATAATCAATATTATAATATATACTTACTAGAATAAATTATTATGACATCTACTACCTATCCTTACCATTTTATTCTAATCATAATACTACTTGCGTGATCAGTATAATGTATTCATTTTCATTATAAGCACTCTGAAACTTATTTATTCTTTGGAACACCTGTAGGTACTCTTAAAATTCGAAATTATTTTGCATGAGTATACCTACGCCTACGCCCTGTGGCGGCAATCAAATAGTGTCAAATGTTGTGATTTCGGCGCGGCGGCAACGATTGTTGTATATGATTTCAAAAGAAGCCGCCGGCGCGTGTATTATAACCATGTGCTTCCGAAAAGCAGCAAATTTCTTTGAGAAGTAAGTACAAAACCTTTGATGCCGCATTATCAAAGTGCCGATGGTTAAAACATAACTATGCATGCACTCAGTTTGATTTTAATGGATATTTTTTTATTCGCTATGTAGGTATGTTTATGGTATTAGTCGTAATGCGCATAGATCCAGTTTTTCATATTCTTTGATACAGTTTTTTGCGTCTCATAGAATTCCTAAGCGTACCTATACACCGAACTGTTACACCTAACTACTCCGTGAAATAGCGCTAAGTCCTAGCTGCAAGACGCAAGAGTCTTGCAGGCTTAGTCTTGTTCTTGCTCAAGTCTTGCACGGTCAGTCTTGGTCTTGGTCTTGCTAAAAATACGCGGTCTTGTTCTTGGTCTTGGTCTTGCAAAAACGCAAGAACAAGACCAAGACTGCAAGACCAAGACTGAATTTGGGCAACACTAGCTAGATGGCGCTAACGGAAAAATATTTAATAATAGAAAAAAAATATAGAATTTTGTCCACCCGTGCGAAGCCGGGACGGGCCGCTAGTAATATACAAATTATAAAAGTAGGCAGAGATCACAGATTTCCACTCTCCACTGTCCTGATATACATCTGTCGCTTCTTTAGCTTTCATCAGACTTTTCATACAAGCTCGTCGGTTAAGGGTGTCTTCGATTTGGCCTTTTTTCAGGACATCTTCTGTTTGGCCCCTGAAAGTTCGCCTTGCAATCAAAATAAAAATCAAAATTACTTTATTTCATAGGCCCTTGCGGGCACTTAAAATCGTCAATTTTACAAAATTAAGGAGATATTTAAAATAACAAATAACAATAAAATCAAGATAACCCGTGCGCTAGCGGCAAGTACATCTGCGGAGTTGATGCCGTGCATGTAATCACCACGAGCGACCCGATTCCGAATGTAGGAGCTAACATGAGAAGAATCTGGCAAGAAACTCATGTGCCAAAACTTGGTTCGCCTTTTCCGAATTGCCCATGCAAATATTTATTTATTTTTATTTATTTATTTAATAAGCAACACTAACATTGCGTTCATTCAACATAAATATAGAGTTTATAATAAGTACTGTACCTATAAACACAACAATTAAAAGTGTCGACAGCATTCTAAAAATTATAAGCGTGATTTAAAATTTAAAATAATTAAAATAAACAACACCGACATATTTGACAACTTCCCATTAAAATTAACTTATCAACTAATGATTTTACAAATTATATTGAATTATTGAATTTAATTAGTTTGAATTACATTGAATTATATTAATGTGCAGTTAATAAAATAGATAAAAAAATAAAAAGATAAATTACATATTACAAATAGACAAAATAAACTTAAATTAAACGAAATAAACTTGAATTAGAAACAAAAACAATTTACATGGAATAAACAACATTATTTGGACAACTTTTGTTTCAAAGATGAGAGACTATCACTAAACAAATCAAGGTCTACATTTCTCTTACAAAGTTCGTTGTATGCACTACACATTCTTACAAGAGGCGAGTGGAGTCCGATATTCGTTCGACAGCATGGTATCTTTAAAATTGCAGTGATAGGCTTCCGTGGATAATTATAAGGCACTGACAAGCCGATTTTTTCCAACATACAATTGCAATCAATTTTATTATTGATTACACAGTGTAGAAGTACCATGTCTGCTTTTACACGTCGATTACGGAGAGACTGCATCCCAAAAAAGGCCAATCTATCGTCGTAGGGACATTTAGACGAAATACCAGAACTATGAAAAGCAAGATGTCTAGTAAACACGCGTTGCACTGATTCAATACGTTGCTAAGCAACAGCGTATTGTGGATTCCACGCTGGACTTGCAAATTCTAAGCGACTGCGAACCAATGCGTTGTAGAGCAATATCTTTGTACTTGGTGATTTGATAAACGATGTGTTACGTTTCATAAATCCTATCATCCGAGAAGACTTCTTTACAATGCTATCAATATGAGAATTAAAATTTAATTTACTGTCCAACAAAACACCAAGATCGCGAACTTCATCCACAGTTTCAAGAACTGTGGAATTCAACTTGTAACTGAATAACAGTGGATTTTTTTTTCTACTAAAATTTATATTGATGCATTTTTTAACATTGAGAGTCATTCTATTATCTTTACACCATTGCCACAGGCTGTTCAAGTCATCCTGTATAAGTTTGCAATCAGCAACAGTCCGAACTCTGCTATACATTTTGAGATCATCCGCGAAAAGCATAAATTTGCAGTTTCTTATGACCAATCCAATGTCATTGATATACAAGGTCATTATATAAACACCATCCAAATTTATAAATGATATTCTTTGAAGAGAGTTACGAAACAAGATTTTTTTCTTTTAATATCACTCAGTACTAAAATATTAAGTTAAGGCTATACAAAGTTATCCGAGGAAAACTACCGATTTACTGTCACAATCACGCTACGCACGGTGTTGGAGCAGATGATTACACAACCCCCGCCCCTCCCCCCGTATTTCATTGATACATTACGCTGCGCACGGTGTTGTAGCAGATGACTACATGACCTCCCCCACCCCCCCCGCCGCCGCCGCCGCTCCCGCTCCCCGCTCTCGCATATTTCATTAATACATAACAATAATTGTCATAAGTTCCAAATTTTTCCTTCATACTTGATCGGGCTTAGGACCGTCAAATTGCAGAAGGTATGAGTTGTTTTCTAATAACAGATAAAAACTTTGAACGTAAAAGTAAACCATACTTTTTGCAATAAGGCGTATTTAAAAAATCTGGAACAACTTAGGTACAAAAATTGGTTGGAGTATAGCAATGGCTGTGCAAGGCGTCTAGAACTTAAGATTTTTTTTGTCTCACTGAAACATACAAAACTAAGAGAACTATTAACAACAGAAACTAAAAAAACACAGGAATCGCATACGCAATACGAAAATCGGTATTAAAAAGCAATAAATTCACTGATAACACATTTCAATACTTTTCCTAGTCCTAAACATTAACATCGCTCATTTAATACTAATCCGAAGCCGGATGAAAAATAGAAAGAGTAAAATTATTATTAGATTTTATAATTTTTATGACTCACCCGGATTGCGAAAGGTCGTGGGTTCGAATCCCACCTTAGGGCTCGGAGACGTAGTTGTTTTTTCATACGTATTTTATATCTTATAGAAATATTGCATCATGAATGCAAAAAATTAAATAAAAAGCACATAATTATAGCTGGTTCCATCTTAATCGATTGTTTAATATTTGTAAAAATATTACTTTCGATGTTGAACTCATAATAGAAGTTGAAATACGTTTGTAAAATTCGACACGTTTGCCAGCGTCACGGTAGCTCAGTGGTCAGAGCACTTGCCCGGATTGCGGAAGGTCGTGGGTTCGAATCCTACCTGAGGGCTCGGAGGCGTAGTTGTTTTTTACACACGTATTTTATATCTCATAGAAAATATTGCATTGCGAATGCAAAATAATTAAATTAAAAACATATTTTTTGAAGCTAAACGCCCTGCACACCTTTGCTATACTCAAACCCAATAATAAATAAAAGAACCAATCATAATACACTTACATAAAGTTTGAAAACAATCGTTTTAAGAGTACTTCATTAACTGTTCAAAATGTAGACCATTTCTCTCCAAACAGAGTCTTGCACGTTTACGAACATTGTCTTTAATTTTATTAAGCACTACAGTGTCATTTTTCACTTCGTCAAATGCACGGATTATTTTTATTTTTAAGTCCTCGAGGCTTTGGGCCTCCTCCACATAAACCCGCCGTTTAATTTCGCCCCACAAAAAAAAGTCACAAGGCGTGAGGTCTGGTGATCGGGGCGGCCATGGGACGGGGCCTCCACGACCGATCCAGCGATCACCATGTTCGGTGTTTAAATAATCGCGAACTGCGGCCGCATAATGAGGTGGTGCTCCGTCTTGTTGGAAATAAAACACGCGATTTTGAATAAGCGCGAGTGGTACTTCGTCCATAAAGTCGGATATTACAGTGCGTAACATATCAAGATACGTGCTTCCGGTCAACCGCCCTTCAATAAAGAACGGCCCCAGTACTTGGTTACCGATAATACCCGCCCACACATTTGCACTAAAACGCACTTGATGATGGTTCTCCCTTATCACGTGCGGGTTCCGGAACGACCACCAATGCTCGTTGTGTTGGTTATACAGTCCCACGCGAGTGAATAAAGATTCATCAGTCCATAAAATAACAGCACCAGGATGTTCAATCAGCCACTCACAAAAGGCACGGCGAGGCACGGCATCTGCTTCACCTAAAGACTGCACTTTCTGATAGTGATAAGGATGCATGGTTGCGGCGTTAAGTAATTTCCACACCGCGGGTTGACTTACGCCGAACCGTCTTGCTGCGTCATTCGTACTTGCTCTGGGATTTCGATCAAAGAAATCAAAGATTTCGTCTTCGATTTCAATTGCAAGTCTCCTTCTACCACCTCCTCGAGCGTGTGATGGCGTCGTAAATTGTCCGTGGTCAAGTAAGCGTTGATTCGCAGCTAAAATGGTTTGACGATTCGGTGTTGTAGCATTTACGAAACCACTATTTCGAAGACGAGGAAGACTTTCAGCTTCGTACAGTGCACAGGCACCGTTTAAGCTTTCTCCACTTAAAATATAGCACCGTACCATCTCGTAATACTCGCGATTTGAATACATTTTGTTAGGTAGGTATTTATGTGATGTAAGCTCGCGGGAGCACAAGACGTACGTCGCGGGAGGTTCCCGCGTGACTGATTTCATTGCACAGGTGTCGCCACAACTAGGGTTGCCACCCGTACGAAAATACTTTATTTCGAATGATTTGATTTTTTTGGGATTTTGAAAATTTTAGTAGTACAGCTCGACAATAAAGAGTTGACAAAAAATATTCCGCAACTAATGTACACTTTTTGTTGGCAACACTTCCTTATCTGTCAAAACTGTCAAGAGGTTGACTAATTTTTTGCTTAGTTAAGAAGTCAATTGTTATTCTAGTGTGTTTTAAGTGATATTTCTTTATCCTGGGTTTCATCATGAACAAAACCTACCGTATCGGTTCTCGCACAGAACAGAACTCTCTCTCGGAACAGATAGTGAATATGTTACACCGAAAAAATGTTTAAAAGAAATGATAGGTCAAAAAGAAAAATAAACGATTGCAGTAAAGTATAAAAGTACGTGGGAAAACGGACATGGTGATTGGTTAATTTATGATCCACAGAACGAATAAAATGGAAAATGAAAATTGTGTGGAATTACAATTGCTTCAGTATAGGAGTAGGACAAGTAAGAAGACAAATTTTCTTTTTCTGTGTGTGTGTGTGAATTGATATGGTTGCATTAAATATCCAAACTAAACTATGCTATGCTAGACTGTAAAGATGCTGTGTTTGCAATTGTTTAATAGAAATACTAATTTGATACAAACTGCAAAAAGCAATAAAAAATATGCTTTTAAACATAATGATAAAGGAAAATAAATTGTACTTTATTTTCATACTATGTACTTTTTTTTCTTACCTATAATAACCAGTGTACTTTAACTACAAAAATAAAAGGTGGCAACCCTAGCCACAACCTGCGCGCGCAGCCACGATCGCGGCTCGCCGCATGCGCTTCGAGTATTTAAATTGAGTAAGTCATTGTTCTAACTTTTTGCAAGTTATAAAAACATCGACTTCAAAGTTATTACGGTTTTCGGCAAAAAAACAATATTTTATTTCCCTTCATTGTGCTAATAGAAATAGTAGTATTTATAAGGCTATTGAATTATTGATTTTTATTTTTTTCTTTTATGAAATAATCAAAATTTACTATTTATTTTAATTTTATACAACTGTCCGTTTTGCAATAAATGGAAAAAAAATATTGATTATTTTTCCTCTTTTAAACAAACAGGCAACAGTATTTTTTTAATTATTTAGCAAGAAATGGTTTAATGCGAAACAAATTCAAATAATTAACAAATTTAAATTGTTTGAATGACATTAATTAATACAAATAAATGAATCGTGGTCAAAAAGTGCACTACACATGTGGACTTATACTGCAGGCAACCGTATTATTGGACTTTTCATTCTTTTTCGAGGTCCAGCTTCAAAACGGTAAGTTGTATAAAAAAATTGTTCAAACAAAAGTCGTTGACAAAATCCTAAGGAACAACTTTTACATTTACATTTTTGCAATAAAAATGTATTTTCAAGGTGAAAAATAAAAAAACACCGTTTAAAGACTTTGGCGCCACCTACTGTGTGCATTTGTTGGTGTACGGGATTGCAGCAATGACATTTTTTGTAGATTTTGACGTCCTCTACATTTTATAATCAATCGATTTTTCTGTGAAATGCATACATTCCGAGAAAAATGCATTTCAAATTTTTTTGGCTCGTTTTTGGAGTTTGCAAAAAGACGCACCAAGATGGCGCGTGGCCACCTTCAAGGTAGATAACTAACACCATTTTACAGCAAATAAAACAACTTTCACCCATTCGGCAATTTTCTCACTCAAACGATTTTTTCTTCGACAGATTGACTTTCTAACAACTCAATTTTGGAAAAAGAAAGTTACGTCGTTCTTTCTTACTGTACCTCGGCATCAACACCCCGCGACCCCACCCCGCTGTTTCATTCAAAACATTTCGGCCGTGTTTGACCTTTCGGGCGACCTTTCTTTTGACCAGTAACCAGCTGTTGTAATAATTCGCTCGGACAAAATAATATTTTTGCGGAAATTTTACCTACCAATTTTTTTTCATAAATGAAGTGTTTGAATGATATCTAATGCCTAGAAAAAATTTGGATGGTGTTTATAAAATAACCTTGTATATGTTAAATAACAAAGGTCCTAGAATAGAACCTTGGGGAACACCGGAAGTTGCAAGAAAGTCTTTAGAACTAAAGCCATTAACACATACGGATTGTGATCTTTTCTCCAAGTATGATCTGAACCAGGCCAACAAGGAACCGTTTATGCCCATAATTTCTAACTTGTGAATAAGAATTGAATAGTTCACCTTGTCAAAAGCATTATTGAAGTCCGTGTAAATTACATGAACCTCACCACCACAGTCCAATTCTTTAGATAAATCAGATACAAAGCTAACCAGATTTGTCGTTACAGAACGTCCGGTACGAAAACCATGTTGATAATTCGAAATTTGGTGTTTCAAGTGCCCTGAAAGAAACGGCGCGATCAACGACTCAAAAACCCCTGCAAAACAAGACAAAATCGAAATTGGTCTATAGTTTTCCACACCAGCGATATCCCCTTTTTTGAATATTGGAACCACCCTAGCCTTCTTCCATTCATCGGGAAACACACCTGTTTGCAAAGAGTGATTAATTATAATGTACAAAGGTAAAGCAAGTGCTGAACTGCAACGTTTTATAAATATAGGGTGTCTGTTATCAGGACCAGAACTTTTACTGACATTAATCTTACTTAACTTTTTATAAACCTGCCTTTCGGTGATAAAAATACTCCCCAAACCATCAGGACATTCAACATATGTACTATCAACCCCAACACAGTCGTCGTTAGTAAATACTGAGGAAAACTGAGCTGCGAATAAATTAGCCACACCTGGTCCAGTATCAGCCGCTGTGTCACTCATATACATAGTAGCAGGTAAAGAGGATTTATTATGTCGCTATTCCTTAATATAAGACCAGAATGCCTTGGGATTATTTTTTATATTTATTTCAAGATTTCAATATGCCTCATATACTTATGTAGTCTATCTTCTTTCATCCATCCTCTAGACTATTCTTCTACTTCTAGTATATAAAAGAAATTGCTCAAAGCATAAAGGTTAATCCGTTTAAATTTCGTTTTAATTATATTTGTGATAAGCGTGACAGTGAAAGAACTAAACAGGCGAAAGATTTGTGAAAAAAGTACAATAGAGGGAAATTAAAAATATCTTGTTTGCAAGTAATAATAAAAAACCAAACAAGTGCGAGTCGGACTCGCGGACGAAGGGTTCCGTACAAACTAGTTAAGAAAGTTAAAAAAAACTACTTTCTAGATCTCGTTCAAACCAATTGTCGGTGGAAGTTTGCATGGTAAAGTACGTCATATATTTTTTTTAATTTTATCATTCTCTTATTTTAGAAGTTACAGGGAGACACACATTTTACCACTTTGGAAATGTCTCTCGCGCAATTTATTCAGTTTAGAAAAAAAATATATTAGAAACCTCAATATCATTTTTGAAGCCCTATCCATAGATACCCCACACGTTTGGGTTTGATGAAAAAAAAATTTTGAGTTTCAGTTCTAAGGATGGAGAACCCCCAAAGTTTTTTTTTTTTCTATTTTTGTATGAAAATCTTAATGCGGTTCACAGACTACATCTACTTACCAAGTTTCTTATAGTTCTTATAGTTTCGGAAAGAAGTGGCTGTGACATACGGACGGACAGACAGACATGACAAATCTATAAGGGTTCCGTTTTTTGCCATTTGGCTACGGAACCCAAAAAGGTTTTAAAGACATCATTTGTAAGGAATGTACAATCTTAAAAAATATTTCTGGTGTGGAATATTGTTATTGCCAGGTTCATGTTACAAAATACAATTCTACATTTAAAAAAGTAGTCTAGTACTTTGAATTGAATTTATTTTGGATGTAGTTTAATATAATTTTATTTTCATGATCGGTTCAATAGTTTCGGAGAGTTGCCGTAACAAAGTGGCAAAAACTTAAAAAAATCAGGAGTCAGCGCAGAGCTGAGAGACTCATTAGCGACGGCAAAATTGGTGAAGATTAATCCTTCACAAAATAATATGACGGTCTCTTACAGATTATACTTCGAGGAGTGTGCTCAGGAGCTCCATGAGCTTATATCGCCTTCATCTTCCTTCTTTCGGGCATCCAGACGCACTGCGGGCTACCACCCTTTCTTGGTTGCTATTCCTACCTCTCGCACCAAGCGCTTCTCAACATCCTTCATAATGCGTACAGCAAAGGAATGGAACTCCCTCCCTACGTCTGTATTTCCGAATACTTACAACATGGGTGAATAGGCACCTTCTGGGCTAGCTCGTTCCATCGTAGATCCTATCTTGGCCTAACATAATTGGGGTCCATTACTTGCACTTATATGCATTTAGTAAAAAACTATTATTGCGACATTACAAATAGACGCTTCAAATTTATTTGTTTGTTTTATTATTGGGAAAAAAGGGCGTTCCCGATAAGATTGCAGCTTTTATCTGACGACAAACACATCTCTTAACATCTCGCTGAATCATACGGCCATTTCCCGCTCATTTGGCGCGCAACGACATCTGTCAAATTTGTTGACACCTGTCAGATATGTCAGTTTAAGTATGAATTATTTGCTTTTTAACTCTGATATCAGTGAGATGAGTGGGTGTTGTAATCTTTTTACCTACTTTACGATGTTTTTATTGTACAATGAATGAGATATTTGACTACACGGAAAATTTAGATCAAAGTGTTGTTTGCTTAACAGTAAACAGTTTTAAACCGATTTGGCCATGACATTATTTTAAACTATTATATGTTTGTAAAAGAAATTATTAATACAATAATTAAAATTTCAGGATCGACTACGTGCCTGATAATGCATGGATTGACTGAACCTGAAGTGACTGCAAATGTCAGTCTTATGTTTTTGCAAGGTTTGTTTCCAAGCAGGTAACGTCATGAAATCAAATAACCTTTATAAAGGAGTTTTAGCGTTTTGGTTTGGTTGTTTATTTATTTTAACTTTGATGGTGATTTTCATAGAAAATAGAGAAATTAACAAAGCATTAATCAAATTGACGAATAATATGATTTTCGTAAAACCAGTCAACTGTCCTATTTTGACTGGCTAATTTACATGATTTACAATGGTGTTTACATCCATAGACAATCCCTGAATCCCAGCAGATGAGATGATAACAAAAATGAAGTCAAAATGAAAATCGAGAGAAAGATAAATAAAAAAGTATATGTCGTAGCCTCAGAAATGGAAAGACTCGAAAATTCGCCGGAAGTTTTCTTAACTTGTAGCTTTCAAACTATGATCGCGAACGCATCTTTTCCGTATGCTAGGACATCGAAATCATGGAAACATAAAATCTTATTTTCTATCCAATAAAACATATTACCAAGCATTACTCAACATCTTTTATAATGCGCACAGCAAAGGAGTGGAAATCCCTCCCTGCGTCTGTATTTCCGAGTACTTATAACCCGTCTGTCTTCAAAGCCAAGGTTAATAGGCACGTTTTGAATTAGCTCATTCCATCGTAGGTGCTGTCCTGACCCCCGGGATGGATTGGGATCAAAAGTGAACCCATTCAAGATAAAAAGAAATCTAAGGATCTGGAGACAGTATATTTTTTAACGATTTTCAGAAAAGTCATATTGATTGGTATAAATGATCACTGTCATGTCTCCAACTGAGTCAAATAAAAAGATGATATGATGGTATGATGAATATGATTAACCTATAAATAATTAACACGTAAAACAGAACAAAATTTAAAACAAATAATATAGGTCACTTTATTTTAACTATATTTTTAAGTACCTACATTAATAAAAATAAATTACAACTATAAATTATAACAAAACGTGATGATTTTTTTATTTCTAAATTGCTGCGCCCAATAGGGTACAAAATTTGATCTTTTGTCATATTCATAATAGTTACCAGCTTTGTAACGTTTTGTGGTGCACATTAATTGAAATCGAAAAACAATTTTGAAAAATCCCGCCAAATTTATACTTTTTTTGGTAAAATTATGCTTCCGGGGTACACAAAGGGTACATATGCCTTACAGCTTCGACTTTAACTATCTTCCTACACATCCTTTTCTAAATTTACATGATTGATAACTGATGAATAAAAAATGGAACCCTTCTTCCCCTAGGTTTCACAAAAGATTCCTTCCTCTGTTTGAATTCACTTACAACTTAACAAATAGCAATCCACCAATACCCAATAGCATTTCATTTTTAACATTTCAGTCTTGAACAATGAATAGCTATCATACAGCCTTATTTATCATTAAACGAATGTTAGTATTGGCGCACAATTTTCCCACATTGCTTATCTGTGGTAATGTGTTTGTTTGTATGTGTGCAGCGATAAACCGCGGTCGCACGGCCCTAGGGCAAACATTTAACAGGTTGTCGTGATAATGTACCGGGGACGCTACATTTTAAACGACTTAATTTGAAAATATTTTGCGATATTTAGCACTGAATTGTGTTTATTTATTTTAATCGGTGTGAATGTAAGAAACGTTATTATTTTTTTAGAATATATAATTTAAAGTAGAGAATAAAATGTGAATTATATTTTTAGATTTCATTTTTATTATATAAGTTTAAATTTAAAATTGTTGTACATTAACCTTTTGTTGTAATGCTGTGCATATCTATTATAGTTATATGCACTAGGCATGTAATGTGGAATAATATATATATATATATATATATATATATATATATATATATATATATGTTATATATACTGTGTATATAACTTTGATGTGCCAAAAAATAAAAAAAACGTTATTAACTTTGTCCAATGTAGGATGATACTTTTGACAGGTGTCACGTCCTTATTGCTACGTACTAAGGTTGCGTTTGTTTCCTTATGTTTGGCTTGACATTGCAATAGCAACTTTATACCCTCTATATAGGTGTCAACTATTAAAAGTATCATCCTACATTGGACAAAGTATAACTTACTTCCTGAGAAGTTTAGAATGAAATACGATAAATTAATTCTTTTGATATCAGGCAATAGAATAGCGGAAAAAATGCGCTTCCAACTTCGAAATCAAACAGTCTTGGTTTAAAATCGGGTCCTCGTATTAATCACAAATGTTTGTGTAAATAATACGAGCATTTGTACATGGGTCATGGGTATGTATTTTTACGAATATTTCTTATTTATGTTTAACGTATTTTTAGCATAGCTTACTTTTTCTAAATTTAATCGCTATAAGTAATATAGTATTTAAAACTTAATTCTAAAAACTACAGGTAATAAAAACGGAAATGTTTCAAAAACACTTCCTTTAAAACCAAACTTAGAAATCACTTTCTAGCACAGTTATCATAGTCTGAACATAACCAACTTACTTACAACCTTTACTATAGTTATCTACTTTATCTATTTACTAAATGTGTAATTTTATTTATTTATTGTATTTATGTAGTATATAGTTAGTTCCTATTTATGTAGTATATTGACATAATATAATAGCTTATCTTATAAGATCTTATTATCTTATGAGATCGCATTGAAAATGCATAAAATGTATAAAAAATTATAAAAATAATATAATGGTTTTTTTAAATTTATATTGAGATTATAATTTTTTTATTTTTTTATTTTAACTTATGAATGTTATATGATCTGCATTCTTAAGTTAAGCTTGCCTATTTAATCACCCACATACCCTTGGTTTGCTGGAAGAGATCTCTTTTAGAGATAAGCCCACCATTGCTCACTAATATACGTTAATGTACTGTTTAATAACTTTATAAGTGCAATAAAGAGTATATAAAGAGCAAAATTGAACTGACCACAGATAAAAAAAATTGATGCAAAGAGGTCGCGGCTCGTAGCTATATGGTCTTTATGGAATAAGTGGCGTTGACAATTACCTACTTTTATTGTCTCGCATAAGTATTTATAGATACCGATAGTTAGCTTACATTTCGAGTCTGAAAACCGGGACATTTTGTTGACATAATGTATTTATTCCTAAAATAGTTTGGCCTAACGAGTTTGGCATATTATTTTTTGCATAATATTACTTTGTCATAATTGGTTTTTAACAGCATATGTATTGTGGCATAATTATAATTAGGTCTAATATATTTATGCATAATTATAATATGTACAATGTTTTTAGGCAAAGTGTATAGTCACATAATAGTATTTTATATTAAAGGTTAGGTTAGCTACGTAAAAAGTTATTGATGTGTGTCTATTATCTTAGGAGTTACTTATTCTGCTAAGATGATTATGATTATTTTCATTATGGTTTCATACCATTATGCCTTTATAAAGTAATGGGTGTACATTTTATGCTTAAATATTATTATGCTGATTGTATTTATTATTAAAACAATTATGCTAAATTTGTTATGGATAATAATATTATGCGTAAATATCATTAGTATGAATTACCTAATTTTTTATGCAAATGGATGGTGAACCTTGAAAACCACTATAAGCAGATTTATAACGCTATCTTACTATTTATACTAATATTATAAATGTGAATGTAAGTTTGTTTGTTATGCTTTCACGCAAAAACTACTAAACCGATCATCATGAAACTTCGTACATATATTCTTGGAGGTATTAGAAGTAACATAGGATACTTTTCATTGAAAAAAATTTATTTAAAAATAAAAATTGTTTGTCAAGAAATCTCGAAGTGCGGGCGAAGCCGCGGGTAAAAGCTAGTATTTCTATAAATTCACTAGTTAAAAACGTGCTCGATTAAAATATTGAAAGGTAGGTAGTAGTAATATGTATATGACGACCATTATCTTAACCATGATGTGAACACGAGTCCTGTATGCGAGCCACTCGACTACTATGGTCGTTAAGGATCCCTAAAAATAAAAATAAATTTGACCTTAATCCTTTTAAATTGTTTTTTTTTAATGAGTAAAAGCCCGGAAGTGAAAGAAGTACATTTTGATACGACTGTTTGATGCAACGGTAGCGATCCTGTCTTTCGCACTGACCGTCCTGGATTCGAGACGCGGAAGATGCAGATGTTTGTGTGATGAATACAAGAGTTTTACCTGATTCTTGGGTATTTCAGTCATTTTTCTACAATGAACAGAATTCAGTTGCGGTACAGTGAAGTATCACGTTTTTCAAGCAATAATGCCGAGCTTGATTTGTCAAATTCATTACGCAAGTTTAGACTCACTATTAAGAGAATTGTAGCTTCTGAAATAGTTTAATTACTTATCACAAAATTTTATATTTTTGAGGTCTTTTCTCTACAAATATGTATTAATGTTTGCATGTCGTGACAGCCTTTAATTAAGGCAACACTATGTTATGTTTTGTTATAATGTACCTAAATCACAAGTGTAAGGTGTGTGCTTTGTTGGCTGCCCATAAAAAAAAATATATATATATTTATATTTATTTTTATCGATATTAAAAATGTATTATACATATGTATTTCTATCCGTTACCCTAGTTTCCATAACACAAGCCTTACAGTGCTTACTTTGGGCTAGGCTAATTGGTGTGACCGTAAGTAATATTATTATTCACACAATTCCCGTAAAGGTATTAAATCAACTACTATGACATAATTCATAAGTTCAGACCAACCGGTAGAAATGGCATCCGGCTCGGTTTGGCAGAAGACACGGGTTCAAATCCTGCCTGAAGTGAAATCATCCAATAAGTAAGTTTTTGTATTACTTATTCTAGTTATTTGATTATTTAATACTTAAAACAAATCGTAATACCTAAAGCTTATATAATGTAAGTAACGGGTATATAAACTACTTTTTTTGGCAAAATTAATGGTCACAAATATTATCAATTTATTTAGGAAATAAAAAAACAATATTTCTTGACGATTCGGTTGTAGATAGAAAAAAAATTTAATAAAGAAAATTTAGTATCTTAGTAATCATAAATATAAATTACATTTTAAGACTAAATAATTTGATAGTTACATAGTGAGCATGCTTATGAGGGGCCAAACCACTACATTCGTTTCGATAAACCTCAAATTCTCGCTAGAGAACTGATTTGTTCCTAGGATGCTACGCGAGGCTATTGAAATCAAGAAACATCCAAGAATTTCAATAGAGACGAAGGTTCGAGCATTCAACCTGTAGGTATGAGATCCAATTAATAAATAAGTACCTCCAAAACACAAATTGCAAGACCTGATAATGTAGTTAGCTCTTTTTGCAAATAATAACAGTAAGATGGAGGTCGATCCCCCTGCCCGAGTTTCTTTCGCCAGTTCTTTTCGGAAGGGCCTCCTAATTTTCTATCTACAGTAGTTTGATTTATATAAAAATTTTAACAATTAGGAACGTGCCCGATTGAAATATTGTGAAGGTAGTAGAAAATACTTGACAACCATTATCTTAGTTATCCTGTGATCACGACTCCTATAAAGGAGTTGAAACATTAGGATTAAATATAAAATAAAATATGCGCAAAATCCGTAAAAAAGATTTTTATTCAAATGTTTAATGTGCGCGGAAGTGTAAGAACTAAATACATATTTATTTACAAAAAGATTTCAATGTTAAAACGTAAACGTTTAAAGAGGCCAACTCCATAGACAAAACGAGAAAAAAAAGTAAAAAAAGGCAAACAGCAATTAGCTATAATGACACAAAACTTGAAGCACAAACTTTAATGTTATTCATTAGTCAGCCGTCCCCTAAAATTGTTCGCCGAAATTAATCTGCCCCTCTGCAGGACAATTTGGGAGACATTATAATCGTATTTATTCGACGAGAGTCCAATTTGCGCGCGAAACTTAGGTCATAAATAACCGGCGCCATTTTTGTTTTTCGTCGTTGGGTGAGCGAGGTTCGGCCAAAAAGTGTGTGCGACGAATGAGGTTCTAATTGAAATTAAAAAAAAAAAGTCTTATTACAAAGAGTGGATATTATAAGTATGTTTATAAATAGGGGTGTGAATGGTTTGTTAACCATACATAAACGGATTGTTATTGATAGTTACTAATTACTAGATATTCCCGAAACTGTCTCGAAAAGAGATTAAAGGAGATAAAATATATTATTTCAAGAGTAATTTATTGCTACCGATTTATATTACAATTAAATGCATATCCAATAACACACAGCGCTTACGATGTCGTTTACAAATTACGGTAACATATGGAAATGTACGGGTGTAGATACATTCGGCTCAAGAGCACGCACTTTTTTTTAATGGCCTCCAAGACCTATAAAGAATTAGATAATTGACATGATATGATATTAAACCAATAAAATATTTAATAACCTTTCAGTATTCAAGAAAATTTACCATCAAGGTTAATTCGTTTTAGCCCCATATAGGCTAAACCTAAAACTTACCCTTTTTCATGAGATAGAAAATCCATCCATATTTAAGAGGAGGCTTCCGTTGAGCAAGAGACGTTCTGAGATGATGATGATAATGAATCACCGGAAACAGGAATTCCATTTCAAAAATTCTATCGTCATTTGAAAAGTAAATTATTTCAAAACGATATTCATTTTCATATAGGATATAAAATGTGTCTAAGTTATGTTTAACTAAAGCAAAGACGGGGTGGATCGTTATCCTAATATTATAATAATAATACTTTGTGTGTTTGTTACCATAGTTACCATAAGCCTAAGAATAACAGTTTTTATAATCATTAACGTTACCTTAGCAACGCGTAGCCGGGTCAGCTGGTAACCTATTTAATTTCTAAACCATTTTTCTGCTTAACGTTTGGTTTACAATTTATGTACCAGGCCACTCAGAAAGTTTTGTGATAAGAAGTTTTTATTTACGAGACATTGGCTGATTATAAGTAGTAAAACATCGTTCGAATTTCGAATTTCCCTCCACATTTTTTGAGAGCAAAATTGAATTATAAATTGTGGAGAGTTCTTTAGAAAAAAAAAATAAAGATTAATTTTTATCCATGTAAGCTTATAAACATTCTGTGTCACACGAAAGTATCACAAAATGTAACAAATACTGTCGATGCAGTCGCTAAACATAAAGCTTCGCTAGCGCCATATATTGGAGCGGAGCGTAATACTAAAAAAAATCAATAATGTTAAGTAAATTTTAAAATTCCATATGGATGAAAACTTTTAAAAAAGCGCGCGCTTTTGGTTCAATGTGAAATCCCATAGAGTCAATGTTTTTTGGTCATAATTTTTTCCTTTTTGTGAATTTCAAAATTCGTTGATTCGATTCCACACAAAAATTATTGAAATCGGTTAAGAACTCTGGAAGTTATGTTGTAACAGACATTGCGTCATTGAAGATGATCCATAAAATTTTACTTAATTAGATAGTCCTACTCTTAGTGCCAAATTAATTTATAACCTCCAATTTTCGTGTCGAGAGGATTTCATATTAGTTTTCAGGGGGACGGCGAGGTCCCAGGTTCGATCCCCGGGATGGGTGAATGTAGAAAACGAACATGCCTTTATTGGCTTTCGTTTGAGCGTTGTGGTACCGTTGATGATCAACGGTAATGATCCTAACCCCGAGGCATAGAATTTCCTTGTAAGTGCTTAACGAAGCATGCTGAAGATATTTTCGACCACCCATCCCATAACCGACCTTTTTGAACATTGCTTAGCATCTGCAATTGTTGATTGAATGCACTAATAATCGCGCTTCGAGCCCTTCCTTGTATTACTCATAATATGCGGTCTACTGAACAGAGTACCTGTCTGGCTGGAACACGAAGCAACCTCAATTTACTCGCACCAAAGATATCCGAACTTATTCATCTAAGACATAAATATGTCAATCGTACATCTCGCTCTTTGCTTAGTAAAAAATCTATTCGTCCCTTTCTCACAAAAGATGGGATTGGTCAAAAAAGTTTCTTTCCCGCCCCCTGAAACAATGGCTGTAGACAAAAAGTGGCGTAATGCCGTCTCGTTCTAACAACGATTTATTGGCAGGGTTGTCAGTTTTACTTTATGCCTACAAATATAAAAACTCCAATATAATGTTTAAAACTAAATAAACACTATTCGTGAATTAAAGCCTGTATAGCCTTTCCAGGCTAAGGAACCTACTTCGATATTCGTATTTAGTCAGTATGAGTCTGACATAACCTCTCGGCCGGCCGATGTATCCATGTAGGATTCACCACATCGCACCCTCGCGTCCGGAGGGAAAAAAAATTCGTGAAATTTAAGGAAAAATTACCTAATATTTTTCTGAATAATTAACAAATTTATTTATGTAATTTAAACAAAAAAATGCATAAGATATAAAATACGCATGTAAAAAACAACTACGCCTCCGAGCCTTCAGGTGGGATTCGAACCTACGACCTTTTACTGCCTGAGGGCTCGGAGGCCTTTTTTTATCTTCTCTCCTCTCGTAATATGCAATAAAATGTTTTAATGGAATTATTTTCCGAATTATTGTCTTCTACATCTACCACCAACTCGCTTGCCAAGCATGGATGATATATCAAGACTCTGAAAATTTTATTTGATTTTTTTTATTTATTTATAAATAAGATTTTTTGGAGTAAATTGGTAGGCGCTTGAACAATATCTCGCCTGATAAGCGGCGATGCGATCTAGGATGTGACGCGCTTGCCTAAAAGATACCTGTTCACTAGTGACTTGAAAACCGCCAAATTTTATTTGTCAGGCAAAGAGTTCCACTCCTTAGTGGTACGTATCACAAAATTGAAACTAAAACGCTTAGTGCGACTCTCTGGTATTTCGCATAAAAACAAAATATATAAAAGTGTAATTTAGTAACGGAGCCAATTACAGAAACTCATTATGTTAACAAGCAATATTAACAAAATAATGGGTACTTCAACAATCAAAACTAACAAAATATACCAAACAAAGTGTGAATGTGCATTTATGGTTGGGTGTATGTATGTACCCCATATGTGTGTGTATGTAGTGTATGTCTCAACTCCCCCATGCGGTCTCGAAGAAAAGCTCCGATGCCGCCTGAGGGCGACAAGAGAGGGCTCTACATCATTTAATAGTTCTATCCTATAATAATAATAATAATAAAGCCCGTTTTTTTCCAATCTTCAATTGTTATTACATGTTATTATTAAATATATTTTGCAAATATAACCTGTAGTTATTTGTTTTAGATGTAAGTGTATATATGTATAAATTTGTTTTCTTTTTTTTACTCGCTATCATTGCTTTCCTCAGTACCATTGATCGGAACCCCCTCTCGGGTAAAGGCCTCCTCCAGCTTCTTCCAAACCTCTCTATCCATAGCTTTCTCTCTCCATTCGCTTCCTGCAATCCCTTCTTAATCTTCTATCCACCTCTTTCGAGGGCGCCCTCTTTTCCTTTTTCCTTTCGGTCCCTTCCATATAGTTGACTCCAGTGTCCATCTTTTATCTATGTATCTTGCTATATGTTCTATCCTAACTTAACCAAATTACTTTTGAAGTGTTTTCTCACAAGAAAAATAAAAAACTTGGGCTGAGGACGAAACTCGTCCTTTTATCGTTCTTATTGGAGCGGAGCGAAGCGAAGCTCCCATGGATCAGCTTTAATGGCGCAATGTCTGTTACGCCATAACTTCCAGAGTTCTTAACCGATTTTAATATTTTTTATGGTGAATCAAATCAACAGGTTTAGGACCAGATGGTTTTTATATGGTATGAACCGAATTTTGAAATTCGCAAAAAAAATTTTTTTCTTTTTTAGGTATTACGTTCCGCTCCAATATATGGTGCTAGCGTAGCTTAATGCTTAGCGACTGCATCACCTAGTATCATATTGGCGTCAGATTCAGTAGAAGAACTTAGGTGGTTCCCTAGCTTTTTCACATCATGGCTTAGTTCTGTATTTAATTGGTAACTTTGGATTGAATCTAAGGCAATCTAATAAAAACACGAAATTGTGGCTGAGTGTTTGTTTGTGGTTTTCTTGCAGGCGTATTTATATCTTATAAGAAACTATTATAAAGTTAGTTTTGTTGTAAAATTTTTATAGAAAAAAATCATATATCATATTAAATAACATCGAAAATTCAAAAATATATAATAACATAAAACTCTGTAATAAGCTGGAGTTCTTTTATTGTAATAAAGCGGTTAAATTACAAAACAAATAAATAAAAGTACTGCAGTAGTAAGTGACAGCCCTGTGTATGTACCCCTCTCTCTCGCACGGGGCACGTTCGGAATCGGTGTACTAACATTGTTTTAAGTGAGAGTATTGTTCGTCACCGAATTATTTGTCGCACAGTCACCGGATAAGATGTAAACCGTAGAACTATGTCACACTAAATCGGTCTAAAGCAATGATAGAACAGACAAGAAATAAAAGAGATATGTAATGTGACACAGTTCTACGGTGTATAATATTCACACCAATTAGCCTAGCCCAAAGTAAGCACTGTAAGGTTTGTGTTATGGATACTAGGGTAACGGATAGACATACATATATGATACATAGATATATAATATTTATAGAAATATATATAACCATTTGTCAGTTCGCTACCGCACGCCCCAACCCTCTCAAAAGTCTCAATGCTGCGCGAATTGTGAAAAAATCGGACTCTTAGATAAAAATGCCATTTTCTAGGTAAATAATGAAGCTAGGACCTAATAAAAATACTACCGTAAAGCTGATTAAATAAAGAATCCACCACAGAATATTTGGATATCTGTAACTCAAAAATTAATCGTAATTAAAAAAAATAGCAGCCCACGCGGAAATTTGAATATGGTAGCGATTGCTACCAGGGATCTATTACAGGGATATTTATCTACTACGACAAGTAGATAAATACCCATAACTCCGGTATCTTTTCGTATTCTTCAAATATCTGCCCTTTGCCGTTGCACCGAACGCTCGTGTCTGTACATCTAGACTTTTGTTTTTAATATGTGTCTAGATTTCTAAAGTGGCTTGCTGATAGAATAAAATGATTTCATTACAGTATGTTTTTTTGTTGATCGATCTTATCTTGTTTCGTTATCTTTACCATTTTGATCCCACTGCACTGGAATTATTAATTTCTATTGTTAGCTCCGAATTTATTATGATTATTGACAACCATTTGATTCCTGCACCGAAGGTCCTGGGTTCGAGTCCCGAAAAGGGCAGATGTTTGTGTGTTGAATACGTGCATTTGTACCTGTGTCATAGGTATTTAGTATCGCATATGTACATGTTATTTATATTGCATAGGGATCCAAACCACATCCCGAGGCAAGCCCTTGACTGGAATCCCCAAGGAAAGCGCAAACGAGGTTGCCCAAAACAGACCTGGCGGCGGACTATCATTGATGAAGCGAAGGCCATCGGAAGGACCTGGAGCGATATCAAGCGCGAAGCTCAAGAACAGAACGGAATGGCGACGCACTGTGGACACCCTCTGCCCCATACAAACATCTGCCCCTTCCGGGATTCGAACCCAGGACCGTCAGTGTGAGAAGTAGGATCGTTACCGTTACACCAAACGGTCGTCATATCACACAAAATTATTATTATTTATTTATCTTACATCCTTTTATGAGACTGCTATGTAAATAAATCTCCCAAGGTGTTTCCATACAACATTCCTTATCTATATCAAATACATAATAATATTATTAATCATAATTAGAATACTATATTATTAGCTCAACAGAATAAAATACAGTAGGTAGGTACAATCAGTACCTTGGTACCAGTAATCAGTATAAATTGGTTTAGACCCGTGGGTAATGAATGTCAATACCAGCGTCAAAGCTGAGATAAAGAAAATAATAATAATAATATCACATGTATCAAAATTTATATGAATTACTGTATATAGAGTAGCAAGCACATGTTTTTCCAAACAAACGTTTAGATATCTTTCATTTCAGACAAAATGTTCAAAATCACTTCATATAAGATTCGAACAAAATGTATTATTTATACGTCAACACCTATAAATAATAAATAAATATTTCTTACATTCACGCCAATTAGCCTAGCCCAAAGTAAGCACTGTAATGTAACGGATATAGGTATATGATACGTAGAAATGTAATATTAATAGAAATATATATAAACACCCATGACTCGGGTACCAATACTCGTATTCATCATACAAACATCTGCCCCTTCCGGTATTCGAACCCAGGACTGTCGGTGCGAAAGGCAAGATCGCTACCGTTGCACCAAACGGTCATCAAACCAATGATAGAATTTCTTGTATTACTATTGCTTATAAAACGAAACGAAATTATCTTTTCCTGACATCCATAATTTAAAACAACGAAAACAAAACAATATTAAGCAATTTATCAAAACGCCCGTGTACTCCACGAACATAAAATAACCTCAAAATTACTTCGACTAATTCCACCATTTTGGGTGTTGTAAAAAAAGAAAAAAACAAAAGCGCGCAAAACGAATATACTAAATAGCAAACGGACTTCGCTCGCAAACAACTGAAATCCAGTATCGTGGTTTTGTACTAGATGGTGAGAGAAAAGACAATTCATGCGTATAAATGGCTTTGAGTTAGAAAGGGACAACGAAAACGCAAGTGAGACGACGAGAAATGGGGTGGGGCGTGGTATAGTAAACCAAGAAAGGAAGACCTTTACACCAAAGAGTTTTGTTAATTTTCAAAGGTCAATTTAATATGGCCGCTTAGTACCGCCCAACCGTTGTATCCACATACGGTATAATATGGGATGATAATGGGTGCTCGACGCGTTAATAAAATAATTCAGTTGTTAGTAACTACTTCGCGGGCGTAGTATCCGAACGGGGCCCGCGTTCCAAATTTGAAAATTTGAATTAGATCGGCTCGCGAGTGCTTTTACTTCAGTGAATGTGTTTTTGAATAGTGTTCTTTTTATTTTTTCTTTTCTCATATAGTGAGGTGAGTTTCTTTTTTATTTAGTTTGATAAAAGTAGACAAAGAATTTGAATAATATTTATGACATATAAACTCTTTTTAAAATACCAATAAATTATAGATTTTAACAAGCAAATCGGAAACTACTCAACCGATTTTGATGATAATTTTTCATTCAGCTATTATTAAATAAAACCTAGTTGTTATGTCAAACAACATTCTTATAAAAATAAGAATAATACACATAACAAATATTATTAATGCATTATTAATTCTAATTTTTCGCGTAAATTTATTTACACACAACACATATTAGGTATATTATAGGTACATACCTACTTCAAAGTGCACTTAACTTTAATTACTTAACCACCTTAAAATATTACATTACATTCGACTAGGTAGTCTAAATTAGTTAACACTGATTTAACTAAATTGTACTTACTTACTTTGAACACATAGATTGGATCGTGAAGCTCAGTAGCGCAGGGTTAACAAGCTATTACTTATCTATATAAGTACGTTTATAAGAAATCCCTGTCACAGTGTTTGACCGCGATCACCTCCGAAACTACTCAACCGATTTTGATGATTTTTTTCCTTTTGTTGCATTTGTTCCTACTTAGGACATAAGATAGGTTTGATTTTAATTTATAACACAGCAACGCGTAGCCAGGTCAATAAGTAATTAATGAATCCTTACTTATAAATACGAAAGTGAGTCTGTCTGTTTGTTACACTCTCACGCCTTAACTACTCAATCGATCATCATGAAACTTTGCAAACACTTTGTCAGCGTTACAGAAAAGGACATAGGGTACCTTTTATCCAGAAAAAAGATTCCCGAGGGATAGAAATATAACTTTTAATCGTTAATCTATATGAAAGGGTGAAAGGTTGCAGAAGTAAATAAATATAAAAATAGACAACATCACATACATTAGGATGATATGATACCATATTAAGTAGTTAAAGCACTTGTGTTATGGATTTCGGAATCAATGACGGTACTACAACTCTCAAACACGAGCCAACTTAGAAAAGTTTATTTTCTGCATATAGGACACATATAGGACCAGATTGTGACTGAATTTTTAAATTTCTGAATGAAATTCGTAAAAATAAAAAAGTTATAACCAAAAAACATTAGCTCTACTGAAAAAAACAGCGCGCGCTTTTTTTAGTTTTCATTCATATGTAATTTTAAATTTACTTAACATTATTGATTTTTTAATTTTTTTTAAGCCTATTAATTATGATAATCATGTGCCACTACTAGTGACAACCCTTACGTCACTATTACGTATTCGTAGCTACTGTAACCGTTTTCAACCAGGCGGGACGTAGGTATGATCCTTCGCTACTCGTGTTTTAAAAAAGCTTATAAGTCTATTTTAGTTAGTTTATTTTACTAGTGTTAAGTCTAGCCTTAAATGTTTTTTGGCAGATAAGTGAAGCGACAATGCAACTTTCTTGTTTTTTTTTTATTAAAATTTGTGCTTTTCTGAATATTTATGAGTAATAATTATGTACCATGAAACAACAAAGCGGAAGGTGTCTTTTTGCGTCTCCAAAAAAAACTATAGGGCCTTTACTAAAACCTAGATAAACGAGTATTTTTAATTTTTATTTCAACATCCATTGTTCATTCATCATTCATAAATCAGCTACATAAGAAAAGAAATAACTAAAGTCGAGTCCTTCCTTTTATCCTTTTACGAGTACTTTTCTTCTCCTTCATTCAATTCGGGCGGTATCCGCAACTGGACGATTAAAGCGCCTATTTTGCTGCTGGAGGATGTTTACTCGTTAATTCCAGCCATCCCAGCTCTGCCAGGAACGCTCCAAGCTCCAACCTTGGTGATAACCTCCCGGAGAATAAATTGCTTCGCCTGGTAGTGGACCACTTCTTTATGGCCCAACGACAATATAAGGGTGTTTACAATGGTTTTTAGTAGATAGGCCTCCAACCCTTCATCGGACACTAACCCGAGTGGAGGAATGAAGGAGAAAAGCATTTTCCTTTATGTAAATTCAAAAAAAATGTGAGCCGTCACGGTATTTATTTATTTATTTATTTATTTATTAAACAGATCACCAACAAGGTTGCACTAATACAATCACAAAACAAATACAAACATAATAACTACTAGATCCAGTGAAACCTTAATTAGAGGCGACAACGGCATGCGATAATTATACAAAACAAAAACAATTGCATTACAATTACACGGATTCACATGGTTACAGGTTGTAGACTGGTAAGAATTCTATAATTATATAAACCAATTTATTAAAGTATTAAAGTATATTCTTTAATATTAACTTCATTAAATTATGTAGGTTTGCTGAGACATATAGATTTTAATGTATTCAAAGAATCGGAATATATATCGAGACTAGTGGATTTTGACAGTGAGTTGTATTGGGAGAACATTCTATTTAAAGGCGAAAATAAGCTTAAGTTTGTTTTAGAATTTCTGGTTACAAATAAGTTATATCTAGATTTTCTTGGCAATTTAGTGGGGACGTTTATATTAACTCTTGAGAGTAGATCGGGACAATCTAAAATGCCATTGACGAGTTTGTACAAAAAGGCCGCATCCAACATAGCACGTCGGTTTTTGAGAGTGTCCATTTTAAAGTAGCGAAGTCTGTCCTCGTAGTTAGGGAGTTTTTTTGCAAGATTGAGACCGAATGAGAGGTGCCATAGAAAACGTCTTTGCACACTCTCAAGCTTCTTGGCATAAACATCGTAATGAGGATTCCAAACTACGCTACAATATTCCAGGCCACTACGTACTAGTGCATTATACAAAGTGATTTTGGTCTGTGGTCTTTTAAATTCTTTGCAGTTGCGCAACACAAATCCTAGAGTCTTATAAGCCCTGCCTACAATATTAGCGATGTGTACATTGAAACGGAGCTTGATATCCATAGTAATTCCTAAGTCCCGGATGCAGCTTAGTTTTGTAAGCGTGTCGTTTCTTATAGTGTAATGTCTAGCGAAAAACGTTTTGTTACGACTGAAATGGACTACAAAGCATTTTTTTGTGTTAAGAGACACACCATTCTCATCGCACCACTTAACTAAGTTATTGAGATCCTCCTGAAGAAGCAAGACATCATTGGGCGTATCAATTTGTCTCAATATTTTAAGGTCATCGGCGAACAAGTAACACTTAGAGTTACAAAAACGCAAGTTGATGTCATTGATGAAAATATTGAAAAAAATAGGGCCAAGGATTGACCCTTGGGGGACTCCTGAAGGTACATTGAAAGGGTTCGATTTGTAACCATTTATCACAACCATCGATTTTCGGTTACTTAGGTATGATTTACACCACTTCAGCAAGTTGCCAGTGATACCGATAGAGGATAGTTTTCTGAGTAACACATCGTGGATGACACAATCAAATGCCCTGCTGATATCGGTGTAAATAACATCAACGGGTTTCCTTTCATCCAATGAACATGACAAGTCATCCAGAAAACTTACCATATTAGTGGAAGTTGATCTTGCTTTGACAAAGCCGTGCTGTTGAAGTGATACCATTTGCCGAAAATGATTTGAAATAATAGGACATACCATTGATTCAAAAACCTTGGCAAAGGTTGGAAGAATGGAAATCGGTCTGTAGTTGTCTATTTTACTAGTATGACCTGCTTTGTACAAAGGTAACACCAAAGACATTTTCCAAGATGATGGGAACGTGCCGGTACTAAGGGATTTATTAAATATGAGACATAGTGGATACGCCAAAACATCAGCACATTTGGCTACAAAAATAGACGGGATACTATCTGTACCTGCTCCCTTGTACAAATCAAGTCTCTTTAAGACTTTCGATACTTGCTCTTCAGAGAAGGAAATAGAGTTTATGAATTGATTGGTTGTTTCACATGCATTTGCAGTGTCGCTACAGGATCCAAGAGTGTTGCGATTATATACTGACGCAAAATGTGATGCAAAGAGGTTGCAAATATCACTACCCTCTGATGCATTTTTATCACCGGGAAACATTTCAGCCGGATATGTGCTCTTTCCATTTCTTTTTCGTTTGATAAAGGACCACAAGAGCTTAGGATTACTAGTCAAGCATTGTTCCAGACAGTTCATGTAATTACTGTATGCAAGCGTTTGCAATTTTTGGCACCTGAGTTTTAGCAATTTGAATGCTAAAACATCACGTGGGTTACTATCGAACTTACGTATTTTCATCCGGTACTTGTACTTTTCTTTAAGTGCTTTTATCAAACCCGACGAATACCATGGCGGAAACTTATGGTTATGGGGCTTAGACATTGGTACATGTTCCTCTATTATAGATCGAAGAATAGAATTGAACCTCGTGGACATCACATCTACGGTCAAACTGTCTGAAAACAACTCATCCCATGATACCTTCTGCAAGTGTTCAACAATTTTAGCGTAATTCGCCTTGAAGAAACAAAATCTAAGAGCATTTTTTGGGGAGAGAGTTACAGGGCTAATATCAGATATCAAAAAATGCAATGGCGGATGGTGTGGATCTACTAAAGTTAAAGGATCTATGTTAACATTTAGGTCAGTGATGTTTAAGGTACTTAATACTAGATCTAATATCTTTCCCTTGCTATTTAGAATAGAGTTAAATTGATGCAATGTATTAAAAGCCATGAAATTCAGTAAATCTTCCCCGTATCTGCCTCCATCATTGCAACCAATCATCGATTTCGACTCCCCATCTGTGTTCCACGTTATGCTGCCCAAGTTAAAGTCACCCACGATCACTATATTACCCACAAATGGACTAGAAGCAATGGCCTGGTTTGTACTTTCAATGAAATGCTCCAAAATGTGGCCTTGAAGAGGCGAGGGCAAATATACACCGCAGATTAGAAATTTTTCTACTACACAGTTATTGGTTACCTCTATGGAGACCCAAATATCTTCACACTTTGACTCTAAATTGCTTAGACGCACGGATCTAAGTTGGACAGAGACTGCTATAAGCACTCCACCACCCTCTTTATGAGGTTGGAAACCACTGCTTTCCCTATCTCTCCTATAAACAATGTATCGAGGATCAAAAAGTTCGGAGTCTTGAACACTAGAGTTCAGCCAAGTTTCGGTGAATATTACAATATCAAAATTATTACAGAGTACATTATTAAATAAATCCACTGTCTTAGTCCTTAAACCTCTAACATTCTGATAGTATACTTTTAAATTATTGAATTTTTAGAAAAAATGATCCAAAGCAAGTGCAATCAAAACAGAAAAACAGAAAAGAAAATTAAGTCAATTTGTTAAGTATCTCGTGATTTCTTATATATATATAATTAGACTCTTCAGATTTTCTCATAAAAATTTTGCCGTCACGAACCCAAACGAACTTATATTGTAACTCCCTCGATTTACGGCGAGCAGCAGCGTGAAGAACTTTATTCTCTGGTGTCAAGTGTTCCACAACATAAACGGCAGTTTTTTTATCTCCACCTAATCCGAGATGGCTTGAGTTCAGTTTATCAGTGGGGTGGTTTTTATTGAATAAAGATGTTGCAGCCAAAACTGAGTCTCTTAAGCGTGGGCTTCTAAATTTCACCAAAACTGATCTCGGTCGAGTGCTATTTGTATTCAACTTTGCTACTCTAGAACAATAGTGAATATCATTGTCTGTTATGGGGCACTTAATCACTTTTGCTAATTGTAGTACCGTATTTACTAAATTTTCCTGTTTGTGCTCGGGTATGCATTGAATTTCCAAATTGGAAGCCCGAGTCTGTTGATCAAGCAAACGGAGCCTGACCGAGAGATCCTGTGTCATATTGCTCAGTAATTCATTATCTTTACGGAGACTATTTATTGTTTCACTTTGAACAGATGCAACGGCCTTTATTTTCTCGAATTCTTCATTGAAAAAACTTAGAGACCCTTCAAAAGTGGTCATGCTCTTCTTTATTTCTTGAAGCTCCGAGTTAATTTCCGATTTAATAATATGACGCAGTTCTTCTCGTACGACTTTTCTAATATCAGCCACCGTGAGACACGAGCAACAACTTTGACTCTGTACAGAAGTCTCGATAACAGACGATTTTTGTTTAGCGCGCAAAGTGACGTTGTCGTATTGAGAGCCGGCCGAACTCGAAGTCGATGGCTGTGCCTGTAACGCCGACCGAACAGGGGTATTGCAATTATTTCCCTGTTTCGGTTCTTTGCATCGACATGCAACGCAAATCCATGTAGATTTAAATTCTGAAGAGAACCCTTTATAATCATTGGCTGTAAAATTCATACATGTATAATGGTATTGCTCTTTGCAGCGACAACAAAGTAGAAAACCGATATTCTTTAATACATTCGGGCAGGCAGCGCATACATTATTTTTATTCGGCATCTTAGTAGGTAAAGGCAGAATGTCAAAAAGTAATAATATCGCTACAGCGGCAGCGCTGCGTGTGTATGATCGTCTAACACTGCTCAATTTATGAAGCGACACAATTGCGAGATTTCATAAGTTCCAAACGGCATAAAGCAACAGATGCGGTCGCGGCTAGAAGGTCGTAAGCGCCGTGAGAAACGCGTCGCTTACGCGTAATCTATGAGACACTGTAGTTCACAATTTAATCACATTAAAACGTTATGCACTAATTAATGTATTTTGATTTTAATACTTTAACTTCAACAACTGAATATAACACTTCTTCAAGTAGCTGTTCGTGCAACTTTTACACTAATTTATACGCGCAAATTCACTGTATTTAATGAATAATCAATTATTATAAAGGGAGCAAAAAATTAAAGCCGTTGCTTGTTAAGATCAAGATACCCACTCAAGGTATGTAAAACATCGAAATTATTTTGTACAAGTAATATTCGATTACGATAAGAACTAGTGGAACTCCCTGCGTCTGTATTTCCGAGAACTTATTACCCGCACATTTTCAAAGCCAGGGTGAATAGGCACCTTCTGGGTTAGCTCGTTACATCGTGGATTCTGTCTTGGCCCCTGGGCTTGATTAGGATCAAGAACTAACCCATCCTAAATAAATAAACAAAACTAAATATGGCATAACGAAAAAATAATACATCACGATTTTTTTCCAGTAAATGATGTATCATCATATCATCACGGCCCTTCGTTTGTCCGTCTTCGGACGTAGGCCTCCTCCAAAGCTTTCCATCTCTGCCTACTTCTTGCCACTCTCATCCAATTCGGTCCAGCTGTTTTGGATATTTTATCGACACATCTCATCGGGGGAAGGCCTCTACCGCGACGATTTTTTTTTTCGGTCTCGCTTCATCGTGTATCCTGTAATGGTCCTCGGGCTTGATTGGGATCAAGAGCGAACCTATTGAAAATTTTAAAAAATGCTAATTCGGCTCCTGTAAAGGAGTCGAAACATCAAGATTAAATGTTAAAAAAAAAGAATAAAAATATAGTAGATCACGTGAAAGAGGTTTTATTATAATTATTAATTTAAATACGAAAAAACTAAATAAAATCGACTCTGCTCATAAGTTATTCTCAGGTGGGAATCGAACCCGCAACCTTTAGATGTCCGGTCCAAATGCTCTCATTGAGCTATAGCCCCGGGAAATAAGTTGAACATGATTTCGAAATCACGTGACGTCCGCAGTAGCAAGTTTAAGTACATTATTCACTACTGCGCATGTCACGTGATTTCAAAATCATCACCTTAGGCCAGGATTGTTTTAACAATGAGAGAAACATCTCGTATTCGAAAGAAACATTTTTACTAATGTTTGGAAAATCGATGGAAATGAAATAGCCATTTAGTTATTTTTATTTTGAGACGAGCCGAATTTGTCTAGTATTTTTCTATACTAAACAAAATCTGACTCTTTACCTGAGTCTATATTTCCTAACAAATGGGTGTCTTCTAGACAAACGCGTCACATCCTAGGTCGCATCGTCATTAACCATCGAGATGGACCAGCCTGCCTAGCATACGCAACACGACAAAAGTTTGTCGACCCGTTTTCTCGTTTGAGTCATTTGTCGTCAATCGTCTCTAACATGGTTGCGCTTAGAAGTCGATTTCTTATGTCAAAATAGTAGTTTTACTTAGCCGCGGATTTTTGTCTACAAACTCTAATATAGCAATAGCGTTTTGTCGACATTTTAACCGATAATTTCGACATATTTCTCGTCTATGCTTTAGTACGTAGAGAAGGAAACGACAAGTGATTTGTGTGATATTTCGATTGAAGCAATGGTGGTGTGTGTATGTAAATAATCTATACATCTATACATATAAATAAAATTGGAGTGTCTGTTTGTAATATTGAAATAACCGTTTTTTACTACATGCATATGAATATATATACTGTACAAACACCAAACTAACATTTTTTATAATTTTTGTCTGTTTGTTCCGGCTAATCTCTGAAACGACTGGACCGATTTTGACGGGACTTTCATTGGCAGGTAGCTGATGTAATAAGGAGTAATTTAGGCTACTTTTATTTAAGAAAAAATCTTTAAAATCTCTGTGCCACAGCAACGTGTGGCTGGGTCAGCTAGTAGTGTAATATAAATATATTGCAATTAAGTACTCAAAGTATATTAAGGGCGAAAGACACGGAATATGTTATATACTGATATTTATATTTTTAATACACACAACATTAACTGAATGAAATATACCGATGTGGCTGTTTTAGAGAATAAAGTAGTTTACAATCATATATCAAGAGGCAACATCCGTTTGTCTACATGTTAAGGACAACGAGACATATGTCGATATCGACAAACTTCTCTCCAATCGTGCGCGAGATAGCGGTCAAGCACCTGCCTATTTATTTTTAAAAAAAAAAATTATCATATGAGATAGCATTGAAAAATCCAAGAAATATATATATATATTTATACACAAAATAACTATTCATGGCATGTGCCCCAGTTAACTAGAAATACATAGATTCATATTCCAATTAAAAATAATTAAATCAACGCAATAATTTCAAATTAAGTTTCCTTAATTTATAGTTGGTAGACATTAACAGAAGTTAAGTGGTTTTTTAATAAACCAAAAGATAAAGAGTTGAGTGTTTGATGAATTAATATTCGATAATAATCGCACATAAAGAACTATTATCGATATATTAATATTTCATTTCGTTATCTGTGGACAGAGTCGCGTGCGGTACGTTTTATTAATAAGCATTTAATTTCGCTTTATCGAGTTAAATGATCGATTTTATATTAGACTTGCTGACCCGGCCACGGGCAGATGTTTGTTTGATGAAAACGAGCATTCGTGCCTGAGTCATGGGTATTTATAACAATTTCTATAAATAATTAATTATTTATGTATGATATATACAAATATGTCTATCTGTTTACCTTAGTATCCATAACACAAGCCTCACATTGCTTACTTTGGGCTAGGCTAATTGATATGAGAGTGAGAAATATTTATTTATTATTATTTATTAAAAAAATTGGTCATTAATTAAATTAAAACCTAATGTCCTAAGTCGCAACAGATCCAGCATAATGAAAAAGAAAACATTAAAATCGGTTAAGTTGTTTCGAAGTTCATCGCGGTCAAACAATGTGATAGGTATTTTTGTATGTTTGCAATGAGTAAACTCAAAAACTACTAAGCCGGTTTAAAAAATTCTTTCACTATTGGAACTCTACATTCACGCCGAGTAACATAGGCTATATTTAATGCTAGAAAAAATTTAAAGAATTTTGCCCACCCGTGCGAAGACGGGACGGGCCGCTATATTTATATATATTAAACCCATGATTCACATACGAATGCTTGTATTCATAACACAAACATCTAACCCTTCCGGGACTCGAACCCAATTGCGTCGGCGCAAATAGCAGGATCGCTATCATTACAATATACGTCGTAATTTGAGGTCTTACGATAGACTTTCCACCAATCCATTTTCAGACAACACTATAATGTAACACATGATTAAAGGGGAAAAAACAGTTTCTGGAAGCTTCTCTTTACCCAAGGTTACCCGATTACAATCGTTCAGTGTAATGGTAGGGATCTTGCCTTTAACATCAACGGTCCTAGGTTTAAGTTCCAGAAGGGGGAAGATGTTCGTGTGATGAATACGAGCCTTTGTACCTGAGTCATGGATATTTATACAATGATTACCGTCACCAGTGTCGGAGCCTTTAATGGTGTGAAATATGGCATTTTTTATCGACAAATTGCCCCTCCAATTTGGTTTTTCTCAAAAAGCCAATAATTAAAAAATACACAAAAAAGAATCTATTTGTTTTTCATTCATTATTCTTTTCTATTTTTTATTTCATGACAATTGAAACATGATGGCTGTGTAACTGTCGTCTACATGTTTAGCTATCGAATGACACCTTTTTAATGTTGATAGGACATTTACATGAGTAGTGGTGGTCGAATTAGTATGAGAGCCCAGGTCTTGGTTACCAAGAAAACAAAATGGCGGCCGTAAGAGAAAAACATGCCATTTTTCACACCATTAAAGGCTCCGATAGTGGTGACGGGACACATTGTATATTTCTATGAATATTACATAATATATCTATGTATCATATATGTATGTCTATAACACAAGCCTTACAGTGATTACTTTGGGTTAGGCTAATTGATGTGAATGTCAGAATTATTATTATTATTATTTCCGATTAAAATGTTCAATTTACACATTGTAAAAGGTTATATTGAATAAAAAATATTGATATCTTATATTGAGCTTTATATTTAAAGGCGCTAAGTCTTATATTAATTAAAAATATTTATCACGAAACCGTTGAAGTCGTATACGTGTTATATTCATACAAAAGATATCAACGCGTCACATCACTTCATACCGTATGTTAAGCAAAATAGAATAAAATATCTTTTATCGTAAAACCACCATAAACAGCTTAATAAATGGAGAAACAAACAAAAAAACAGTATATATACCTTTGATGGACAGGAAAATTATCTATACCTAATGGTTTTTAAAAGATACATATTAAAGATAAACTATTATCTGGCGACCGTTTGGTGCAACGGTAGCGATCCTGCCTTTCGCACCGACGGTCCTGGGTTCGAATCCCGGAAGGGGCAGATGTTTGTATGGTGAATACGAGCATTTGTACCTGAGTCATGGATGTTTGTATAAATTTCTATGAATATTACTTATTTATGTATGATATATGTATGTCTATCCGTTACCCTAGTATCAATAACACAAGCCTTAAAGTGCTTACTTTGGGCTAGGTTAATTGGTGTAAATGTAGGAAATATTTATTTATTTATTATTATTTATCATAATAGAAAAATACAAAAAAAAATCGACTCGGTTCATAAGTGAATTCTCAGGTGGGACTTTTTCTAGTATTTTTCTATTATAATAATTTATCTTATAACATCGCATTGAAAAACGCATAAAATATGTAAAAATTCTAAAAAGTTACATATTTATATAATAAAAATATTTAACAATGTGATAAACATTTTATTAATACTAGCGACCCGTCCCAGCTTCGCACGAGTGGACAAAATTCTTTAATTTTTTTCTATTATTAAATATTTTCCCGTTAGCGCCATCTGGCGTCCGGTAGACGAACTACTTGCGGTTAACGTGTTGCTATGGTAACGCATATACAATGGAAAAAGAGCGGACAGACAAACACACAAACCACTGTGATCTTAGATTATAGATTCCCGTGAACCCCTCGTGGTAAGCTAAACGCTTCTGTTACGAGTGGTTCCACGTCCGTAGTACATCGGCGAGCATTACTACAGTAGCGTTACGATCATCTTATTATTTAAATAAATGTTTATTAACATGCTTAGTACTTACTCTTCGGGTCTTTAAAATTAAACATTATTTAGCTACGGATTACTAAAAGCGATTTTTATTTTTTATTTAGTGGACGAAATAAGTGATACTTCCATCCTTAATTTAAGGAAATTACCACATAAAATTAATTGAAAGTTAAGGATTGAATATTATAAAAGTTCCCTGTCAGTATTTGACCGCAATGAACTCCGAAACTACTAAACCGATTTTAATGATTTATATTTTTCATTTTGCTAGATTTGTTCCGACTTAGGACAGAGCATAGGTTTGGTTTTAATTTTTAATAAAAGAAAATATTGCAAATTATAATATCTGAGCCACAGCAAAGCGTGGCTGGGTCAGCTATTTTATTATAAGTGTTTCATTTTAATCAATACATTTCATGAATTTTATCATTTAATTCGATTAAATTTCGAGAAATTATTACATATATGTATGACAAATGGTTTTCAACGATTACTTTTTTATTTTCCTAATTAGATAATAATGAATGTGATGAAATTTAATTTATGAATGATAGATGATCAATGGATGATGAATGAATACTGAAATAATCCCTTTCCGTAGGCTTCAGAAAAGGGTTCGGGTTTACTAACCTCTTCGTGGACTTTGTAAGAGAGCAAAAATACACCTTCCACTGTTTTGTTTCACTTGCCAACACTCGTGCATGTTCGCAAACAGTTGTTTAATAATCCACCATTATTACACACCAATATCCACCACAACACAAATTTTAACAATAAAAATAAAACTACGCTTCCCGTTCCCGCCAAAAAATCTATAGTTCCCTTTTTTGGCGTTATCCAATAAAGTAAGGCAAATGGTACAGAACCTGTACAGCCTCGGCTTCAATAATTTTTCACCTATATGAATAATGATGATACATTAATCATGAAATATGATTAAATGAAACTTCTGTGGACTTTTTATAGAAATAGCATGAAAAGACAGTTTTTTTTCACTTGCCTACGCTAATACGTGTACACTAACACTTAATGGTTATTTTTTTATATCAGCTACGAAACAAATTATAACTGGAAAAATTACATTACAAATTTGACGTTTGAAAGCCCTGCGAAAGAGTTTGATATATATTTTTTTCTTACAGGTTTAGTTGACACAAAGTCTGTCATCATGTCATCGCAAATACTGACACATAGGTATCGCCGTGACTCAAACGACCAAGACAGACCTCTGGACATAGACGACCAAGACCGAAGCACCTCGAATAGTCCAAAAAACATGAAATATTACAAACAACTAGACGAAGACAAAACGATTATCAACCAAAATAAAAAGTCATTTTGTATTGACGCGCTACTGTCTCGCCATATTGAACCAGAGACAACACTCCAAGAGAGAATGACGCAGCAAAAGTATTTAGCCCTGATTCAAAATAAGAATTACATAAATAGATTCGATGGCGAAAACTATGATTCCCAAATCGAACAGAATACCATTGATAAATTCCAAGCGCAAAGTTTTGAAGGCAGAGCGGAGAGTCCGCGATCTGGACAGAGTTCACCTCGAAGTGGAAGTCCTGGGTCTGATGATGGGAACAGATCGGGAAGTTATAGCCCCCCCATTTCTCCAGGAGTGGAAGGGGTGAATGAGGAATACGAAAGTTACAGGCCAGGTAAGTTATTAATTAATTAATTTCTAGTTATAAGACTGATTTTGTGGATTGATTTTCTTACATATTACATACTTTTTGAATTTTTCAGATAATGATACTCGTGCTTTTTAAAATTTTGCTGGTTTTATTAATAGTAATCTAGATAAGAAAAGCAAAAGAAAATTAAGAGAAATCTGTAAAAGTTATAAAGTATAAAACGTTGAAATTAATGAAGAATGTGTATTTAATAATATCAATCAATATGTTATTCAAAAGATGGCTAGTTGTCTTTTAAATCGTGCTATGGTTTGCCTTCTATGAAATTGTTATGAAGTCCCTGCTTCGGTCCGATTACCCTGTTAAAGCAACTTTCATTCAAGTTCTTGGAACACTTTTATTAAGTAATTCGAGTATACGATAGTGTTGCAGAGAAATCAACTATCACCGATCCGTAGCTCCCATATGAAATAACTCTTAAAATAAATAGTGCTGACCTATTCTCTACGAGTTGCAGTTATAGATCTATAGTGTGATTTTGGGCCTTCGATAGCTTATAAATAATATCACTTTAATAATGAATCTTCAAGCTTTAAGACAAGTGTTCAGTGGTCACTGACTCTCAACTGCTACCTTCTAAAGCCTAATGTTTTTTAGTATCTTCTTGTTTCTAAATTATTAAAACTTACAACAATATTTTGACTAGTTATAAAAGATTTATTACCAAACTTTTTTACTGTAGGTATAATACCAAAACCGGGCCTCCTACCACAAAACCCGGCGCTGGTAGCGGCACAATCGGCGGGTTTGTTCAACTACCCTCAATTATCACCCGGTGCGCTGCCGCCTGGTACACCGTTGCCGTCGGCATTCCACCACCCCGGGGACAGAGTGTTACATCACATGCAACTAGAATGGCTGGCAAGAACTGGCATGTTTTACCATCGAATACCAGAGTTGGGAGGTAAGTTAGAAAAAAAGACTTCTTCGCCTCACATGTTTGGAAAAATTTGGTTTGTCATTTAATTTCTGCGTGGAAAACTGCGTTTTATCCGCTAGCGTGTTTTAAAATTAGAACCTTTATATTCAAAGAAACTTACACATGGTTACTTCCGAATCGTCATTATAATATTTATTAGTTTGATTTTATTCTTATTTAAATTAATAATATAATAAATACTTCGTATTGGTTTTATAAACTTTTTTAGTTCCTTTCATCATAAAAACAGCAAGAATAAATGAAAAGAATATAAATGGGTGAGATTTTATATCATATGATTATATTTCGAAAACTGTTGAAAGTGATCTCTGGTATTCTTAGTAAATTCACATTTTTTCAAGTTTTTCAGATGCATTCTGAATCTGAAAGAATTAATTAAAACTTAGGTTCCAGTGGGATTATCAAAAAAAGAGTTACATATAAAAAGTATTCACTTGATCTAAAGCCAACGCCGACGATGTCGCGAAAAGAAACTAGTTTACTATAATCTATTCCCAATTCTCTGTACTCATGAAATTAAAAAAAAAACTCCATATTTTAAAACCTCATGATTTAACGCGCCATTTTGTCAAGTCGTTTATACTCCTAATATTTAATCAACACTATAACATGTGCGTCAAACAGCTCCCCTTAGTTGAGGGGGAACGCTTGCTGGTAAACAAAATTACTGTAAATTACCAGTACTTAATTTAAGGGTGGAAAAATGAGACTAATTTCATTCGACAAATTACAGAATTGTATTTGACTAAATTAATCCATACATCACTTATTTCTTTCTTTTTCTTTTTTTGATTTTCCTTCCTTCCTTCCGCTGATTTGATTTACTTAAGAATTGTATCAAACAAAAAGACGGTTTAAGAATTCACCTAAATTACACATTATTATCCGACAAAATATACCCTGTGTCTCTCTCTGCATTTAAATTACCATGTACTGATTAAATTTTTATAACAGCAAAATACAAAACTGAACATCTTCACCAGTACGCTACAATTAAATTTAACTAATATTTAACGAAAATCTTAATTTTATAACAAAACGGCCAGCGACATGTGTCTTCTGTAAACATGGGGGTAGTGTGACAAACAAATTGACGAACACCTCTATAATCCACACACGGTGATTTATACGAATAGACCGGTGACTGTTTGAGGGTTAACTAGACTAGAATATGGGATACATATTGACTAGTTACTGATAGATAGAAATAAAGAATAGGGTTAATATTTACATACAATTTTTAAAAAAGGTTTGGATTAAATATTAAAAAAAGAAAAAAAAGAAACGCATCGTGGATACCGATAAAAGTGTTTTTTTAAATGTCATTTTGTAATGTGAAATGAAAATAACTTTATTTAAATACATTTAAAAAAAGTTCTTTTGAATCGTCCTACTTTTTTACCTACCACCCAGACGCCTTTTAACTGACAAGAAGAATGGGCGCATGAAACTCGTCAGCGTCAGAAGTAACGACATTTACAATATAATACGTCGTTACCATGCATAATCCACAAAATAAAAAAAAACAAAATTATGAAGTGGTCAATATTACACCTTATTTTCTATTTCAGCCATAAAATGATTTTTTTAATAATATTAGACATGTTCCGAACCTAAGTTAAGTAAGCACTTATGTTTTGAAATTCTGAAATTACAGCCTACATAGTATAGTTCGTTTTCATTGACCAGGCCATGGTATGACGACCATGGACCAAGGAAGTGAAACGTCAGGATTAAATATAAAACACAAAATAAAACACGGTAAAAACGATTATGATGATAGAAATGTTTTCTAATATTATATATAGCTAACGTTAAAAATATTGTTACACAAAAAAAAATTGGCCAAGTGCGAGTTGGACTCGCGCACGATGAGTTCCGTACAAACTTTTAGTTAAGTAAAAAAAAAACCTCTGTTATATGGGAGCCCCGCTTTAAGATTTATTTTATTTAAATTTCATTATTTATTATTTAAGGTAAAAATACGATAGAGTATTTTGTGAATCTTTCAAGTGCCTACCTATTGCCATTATTGATATCGAGCAAAAAAAGTAAAAAAAATCGCGTTTGTTGTATAGGAGCCCCCTTAAATATTTATTTTATTTTGCTTTTAGTATTTGTTGTTATAACAGCAACAGAAATACATAATTTGTGAAAATTTCAACTGTCTAGCTATCGCGGTTCTTGAGATAGCAGACAGACAGCGAAGTCTTAGTAATAGGGTCCTTTTTTTAACCTTTGGGTACGGAACCCTAAAAACTATGTGTAAAAACCTTGCTTTGATCATCATGATCTCTTTTTTGATTGTACTTTTGAAGATCTAACTAAATAAAGGAAAATATGATCAATCATAGATTTAGTGCAATCGATAAAAGCGAAAAAGAAAGATAAACTCTTTTTATCATTATAAATTGCTAATACTTGTCAACGATACATCATATTATTGCAAAATCTTTTACGATAGCGTTTTAAAAATAATTTTCTTGTGACGTCTGATTTAGTTGGTTTTTTTCAATTCAATTTATTTGATTGATCTCCCATGGATCAGCTTCAATAGCGCAATGTCTGTTACGCCATAACTTCCCGAGTTCTTAACCGATTTTAATAATTTTTGTGTGGAAACGAATCAACACATTTAGGGCCAGACGGTAGTGACGGAGTCCGAATTTTGAAATTCACAAAAATAAAATAGTTATGACCAATAAACGTTGGTTCTATGGGATTTCCCATTGAAACAAAAGCGCGCGCTTTTTGAAAGATTTTATTCTAAAAAATTACTAAACATTATTGACTTACATTTTTTTTATTTTAATCCTCAAAAATTTATTTTAAAATATTTTCAAATATGTACATTACAATATAAATAAAACAATATCAAACTCAAAACTTATCATTAAAATTAACCCTAAAATATTTATATACATATTCACAAAAAGAATATGTCATCCAAAATTCCAATTTGGGGCATGGTACCCAGAACACTGGCAGCATTACCTCGCTGAATTGCTAAACTGATTCTCTGCGCGAAATAGCTGCCAGCCCTCTGATCACCCGAAGAGAGAATTAGTCGATTCGACATATCCTTCATAAACCGCTTCATGTCAGCCGACCACGACCCTAACGTCTCGAAAGCTAACGCCGCAAACTCATAATCTTCAGTTATAAAAGAGTATTTACGACGCTTCAGAAACTGAGCACGATCGGCTGCGGCCCCAGCTTTGGTACAAGTTTCGTGTATATAAGATGGAGCCAGCGTGTCTACGCAAGTTACATCCCACACCAGAGTGCGGCCCAGTCTCCACGGCACAAGCGTAGCACCGTCAGGTCTCTTGCCATCATCTCTATATAGACCACATGGTTCTAATGTTGCCGGTATAGAAACCGTGGCCAGAGCTCTACGTACCAAATCGTTAACTGTACCGTGGCGATATAAGCGACCAGTATTTCTGGAGCAGGATTAGCCATGTCGACCCAACTGATCCACAAATTGCCCACATGAACAGGAATGGGGTTCACATACTTTGGCACCAAGCCGGAGACTAACAGAAATTCTCAGCGTTGCAGGATCTAAAATTGTACCAAGATTATGTGAGGGAAGCGCGTACAACCATTGACATGAGTGTTCGCTGGTGACTGCTAATAGTCTCGCTTTCTCTGTATTGTCCATTACTTGGTCAAGGAGACAAGCAAACGTCAGTTTTTGTCCAGGCATGTCCCAAATTTTCTGTTTAGTTTTGTCAGTTGGGATATTTTCCATCGCAAACATAGCCCTCCAAACATCCAAAGCCTCACCCAAGCCCGTCACTTGAACATCAGCTTGTTCTAAGTTTAAAATATTGCTGATGAGAGTAATCGTACTGTGAGTAGAAGCTTAGAAAGCCGGTAGAGCCACGCTTGAGGTGGTACGAATTCCCAACCCACCTAATTTAACAGGAAGGCAGGCCTGTCTCCAAGTGGTGTCTTCAAACTTTAAATTTAGAATTTCAGATACAATTCGTTTCAATGTAGAATCTATATGACCGGTAACCAAAGGGAATTTCCACACAGGACAACACCTAAGTAAATACATAAATTTTGGTGTAAATAAGCAGAGGCGAAGAAAGTAGATAGCCATGTGTCGTTTCAGTTCCAAAAGGCGATCAGAAAATTGTTGAAAAGTTTCTAATTTAGAAATTAATTTAATTTACATTTTTTTTTATTGTTTTTTTTAATGTTAGGCTCCGCTCCAATATATGGATGCTAGCGAAGCTTTATGCTTAGGGACTGCATCACCTAGTTTATTTGCAGATTAAGTGTACATCTTAAGGTATTAATACTAATTTAGTACTTACAACTTAATTACTTTTTTCGAGAGAATACTAGAGGACATAAATTAAATCAATAAAGTAAATAACATAACTAAAAATTAAATTAGATTTTTTGTCATAAGTCACGATAATGATATTATATTGTACTGTCTAATAATATAATAATTGTATTTTCTAATAATATAATAATAATAAATTTGGTTAATTTTTATCATCAAATATTTGTATTTCAAGGATTTTTGAAGTGAAAACTTCTTAAGCATCGTTGTGATTTGAAAGTCGATGAAACGAAAAAGCGACAGTAAAAAAATACACATACAAATTCATAAGATTTAACGTAGGAGAAAATGAGATAGGAAGCATAATGTACGTGTGTTAATACGTGTTTGTGTGCACATGCGTAGTACAAAGCTTGAGAGAAGACATCACAACAACCGTGGTATTTTGTATACGTGTACGTATTATTTTTAAAGGTTTCACTTCTACCACGTGTGATTTGCACACATGATTTTTTTAATTTTTAATATTACATACATTTTTATGAAAGCACTTTTGTTATGAAAATCAAAAACAATGACGGTACATTCTACAACATCCAAAACCGAGCCAAAACAGAAAAGTTTGTTTTGCACACAAATTAGCCTGGCCCAAAGTAAGACCTGTTTTTTGGAGTGAAAACTTCTTTAACGGCGTTGTGCACTTTTTGGGATGGGTAAAAAATATTAAACTCAGCAAGGTGCCTTTTCACCCTGGCTTTAAAAACAGACGGGTTATAAGTACTCGGAAATACAGACGCAGGGAGGGAGTTCCACACCTGAGCGCGCATTATGATGTTGAGAAGCGCTTGCTGCGACAGGTAGGAATAGCAACCAAGAAAGGGTGGTAGCCGGCAGTGCGTCTGGATGTCCATTCGAAAAAGGAGATGGCGGCATGAGCACATGCTGAATTTTATCCTGCGTTTTCTACATTTAGGTTAGATATAAATTGATTTTATCTAGATCTATATCGATTGATAATCATTACTTAAACTGGTGATCATAAAAAAATAATAGGATACTCGAAATCAAACCCTTGTAATAAAGCGAAGGGAGATCTGTTCACCCCACGAGTAAGTTTAAGTGGCGTAAGTGGTACATTTTATGGTTATTGCTCCCCCATATGGTGTAAAAGACACCTGTGTAGCGGGATCGCGTCAAATCACCCTTAAATATGGGTGATTTGTGTCAAATGGTATGAATTATTTTATGATTCTGATTGTAATTTGCTAATAAAATTATTTGATATAATTTTTATTTATTGATTAATACTTTTTTTTAATAAATAATTAAACTAACCTGTGAATATTGCGTTTGTCAATGTTTATTATGTCGGTGATCAATAAATAAATAAATTAATTTTATATATTTTATGCATTTTTAATGCGATCTTATAAAATAAATTATTATAATAGAAATTAAAATATTAGAAAAAATCGACTCGGGTGAATTTCCCGCCTAAGAATTCACTTGTGACCCGAGTCGATTGTTTCTAATATTTTTCTATTATAATAATTTAAATAAATGAAATTACCAAACCTTATGAAACTTTCATGATAAGATTTTTTATTTGAAAATATATTTTACATGTTCAATGTTATTTTATATCATACATTTTTATTAATAATATTTGCCTGAAGAGTTTAACTTTGAGTCGATATTTTCTTGAAAATCAAAATTATAATAATCATGATTATTAATTTAATTATATTATTATAATTTCGTTGTACTGAGATATTAAACCTTAGAAAAATCTACGTATAATAACCTATATTTCACAATAAGATTTAACTTAAATCTACGAGTGAACATTACTGAATAAAACCTGGCAAAAAAACTCAGCAAGCCTGTTTTTCTCCCTATTTTATCTCACATAGAGCTATTAATTAAAATGTGACTTTATTCCAAAGCGTTCTAGATTCAAAATCAAATTGCAACTGGTGTCTTTAATATAATCTTATATAAAACGCAACAGAAAACAGAATTAGCTACTAATTATTTTAATTATTTGCATAATTAGTTCAATTCTAAACTCTTCTCGTTAAATCTGATTTAAAAATCAACTGGACCAATGAAAATTCCCGTCGAGCCCCTAATGGTGGGGTTCCTTTGATAGCGGGTCGGTAATACCAATTAAAAACACTACTAAAAATGATAATTATTATTTTTATTTTATTTTCATTCGTTTATAAACGTATATGTTTTAATTTTATATGCGATCTGGTTTCAACTCGATAAATTAATTACTAATTATCTTTTTTCTATTTCATAATTTAATGTCATGTCAATGGTTTGCATGATCAGTAACATTGATAATTATTACGTAGTATTTATTTGCGTAGTACGTTTCGTGTCGTAGAAGTAAAGTCTCTTATCTAAAACATAAAACCCGAGAAACTAAAAAATAAAACTATTAATATCGGCAGTTTTCATAAATCATATTGTTTAAGTACAAACTAAAAATAAAATTGGTTTGGCGTAAGAGAATAAAGAGGAGAAAGTATGACGGCCACAGATTAGGTATTAAGATTATATTACTATGTGTAGTTTATGGTGTCAATTGGGTTTTTACTGAAACTTTAAATAAAGTGTACTATTTTATATTAATCAACAATTATTTTTGATTTGCGTAATAAAAAATTGTTATGTTTATTTAAACTGCCTCAAGTCCTTTTATTTTATTTTATACTACCAATCACATTTAGTAAGAATGCTTTCAATCGATAGCTATGATTGGAAAAAACTAACACTCCCTCACAATGAACTCTTGCGCACATTTTATTACCATTTTTCGTCCTCGACAATACAAGGCATGATAATAATTTCCATATATAAAATGGCTGAATGTTACTTACGCAGTTGTTTGAATCGCGTTTTTAACAAGTGTAGTTAGCTGTCATATACACTACTTAAAATAGTATTTTCGATTTAAAAAATATATAGATTTATAAATATATTTTTTTTTACTAGTTCACCCGCTATCAATGCAACCCCGCCTTGGCCCTAAAGGGAGCAGTAAACCAATTATCAGGGAGCAATTTATTCGCGCAAACAAAGGGACGGGCCTTGCCAAATTAGATCCACGTGGGGTAGGGATGGGACACCCTCGTGTAATCTTGATATCGATAAATATGTTGCCATCAGAAAAAAATAATTTTTCATATTGCTTGCAATACGTTTTTAAAGTTTTTACATTTTCATAAAAAATCGAATTAGCTTACAAGTTTTTTTATTAAAATTTATCATATAAGATAGCACTTACAAAGCGGAAATATAAATATTAAAAATGGCTGTTTCATTTTAATCGACAGACAAAACATTTGTAAAAATATTTCTTTAAACGAGGATATTCCTCTCATTGATGAAGTAACGCTGGTCAACAGCGTAAAAAAGTACTAGAAAATTTCGACGGGTACTCGAAAGAATAAGCTCAATCGGGAGAGCAGTGGCTCGATCAAGGGTGGCATGAATTCGCAATTCATGTTACACCCAAGAATAACTTTTGAGCCTAGTTGATTTCTCTAGTATTTTTCCTTTTATAATTTACCTAAATATCTATTTTTTGACAATATTTATATAGAACTAAAGAATTACTTCAAATACAAATAACGTCGTCCCTTAAAACTATTTTTATTTAGTATTTTATATATATACTAGCTGCCCCAACCACGCGTTGCTGTCTTATGAATTAAAATGAAACCTATCCTATGTCGTAAGTCGGAAGAAATGTAGCTAAACGAAATAAAATCATCAAAATCGGTTGAGGCGTTCCGGAGTTCATCGCGGTCAAACATTGTGACATGGAATTTTAAATATATGTCACCGTAAATTTGTAAATACCGTTAGATTATAATCTATCTCGCAAGATTGTGAACTATCGAAAGATTGTGAACCGTAACATTACGCTTACAGTTTAACGCATTTTTTTCGAAAGATTATAAAATATCTAACCTAACCTAACCTAAACTTATGGTTAGGTTAGGTTTATCATATATCGCATATTTTATCTACCGAAAAATATGCGTTAAATTATAAACAGTATGTTACGGTTCACAATCTTTAGATAGTTTACAATTTCCAATCTCGCGAGATAGATTATAATCGAACGGTATTTAAAAATTTACGGTGACATATATATAGATAAATAACTTGGAAATAAAAAAATTTATATGTCATTTTCTTTATATCTTCATGATACATATGATAAAAAATAGAAAAGTATTAAAAAAATCAACTCGGTTCACAAGTTATTTTCAGGAAGGACATGTGCTCAAAAGGCTCGATAGCTCAATTGAGAGAGCAGTTGACCGGACCTCCAAATGTTTCGGGTGGGTTCAAGTCCCATCTGAGAACAACTTACTTACCAAAAGGGTAAAAACGGGACTCTATTACTAAGACTTCCCTGTCTGTCACCAGGCTGTACCTCAAGAACCGCGATAGCTAGACAGTTGAAATTTTCACGAATATGCTTTTCTGTTGCCGCTATAACAACAAATACTAAAAACTCCCATACAACAAACGCGATTTTTTCCTCTTTTTACTTGATATCAATAATGGCAACAGGTAGGCACTTGAAATATTCACAAAATGCTCAGTTTTATTTTTACTTTAATAATAAATTTAATTATTTATTAAATATTCATTTTATTTTAATTTTATTTAAAATAAAATAAATATTTACATTCATATTACACACACAAATAAATAAATATTTCACAATAAGCAGGTCCGTAGAGTCTTACTCAGTCTGGAGGTGTTCCTTCAAAAAAAATTATAAAAGACGCCACGCTTGGCGGGTTAGGTTAGGTTAGGTTAGGTTAGAGTTCACAGTAGACGATGGCATCACAAAATGGCTGCTTCCATTTTGTGGTGAATCGTAATTACCTATAGTATCATAAGTCGTCTTTAACGATACCTTTAAGTGTGAAGAATTATTGCTTTTCTACTTTATCGGACACCGGAAAGCATTTATACAATAAAATTAACATTCCCGATTAACAATACATTCTTCAGCCCTTTTGCTTATGTTTATTAAGATATACAACAAATTACGAAAGGTTATTAAAAATTTAAGTCATTAGAATACCTTTTTAAACAATTTAAAATCATTTCTTATTGACAAAAGCTATTATAGTGTATATGAATGTTTTAATAATAATTCAATTTATTGCAAGAATCAATAATGGTTAGTAACAATGGAAAATTAGAACTAGGTTAGTACACATATTAAAAGTCATGACAATTATATAATTAAATATGTCAAAAAATAGTATAAATCGATACAGACTTAAGTTATACTTGGCCTCACCCAACAAGCACTTTGGTCCAGTTATCATTAATATGCTAAATATAATATAAAATAAATAAATAAATATTTAAACACCCATGACTCAGGTACAAATGCTTGTATTTATCATACAAACATCTGCCCCTAACGGGATTCGAACCCAGGACCGTCGGCGTCGGTGCGAAAGGCAGGATATCTACCGTTGCATCATACGGTCGTCCGTTAATATAAATTTACCAATATGAATAATAATAGTGGTATAATTGAATGATGTCAAAATTAAACTTACATGATTCAAAGCCACGATATTTATAATATACCTTTAATAACAACAAATATATAGAAATAACAACTATGGCCTAGATCTTATATCAATAATCTACAAATAATTGAAAATTTAATATGAATAATAACGGTACATAATATAATAAAAATTAAAATTTGTAATAAAAATATAATTTTAATTAATTTAAATAAATTTAAATACATCAGCATTAGAACTTGCTTCCTCTCTCCTATCAAGCTCTGCCGTTCCCAACGGGGCACATAATTGATTCATTATGACGACCGTTCGGTGCAACGGTGGCGATTCTGCCTTTCGCACCGACGGTCCTGGGTTCGAATCCCGGAAGGGGCAAATGTTTGTATGATGAATACAAGCATTTGTACCTGAGTCATGGATGTTTTTATATATTTTCTATGAATATTACTTATTGGAGCAGAGTGAGCGAAGCTTCCATGGATCAGCTTCAATGGCGCAATGTCTGTTACGCCATAACTTCCAGAGTTCTTAACCAATTTTAATATTTTTTGTGTGGAATCGAATCTATTGATTCGGTTTCGACTTCGACCTTTTAAAACAAGTTTAGGACCAGATTGTGACGGACCCCGAATTTTGAAATTCGCAAAAATTCCGATCGAAACAAAAAAAATATTTTTCTTTTTTTAGGTATTACGCTCCGTTCCAATATATGGTGCCAGATATTATCTACTTTGTGGGTGCCAGCGTAGCTTTATGCTTAGCGATTGCAGCGTCTAGTTTATGTATGATATATGTATGTGTATCCGTTACCTTAGTATCCGTAACACAAGCCTTAAAGTGCTTACTTTGGGTTAGGATAATTGGTGTGAATGTAAGAAATAATTATTTTATGTGCAATGGAGAATTTGAATAGTTTGAATTGAAATCTGTATACCCATAAAAAATTTGGATCGATTTTCAACCTTATGGCGATTGGAATACAGTAAAATTAAATTATCGGTTTCAGTATTGGATTTTGTTTTATGTGCTAATACGTTTTGTGGTATGCATCAAATAATGCAGCAAATAAGTTATCAAACATTGGTTGCAATTTTAAACATAATTCGACCAACGAAATGATGGTTGCTTGTAATTTAATTCACGTGGAATCAAGCTATATCGCATATAATTATATTTTGATCAGAAAGTAAGATTTTTTTCGCGGTTAAAGAAACCTATATCCTTCCGCAAGGTTCAAATATTTTTTTTATGTTTAATTTCAACAAAATCGGTTAATTTGTTTCGTCTTTATAACTTAACAGACAGACAAGCAAATATTTAATTCTGCGTTTGAATTTGAATCATATATTTAAACTAGCGGCCGCCCGCGACTTCGTCCGAGTGAAAAAAAAAAATATAAAATAAAAGTAGCCTTAGTTACTCCTTATTACATCAGCTACCTGCCAAAAAAAGTCCCGTCAAAATGCGTCCAGCCATTTCAAAGATTAGCCGGAACAAACAGACAGACAGGAAGAGACAAAAATTGTAAAAAATGTTATTTTGGTTTATGTACCTAACGTATATTCATATGCATGTAGCTAAAAACGGTTATTTCAATATTACAAACAGACGCTTCAATTTTATTTATATGTATAGATAGATGTATATCCGATATACGCAATAACCGTTTTAATTTCGTGTTTTTTCTAACGTTTCGATTCGACAAATCTGACGTTTCGTTTCTTTTTAATTACCCTTCTTTAAGAGATTACCAAAATAAGTTTACCTATCGAAATAATTAATAAATAATTCTGTGTGGAGTATTGGAAATGAGTCCGATAAAATATGGAATAGTAGTACTTTTCGATTATTATGCCAAGTGACTGAATGACAATTGAAATTATGCGTTTTGAAAGTCTCTCATACTCTAGGGGACATTCGATCTCTTCATTTAGCTGATTTTATTCGAAATTTACTATGGCATAAAATCAAAATGCATAAATTAATATACATCGCAGGACAGGTTAGGGTAAATATTTCTTAACCATTACCAGCCAGCAAGTTACATTAAATTATGCCTTTTATTATTCTGCCACTAGTTTTTATGCCAAAACAAGGGGAATCGTATTAATAGACAGGTGATAGAATAGTACATATGTTATCTTAATATTTTTTCATTAAAAACTGTTTTAAATAAATAAATAATAATAATCGACTGAGAAAAGGTATAGTCAAATATCGATTTTAATCACTTCTTGTACATCCCTATCAACGGAAAGCTTGTGTAAAGAATCTATTTAGCTCGCAAACAAGTACAATCAATATTGCGACGTATAACAAAGTGCTGACGGTTTCTAATCCATCAAACAAGAAATTGAGAGAACACAAATTGACTTTCTGATGGAACTTCTATCTTAAAACAGTAGACTGTAATAGAATTTATTTAGTAAAGTTCTTTAACTCTATTAATTAGGACTCCATATTGTATTAGACGCCATTTTTAAATTCATTTGATAGTTATCATATTATATATAATAAAATTATCGCGTACCTTAAGTTGAAGGTTAATTATTAGTAATTTGTAATAAACCTTAGCGATTATTTAGTAGAAAATGCATTAAATAATTTAGAAAAGTGTTTGAAGAAAAATAAATTATGATACACTGATTTATTTTACTATAAAACAAATATAGCAAAGAATTATTAGATAAATTATTGTAATAGAAAAACACTAGAATTAATCGACTTGGGTCACAAGTGAATTCTCAGGCGGGAATCGAACCCGCAACAACAAGGCTTGGTAGCTCAACTGGGAGAGCATTGGACCGGATTTCTAAAGGTTGCGGGTTCGATTCTCGCCTGAAAATTCACTTGTGACCCGAGCTTGTATTCATCACAAAAACGTCTGCCCCTTCCGAGACCATCAGAGCGACAGGCATGATTTCTACCTTTACACCAAACGATCGTCAAAAGAAAGATTTATGGAAAATTCTTCCTTTAATTGGTTGAAATAGGTAATAAATTAATTAATGGAAACCCGTTATTTCAAATAATGAAACACAATAGTCCTGGTAAAAAATAAATATGCATTATCGTCAACATTTTAAGAAATTCTATTTTATCCTTAAATCTCCATAATTTTTTATATTAGTTCCCTAATTTTAAAAAGGAGGTTAGGTGTTCTGGCATTTGTGTCCGCCATTTTCTTAAAAACAAAAATTCAACTAAGTAAATTTTATGTAAACTATTTTTTTATTTGTATTTTGCATGTGGAAAATTGTAGACATTCAAAAAACCTATTTGGTCTGTCGTTTCAATACTGTCAGCTATCAAAATCGATAGACTTGGCAAATTCCTTTTATAGAATCAACAATAATTCGGCCTGCACTAATGGTGACATGAATATCACATGTCACTGCAACAAAAATTTCATTCCAAATTAAATTCACTATATATGGGAACGTAAGGTCTAAACTCCTTTGCTTAACAATCAACTTTAGGGTGATTATGCACAATAAAATTGGGGTAATTTTAATCTAGGTTAAATCGTAAGTCCTATTGTATGATAATTTGTTTGTTTGTACTTTTATTTGGTTGGCGTTAAGTCGTAATGGACAATATGTGACACTTTTCGTGTACTGTAGACAGCATATTATTATAATCACAAGATGAAAGTTAAACGTTGAAATAAGAATCGTATGTGAAAAACGTCATTTTTATTATCTTTATTATATACTTTTAACTTAAGCGTATTATTATTTTTTCCCTGCTTTTGCAACTTTTTTTTCAAAATTTTTATTTAAAGGTTAAGTATGGCAGTTTATGTCACAACAAATACATTAATAAGACTAGAAATTAAATAGACATACATAGATATGTAATATGCATAGAAATATATATAAATAACCACGACTCAAGTACAAATGCTCCTGTTTATCACACAAACATCCGCCGCTTCTGGAATTCGAATCCAGGTCCGTCGGTGCGGAAGGCAGGATCGATACCCTTGCACCAAACGTTCGACATACACAATAAATACTATAAGTAGGTACAAAACTATTACACGAACAAATACTTTCAGCATATATACTAACCAACAGTATCAAAATATAATGACAAATAAGCAAAAAACTACCAAGTTAAGCAAATTTATTGATATAGAAGATATCTTTGTAACCGTATCTCGCATTATTAGTATAAAGAACTCTAGAAATGCATAATTTTATAATATTCTTTGCATAATTTTTAAAGTTTTAAATTTAAGGTTTATATCAAGCTATTCATTATTAAAATGAAATGGTACATCAATATCTTATGGTCGATCTAAACATTAAACTGTAATCATCGGCGTGATGCCAACTGTACATAATTAACACCAGCGTAACGAACCCAAATTAATACTCAACCAAAACTCAGCGTGAAACCGAACGATTCTTTTATACTAACACATTGACTGAATGTCACCCTCACCCCATGCCATAAAAATAAAAAAGGTACACGCAAACCATGTGGTCCGAATTGGAATTAGTCCGTTTACCGCAAACTTGAAAATCGAAAAAAATGTTACTCTTAATTTAGGTGCTTTTACAGGCGCACTTTTGTAATGAAAATATATTGCCTAATTGTTTGACGTACTAAATAAATACTAATGATTTTAAATATTTTATTAATCAATAGAAAAAAATTTGTATCAACGCAGAGCAAAATAACATATTGAAAATCAATCAGCAGTTGGTAATAATCTGGCCAGACATATACTAGGTCAATTAAATAAAACAGAAGATGACCTGGCTTCTAAAGTTGTCCTTAAAAACTCTCCCTCTGACTCGTTTTTCATGGAACCTACTGATAAGGAGGAGGTTCTCGACATAATAAGTCAACTTAAAAGCTATAGTGCACCTGGATTAGACGGTGTCAGTGCGGCATTTGTTAAATATGCAAGATTCGTGCTATGTGAACCCTTAGTGCACCTGTATAATTTGAGCCTTGGCTCCGGCTGCTTCCCCAGAACCTGGAAAATCGCCCTTGTTACCCCTGTATATAAAGATGGACCTAAAGAAGAGCCGGGAAACTACAGACCTATTTCACTCCTCAGTGTTTTTTCTAAAATCCTGGAAAAAATTGTGAACATTCGGCTCACTAAGTTTCTTGAGTTGAATGGTATTCTGTCTCCCAGACAATTTGGTTTTAGACGCCATAGGTCCACAGAAGATGCTGTAGTGCTTCTGACGGAGCTTGTGTCGGGGTACCTGGACAGGGGCCGGAAATGTATGGGGGTGTTCCTGGACCTAGCTAAGGCCTTTGACACCGTATCTTCTAAAATACTATACCACAAGCTGGAATGTCTGGGTGTGAGAGGTGTTGCGCTTGAATGGTTTAAGAGTTATCTCTGTGACCGACATCAGCTTATTAAAGTAGAGTCAGAGAAAAGTGACCAGCTCCCAGTCAATTTTGGTCTCCCTCAGGGGAGCATCCTTGGTCCTACTCTATTCATTATTTACATGAATGATATCCACGATCTGGCCTTAGGAAATGCTGATTTGATGTGTTATGCTGATGATACTGTTATCCTTTTCAATGGTCCCAACTGGATAAATGCCTTTCAGATGGCCGAGACTGGACTGTCATCCGTCAACGACTGGCTCAGGAGGAATCTGCTTACACTAAATTACTCAAAGACAAATTACGTATGTTTTCACAAAACGTCTATTTCTGGACCAACTGTCTGGGGCAATATTAGGATTCACTCATGTGATATGGTTTCTCCTCTGCAATGTAGTTGTGACTCCATCTGCCGGGCTGAAGTTATTAAATATCTGGGCATAATCATTGACGAACACCTCTCTTTCAAAAATCACATCCAGTGTCTCTCTACACGAGTTAGAAAAATTTCTGGAGTTCTCAGGGGGCTGAGGGACGCTGCTAATAAAGAGCTGCTTATCATGATATACAAAATGCTATGTCAATCTGTTACGGGGTACTGTATCGCGGTCTGGGGTGGTGCCGCGAAGACGACATTACTTCAGGCCGAACGAGCAAACAGATCTCTACTAAAAATTATGTTAAAAAAACCTTATAGACACCCTACGACAGAACTTTATAAGGATGCCCAAGTATTGTCAATTCGTCAACTGTTTATATTAAAAACTTGTCTGTTAGCGCACAAACGGCTAATCACTTCGGATAATTACAAAAAACTATTAAATAAACGTACTTTTCAAATCCCGACGCCGTCAGTAAATTCACACTTTGCTACCAGATTTGGCGACTCAATTAGAGCTCGTGTGTATAATGCAACGATAAGAGCTTGTGACATAAGAAACTGTTCTGTCTCGGAAGCAGGAAAGGTTCTAACTAGGTGGCTGCTTGGTAGATCGTATATTGAAACTGAAGCTCTTCTTGGTCGATATTTCTAAGTTACTTCTTGTATTATTATATTTATAAACGTTTTTACTTAATTTCCTATGTTTTGTTGAAATGAAGCAAATTATTCAATAATTTTTGGTTATATTCACATTCAGATTTTTGCTTTTCCGTAGTTTACTTTTATTTTATTTTTTTGATTTGTCTCGGATTTGTTTTTCTTTTCTAATAATCTGTTTCATGCAGTAGGCATTGTGAATTCTGGCCGCAAGGCCATGTAATCGGTTTACTGGTCTCCCAAGATACAGGCACTGCCTAGTTTGGGGACCTCTGTGAAATGTATAGACTTCAATTGCCTATGCACTTTTTAAACAATGTATTTATTTATGTGTACTTTCCTAATTTTTAAATTTATAGTGCAATAAAATTATTATTATTATTATTATTATTAATTATATATACCACCGAAAGCAAATAAATAAATAAAATAAAGAAGTTTCGGAAAATTTGCAACAATTTATGTAACCAAACTAAGCAGAACATGTACTGTTGATACTAAATAATGATTCGAATACATAAATAAGTATATAAACAACCATGAGTCGGATGAGGGATCAAAAGCTTATAATTGTCACTGTAAATTTGTAAATACCGTTAGATTATAATCTATCTCGCGATATTGTAAACTATCGAAAGATTGTGAACCGTAACATACTGCTTACAGTTTTACGCATATTTTTCGGTAGATAAAATATGCGATATATGATATCTGATAACCATAAGGCTAGGTTAGGTTAGGTTAGATATTTTATAATATAATATAAACGTTAAACTGTAAGCAGTATGTTACGGTTCACAATCTTTCGATAGTTTACAACCTCGCGAGATAGATTATAATCGTATCTATATCGTATTTACAAATTAACGGTGATATTATCACCACACAAAATTAGACCCCTGCTAATATTCAAACCTTAGACCGTTCGCACTACTTGAGTAGTGTCACTGCCCTTGTATCAAGCTAAACTAACTCTTAAAAAAATCATTATTACAATAGCAAAAAATATGGGCAGAGATCTAAGTTTTATGTGTTCAAGGGTCTCCATCCTAAAACTGCTATTTTAAATAAATTTTACACATACACCCATATAATTTTATAAATAAATTGACATTAAATTTATTTCGAAATAAATCATGTACTATCACATTGAAATGCTCGTCAAAAATATCAAAATCAATACAATAAAAAAATTACACAGTACTCGCCCGGATAACGAGAGGAACTGGGTGCGATTCGCGCCTGACTCCTTAGACAAGTTGAAATTTTTCTTATAATTTGTTAGATATAACAATCTTGCAGTTAGACGACGGTTAAGATGATGAAGTAACAAAAATATACAAATATCAATCAATCGCTGCATTTGCTCATACCGCCATCTCCTTTTTTCCATCGGACATCCAGACTCACTGCAGGCTACCACCCTTTCTTGGTTGCTATTCCAACCTGTCGCACCAAGCGCTTTTCGACATCCTTCATAATTCGCACATTAAAGAAGTGGAACTCCACTCTGCGTCTATATTTCCAAGAACTTATAACCCGTCCGTTTTCAAAGCCAGGGTGAATAGGCACCTTCTGGGTTAGCTCGTTCCATCGTGGATTCTATCTTGCCCCCGGGCTTGATTACGATCAAGAGCTAACTCAATATGTTGTCATAAATAGCCCTTATTATCTTAGTTTGAATTGCTCAAAGCTATTTTTCGTTTATTTCATTACCATAAAAAATCATGACCCGAGTACACGGCATAGACACCCACACATTTTAAATCTTTTACTTTTTTCTATTCAAATAGTATCAATGCTTCTAAGAGGGTGAATATTCCTTTGATGGCGACTCTTCGCAAATATTAAATCTGAATCCAATTCTTTTTCTTAAAATTATATACTTTAGGCAAACGGAAAATAATTTCTTAATGATATTCTTGTAATATTACGTATTATGTATATTAATAATTAAGAAAAAAAAATTTGGCGTTAGTGGAAGCGTTACTTTAGTGGTTTTGGTTTCTTGTTAAATTTTTGTGTTGTGCTTGTGTATTAATGGTGAACTATTAACCAATAAGTGTTTTTGAACATACACGATTGTTGGCAAGTGAAACAAAACAGTACAAAATGTCTTTTCGCACTCTATCGAGAACTTCACGGGGAAGGTTTAGTGAAGTTTCACACCTTTACTGAAACCTAGGGAATGGGATTATTCCATAATTCATTCACTATCGATTGATCATCTATCATTCACAAATAAACTCGTCATGATTCATCGTGATCTAATTTAGAAAATAAATTACTGAGAACTAGGCTGTATCGGATTTATACCCTTTGCTTTCCCTTATGGGAAAAACAAAAAATCTGTGGCATCGCAATTAAAAAAATAAATAAATGAAAATTTTACTTGATGTTGCAATCCGATTTATGCAACCAATTAGTAGTAATATATTTGCCAAACTCAATTAATCTTTCCAATTCCAATTTGTGTTTGGTCGGTTTATTTTGGAAGATGTCCAATTCACTTCGCGAGTCAAGTGGTTTATATTTATTACTAGCGGCCGCCAGCGACTTCGTCCGCATGGAACATTGCAACATTACTTTATTTTTCTAAAATAAACGATTTTTTCTAAAATAAAAGTAGCCTAAGTTACTCCTTATTACATCAGCTACCTGCCAAAAAAAGTCCCGTTAAAATGCGTGCAGCCATTTCAGAGATTAGCCGGAACAAACAGACAAAAATTGTAAAAAATGTTATTTTGGTTTATGTACCTACCGTATATTCATATGCATGTAGTAAAAAACAGTTATTTCAATATTACAAACAGACACTCCAATTTTATTTATATGTCTATACATATCATACAAATACAATCATACAAATACTAATTACAGTCGAACCTCGTTAAGTCGAACCTCGATAAGTCAAAAACCTCCAAATCTCGAAAAAATGTTTTGTTCCCTTCCCTTCAAACACCAAAACCTCCATTACTTGAAATCTTGACCCTTTGTTAGTCGAAATAATCACCGAGTCCCTCCAAGCCATTTTGGTACATATTTTCACTCTATAACTCGAAAAATTAAATTTGACCTCTGTATCTCGAACATAGCAACGTTTTATTTTACAACCTTTACAACTTGATCATTTGGAATTTATTACCTCTATTGTTCGAACAAAAATAAGTTACCGACTTTAAGAACTTGCCGACAATGTGAGTGTACACTATTGTGTACACTTGAAAACATTTTAGGAGTATACGATAATAAATTTATGACTCACGCACACGTGTTTGCTTGCTTGGTGTCAGGTGTTCAATTTTGATTTCCTTTGAAATTTAGCTAAGCAAGTCATTTGTTTTCGACTTAAATACTGTCAGATGTAGTTTGGTTCTACTGCAATACACATCAATTAGTACAACAGTTAACATGAGTGCTGTGAAACGTAAACTAAAAACTTTGAGTCTTGCTGAAAAATTAGAAGTGCTCGAAGCTGTGAAGAGATGTCAAAAAAAAAAAGATGTTGCTGAACAATTTGGCCTGCCAATGAGTACTCTTTCAACAATAATAAAAAATGAATCAGACATCATGAAAAAAATACAAAACGGTCAAAGTTTGTCCTGCAAAAGAAGACGAATTGCAGAATATCCGGGCTTGGAGGAGTGCTTACTTAAATGGTTTGAGCAGTGTCGCAGCCAAAATATCAGTGTTAGTGGACCACTGTTACAAGAAAAAGCCCAAATATTCTCTAAATCATTGGGACTCGTTAATTTCAGAGCCAGTAATGGATGGTTAGAAAAATTCATAAGAAGACAGGATCTTGTTTATAAAAAAGTTTGTGGGGAAAGTGCAAGTGTCAACATTGAAACCTGTAACAAATGGAAAAGTGAATTGCAAGATTTGTTACATGGTTACGAACCTGACAATATCTTCAATGCTGACGAAACAGGCCTGTTTTTTAAATGTCTTCCTGATAAGACTCTAACTTTTAAAAATGATAAATGCCATGGTGGGAAGCATAGCAAGGAACGTTTGACTATCCTGCTAGGAGCAAACATGTCGGGCACAGAAAAACTCTCACCATTAGTCATCGGCAAATCTAAAAAACCTCGTTGTTTTTCAAGATGTAAATCACTACCACTGCAATATCAAGCGAATACAAAAGCATGGATGACTTCTGCAATTTTCAAAAACTGGCTCATAAGCATTGATAAGAAAATGGCCAAAGAAAAAAGAAAAATCTTGTTGTTCCTTGATAATTGTACAGCTCACAATGATATTCCACAAATGAAAGCTGTTAAAATACATTACCTGCCTGCCAATACCACATCAAAATTACAGCCTATGGACCAAGGTATCATTAAAAACTTCAAGTCATTGTATCGAAAAGAAGTTGTCAGGAACATGTTGGATAATATGGAAGAAAAAAAGAATTCTACTATAGATGTATTGCAAGCCATGAGAATGGCTGATAAAGCTTGGCGAAATGTTACTGCGACTACAATAAAAAACTGTTATGTACACTGTGGTTTTTCATCGTCATCAACAGTAGTAGCTGAAACCGATATTTCTATTTCACCTCCTGCAGAATGGAACGCAGTGGTATCTGAATCAGGAATATCCTTTGAGGACTTTGTTTCGTGCGATGATGGAGTTATGACTGCTGGGACATTATCTGATGACGAAATTATCGATTCAGTAGCTCAGAAAACCGATACTAATGATTTAGATGACATAGAAGACGTGAATAGTACATGCGCTCCATGGGTTTCCATCAAAGAGGCGCGAACTGCATTGAATACCTTACGTAATTTTATAGAGCAGACCAGTAACTCCGAAGAAGAAGAATTTTCTGCTCTTTATAGATTAGACAATGCTATAGATAGAGAACAACCAAATTATCTAAAGCAAAAAAAAATTACTGACTTTTTTTAATGCCATATTTTTTATTTTAAAATGATTTGAAATAATGTTGATTTATAATAAATAAAAATATGTATGTTTGTCACCTCTGCAAGTTGAATTTTTATTTATTTTACCTCTCTAACTCAAAATTTATAAGAATAAACCTCAAACTCTTTATGTCGAATCAAAATCCGCTTAAGTCGAAATCCTCCATAAGTTGAAAACTCTATAACTCGAAATTTTTGGCGTCTCCCTTGATGTTCGACTTATAGAGGTTCGACTGTACTAATAGGATTACTAAGCAACGTGGAATTATTTTGTACTAATACAATACTACAGTTAGATAACAAACAAGACTCAGGGAAACTGCACAATCTTGGAGCTAACTTCATTGTTTCATTTCCATAACACAAGAGCTATAACTTGGGTTCCAAGTAACGCATTTTATATTATATTTTTATACCAACAACAATAATATTTTCCTATGCGGAAAGATTGTGGCTTCGATTCCTCGTTGGTGTATGTTTGTCTGATGAGCTTTATAGATTGTTGCGGTTGTATATATATAGCAGAATCTTTGCTTTGTTTGGTACTAATAATTGTTGTGAGCTGTACTAAATTTGTTTTATTTGCTTAAAGCTACCGATTCACAAATAGAAAAAAAGTTCTATTCGAGGTATAAAGAAAATAATTATTCGAGTATATGTTTTATATTATGATTTTTTATCGATATAAAGCAAAGAAACTACTTTACAAAACTATCTTAACACCATTATTTTATTTACAATGATTTATATACCTATAGTATATAAATATATAACGGTCGATATGTATTCTTTTTATTTGTTTATAATATAAATTATTTATATTATAAACAAATAAAAAATAAAAAAATACCGAAGTATAACTTCTCACGCGCGTAAATAAGTACACGCACCCATAATTTTTTTGAACAGACACCACGTTGTTTCTGTACTAAAAAAATCCATAAGTTGCCACACAAGAACTGAAATGACTAGATAATAACTAAAAGATTACATAAATATCTATAAAAGTATTATTAAGAATGGATTTTGTAAAACGGTATTAGGAAAAAATATTCAAATATTTATCCAGCGGACGCGAAATTAAACATGACGAAACGACCTTCCTTTCCAGTACTTTCTTGTTAGCGTGTAAATTAAATAATAAATTTAAAAAAAATTAAAGCATGTGTGCAATTCACACGTGGTAGAAATGAAACCTTCAAAAATAATACGTACACGTATCCAAATACCACGTTTGTTGTG